>CM059430.1:10735028-11935028 GCA_030390025.1 Squalus acanthias
GGGGGGTCAGCAGGCGCGTTTGGTGGCAGGGTCGGCTGAGAATTATTTTTTTTGACAGCGGGTAGGGAACCCCCTGTCATCCCGCTGCCACGCTAGTTTCCCAGATGTTGCGTCTGTCATCACTGAACATACCTGACACCAAGCGGCGGGGGAGGCAATTTAGACGATTAAGAGCTTGTTAACAGGCACTGAAAAACTATTTCAAGCTCATCTTTAAATTTTAATAATTCGCCCATGGGTTCTCCACTGCTCGGTGATCATGTCAGGTGAGCAGGTCGGGTGCTGTGTCAGCATGGGATCATTTCTTTACTTGACAGCTGAAAATGTGCTATAAAAGCTCCCATCTCACAGCTGTTCACTTTCCAATGTCAGAAGCTGTTGCTTACTGCATTTGGAAGACAGATTGAGCTTTATGCAGCTCGCAAGTGTTTGGAGCAAACTCTCTATCCAGTGTCACCTCATTGGAACAACCTCTCTCACCATTGACAGATCGCTTCTGCCATCTCAACCTCACCTGCCATCTATTCCATCAGCATCGGTGCCCTTGAAAGTATTTCACCTTGGTCCTCAGAATCCCACCACGGTCAGCCCCAACACCAGCAGCACCAGGCACACCAGCAGCACCAACAACAACACCAGCCTTCTCCGCAATCAACTGATTCTGCACAGGACACAGGGCATCAGCACCCGAGCACATTGCTGCCCGGGACGCCAGGGATGGCCTCACCATGGCCGCATCTACTTCACTTGATGCTGTACACCCTGGCTGCAACAAGATATGCCAGGTTGGCACCACCCCACACCAACATCATAAAGCATCCCTATAATGCCCAAGCCAATCCTTTCACACTCATCGCCAATGCGGGGGGTACAGTTATGTCTCAACATTCACTGCAACTCACTAAGCCACTTCCAAAGGTGCATAGAAATCTGTCCAAGAACGCAAAGTGTTGAAAATAAAGACTTCAATGTTTGACAGCACATTAATAGAAACTTCACATGAACATTGGCTAAAACACCCAAGTGCTTACCCTTGTGTGTTGTTAGTTGGTATGATTAGACCAGGATGAGGGTGAGTGTGAGGGGTGGCTAGTTAGATGGGGAAGTGATATTGTAGATAGAGAGGGATAGGTGGAGGTGAAAGGTAAGTTGGGGTGAGTAAGGATGTGCAGGAGTAGGGTAGGGAAGGCAGAGAGATGGGGATGTGATGAGTGGCACAGCAGGATGAGGTTTAGTGTGGCTTTGCAGTAACATTTCGTGATCTACTGAGATCATTGAAAGGCTTGCGCCACTGCAGCCTGGACCTCCTGACGACATCTCTGCTTATGTCCTCTTGTGCAATGTGCAACCAGGCTGCGTTGATCTCCTGGGGAGGTCTCTTCGGACCAAAGGAAGGGAAGAGACCTCCCTGCGTGCTGTGACTCCCTCCATAAGCATATGGAGGGAGTCATGGGAGAGCCTGGGTGTAGTCATGCACCTCTGTGCAGTGCTTGTCAGTGTTTGCAGCACCTCAATGCTGTAGAACACTGACAGCACAACTGGCAAAATCAATTTGCACATGGTCCCTTTAAGGAAACCGGCTGATGACGCGTCATCAAGTGACGTCATCAGACCCGCTTCCTTCAGTTGGCCGGGAAAGGCGCTGGGCGGGCTTAACAAGCCCAATCAACGTAAGATCACTTTGGACAGCGGACTGGAGCCAGCAGCAGACTGGACCCCGCCACTGACCTCGGCCACACCAGATCCGCTGAGGTCGGGGAAATCGCAGCTGTTAACTCTGTTTCTCTCTCCACAGATGCAGCCTGACCTGCTGAGCATTTACAGCATTTTCTGTTGTTATCTCAGATTTCCAGCCTCCGCAGTGTTTTGCTTCTGCTTATGGTTGTCGTTGGCTCATTTCAGAATTTAAAAATAGCATGCCAATTCCTAATCTTGCCAGAAAATCTTTAAGTCTTTTACTCTTAGGTGGAAAAGTAAGCTGTGAGGAGGACGCAAAGAACCTGCAAAGGGATATAGACAGGTTAAGTGAGTGGGCAATAAGGTGGCAGATGGAGTATAATGTGGGGAAATGTGAGGTTATTCATTTTGGTAGGAAGAATAGAAAAACAGAATATTTTTTAAATGATGAGAAACTATTAAATGTTGGTGTTCAGAGAAACACAGAAGGTTAGCATGCAGGTACAGCCAGCAATTAGGAAGGCAAGTGGCATGTTGGACTTTATTGCTAGAGGGTTGGAGTACAAGAGTTTGAAAATCTTGCTACAATTGTACAGGGCTCTGGTGAGACCACACCTGGAGTACTGTGCACAGTTTTGGTCTCCTTATCTAAGGAAGGATATACTTGCTTTAGAGGCAGCTGCAATGAAGGTTCAGTAGATTGATCCTGGGATGAGAGGGTTGTTCTATGAGGAGAGATTGAGTAGATTGGTCCTATACTCTCTGGAGTTTAGAAGAATGAGAGGTGATCACATTGAAACATATAAGATTCTGAGGGGGATTGTTGAGAGATTGTTTCCCCTGGCTGGAGAGTCTAGAACTAGGGGGCATAGTCTCAGGATAAGGGGCTAACCTTTTAAGACTGAGATGAGGAGGAATTTCTTCACTCAGAGGGTTGTGAATCTTTGGAATTCTCTGCCCTAAAGTGCTGTGAATGCTCAGTTGAGTACATTCAAGGCTGAGGTAGATAGATTTTTGGACTCGAGGGGAATCAAGGGATATGGGGATAGGGTGTGAAAGTGGAGTTGAGGTAGAAGATCAGCCATGATCTTATTGAATGGCAGAGCAGGCTCGAGGGGCCTTATGGCCTACTCCTGCTCCTAATCCTTATGTTCTTATGTACTATCTCATTTTCACTCCACTTTCTCCCCTTCTCTCCTGAAGGCACTAACTCATGCTAGAGTTCGGTTCTATGACCACTGGGCACCCTGGCAAGTCAGGAAGTGGCCTTCTCAGGAGGGTAGGGATTTGGGCACGGGTGCCCATGGAATCATGGCGAGCTGTGTTGCTCATGAAAAAGAGGTCATTTCATTCTGTGTCTATATCACCCAAAAGCATATTTGCATGGTCATTCATATGCAAACAAGTTGTATTTGAATGCTAAATTTAGGTTAGTTGTGGTTTACTGAGGTGTTTTAAAATCCAAAACAAGTTACGGCATGAAACGACCTTCATTGTAACAATGAAAGATTTTATAGAACGATTAAGAAACATGCCATTTTGGGGATTCTGAAATCAACGAACTTCAATAATAAGCAGGTTTGACTGTACAGTGCTGCATGAGACTTAGTCGGCGTCATATCATCATCTGATTTGGAATAATATATATGGACTTAAATAACACATAAAGCAATGAGATGCAGCACAACTTAATGACAGCTTTGCATTTGTTGACTCATTTCCTTGGGTGTCAGCAGTAGAGTAAATACAGAAAGTATTGGCTAACACCTGCAGTTACCAGGCGAATAGCAGGCCAAAGAGGCTCACTGTTATTGATGTGCAAATCAGACAGCAACTTCCGGCGACCACACATGTGCAGTTAAATGAAGAAATCCGGACGTTGCTGTCCAACATGTGACGCTCCTCCATTAGTTTCCCAAAAATTGCATCTCGCCATCTGACTCACCATTCAAATACATTGAAGGGTGTGAAGTTCCTGTACTTACCTTATAGATGCAGACTAAATTCGCCATGAAAAGTTAGGGTTTGTCCATTCCAGTGTAAGTACCCTTTTAATGGCGTGGTATGTCTTAATTACTACCAAACATCCTCTCTGGCACTGAAAATTAACTTTGACATGTATGGAGTCTCATTCCTTCAGCTTTTAATTATTGTTGGAGAATTTAAAAAAATATATATTTTACTTTTTATTTCTCTTTGATCTCTCTCTCTCTTAATCCAATCTTTCTTTCCCTCTCTTTATTTCACTTTCTGTACCTGATTTGACATTGAATTCACTATTCCAACCGACACTTCCTGCTTCAGACTCTGCGCTGCTCATTAACGATTCTTCAATCTGATTGGTTAAGGAGATACGCAGCTGCTTGCCCTGGTCACACAGGTGCCGCATGCCCTGTTTGGCTGACAGGAACTTGCTGTGCAAAAGCCGACAGAAAGTCGATGGGCAAGTGCAAGTCTAACGAACGGCTGGCACCGTTTGTTCGCTGCTCAGAGCACCAAGTCCGGCCCAATAAGTTACCATCTATTCAAATCACCTAATGCAGCAAAACAGAAAATGCTGGTAACACACAGCAGGACAGTCAGAATCTGTCGAGAGAACAGACAGGTTGACGTTTCAGGTTTCCACCATCTGCAATATTTTGCTTTTCATCTAATGCAGCACTATGTACATATGGGGATTCAAAGGAAACAGTCGGAGAGTTCAGTGCACATTGCTGTACTCGAACTTTCTGCAAGCTTCCCATCATTTATTGTTCCCTTTAATTGCATTGGGTTTTTAAATTAAACATATTGAAAGCCACTGGGGTAATCTGGCAGAGCCGATCGACACCCATTATAGCGCACACACAATTGTCATCCCATTGAAATCAATGTAATGAAAATCAGACGGGTTCTATAACAGACAGGAGATCCACTCCGCCAGAATACCAGCCTGGTGGTGAAGACGAAAGTTTACCCCACTGTCCTTTTTGTACTGGGAAATTACTTTTAATATCTGTGGGATTTAGATAAGACTTTCAAATAAAAAACATATAAAATAAAACAACTACAAATGCTGGAAAATCTATCCAAGCCATAACATCTAGTTTTCATGTTCCTTCTTCTTCTCTTCTTCTTAGGCAGTCCCTGGGAACCGAGGATGACTTGCTTCCACATTAAAAATGAGTTCTCAGGTGCCTGATGAGTCCAATGCGGGACCTACAGTCTCTGTCACAGGTGGGGCAGACGGTGGTTGAAGGGGCGGGTGGGTGGGGTGCTTGGGTTGACGTGCGCTCCTTCTGCTGTTTGTGCTTGGCTTCTGCTTGCTCCCGGCGAAGAGACTCGAGGTATTCGGCGCCTTCCCGGATGCTTCTCCTTCACTTTGTATGGTCTTGGGCCAGGGATTCCCAGGTGTCGGTGGGGATGTTGCACTTTTTCAAGGAGGCTTTGTGGGTGTCCTTGAAGCATTTCCTCTGCCCACCTGGGGCTCTCTTGCCGTGTCGGAGCTCCGAGTAGAGCACTTGTTTTGGGAGTCTCGTATCGGGCATGCGGACAATGTGACCCATCCATCGGAGCTGATCGAGCGTGGTCAAAGCTTCGATGCTGGGGATGTTGGCCTGAGCGAGAACACTGACGTTGGTGCGCCTATCCTGCCAATGGATTTGCAGGATCTTGCGGAGGCAGGGTTGGTGGTACCTCTCCAGTGCTTTGAGGTGCCTGCTGTACATGGTCCATGTCTCTGAGGCATACAAGAGGGCGGGTATTACTACTGCTCTGTAGACCATGAGCTTGGTGCCGGGTTTGAGATCCTGGTCTTCAAACACTCTCTTCCTCAGGCGACCGAAGGCTGCACTGGCACACTGAAGGCGGTGTTGGACTTCGTCATCGACGTCTGCCCTTGTTGACAGTAGGCTCCCGAGGTATGGAAAGTGGTCCACGTTGTCCAAGGCCTTGTCGTGGATTTTGATAATCGGGGGGCAGTACTGTGTGGCGGGGGCAGGTTGGTAGAGGACTTTTGTCTTACGGATGTTTAGTCCTTATGGACAATCTTTACAGTGACCTTATACTAATGCACCTACCTTGGAAAAACACAATGATAAATCCAATAAATTGAAAGATAGGATACAATGTTAGTATTCAGTACTGAAATCAAGAAGTAGCTGATGATGGCACAGAGAAAAGTATTTTTTTTATTGCTGGATTTGCAATAGGTGTGAACAGAGCAATCGTAATCTTTGATGGACTGCGTTATTATTTGTTAACTTAGCTGGAAGGTCCATCACCCTTCCTGTCATTATGTAAATAATACAGTAAATGTCAGTCAATGGGTACACTGATAGTGAGACAATGGCCCAGAAATTGATCTCGCTCTGTTCCCGCGGGGGTAAGCCTTCCCCGCGATGTCTCACCTCGCTTATGCTTTTTCTGATCCAGCTCGCACGAACTTGATGTTCCAGACATCAGCTGTGCTGGGCTTGCGTATCCCAGCGGCGTAGTGAATTCGTGCGAGCTGTGGGATCACGTGACTCAGTTAGAGCCAATGGCAGCACACCATCTTCCATTCATAAGTCTCACAGCATGGCTGTGAGACTTATGAATCTTACACCCCCCCAAAATAACAGCTAAACCTCAATTAAATTAAAAAAAAAACCCATCACATTAATAAAATAAGTATAGTTAATTAAATTAACCATTTTAAATAAAAAATTAAATTTTTGAAAAAATTTTAAATCTTTTAAAAAGTTATAAAAATAAACTTACCTGTCTTTAAAGTCTATAAAAAAGATATACCTGTAAAAAAAAATTCAAAAAAATACTTAATTCACTACTTACCTTCTTAAAAGCGGGTCTTACTCCTCCTTTTTACATTTCCAAAATCTTCCCTACTTACCTGCGCGTCCAAAGCATGAAGTGCACAGCGTGCGCGCAGCCTGTAGCGCGCACGCGATGCACCCAGGCCCCGCCCCCTTTTCAGAAGAGCAATTGCCGGTTTTCAGCGCATGCGCAGGGCATGCAGAAAACCGGCAATTGGAGTGGGAATACGCGAGAGTACGCAGTGCGTACTCTCGCGTCCCGGGATCAATTTTCGGCCCAATACTTCAAACTGAATAATTGCTACAAAAGTGGAAAACACTGAAAACACGCAGCAGGTCAGTCCGTACCCGTGTGGTAAACTTGACTGAATGCTCCACAGATGCTGACTTACCTGCTGGGTCTTTCCATTATTTTCTGCCCTTTTTTTCAGATTTCCAGTATCTGCAATGTATTGCTTTTTACTTGAGTACTTGTTAAACGACACCACAGATTAACTGGTTAAAGTGCTAACTACTACAAGCATTGTGTCAGTTACGTGAAATTGTTTTTCAATGCAATGGGGTAAGAATCAATTCTTTTTACACTCTGAGACTGGGACTATAATAGGATTTTCGACTATAGCCAAGTGGTCCTGGCGGAACCCAAACTTAAGCATCTGTGAGCAGCTTATTGGTGAGTAAGTGCCACCTGATAGCACTGTTGATGACTCCTTCCATCAGTTTGCTGATGATTTAGAGTAGGCTGATGGGGCAGTAATTGATAAAGTTGAATTTGTCCAGCTTTTTGTGGACAGGGAATACCTGAGCAACATTCCACACTGTCAGGGAATACTGACATGAATATTTTAACATCCACCTAAACAGGCAGACAAACCCTCAGTTGAATATCTCATCTGAAGAATATCACCTCTGAAAATGCAACACTTCTTTAATACAAGTGTCAGCTTGACTCAGTTGGCAGTATTCTTGCCTCTGAATAAGAAAGTTGTAGACTCCATTATGAATTTGAGCACAACATCACATCATTATGACCTTGATTGCATAATCTAGGCTAATGCTTCAGTGCAGTATGGAGGGAGTTTTGGATTATTGGAGATGTCCTAGCCAACATTTTCCCCTGAATGCACACCACCAAAACATGTTACCTGGTGTTACGAATCACAGGAAGTTAATATGCAGGTACAGCAAGCAATTAGGAAGGCGAATGGTATGTTATCCTTTATTGCAAGAGGGTTACCCTATAAGAGTAAGGACATTTTGCTGCAATTATATAGGGCTTTGGTGAGACCATACCTGGAGTACTGTGTACAGTTTTGGTCTCCTTACCTAAGGAAGGATATACTTGCCTTAGAGGGGGGGCAACGAAGGTTCACTCGATTGATTCCTGGGATGAGAGGGTTGTCCGATGAGGAGAGATTGAGTAGAATGGGCCTATGTTCTCTAGAGTTTAGGAGAATGAGAGGTGATCTCATTGAAACATACAAGATTCTTTGAGGGCTCGTCAGGGTAGATGCTGAGAGGCTATTTCCCCTGGCTGGAGAGTCTAGAACCAGGGGTCACAGTCTCAGGATAAGGGGTCGGCCATTTAGGACTGAGATGAGGAGAAATTTCTTCACTCAGAGGGTGGTGAATCTTTGGAATTCTCTACCCCAGAGGGTTGTGGAGGCTCAGCCATTGAGTATATTCAAGACAGAGATCGATAGATTTTTGGACATTAAGGGAATCAAGGGATATGGGGATAGGGCTGGAATGTGATCAGCCATGATCCTACTGAATGACAGAGCAGGATCGAGGGGCCGTATGGCCGACTCCTGCTCCTAATTCTTATGTTCTTATGTTCAGCTGTTTGTGGGATCTTGCTATGAGAAAATTGGCTGCCTGCAGAACAACACTGACTGCACTTCAAAAGTAATCTATTGGTGGTAAATCATTTTGTAGCATCCAGCGGATGTGATGGGGCATTTCTTCACTGGAGTATCAGCCTAGATTTCCCTAGATTTTGTGATCAAGTCCTGGAGTGAGGCTTAAGTTTACAAATCTTCTGACTCAGAGTCGAGAGTGTTACCAGACTGAGCCAAGGAGGATTTTGAAATCAGAGAGGGAGATGACAAGGCTGGAGATGTTGCGAGAGGAAGTTCCAAAGGGCAGGGACCTAATGGTTAAAGGAGTGGCCAATGATAGTGTAGCGCAGGAAGTAGGGAGCAAAATGTCAGTCAGTGTCAGGGAAGCTGACAGTTTACAGGGAGCTTACAGCTGGAAGAGATCACTGAGGTCCACAGGGGAAAGGCTGAGGAAAGAAGGAACTTGCATTTATATACGCCTTGTCCTCAGTACTTATGGCATCCCAAAGCACACACAGCCAATGAGGCACTTGTGAAGTGTAGTCACTATTGTTATGTAAGCAAATGCAGCAGCCAATCTGCACACAGCACGGCCGCACCTTGAGATGAGATGAATGACCAGTTAATCCGTTTTTGGTGTTTTGAACTGAGGCAAGGCTGTTGGCGAGAATAGCAGGAGAACTCCTTACTCTTCGATCTTTTTACGTACAGCTAAACATGCTTCAGTTCAACGTCTCATTCGAAGGATGGCACTTTCGATATTGCAGCAATACCGTAGTAATGCACTGATGTGTCAGTCTAGATGATGTGCTTAAATCCTGGTGTAAGGCTTGAACCCACAACCATTGGACTTTCAGGCAAGAGTTCTTCCAACCGACCCAAGTTGATACTGATATGGAAGAATTTAAAGGCAAGAATGAGGATTTTAAAAATCAATTTGCTGAGGTACTTGAAGCCAGTGGAGCTTGGTGTGATGGGGGTGCTGGACTTTGTGCAGCTGATGGTGTAGGCCATGGCAATCTGGCCCTGAAATTACACCTTGGGCTACTAACAAATGATCACTTAGCAGGAACGATTTTCGTCTTCAGGTGGAAAAGAGTTCCACCTTTAGTTAGCCCTGCTTTAAGTCCCGCCTGAATCCCAAGTGCTAATAGCGCTCGATTCTCCAGTCTAACTTTATTTGCATAACTATTTGCGACTCCAGGCGACAACTCAGGTGGGTCGAGGGATGAGCACCACTGGTATGAAAGGGAAATGGAGTGTAAGTTAAATATTAAAGGGATGGGGACAATCAAAAGGGAGTGTCCAAAGGAAGGAGACAACAATTTGGAGCATTAAAAGGCATCTCATTCCATCAGCAACCTTTGCCAAGACTAAAGAGCAAGGGGTTGAAAAGTGCCAAGATGAAGGGAAAGGCTCCTGTACACGGAGGCATGTGTCTGCAGATAATTAATGCTGCAGCCTCCTCTTTGATGACTACTGATGTTGAAGTGGTGCTGCATCAGATGCTTGTGAAGAGAGCATCATTTCAGCTCCCCACTCTGGAGCAGCTCCTCTAACTTTTAATGAATACTTGCTATTAGAGATGGAATAGGAACCTTAGATCTTGGGTGCTTATTGGACAGATTACTGTTAATTGGAATCAATGTGCATTTAATCATTTCATTGCCTTTGATTTCATGGGTATCTAAAGTCTGTGTTTGTTCACCAGAACAGTATGCTCATTTTTCCAGAAGTTGCTGCATAATTGTTTGTGCATGTATCCGCTCTTTTAAGCTTCCACTGTAAAATTAGTCAATTGCATCAGGCTTACTTGTCTGGAGAGCTAGTGGACAACACACACTGATCCTCGATCAACTGGCAAATAGGCATGATATGAGAAGGAATCTTTCCCAGATCAGTGTTGCCTACCTCCGCCACGTGACCCAAGTTGTTGTTTGTTTTCGTATCTTCACACTCTTCCCTTGGAGAAGGATTCGCAGGCTGATTAACAGTCTGATGGGCCGCGACGTAAACGCTCTTTCCTTTGCCATAACCAGCTTCCTACCAGCCGATAGGGTGGTCGGCCCTACCTGGCCGAAGGGTTTTACGGGCTCCCACAACCCACGCGATGAGGGAGGGGGACACCCACGTTCACCGGACTCAAGTATCCCTGCTGGTGGTCAACTCAGAGCTGGAGCTCCGGTCTCCACTGGCCGGGACTGTCGGGAAACTGTCAGTTTGAACCCTGCACCTTCTGACTCAGAAGCGGCAATGCTACCAATAAACCAAAGGCTTTCTGCATGACCCAGGTGAGACTGCCCAACTCATTACTTATGGGACGCCTAAGTGTAAATATAAATCAAGACCAGGATTCAACATTGGGTCTTCTAGCTGAGCGTCCAGTGCTCAAATATTGTAGCTGCTGAGCCTTTTAGTTGTACCATACTTAAAACATTAAAAGAGCCTCTCTTCTCTGAGTTCCTCAAAATCTGTCACAAAATTAGTAAAGAGTTCCATAGCCATGTTCATTCATTCCATTTTTTTGTAATTGAAATTGCATGTATTTAGCACAGCCCATCTTGGCATGTTACAAGGATGTTTCTGTAAGCTGATCATGGAATGGCACAAGCAGGGGTTGCGGAGCTGCTCCTGGCCTGAACCAGCCCACCCTAAAGCTGAACTTTAACCTTTGGGAGGTCATGAGGAGTCAAGAGGCCTTGTGGGAGACAACAAAATTGGAAACACGAGGAGGAGGAATTTCTAAAAATCCATAAAAGTATTCTTCATAACCTTTTGGAATTGACATCCTGATCTTCTTAACAATTTGTGTACAAAGAATTAGGCAAAACTGATTTTACAGGGATGTCGTGTGTCAATTTACTATTTCTTTCTCTCTTGGGCTCATTTGTAAGGAATATTTTAACTGTCTTGTTACCAGCTGTACCTTTTCATACCAGTATTAGTAAAAATGACAGAATGATGTGACAGACTTTTTAAAACACACAATTAATTAAGTAGCGTGTCACTTAGGTATTATTTACAACGCAATTGTAAGCCAGTACACTAACCTCCTTGTTTTAATCACTTGCCATAAATTATTTTGACAGCATCACTTAACTGTGTCACAGCATTTTTCTTTCACCTTCTCACTCAATCTTTTCTGCGGACTCCATTTTATTCCCACATTTTATCGACCGTCTCCTGTCCTGAGTATTTAGCATCAGGTATTCTCATCAATCAGGAATTCCAATAGCAAAAGAGGGACCGAAATGTACAGTTTAATCTGATCTTTCCCTTCACCAGCTCATAAATACAGACATGTTTTAACTCTGCAAAACTGCACAGTGAATATGAAGCAACTACCATTTGGTAGGTCGATCACCTCTTTATTTCCCGTTACCAGCAGAGTTTTGATTGAGAACATACATATATACATTTGCTATCAGGACGCTGAGCTCATTTTAGCCTTAAGGGAAGCACGGTTTTACTCACTCTTGCTTGTCTTAATCTTACTTCATTTATCTGCCTAGTTCACCACTTAGAATGCTAATACATTTACCACTAATAATTCAAACTGTGACAAGGTAATCAAGAATAATCTGTGGGCAGGGGAAATATACACAAAGCAGCAAATTAGGAGAGCTCTTGATCTAATAAAGTAATAAATAACGCTTAGGCCTTTGGCTACATGGTATCTGCTCATTTAATAGCGAAAGGGGAAAGAAAGGCTTGACAGTATAGTGCTCATTGTCCCGTAATAGCTTGATTACCTCAGGAAAAAATGCAGTCAGTGGTTGCTGCTGGTGAACCGTGAAATTGCCACTGCTCAGAGAGGCAATTTATCATTAGCATTTGGGGAGAGGGGGTTGACCCGGTGGGGATAGGACTTCAGGTACTCATCCGTAGCTTCAGCCATTGGAATGCGCACTGGAAGGTCTCCTGGCCGGGCAGCTGGCGAAGTAACTGAACCCTATTAGAAATGCATGTTTTTAAAAATAAGGGAAGTTTAATGCACAGCCATATTGTGAGATGAATGTCTAATCGAGGAAGGCACATACTGGGAGCATTGTCTTCTGAGCTTTCGAGTGAGGTCTTTAGCTTCCCACCACAGCCAGCAAGAGTTAATTTAAACAAAAAAGCTGGTGGCTGTGCCCAAGCTGTTTCGGCTGATGGGACAGTTACACATACCCACTGAACAGGCCCGGAAGAAAAAGGCCCACCTATTGTTTGAGGACTGTGGGAGCCGATTGAAAACCAACATGTTACAAATGCTACTCCGTGAAGCTGAAATGCGTGCAGAAACCCACAGGGGGAGAAATTCGGTATCGCCCATTTTGGGGCACTAATCTCGGCCGGGCGCAAAGTTTAGCGTCCGGCGCTAATTATCGCCTCCGACTGCAAAATTCGCCTCTATCGCCCCTGGATGTGATTTGAGCATTAAATCAGGCGCTACACACCTCTCTTAAGGCGCCAACATCGGGGAGTGAATCGCTACCTCAGAACGCTACCTGGACCTCAGGCGATGTCAGTTACCATGGAACCCAGGCAGACTGGCGCCGGCCAGTTCTTAAAGGGGAGGGTCCATCTTGCTAGCCAGTCACACCCTTCTCATTGCAGCTCTGACTCTGGTGCTGGTAAGACCTACCACCATTGTGCTGAGAGGAGTGATGGATAGGCCATGGGAGAGAGCTCAGCGCTTTAGCGACCAGGCCTTGGTGGCTCTGGTTGGCGCTGTCGAGCGGCGACGGGCAGTGCTGTACCCAGAGAGTGGCAGGAGGCCATTGCCCCGGGAGTACTGAAGAGTGTGGAGGGAAGTGGCTCAGCACGTCTCCTCAAGGAGCCTGGTGCCGAGGATTCACACTCAGTGTAGGAGAAGTTCAACGACCTCACTCAGGTGGTCAGGGTGAGGGGCTGCTTTTCAATACCTCTACATCCCTCCATCTCAACTTCACTCTGTGCCCAGAGGGTTTAAAAACCCAAATGTCCAGCACTCATCCAAGACCTATGGCCATCTCATAAAAGACACATGCACACTCCACACCTTGCACACATTAAGGGCTTTTCAACTATGGGAGGCACATCAGACAAACACAAGGCTGCATATATTAAAGGCTATTCAACTATGGGAGGGGAGCAGGGGGGTAGGGTCTGATGACGGCGAAGCTCTTGGACCCAGCGGACTGCAGCAATGCCATGGGGCTAGGGAAGCTTGGGGGCCATCTCCCCAGAGGGTGAGTAGGCAAGCGAGTTCTGCTGCACAGGACTCGGATGAGGACCTCGACATCGCAGCCATGAATAGCCAGGCCTTGAGCATGCACACTGAGCTCATGGGTGCAGTGGCAAGGGTGCCCAAGAGCATGAGTGGACTGGCTAGGAGTGTGGAGGAATCCGCCACTAACACAGCTGCCTTCTGTGTGCAAACCCTTGAACCCATCCTTGCCTCGTTGCAGAGGATGGTGGAATTGCAGGGAGAACCGTGGGGAACCAGAGCCCATGCGCGTGTAATGGGTGAGGTGGCAGGATCCATTGCAGCACAGGCCGAGGCAACGCAACGGCTTAGTGCTGCAATTGAGTCATTGGCTGGTGCCATTCAATCTCAGACTGCTCTCATGCAGTCTCAGATTGATGTCACGCAAGCGCTGACTGCTGCCATCATTGCTGGGTCACCCACAGTCCCTCGGGGATCTGACAGTACCGCAGCAGGCCAGCAATCTGTGCTCGAGCAGATTGCTCCGGATGCTGAGGTTCTGCCCCGGGGGAGTGGCAGTGTGTCGGTCGAGCAGGAAGGTGCTGCCCTCTCTCAGGATGACAGCATTCCTGCTCCCACCACTGCCACTCCGCCATTGCACTTGGCACGGCCTGTAAATCCAGCCAGCCCAGACTGCTGCCGCCCTATGCAGAGTTGGTGCAGTCTGCAGCCAGGCCCTCCATGCCCAGAGCTGGTCGAGGACGTCCTTCAAGGCCATCTGCAGTCTCTGGATCCAACATTCAGCAGCCTTCCGCCAGCCTTGCTGCAGCCACTGGGGCCACATTACGGAGGAGCAGTAGGGTGGGAAGGGGGGAAGTGCACAGGGGTTGGAAGTTACCCTTGAAGGGCCACCAGTAGAATGTGTAAATAAATGGGGGGAATATTTGTGGGAAAGTTCGAGGTTCTTGTTATTATATTTGTTTTGTGTTTTGCCGTTTATCTCCATGTTGTGAGAACGAGTTTTGTTATTCATGATTTGTTGTGTTGGTTTCTAATTGTTTGTCCTGAATAAATGACACAGAATTTGTAATATAAATACATTTTTTAATTCTAACTTTACATATTTGGTCCTTTGACTCATTGCAGCTTTGCCCAGCAATGTGGGGTGCGGGATGCTTTCCGTGATGTGCTTCTTCATCCCAGAAGTCATCTTCTCAGTAAGGGCTTAGAAGCAGTGTCTTATGAGCCGTTCACGGACGGCCCTTGCAGTGACAATATTGTGCGCCTCCCTCCCACGTTGCTGCTGCTGATACTCCTCTTCATCCTCCTCCTCCTCTCCCTCTTCCTCCTCCTCCTCAGGTGGTGCACCAATCCCTGGTGGCAATGGCTGGGTCCTCATAATCGCAATGTTATGCAGCATGCAGCACACAACAATGAAAAGGCAGACTCGCTCAGGTGAGTACTGCAGGGCTCCTCCTGAGTGGTCCAGACACCGGAACCGTTGTTTCAGCACGCCGATCGTCTGCTCTATGAGGTTCCTGGTGGCGCTATGGCTCTCATTATATTGCAGCTCAGCAGGGGTATTGGGGTTACGGAGCGGTGTCATCAGCCAGGTGCAGAGTGGATAACCTTTGTCCCCGAGGAGCCATCCACTTGGGTGATGCGGTGCTTGGAAAAGGTCTGGCACACCAGTCTGGCGCAGGATGCAAGCATCGTGGCTGGTGCCAGGATAGCGGGCATTGATGGCGAGGATGAGCTGTCTGTGGTCGCAAACCAACTGGACATTTAAAGAGTGGAAGCCCTTGCGGTTTCGGAAGACATCTGCATTTTCATGCGGTGCCCGCAATGCCACTTGCGTGCAGTCAATGGCGCCCTGAACCATGGGGAAGCCGGCTATCCTCGCAAATCCATAGGCGCATTTGCGCTGTTTGTCCTGGGTCATGGGGAAAGAGATGTACTGGCGTCTCCTCTTATACAGAGCATTTGTCACCTCCCGGATGCAACAATGCACAGCGAACTGGGAGATATTCACTATGTCCCCAGTAGAAGCCTGAAAGGAACCGCTGGCATAAAAATTCAGAGCCACTCTCACCTTCACTGCCACCGACAGAGATGTCCTGGTCCTGAGTTGAGGCTGCAGATCTGGCTGCAGGAGGTGGCAGAGCTCAGAGACCACCTCCTTGCTGAAGCGCAGCCTGCGCAAACACTGCTCCTCAGACAAATGAATGTAGGAGAATTGCTCCCGGAATACCCTGGGAGGGTAAGGTCTCCTGTGCAGAGGCCTGATGGCCCTCCTCCTTCTGGCCATGTTTGCCACTTTCTCTCTGCGCCTCTGAGGCCTCCGATTGTGCAGCTGGACGACGACACCCTGAGTTAGTGCAGCCCCCATAGAAGCTTCTAAATATGGCAAATATGAAGGTGAAATAAAAATTAACCTCCAAAGTGGTTCTCAGGACCCAAAACTCCTTTGGACGGCGTCGAATCTCTCCAGACGTCTCGCTCCCTCTCAATCTGCGTGTTCCAAAAATTTCGCCGACAAGAAAAGGCAGGAAGCGGCTGCCTTTAAATAGCGCTCCCCCAGCCTCTTCCCAACTTGAAAACGTTCTCCTCTACCTGTTGAAACTCGTGGCAGGCGCTAAGGCAGGGGGCGCGACTCAATATCCGGTCCGGGGCGCTACCGGAGCGCTGCACGCTTGACTGACGTCACGATCTGCGGGCGCAGGAGATCGTGGCGGTAGTGTTTAGCGCCGCCGCAAAACGACTGGTCAATTTCGCGAACGGCGTTAAAATCGCCACGCTCGGGCGCTAAGTTCCTAGCGCCCCGTTAGCGCCCCCCGGAGGCGCTAACCAACCGAATTTTTCTCCCATAGGGTTTCAGCTTTTATTGCTAATGTGTTTACGGAATTTATTCAAGGCAAATTTTTTCCAACCTGTGAGGTTATTTTGAGAATTTAGCAGAAATTGCTGTCTGGATTGCCCTGGAATGTGTCTGAAGTGGGGTAGAGACACCTCTGTTGCCAGCATGCCTCAACTAAACTCGTTACAATGCGAGCAAAAGCACTGTCCCTTTCACCAGTAGTGAATGGGGCAATGCTGTTTCACACATTTCTCCACTGTTAGGATATGAGTGGGATATTGAGCAGATGCAAGAGCTATAATTGACAGTGAGAAAACATCAATTAAGAATAGACGTGTTGCAGTGCATATTGAGAACCAGGATGGTTTAGAACTGGCCGACGCTCTTGTTCCAGATGTGCTGTTATAAAGACTTCAAGCTTCTCTCGAACTGGGCTAATCTGAACCAGGAAAATGTCTGGTTCTGCTCCAGCAGCAGCTGCAGTATAGCTACAAGCCAATTTCGGTTCTGGGTTACACATTCCAGGTGAATGATGCAGCAATAGGTGGGCACAAGACATTATTGCAACATTGTCCATTGCATTTGAGACAATCCGCATTTGCACAGTAAAATCAGTAAAAAAAATTTACAATCCAATCTGCTTATGACACCACCCTCTGTTTCAGGATATCAGCTAGATCAGGCATATTTACTATTCTGAGAAGTACAAAATGAAGTTTCAGGGCAAAATTCTCCTGTATGCCTTTATGTGAATTTTAGCAACAAGGTAAAGGTGAATAAGAAGAAAGTAGAAAGCACTATTAGACTGCTCATCCATGTTTTAGTGCTGGTCTAACTATTCCTAACCTTCCAATATTAGATTAACAATCATTAGCAAGATATGAGCAAAAGAGCCAATTTTTACAGGAACATAGAAACAGGAGTCGGCCATTCAGCCCCTCGAGCCTGTTCCGCCATTCAATTAGGTCATGGCTGATCTGTATCTTAACTCCATCTACCCATCTTGCTTCTGTAACCCTCAATACCCTTGCCTAAGAAAATTCTATCGATCTCAGTTTTTAAATTTTCAATTGACTTCCAGCTTCAACAGCTTTTTGGAGGAGAGAGTTCCAGGTTTCCACCACCCTTTGTGTGAAGAAGTGCTTCCTGACATCACCCCTGAACGGCCTGGCTCTAATTTTAAGGTTATGCCCCCCCTTTGTTCTGGGCTCCCCCGCCAGAGGAAATAGTTTCTCTCTATCCACCCTATCAACTCCTTTAATCATCTTAAAGACCTCAATTAGATCACCACTTAATTTTCTACACTCAAGGGAATACAAGCCTAGTCTATGCAACCTGTCCTGATAATTTAACCCTCTAAGCCCCGGTATTATTGTGGTTAAGATCATTAATGGGGGAGGCTTGCAGCAATCAGCCAGGTCACAGTAAAATCAAAAAATGTGTATTTCACTGCAGGTCAGACTTTGCGTGAATGAGTTTCACAAAGGGAAGGATATTGAAGTATCAACACAAGCATAAGTAAATGCCTAAAAAGCAACTTGGACAGAAATTGAAGTGTAGTGTGCTCGGGGGGAAGGGCAGAGAAACAACCTAACAGAAAAAAAGTTAAGCCATTTAAAAAGAAAGAAAGACTTGCATTTCTATAGCGCCTTTCACAACCACCGGACGTCTCAAAGCGCTTTACAGCCAATTAAGTACTTTTTGAAGTGTAGTCACTGTTGTAATGTGGGAAACGCGGCTGCCAATTTGCGCACAGCAAGCTTCCATAAACAGCAATGTGATAATGACCAGATAATCTGTTTTTGTTATGTTGGTTGAGGGATAAATATTAGCCAGGACTCCCCTGCTCTTCTTCGAAATAGTGCCATGGGATCTTTTACATCCACCTGAGGGAGCAGACAAGGCCTCGGTTTAACGTCTCATCTGAAAGACGGCACCTCCGACAGTGCAGCACTCCCTCAGCACTGCACTGGAGTGTCAGCCTAGCCTTATGTGCTCAAGTCCCTGGATTTGGACTCTGAACCCACAACCTTCTGACTCAGAGACGAGAGTGCTACCCACTGAACCACAGCTGACATTTAGCAATTGATGGCTGCTTTGTTCTATAGGGGGCGATTTTCCCACTGGAGGCGAGATGGAGGCGGGTTTCGGTTTGGGTGGGTTTGAAACCCGCCTCCACTCATAGTTTTCAAATAATTGAGATTTTCCCATGATTGGCCACTTGATTTCAGAGGTGTGAGATGTCCTTGGTCAATTAGTATTTTGGGTGCCTGCTGTACATGGTCCATGTCTCTGAGGCGGGTATCACTACTGCTCTGTAGACCATGAGCTTAGTGCCGGGTTTGAGGTCCTGATCTTCAAACACTCTCTTCCTCAGGTGACCGAAGGCTGCACTGGCACACTGAAGGCGGTGTTGGACTTCATCATCGACGTCTGCCCTTGTTGACAGTAGGCTCCCGAGGTATGGAAAGTGCTCCACGTTGTCCAAGGCCTTGTCGTGGATTTTGATAATCAGGGGGCAGTACTGTGTGGCGGGGGCAGGTTGGTAGAGGACCTTTGTCTTACGGATGTTTAGTGTAAGGCCCATGCTCTCGTACGCTTCGGTGAAGGTGTTGACGATAGTTTGGAGTTCGACCTCCGAGTGAGCGCAGACGCAAGCGTTGTCTCATACTGTAATTCGACGACAGCAGGCACCTCAAAGCACTGGAAAGGTATCACCAATGCTGCCTCCGCAAGATCCTGCAAATCCATTGGCAGGATAGGCGTATCAATGTCAGTGTTCTCGCTCAGGCCAACATTCCCAGCATCGAAGCTTTGACCACGCTCGATCAGCTCCGATGGACGGGTCACATCGTCCGCATGCCCGATACGAGACTCCCAAAACAAGTGCTCTACTCAGGAGCTCTGACACGGCAAGAGAGCCCCAGGTCGGCAGAGGAAACACTTCAAGGACACCCTCAAAGCCTCCTTGAAAAAGTGCAACATCCCCACTGACACCTGGGAATCCCTGGCCCAAGACCGCACAAAGTGGAGGAGAAGCATCCGGGAAGGCGCCGAACACCTCGAGTCTCTTCGCCAGGAGCAAGCGGAAGCCAAGCGCAAGCAGCGCAAGGACCCCACCCACCCGCCCCTTCAACCACCATCTGCCCCAACTGTGACAGAGACTGTAGGTCCCGCATTGGACTCATCAGTCACCTGAGAACTCATTTTTAATGTGGAAGCAAGTCACCCTTGGCTCCGAGGGACTGCCTAAGAAGAAGTATTTTGGGACTGAAACCCGCCTCTGTTGACAGCACTTTTCCAGTCTGATTTTATGGCTTCTTGCTCCCTTGGCTCATTCCACAGGATTTCTGCCTATGCTGCACCACGTGCAACATATTTTGAGAAACCACTCTGTCCAATTCCAAGGCAAGGGCCTCCCCGAGGCTCTCGGATGAGGCGCTGCAAATGTTGTTCGAGGGGGTGACAGCTAGCATGGAGGTGCTCTTCCACTCATCTGGGAGGAAGAGGCCTGCCAAAGAAACCTCTGTGGGTACAGCTGGCAAGGGATATAAGCTCCAGATCTGTGTGCAGATTGGGACACTGTTTCTGTGTATTGATGAAATGCCATCCCTGTTGGAAAGCATTAAAATGATTTGATGCCAAAATGTTGGCGTTATGGCATCTGTTCTTTCGCGTTAGGTAGCTCCACATTGCGGGCACTGCCACACTTGCATTGTCAGGTTGGTGGCCTGAGTGAAAGCAGGCCAGAGAGTCATGTCCATTGTCAATGATGTCTTAGGATGGAGCCAAGGACATGTCCCAACTTGGGCAACCTATGCAAATCTGGCCATGATAAGTTCATCCCTTGCATCCCGGGCAGCCATGTGCTCGCGTGCTGCCGCTGCTGCTGGTCGATACACCAGCGCTCTGACCTCCTCCTGCTCCTCCTCCAGCTCCTCCTCCTCCTCAGCCTCCTCCTCCTCATCCTCATCTGAGGTCCATGGAGAAAGAAAACGAATGGTTCCCATGCTGCTTGTAGATGCCTCCTTTGGGGAAGCGCTCATTGCAAGCGGAGAGAGGGTCTTCCAAGGAGGTCCCACAGTTGATGGAGTCAAGCTGCAGCACTTCCGACTTCAGAAGGCCTTCTAAAATTGCTCAGAGACCTTTTAAAACAAAAGTCTGGCACCTGCAAGTAATCCTTGCTGCAATAAACGATGTCTTGTTAGACCTGCAGCAGTGAGGAGGCCACCCACGAGTCAACCTGCCAGGTTTACCTGGCGTGGTTTAGGAGGTGCGTGGAGCACGCCGAAATCCTCGAAAAATCACAAAGGCCTCTCAAAATAGCATTTAATGAGCATTTAATGATCACAAGTATCGCTATGGCCAGCTGGAGGTGGAACCGTTTCCCGACCTTCAAAACCGGCACCGGCAAAATCCCGCGGAGGCGGGTTGGAGGCGGGTTGCGAACCCGTCCTCATTGAATCTGATTTTCCCGCCTTTCCCACCTCCAAACCCGCCTCCTCCGATGGCAGAAAATCACCCCCAGCGTGTCAGCGGTGGCTCAGTGGGTAGCACACTCGCCTCTGAGTCAGAAGGTTGTGGGTTCAAGTCCCACTCCAGGGACATGAGAACAAAACTCTAGGCTGGCACGTCTTTCGGATGAGACGTTAAACCGAGGCCCCGTCTGCCCCCTCAGGTGGACGTAAAAGATCCCATGCACTAGTTCAAAGAAGAGTAGTGGAGTTATCCCTGGTGTCCTGGCCAATATTTATCCCTCAACAAACATAACAAAAACAGATTATCTGGTCATTATCACATTGCTGTTTGTGGGAGCTTGCTGTGCGCAAATTGGCTGCCATGTTTCCCACAATACAACAGTGACTACACTCCAAAAAGTACTTCATTGTCTGTAAAGCACTTTGAGACATCCGGTGGTCGTGAAAGGCGCTATATAAATGCAAGTCTTTCTTTTTCTTTTTACTTTAAAAGCAACTATCTAACAATGGTGAGATTTTTGAAGGGGATACCTGTGTTGAAGGTGTAAGATTTATTTTCTAGGTGTGTCTGAGGTATTCCCCCAACCCAAGAAAATTTTGAGTTCTAACAATGATTTAGTTCATCTTCACCATTTTGGAGTAGTATTTGAGAGGGTAATTTTTCTCATTAGCCATTCTGAGTTGTTGCTTTTAAACTCCGACCAGTCAATCTACATTATTAACGAACAAAAAAAATGACAGACCTCATGCCATTTAAGTTAAATCACAACAAAATAGACTGCAATTGTCCAATGGCATATAATTCAGTCCATCAGGCTCTGCACTATTTCTTCCACATCACTCACTCTATTGATTTGAATTTGGCTTGATCAGTGCCTGATATAGTCGGGTTTAAAACCCATATTTTAAGGCTCCAAACTGTGGTGTTTAACAACTGAATGGACTTTATTCAGATTATCAGTCTGAAACCTTTAAATCTAAATATTGGCTCAATTTTTTAATACTGGATCAATATGCATAAATTTTGATTTGTACCAGATATTGGTACAAGTTGCTTTTGCAATGCTTCAATATTAACTGTGGTGAGTTACTATAGGATGGTAAATTCCCATAAGATATAAAGATAAAGGCAAACAATAGAAAACAAAATGAAATAGACAGCAAATCTGAATAAATGCTGGAAATACACCAAATCCATCAGCATCAGAAAAAAGTCACACATTTAGCATTTAGGGTGTATATCCCTTGATAGAAACCAATAAAACATTAATTACCTGATTATTATGATCTGTTATTTCACCTTTGAAGTCACTTTAGAAAGAAGTGCTTCTTTCTTTAAGGGTATTCAAAATCTAGCTGTGAAAGTTGAAGTACTAGGTGGGCAAGCTTTAGCAGGCTGAGTGTTGTTTTTCCTAATCCTTGACTGCTGTTCTGAAGAGAAGATCCTTTTAGATACAGTGGAGGAGAGTGAGTGCAATTGGTATTGAGTTCCCTTCTGAAACCTTGAATTTTCCTTTACAAGTGGTACGCAGACCATTTTTTGCAGCTTTTCTGGTTCCTAGCTCAAATTTTGTGACATTTACAAGGCACTGAAACTTTAATTGAGCTGAATGTCTTAATATGTTACAGGTAACAAGACTGTCTGGGGCAGTGTTTCACAGGAGAAAACCCTTTTGTGAAGCTTTGTCATTGGAATTCCACTAGAGACTGGCGATTCTACTTCTGCCCTCTTGTCAGGTATCAACAAAACTCAATCCGCACAATTTCCCTGTTCAATTGCTTCAATTGGCGCAGTACATTATAGTTAGGAAGCACTATAGTTATCAGACCACTATGGCTGTGCTACACGCTCCATCTTGGTTAGCAATGGTTTCGCCCAGCTGGATCTCTCTCCAACTAGAGCTAATGCCTACTTAGAACGACTGCAGACCAAACAGTTCTGATTGCTTGAGACCAGACGGCCAAGCATTTCTGTGGTGAGGCTGCGGGGTCCTCTACAAGATTCCGAACAGAGCGGAGGCATAAGAGCTTCCAGCACTTAAACCGGACCTTCATGTTTGTGTCAAAAGCACAAAAGCTGCTGTAGTTGCACCTCACTGTACTGCATCAGTCCAAAAAATCAACACAGAATATCAGTGGTGAAGCTTCACAAAGGACTTTCTCCTGTGAAACGTTGCCTCAAACAGTATTGCCATCCACAGCATATTGGGACGTCCAACTCATTCTAACCAGGAACCAGACGTTCTAGTAGCATTCATGATATTCAAGTCTTGCCGTGTGGAACTTAATAATAATTGCACTCACTGACTTCCATCCTTTGCCCTGGATTTCTGACATTGTGACTGGCAGGAAGAGAGGAGGTCAGCAGCATTAGTACATCGATCGTGCTTTGCTGAAATTAAGCGCCCAGGTGTGAATTTGAACAACGTAGTTTAGAAAGGAAATGTTTCTATACTTAAAAGCTGCAAACAATAGCAGGAGGACATTTTGGGAGAACTGCAGGGGCAGAAGCGTTAATATCCTGGATTTGGCCGTCGCACTCAGCATAATAATAAGGAAGGAAGGAAGAACTTGCATTTATACAGCGGCTTTCACGTCCTCAGGACGTCCCAAAGCACTTCACAAGTAATGAAGTACTTTTGAAGTGTAGTCACTGTTGTAATGTAGTCAAACGTGCAGTCAATTTGCGCACAGCAAGATAAATGACCAGATAATCTATTTCGGTGTGTTAGTTGCGGGATAAATATTGGTCAGGATACCAGGAGAACTCTCCCTTACACTCAATAACAACAGAAAACGCTGGAAAAACCCAGCAGGCCAGGCAGCATCCGTGGAGAGAGAAACAGAGTTAACGTTTCCGGTCGAAGACCTTTCGTCAGAACTGGAAAAAAGCAGGAAATGAAATAGATTTAAGGCAAGGATAAAGCTGGGAAAAGGGGGAGGGGATGAAAGAACAAAAGGAGAGATTAAGAGACATTAAGAGACATTAAGAGATGATCAAGGCAAGAGGAGGTGTTAATGTGACAGGTTGAGGCTAAAAGAAGTGTGAAATGCGCTGGCAGAATGAAGGACAGCTGCCAGCTTCTAGGAGGAAAAAAAAAAGGGGGGGGGGCAAACAAAAGGGTGGATTCCAGCATCTGCAGTATTTTGCTATCTCCCTTACACTTCTTTGAATAATCCCTTGGGATCTCTTATGTCCCCCTGAGAGGCGTTTAAAGTTTCTTCTGAAAGATGGCATCTCTGACAGTGCAGTGCTCCCTTAGCTCTGCACTGAATTTCCTACAGTAAGATCCTGAACCAAAAATAAACAATTCTATTGTTCGTTTTGTAGTGAATTATTTTCAAAGGACTGCAACCAATTCTGTAACAGACTCTGAAAGATCTGAATTGGAAGAATTTTGCTCTTTCGGGAGAAATGCAAGACTGTTGAGTATTGTATTCAAATATTTGTATCTGTAAACAGCCAGATCTCTGAGCTATTACCAGCTGATTTAGTAAATAGTGTACAGAACCACTCAAAATGTAGATGATGCCTTTTTTGATGCAATGCCATAATGTGAAGTGGATAAGTTGTGACATATGGCATAACGCTGCTCCCCCCCACCCCAATCTGGTCATTTATAACCTTAATGTCAAAAGGTTAGACTGATCTGCCAAAATATTTGGTTCACATATATTTCATACTTCTACAAATCATAGGAAGCCAGATATGAACTAGACAGACAGTGTTTGCCTAGGACAGAAGCCAGTGGCCTGCACCATGATTTGAATGTCTCGCTCTGTATTCTGTAGTGACATAGAATGACATAGAATGTACAGCACAGAAACAGGCCACTCAGCCCAACTAGTCCATGCCGGTGTTTATGCTCCACACGAGCCTCCTCCCACCCCTTTGCATCTAACTCTGTCACCATCACCTTCTATTCCTTTCTCCCTCATGTGTTTATCTAGCTTCCCCTTAAATGCACCTATGCTATTCACCTCCACCTCTCCCTGTGGTAGCGAGCTCCACATTCTCACCACTCCCTGGGTAAAGAAGTTCGTCCTGAATTCCCTATTAGATTTATTGGTGACGATCTTATATTTAAGGCCAAACCATTCTCTGGTCTTTACAGCACAGTTCTAATTATCCTCTTTATGTTTCTGTTTGTTGAATCTGTTTCAAACTATGCATCTTATCTGTAAAACCTAATTACACACCTTGTAAAATAGATTATATGCAGAACACTAGATGCTTGCCAGTCAGGTAACACGAAGGAATGGGGCAGTAATGGTCAAGTGGCTGTGATGATGTCACATACTGTAACAAAAAAGCTTGGGCTGTTAATACGAACCTTCAGATTAATTCATTCCTAAAACTCCCAACCACATACTTGTTATTCTTTGTATCATATTGTTTCTTAATTGAATTTTGGATTTTTTTTTCTGTGGCAGGGTAGAGTAGTGCTACATAGGTGGAGGGATAATAAAGATGATAAATATTATACCACAAAAAATAAAATATAGGTATGTGTCCTTTTAATTCTAGACGACAAAATTGCCGGGAGTCAGTCACAGGTCATGTTGCAGAGTTGTTGGAACTCTAATTGGCAGGTACGATCCCACAATGGTTACAGTACTGGACTAGTAACTCAGAGGTCATGAGTTAACAAATCCCGCTGTGGCAAGCTGTGAAATTGAATTTAACAGATTTGGTCATTTTTGGACTAGTCCCAGAAATGAATACGTGGCTAGAGGAATGGTGCAAGGGGGAGGGATTCAAATTCCTGGGACATTGGAACCGGTTCTGGGGGAGGTGGGACTAGTACAAACCGGACGGTCTGCACCTGGGCAGGGCTGGGACCGCTGTCCTAGGGGGAGTGTTTGCTAGTGCTGTTGGGGAGGATTTAAACTAATGTGGCAGGGGGTTGGGAACCTGAGCAGGGAGACAGAGGAAAGCATATCAGGAAGGGACAGAAGGTATGGAGTAAAAGGTAAAGTGTTAAATAAGGAAAAAGCAGGAAGTAAGTGTCGCAAAACACATTTGAAAGTTCTTTATCTGAATGCACGTAGCATTCGTAACAAAATTGACCAGTTAACGGCACAAATAACTACGTATGGGTATGATCTTGTGGCCATTACAGAAACATGGCTGCAGGGTGAAAACGTCTGGGAATTAAATATGCCAGGGTATTTAACAATCAGGAAGGACAGGCAGGAAGGAAGGGGAGGGGGGTGGCTATGTTAATAAAGGAAGGAATCACTGTAATACAGATAAATGATATTGGGTCAAAAGATCAGGATAATGAAACAGTTTGGGTAGAGATTAGGAATAATAAGGGGAAAAAAACACTGGTGGGCATAGCATATAGGCCTCCTAATAGTTGCAACTCTGTTGGAAGAAGTATTAATCAGGAAATAGTTGGGGCATGTAATAAGGGAACAGCTATAATTATGGGGGATTTTAACTATCATATTAACTGGACAAATCAAATTGGGCAGGGCAGCCTTGAGGAAGAGTTTATTGAGTGTCTTAGGGATGGATTTCTTGAGCAGTATCTAACTGATCCTACAAGGGGGCAAGCAACCTTGGACCTAGTACTGTGTAATGAGTCTGGATTAATTAATAATGTCCTAGTTAAGGATCCCCTTGGAATGAGTGACCATAACATGGTTGAATTCCATATCCAATTAGAGGGTGAGAAGGTTGGTTCTCAAACAAGCATACTGAGCTTGAATAAAGGAGACTATGATGGCATGAGAGCAGAATTGATTAAAGTGGACTGGGAAAATAGATTAAAGGGTAAGACGGTACATGAGCAGTGGTGTTCATTCAAGGAGTTATTTTACAACTTTCAAAATAAATATATTCCACTGAGGAAAAAAGGGTGTAAAAGAAATGACAGCCATCCATGGCTAAGTAAAGAAATTAAAGAAAGTATCCAACTAAAAACAAGGACATATAAGGTAGCCAAAGTTAGTGGGAGGATAGAAGATTGGGAAGTCTTCAAAAGACAACAAAAAGTAACTAAAGGATTGATTAAGAAAGGGAAAATAGACTATGAAAATAAATTAGCAAAAAATATAAAAACAGATAGCAAGAGTTTCTATAGTTATATAAAAAGAAAAAGGGTGGTTAAGGCAAACATAGGTCCCTTAGAGGATGAGACCGGGAAATTAATGGTGGGAAACATGGAGATGGCAAAAATGCTGAACAAATATTTTGTTTCAGTCTTTACGGTAGAGGACACTAAGAATATCCCAACACTGGACAAACAGGGGGCTCTAGTGGGGGAGGAGCTAAATACGATTAAAATTACTAAGGAATTGGTACTCAGTAAAATAATGGGACTCAAGGCGGATAAATCCCCTGGACCTGATGGCTTACATCCTAGGGTCTTGAGGGAAGTGGCAGTAGGAATTGTGGATGCTTTGGTAATAATTTTCCAAAACTCCCTGAACTCAGCAAAGGTCCCGGCAGATTGGAAAACTGCTAATGTAACACCCTTATTTAAAAAGGGTAGTAGGCAGAAGGCTGGGAATTATAGACCAGTTAGCCTAACATCTGTGGTGGGTAAAATTTTGGAGTCTATTATTAAGGAGACAGT
Organism: Squalus acanthias; assembly: GCA_030390025.1. Lineage (NCBI taxonomy): Eukaryota > Metazoa > Chordata > Chondrichthyes > Squaliformes > Squalidae > Squalus > Squalus acanthias. The sequence continues at coordinate 10,762,432 of CM059430.1, forward strand.
AACGGAACATTTAGATAAACATAATTTAATAGGACAAAGTCAGCATGGCTTTATGAAGGGGAAGTCATGTCTGACAAATTTGCTCGAGTTCTTTGAGGACATAACGTACAGGGTGGATAAAGGGGAACCAGTGGATGTAGTGTATTTAGACTTCCAGAAGGCATTCGACAAGGTGCCACATAAAAGATTATTACTTAAGATAAAAAATCACTGGATTGGGGGTAATATTCTGGCATGGGTGGAGGATTGGTTATCTAACAGGAAGCAGAGAGTTGGGATAAATGGTTCATTCTCGGACTGGCAACCAGTAGCCAGTGGTGTTCCGCAGGGGTCGGTGCTGGGTCCCCAACTCTTTACAATCTATATTAACGATTTGGAGGAGGGGACCGAGTGTAACATATCAAAGTTTGCAGATGATACAAAGATGGGAGGGAAAGTAGAGAGTGAGGAGGACATAAAAAACCTACAAGGGGATATAGACAGGCTGGGTGAGTGGGCAGAGATTTGGCAGATGCAATACAATATTGGAAAATGTGAGGTTATGCACTTTGGCAGGAAAAATCAGAGAGCAAGTTATTATCTTAATGGCGAGAAACTGGAAAGTACTGCAGTACAAAGGGATCTGGGGGTCTTGGTGCAAGAAAATCAAAAAGTTAGTATGCAGGTGCAGCAGGTGATCAAGAAAGCCAATGGAATGTTGGCTTTTATTGCTAGGGGGATAGAATATAAAAACAGGGAGGTATTGCTGCAGTTGTATAGGGTATTGGTGAGACCGTACCTGGAGTACTGCATACAGTTTTGGTGTCCATACTTAAGAAAAGACATACTTGCTCTCGAGGCAGTACAAAGAAGGTTCACTCGGTTAATTCCGGGGATGAGGGAGTGGACATACGAGGAGAGGTTGAGTAGATTGGGACTCTACTCATTGGAGTTCAGAAGAATGAGAGGCGATCTTATTGAAACATATAAGATTGTGAAGGGGCTTGATCGGGTGGACGCGGTGAGGATGTTCCCAATGATGGGTGAAACTAGAACTAGGGGACATAATCTTAGAATAAGGGGCTCCTCTTTCAAAACTGAGATGAGGAGAAACTTTTTCACTCAGAGGGTAGTGGGTCTGTGGAATTTGCTACCCCAGGAAGCTGTGGAAGCTACTTCATTAAATAAATTTAAAACAGAAATAGACAGTTTCCTAGAAGTAAAGGGAATTAAGGGTTACGGGGAGCGGGCTGGAAATTGGACATGAGTTTGAGTTCGGATCGGTCAAGGCCCTGTGGGTGGCGGAGCGGGCCCAGGGACCGAGTGGCCTGGTCCTTCTCCTGCTTCTTGTGTTCTTTAGAGTTGAGGTTGGATCAGATCAGCCATGATCTCATTGAATGGCGGAGCAGGCTCGAGGGGCCGATTGGTCTACTCCTGCTCCTATTTCTTATGTTCTTATGCTTAAAAGATGGCCATGAAAGCTGCTGGATTGTGTAAAAAATCCAATTGATTCACTGGTGTTCTTCAGAGAAGAGAACCTGCTACCCTATCCCGGCTGGCCGACACGTGACGCTAGCCTGCATGGTTGACCCTCAATGCTCTCTGAAGTGGCCCAGGAAGCCACTCAGTTGTACAAGCAATTACTTGAAGAGGAAGGCCCATCACCACCTCTTTAGGGCAATGAGCGATTTCTTACAGTACAACAGTGACTACACTTCAGAGGTACTTCATTGGCTGTGAAACACTTTGGGACGTCCTGAGGTCGTGAAAGGCGCTATATAAATGCAAGTCTTTCTTTTTTTTTATAAATGAGGCCGTGCCAGTGTTGACCACATTCTGAGAACAAATATAAAAGATGTAAGAAGTTGGAAGGCATGGTGGAGCTGGTTTGTTCATTGAGAGATGGTGCAAAACCACAACAGTAATTTAAGGTTTTTCTGTATCTGTGAGAAAGAGAACCAAGTGGAGGAGGTAGAAAGTCTAAATTATTCTAATTGTAAGAAATCACTGTTTAAATGTTGCTACATTTACACCTAGCTTGGAGTTGTGCACTCGTCTTTATCTTAACTTGTCCACGTTCTATCTGCTGTAAATGTTGAAAAAGTGGAAGTTGAGGCTGGCAGGATTAGGGCTAAAAGTCAGTAGATGGGAAGAATAAAATTGCCTAACTTAGATTACATTTGATTATAATTAAGCTTGACTGAGAAGTGTTACAGAGAAGCCTGAGAAAGAAAGACTTGCATTTATGTAGCGCCTTTCACGACCTCAGGACGTCGCAAAGCACTTTACAGCCAATGAAGTACTTCTGAAGTGTAGCCACTGTTGTAATGTAGGAAACATGGCAGCTGGAGAACTCCCCTGCTCTTCTTTGACTAATGCCATGGGATATTTTGCGTCCACCTGAGAGGGCAGACGGGGCCTCGTATAACCCTTCATCCAAAAGGCAGCACCTCTGACAGTGTAGCACTCCCTCAGTACTAAGTCCCAAAGCGTTTTAGAGAGATTGAAGTACTTTTGAAGTGTAGTCACTGTTGTAATGTAGGAAACGCGGCAGCCAATTTGCGCACAGCAAGCTCCCACAAACAGCAATGTGATCATGACCAGAAAATCTCTTTTTTAGTGATGTTGATTGAGGGATAAATATTGGCCAGGACACCGGGGATAACTCCCTTGCTCTTCTTCGAAGTAGTACCACGGGATCTTTTACGTCCACCTGAGAGAGCAGACGGAGCCTCGGTTTAACGTCTCATCAAAAGACGGTATCTCTGACTGTGCAGCGCTCCCTCAGTGCTGCACTGGAGTGTCAGCCTAGATTTTGTGCTCAAGTCCTGGAGTGGAGCTTGAACCCACGACCTTCTGTCTCAGGCGAGAGTGCTACCCACTGAGCCACAGCTGACACTAGAGAAATTGTTGCAGAGTTGCAGAAGTGTGTGACAACACAGGCTTTGTGCAAGACTTTTACTATACTCGGGACTGGCAGATCTTCCATCCATGCAGAGGGATCTGAGTGTCCCAGTGCATGAATCACAAAAGGTTACTATGCAGGTACAGCAAGTAATTAGGAAAGCTAATAGAATGTTATCGTTTATTGCGAGGGGAATTGAATACAAAAGTAGGGAGGTTATGCTTCAGTTATACAGGGCATTGGTGAGACCACATCTGGAGTACTGTGTACAGTATTGGTCTCCTTATTTAAGGAAGGATGTAAATGCGTTGGAGGCAGTTCAGAGAAGGTTTACTAGATTAATACCTGGAATGGGCGGGTGGTCTTATGAGGAAAGGTTGGACAGGCTAGGCTTGTATCCACTGGAATTTAGAAGAATAAGAGGTGACTTGATTGAAACATATAAGATCCTGAGGGGTCTGGACAGGTTGGATGTGGAGAGGATGTTTCCTCTTGTGGGAGAATCTAGAACTAGGGGTCACTGTTTAAAAATAAGGGGTCGCCCATTTAAGACAGAGATGAGGAGAAATTTTTTCTCACAGAGGGTCGTGAGTCTTTGGAACTCTCTTCCTCAGAGGGCGGTGGAAGCGGAGTCTTTGAATATTTTTAAGGCAGAGGTAGATAGATTCTTGGTAAGCAAGGGGGTGAAAGGTTATCGGGGGTAGGCGGAAATGTGGAGTAATCAGATCAGCCATGATCGTATTGAATGGCGGAGCAGGCTCGAAGGGCTGAGTGGCCTACTCCTGCTCCTAATTCGTATGTTCCTATGTTTGTATGACACTGTGCACATTAGTCAGAGGAAGCAATATTTTATAATGAGATATTTTATCCAGTGAGGAGCAATATGTCCGGCAGCTCCACTTCATAAGGGAGAGTGTCAGAGCTAAATCGCCTGCAGCAACACCAATTACAGCTCTGCACCAGGTCAAACACATTTTATTGCCTGTGGCCCTGAAGGTGACTGTGGCCCTGAATTTCTACACCTCACATTCCAGGCTGCAACAGATAATATAAGCAACATTAGTCAACCTGCGGTGCTTTCCTGTCATGGTTATGCTCCTCACCAATCCAAAGAAACTCTGCACAACAAGAATTTGGTGCAAAGTGGTGATTTTATATTTGGAGTGAGTATTAACACCGCTGTGTCAGCCAATGGGTTGGAGGTGGGGCGGGTTTTACGGCGGGGCCTACAGCAAACAGCAAACAGCTCAATCAGGGGGAAATCCCTCTGGTTGGTCAGGCGAGGATGGAGGCGGGACATTGACACAACAAGCAGCTCGTCTCCATTCACAAAATCCAGCCCAAAGTCTCTATAAGCACTACAGCAAACAGAACTCATGACCGAAACTACAACAGAAACTCCCGATAAAAGCAAGATTATTTCTCCAGCAAAATGGAGTGAGTGGAGGATAGTTACACAATACAAATTATGTGCATAAAATCAATCTCAGCCACTTACAGCAGTGCGGGCTCCAGGCATGATTGACGGGGGAATTATCCAATCATATCCATTCTGGCCGGGACTTGTGTTGTCATTATATGCAGCCTTTTGAATTACCATCAAACAAATTCAAAAACTAAAGGTCCCCATTGTGCAAACCCCTAGTGCCTGTCTTAGGTGCTGTCTCCAGTGGCTACCGCATGGGAGGGGGAAAGCCACTGTTCATCCACTGCGGGCACTTGAGATGGCCATGGTGGGTGACCTCGAGGAACTCTGGCCGGAGGGAGCCCGGGGCAGTCTGGCCCAGCTGACTTTCTGGCACCAAGACGGGCACTGGTTGAGGGTCTGGTGAGGAAGCAGACATGCCGTCACCAGGAGTGGACAGCATGTGCCTCTCCCATATGGCACTGCCACTCGCTGCACCTCTGCACTCCTGCTGCTCTGTGCACAAACAGCGTAGGTTTGGAAACCCATTCTGTGCTTTCCTTCACGTTTAGCAAACTGGAGGAGATGGTGGAAGCTAGAGCATGAATGGCAGCAGTTTGAGCTCCAGTGGGAGCTGTAAGAGTTGTCACCACAGGCTTCATTGCTCAGGGCCCTGTTGCAGTGTATATATGATTGTTTCACTCCACTATTTTGCCTGCAATGATTTGACTGCTGTTTTGCCTGCTTTAAGTCTTTCACTCCACTGTTTTGCCTGCTTTTATTATTTGCCTATGCTGTTTTGCCTGCCATTATAGAACCTAATAGAGGTTTTCAAGATGATGAGGGGTTTCGATAGAGTAGATAGAGAAAGGCTGTTCCCTCTGGGGAGTGGGTCAATAACCAGAGGTCATAGATTTAAAATCATTGGCAAAAGATGTAGAGGGGAACTGAGAAGAAATGTTTTCACTCGGAGAGTTGTCCGGGTCTGGAACGCTCTACCTGAAAAGGAGGTGGAAGCTGATACCATAAATAATTTTAAAAGGGAGTTGGACAGGTACACGAGAATGAGGAACTGACAGGGTGTGGGTCAAAGCACGACTGTTCTTTCAAAGAGCCAGCACAGGCACGACGGGCCATCCTTCTGTGCTATAAGTTTCTATGATTATTTGTTGGTGTTCTTTTGCCTGCCTTTATTTAACTGCGTTGCTTTGTCTAGTATTAAATGACCGTGCTGTCTTGCCTGTGATTTTACCCAAATTTGTTTAAATATTATTTTCGTCTTGCATTTTACACACTGCCAGTTCAATTTTACAGCTATTCATTTTCTTTACAAAGGGGAGCAAACTGCTAAATATAATGTCAAAGTCTGGAAATCATAGTCTCGTTACAAAGCTCTGGAGGCCAGTCTGATGTTTTGTGGTTTACCTCACACTGTGTAAACTTAGTAGTAAATGGATAATAGAATAATGTCTTTCTCAGTAAAACTATGTTTTCCATTTTAAACCACACTGATGCTTTCCAGTTAAAGCAGTTTCATCCGTTGTAAATTATTCCTTTGGTATCCAAGCTTTTTGAGTCATATGGATGGATGTATTCCGCAGTGGTAAACTGGGCATATTGACAGCAGTGACAGGAAATGAAAACATGTCTTTTCACGAAAACGCCTGTCACCACAACTGGTTTAATGTCATTTATTTTACTTTTCACACACTATTGAATCTGTTGCATTTCCCCATTTGTGCCTTATCTATTATTTTATTGCGACCAAGTTGTGCTTTATTTGCATCTTTATCTGTCATGGCCCAACCTCCTCTTGCTAACAAGGCCAGGTCAGACACCAACAGCGATTAATGTAAGTCTCTAAACTATTTGCTAAATCAGGTTTCAAGATTCTGTCATTACATGTGTCACTGTTTATTGAAATATTTTGATATTCTTGCAATGTCTGAAAATTCTGATCCATATGTTGTTTGCATAAGGTTTGCTTTGGTTAAAATCTTCTCTATAAGTCTGTTTTAACAACTATTGCTAACTGCTGTTATCAATACATCTAAAATAGTGTCACACCCTTGTAGTACTTGACATGTGTTCCAACAGAACTCACACTAAAAATATTTAACATCCTGATCATGCTCTCTTTCTTTTCCAATCAATAAAGGTTTATCCCAGACTGCTTATTCATAATGTAAAGCCCAGAATCCCAGAATCATTCTTGCTGCTCCACTTTCAAATCTTTATAATGTATAAATGTTCTTTTAAAGTTGGGGCCCCAGAATTGTGCAAATACTTAAAATGTAGTCGTTGTTTCTTGCCAATGAGGTCTACAAGGTGGAAGTTCTCATTTTATGTATTTGTTTTCTTTTAAGAACTGATTGCCGTGTGTGTGTGTGAGAGAGGTGGATTAGTGATGGCGGATGCATCTGTTTTCCTTGGTACTATTAGCAGCTGATCAATGTAACATGGGGGTAGTGTAATCCCTGCTGGTGCAGGATCATTTATATCTGAACATCGGCAGTATGCAGGTAATTAGGAGTCTCTTCAGATTAGCAATATAGTCGGGTGCGGTTACATCGTTTTCTCTGCTACCTTTTTCACCCTTGATGGTCCTGCAGTCCAAACCTTGGACCTTCATCCAGGTTTCGCCATCAACGGTGTATTTCTTTGTGGTCCATATAGGTGGATTCTAGGCTCCAAAGTCAAGAACTTTTGACCAGTGAAATGTAAAAAAAAGATAAAACCTTCAAAGATCTTATCCCTAGGAGACCGTGCAAAGGCCCTTACTTCAATCAGAGCAAAAACTTAACCTTTGTCATTTTGTATTTAAACTGAAGCTTAGCCTTAGCATGGCATGAAGCCCAAATGCAAATCTCCTAGTTCTGCGGTCAAGAAAAATTCCGCTCAAGAGTCAAGTGATTATGGAGCCCCCAGCGCGTGAACTGAATCGAGGCGGCACTAAACACAAACATCCGCGCCATCTATACTGGTACCAGGTGCCATTCTGGTACTACCTGCCCAGGATACCAGACAGATTAAGTATGAGCTAACCTGTAATATGCAGCCAGAATGTCCTGAGAAGAATTTCTTGTCGACTGTGCGCAAAACGCAATTTTTTATCATATTTTGCCATGAGTGTTTTTACAACACCAGATTTTTTTTGTTTGATTGCTCACTCAAGAAAGTTTTAAATTGTTAGCAGGTTTATACTATTGTATTTCCTTGTTTCCAGAATGAAGGGTAAATTTACCTCACGCTGAAGAAGATAACGAACCCAAATCAAAATGGTAGATGTATGCCATTTTACTGACAAAGTCTCTGTGCATTCCAAATCTATTTGTGGTAACAAAAGTAAACCGGCCAATCACAAAATACCTCAATGAAGCTCCTTCATATATCTTAAACCAGCTAAATCGGCGCTTAATTGATAAAACTGTAGAAGGTTTGGTTCATCTTTTTATTGCTATTGCCCCACCATTGGCGGCCGTGCCTTCAGCTGCCTAGGCCCTAAGCTCTGGAATTCCATCCCCAAACCTTTCCGCCTCTCTACCTCTCTCTGCTCCTTTAAGGACGTTCCTTAAAACCTACCTCTTTGACCAAGCTTTTGGTCACTTGTCCTAATATCTCTTTATGTGACTCGGTATCAGATTTTGTTTGATAATCGCTCCTGTGAAGCACCTTGGGACGTTTTACTGTGTTAAAGGTGCTACATAAATGCAAGTTGTTGTTTATTCGTTTTGGGGGATATGAGCGTCTCTAGCAAGGCCAGCAATTACTGTCCAAACCTAGTTGCCCTTGAGAAGGTGACGATGAGACGTTTTCTTGAACCGCTGCGTGTGATGACACTGCCCCCATATTGCTGTTAGGTCGGGAGTTCCAGAATTTTGACCCGGCGACCATGAAAAATCCATAAAACATTTCCAACACAGCAGAACAAAAATTCAAGAAAATCCTGATTTTACCTACATTGGCCAGTCCTACCAAAAAGTAAGCCTCAGCTCTTGAATATTTTCGGTAAAGTCTGTTCTCTACCAGGTCATGGCATGGCTCTTATCCATCTGCACTTCCCTCGTGCAATCAAAGTGCATCCTGGCTTTCCAAATACAGCTGTCAGTATTTTATGAATTTTCAAGTATTTATTGTAAACAAGAATTATAGTAAAATTACATCCATATGCGGTTAAGCTGCTTTTATTTACATAGTACCTGTCTCAGAAGGTTTAAAATATTTACTTACAATACATGACATTGATTGACAGATTGGAAGCTACAATGAAGTGTTTATACACTATAATGCATTGTTTTTCATATGAAGTAACATTCTTAATTCAATGACTCAACTTTCCACAATTAAATCCTAGCTACTGTCTGTCAGGTTGAAAATTGAAGTATGTTAATAAATAAAGTCAAAAAATAATTTTTAGTGTAGTTAATCTCTTTTGGGATGTCCTGAGATCATGAGAGGCACTATATAAATGCAAGTTAATCCGTCTTTCTTTCTCAAACATCCCTCCAGATCAACCATGATCTTATTGAATGGTGGAGCAGGCTCGAGGGACCAAATGGCCGACTCCTGCTCCTGCTCTTATGTTCAAATCTTATCAGCTGGCATAGTTTTTCTCATCCACCTCTTGCTTATAAAACAGTACCTTGTGTCACGCAAGATCCACAAGCGTGTGGATCAACTTTCCCGCTAAGCTGCGGGGTCTGGAGGTCCCGCGCAGGCTGCTCACCGGCTTTTCAATGGAAGAAACCGCGCATGCGTGAAGGTTTGAATGGATCACGCAGTCAGTTAAAGGGACCGTGCACGAAAAAATAAAATTCGAGGGAACATTGGTGTGGATATGCATTTGAATGACTAATTTATTCAGTTAATTCAAATGCTTGCAATTTGATTTTGGGGTTCGTTTCCGAAAACATTTCTCAGATGGGAGCTAGGCAAAAAGTCGGTTACCACTTTCTACCAGTCTTGCTCACCTCCTTATTCGCGTGTATTTTCTCGTAAAAAAAAAAGTAAACCATAGAGGAAAATTTAGCACATAGGTCGCCAGTGTATGTTGAATTATTAAGAGAAACAGCATTCAGTTCAGGTCTTCTAGATTCATGCAGAGCATGGCCTTATATGGGGAGGATTATGAAGGTAGCTTATTTGGAGCTTTCCCTATTTACACAGTGTTATGGGCGGATGGGAGAAACAGACTTTACATTGATTCACTGGGAGAGTGAATAGAATTGATGCTCATGCTGTAGCTCTTGCCATAACATTGATATTCTTTTGGTTTTCAACTGCACAGTATAGTTCAAAGAGAACTCCAGTTAGCCCCTTCAACAGCCCAGTTTGAAGCTGGGCCTTGCAGATGTGAAAGGTCCCAGGTTCAATCCACAGGTTTCAGCCAGGGTGGCAACAAGGCTACATTGATTGGCTCCTGTAACCCTGGGCCAGGAATTGGGCTCAGTTCTGATGCCTATCCCGTCAAACAGCCAACTGACATTCACACTGTAGACTCACATATGAAGAATGACCATTTGATTGTGGTACTGGAAGGCAACTGTTGCCTGTAGAATCATACCACAGCATGATTTAGTATCTTCAGGAAAGAAAGGGGAGAGCATTAGAGAGTGGTAGTGAAAGAAGGGAGACTCCAAGTCTTCATTGATATGGAACCAACTGCAGGTCCAATTTGAAACAAATCGCCTCCGTTTGCAGTGATGAATTAGGAACTCAAGCTGATACCAAATTCTAAATTAGGGCCTGAATTTCCTCAATTCGATTTACGGCAAAATTACGCCAAAGGTTTATGTCAATTTCTATGCCAATCTTTCTCGCGGCAGTTTATGCTGAAATTTCCTGAGAATCTCATTAACATACACCTGAACGTAAAAAAAACAGCTTAAAACGAGCGGAAATCAGCATAAACAATCAGGGCCCGAGGAGCACACAGAACATTCGCTATTTTCCTTCTTTAAGTCCGTCTTTATTTTAGTGATTTTATGAAAATTCAACTTTGAAGCCATCAAACCATCATTTATGCGCATTAAGCACCGCATGTTTAAGAAAATGCAATGGTGGAAGCTTTTCTCTTTTTATTGGGCCAGATATTCCGATGCCTATGGGTGGGTACGCGCTGTGTACACACCCGTAGGGACATCGGAAATGCCGGTTTCAGGCATGCACAGCGCATTTCCGATCTGTCAAGAATGCTCTTGACAGATCGGACGCCTGCCCTGGAGAAGGGCCTCTGCGGGCGGATAGTGCCGCTTTCTGGAGACCCTCCACCCACAGAAAACCCTTAGAATTCTTGCGCCTGGTAAAAGCGTAAGGCCTGCTTTTACCAGGATAAAAGTTGAAAAAAAGTTTTAAAACATTTTTTCACTCATTTATCATTTAAAAATACTTTAAAAAAAGGTAAGTTTATTTTTAGCCCCGTAAAAAACTTTCATTATTTTTTTCAAAAAATTAAATTTTTGTTTAAAATATTTAATTTATTGTAGTTTCAACTCATTTTAAAAATGTGATTTTTTAAAAAATTTATTTAATGTTTTAAAGTGTTTTTGGGGTGATCTCCATTCATATATTTGACAGGTCTATCTGTCAAGTGTATGAAGGGAGACTCCCTTCTTTGATTGGCTCCCCATGGCGCACGTGATCCTAGGGACACATGCGCCTCTGGGATACGTGGGCCCTGCGCACTTTGAGTTCGAGAGGCCCAGGATCGGAACTACACGCACCTCGGGAGCCCTCAGGTAAGTGCGTAGATTTTTTCCAGATCGGAGGCCTCCGCACGCGGGAAGCCTCCGATCGGAAAATACGGCCCAATGTAACAGATTATAATGTCATAAAAAAGTATCTAGAAAATACAGCACAGGTCTCCTTTAGAAGAAGTATTTTAAAATTGCTAACACACCAGAAATAGTGACGTTGGGTCCTGCTATACCTAAAATGTTGGTGTAGATTTACACCCATTCAGAAATGGTGTAAATATAGGAAACTACCGTTCCCTCTGGTCTTTTGCGTGGGGGGTGAAGCTATGTTAATAATTAAATGGAGTTTAGGTGGACATAATTCTGGAGTGGTCCAAACCAGCGTACATCACTTAGGTTTGAATTTCCTGGGAAAGACCCGATTGTTTACACTGGTGCAATGCGGCTCTTATGCCACTGTTGCACCGAAAATTGCGAGGAAATTTCGGGCCTTGGTGTTTACTGAGTCCATCTCATATCGAACAAATTCATTCCCTCCAGATTGAGAGGCTCCTTGTAAATAGGATTCATACTGCTCAATAATTATCGATGGGTGACATGATACACGGTATATATATGGATTAAAAAATACATTTATTTCAATTTTTCCAAAAAAATAAGCTTTGCATTACAGTCTGCTGAAGTGCTTCGCTCAGAGAGCTTGATTTTCTTCCTGAAAGCTGGCAGCCCACAAGCATATTTCGCATTACATGATGGTAGCTGTAAAATGGTATGTGTGGTTTATGCCTGTTATGCCCACCCATGGATACACTGTATTATTAAAGAACTTTACAGAATCATCATGGTTAACTACTGTATGTGCAGCGCTCTCCAAGGAACATAAAGTCTAAAGCAGAAAATAATAGGCTATCAAATTGTTTCTTTCACCCAGATGTCTACCCTCTCAAAATTGCTGACAATGCCAGCTGAAAATTGGTTTTAATCTCCTGTCGGTAAAATATAGAATACAAGCCTTTCGGCTTCTTTCTGCCTAGAATTTCTTCTAGGGGTCTAGAACGAGGGGATCACAGTCTCAGGATACGAGGTAGGACATTTAGGACTGAGATGAGGAGAAATCTCTTCACTCAGAAGGTGGTGAACCTGTGGAATTCTCTACCACAGAAGGCTGTGGAGGCCAAGTCACTGAATATATTTAAGAAGGAGATAGATAGATTTCTAGACACAAAAGGCATAAAGGGGTATGGGGAGAGAGCGGGAATATGGTATTGAGATAGAGGATCAGCCATGATCATATTGAATGGAGGAGCAGGCTCGAAGGGCCGAATGGCCGACTCCTGCTCCTATTTTTTTTTCGATGTTTCTTATCTTCTAATCTCAATCGGGATGACAGTAGAGGTGCAACAATTAGCCTCAATGTCCCTGGGTAGGGATGGCTGCAGGGAGGAAGGGAGGGAGGCTGGTGGGAGGGTGAGGGCGGCTGGAAGTGACATGCAGGGTTTTTTGCTCCTGATTGCTAAGGGGTGTCCTGCTAATGGGAAGCATGGATGTTGGATGAGGGGAGTGTTGGGGCTTGGCTGTGACACCCTTCAAGATGGAACAGCCTGTCAACATTCGTTGTCTGGGTGCACCCACATGGATTGCCCATCTGGTTGAGGTACCTGAATGTTCGTGGCACCTGTGGAACTGTACCCAACAGGAGTCGGCTCCTTCAGTAAAGGAGAGGAGAAAACTTGGGGAAAATGAGCTTGCGGGCTATTGTAAAAAAAATGTGAAATAAATATTAAGAGCCGATTTTCCAAATTCAAAATTCATGGATGGAAAATGGTGCGAAATGTACCCATGATTTCTCAATCCATGCTGTCGGCAAGGCTCCACACTGGGAGTGCCAACTTAGGAAATTGCGCATATAATGGCTGCAGTTGTTTGAAATTTTGCTGGTATTCGATAGATTGATTTGCTATATACAGAAGCACCTCACTTTCTTAACAGGAGGCCTGTAGGTTTACATTCATTTTTTGCTAACTTTTATTTACAAAGCTGATGTTTTGGACTAACAAACGGCATGCATATTCAACTGTCGTCTGGCAAACAGTGTTAAGTAGATTATGGAATGCTTAATAGTAGCCAAGCTTATTCATGTGCAATATGAGGGCCACTTCAGACTAATTGGTCCTCATTCTGGGAGACTGACATATGGCTTAGAGTATCATGTAAGCATGTGAACTGGTATGTAAATAAGGGAGCAGAACTGAGAGTACCAAAAATCCAGCCAGCATCTGTTTTATTTAGAACATTCTGTACTTCTTCAAAAGCTTATGGCTCCTATCTTTCCCAATTGGTTTCAGACAACAAAAGTTGCATAGCCACTCTTCTGAACAGTACGTTCCACTTGAATGCCAGTTTGCTCCATGTACAGATTTTCCCATATTCATATCAATGCAAGTAAATCACACAAACAATCTCCTTTTATAAGCAAACTTTGCTCGTTTAGTATCATTGCTCAGGCAACGATGGAAAGAAGCTGAGAGTCTGTGAGATCTCCAACTACTGCCACTTTTATGTTACTCTATTAAGCTTTGTGGTTTCCTCCACTTAAAACTATGTGGTTTATGGAATGTTTGATATAGTAGAAGTACAATATGGTGAAGCTGATTGTGCTCGGAGTTCATCCTGTTATATTTCAGGGTGGGTCCAGAACACGTGTGAACAGTGAAATAACTGCATGTGTGCAAGATTACAGACACCCTGTTGCTCAAAAACCATGATTGCAGCTTTAAGGCAATTATGCATGTGCAGTCTTGTGCTTCCACAGTTGTTTAAAGCCAATTCTACGAATTTAAATTTCTGGCTCTAGCTGTTCCCCATCATCTTTGAAAGGCCCGTTCTGGCCAGCAGTGTAAAAACCATGTTGCTTGTTGGTGCAGGTGAACTGAGAGCTCAGTCCACCAATAGGAAAAACACAACAGCAGACAGCAATACCATTGGAGGCTTTTTGGAAATCAACCTCATTTATTTATTCTCTCTCTTTTATTGGTGGAACATTAATTGGCTTATTCTCCAGTGATACTTTGGGGGAAACTTAGGAACAGGAAAAGGCCACTTGGCCAACACATAGAATGATAGAATCTTACAGCACAGAAGGAGGCCATTAGGCCCGTCGTGCCTGTGCCGGCTCTTTGATAGAGCTGTCCAATTTAGTCCCACATCCCAGCTTTTTCCCCATAACCCTGCAAATAACTCTGCTTCAAGTACATGTCCATTTCCTTTTAAAAGTTCCTGTGGAATCTGATGCCACTACCCTTTCAGATAGTGCGTTCCAGATCTTAACAACCCTCTGTGTGAAGACATCTCTCCTCATTTCCTTTCTAGTTTTTTTTCCAATTATTTTAAATCTATGACCTCTCGTTACCGGCTCACTTGCCAGAGGAAATAATTCCTCCCTACTTGGTCTATCAAAACCCCTCATCATTTTGAACTAAGTGTTCTCCAAGGCGGCCTTCGAGACACACGACAACGCAAAATCATCGAGCAGAAACTGATAGCCAAGTTCCGCACCCATGAGGACGGCCTCAACCGGGATCTTGGGTTCATGTCACGCTACATGACGTCGAGTCATCCAGACTCGAGTCGTCGTTGGCTTGTTCACAGATGTGATTTACAGTTTTAAAAAAAAGTAAAAAGCTTAACCATACAGACTGCAGCATTTGACACGTTGGACCCCCTGTGACCCCACCTCATTGTCTTAGCTGTATTTTGCTGTGTCTTTGATGTAATGCCTTCCTGACTGGCCTGATTGTCTCTCTGCCGAGGTGTGATGGAGGGCAGTCAGAAAGATTTACTGTAGTCGTCTGACATTGTACGCTACACATTGTTCTCTGTCTATATATGCTTTGCTGATTTGTATTCCTTCACTTTACCTGACGAAGGAGCAGCGCTCCGAAAGCTCGTGATTTCAAATAAAACTGTTGGACTATAACCTGGTGTTGTGCGACTTCTCATTCAGGTCATTTATATATAACAAGAAAAGCAATGGTCCTAATACTGACCCCTGGGTGACCCCACTGCATACTTCTCTCCAGTCAGAAAAACATCTGTACACCACTACTCTCTGCCTCCTATTACTTAGCCAATTACATACCCAAGTTACCACCGTCCCTTTAATAGCATGTGGTTCTATTTTCCGAATAAGTCTGTTATGCAGTACTTTATCAAATGCCTTTTGAAAATCCAGATCTACAACATCTACTGCACTACCTTCATCAACCCTCTCTGTTACTTCATCAAAGAACTCAATCAGGTTAGTCAGACACAATTTGCCTTTAACAAATCCATGCTGGCTGTCCCTTATTAACCCATGCTTCTCCAAGTGCGAATTAATTTTGTTCTTGACAATGCTCTGTGGTAGTTTGCCCACCACTGACATGAGACTGATTGGCCTGCAGTTACCAGGTTTATCCCTCTCCCATTTTTTGAACAGGGGTGCAACATTTGCAATCCTCCAGTCCTCTGGTACCACTCCAATATCCAAGGAGGAATGAAAGATTGTGGACAGAGCTTCTGCTATCTCCATCTTAGCTTCACTCAGCACCCCAGAATGCATCCCACCTGGACCGGGTAACTTGTTGACTTTGCCAACCTATTTAGCACCTCCTTTCTGCCTATGATCACTCTTTTTGGTTGATTTCAATCCCACCTTTCAATCTTATTCCTCTATCCTCCTATTTCACAAAGGGCATCAGTAGGTGTCTCTTGAACCCATTACATTATTTGCTTGAATGGCTTTCCCTGGTAACTTATTCTGTATTGAGACTATTGCTATTTCTATCTGGTCTGCCATTACTCTCTGTGAAAAGCAGGCCGGTAACAAATCCAGGGCATGAAAGCAACATTCTACATATTGCGCCTGCTGCTACACAACAGTATCTCGCTGGCAACTGATGAAAACAAAGGCGCTCCACCTTTAGACATAGGCCAAGCCTCAGAACCTGATCCCAACATTATTATACTATTACAAAAGCAAAATACTGCGGATGTTGGAAATCTGAAATAAAAACAGAAAATGCTGGAAATACTCAGCGGGTCAGGCAGCATCTGTGGAGAAAGAAACAGAGTTAACGGGCTGGATTTTGCGGGGGGGGGGGGTTCAGCGGACGCAATCGGTGGCGGGTCGGATGGGAAAATGTTTTCTTTCCCCAGCGGCTCGGGACCTCGCTGTGAACCCACCACCACGTGCCTTTCCCCGATGTCGGGTCTGTCAGCGCTGAGCAGACCCGACATACAGCGGCGGGTTCACAGCGGGGGACCTAATTCAGGTAATTATTGGCTTGTTTAGAGCCACTTAAGAATGAATTTCAGCTCACCTTCTGCATTTGACAGCTCGTCCACGGGGTCCACGCTGGTTGTGGACTCCGTCTGTCAAGCTGAGGCGGGAGTTCAGTGGCCATTGAATCAGCTGTTGAGGTGAGAGCTTCAAATGTACAGTAAAAGCTCCCACCTTACACAGATATCTTCCCTCAGCCACAAGCTCTTCCTCGCTGCATTTCCACAACAGATTCACCATGCTGCAAGTCTTTACACCAGTCTCCAGCCAGTCTGACCTCATTACCTTTCTCACCATTGACAGATCGCTTTAATCATCTCTACTTCACCTGCCATCTATTCCATCAGCGTGGGTGCCCTTTATACTCTCTCACCTTGGTCCTCAGAATCCCACCATGATCAGCCCCAACACCAGCAGCACCAGGCACACCAGCAGCACCAACAACAACACCACCAACCTTCTCCGCAATCACCTGATGCTGCACAGGACAGAGGGCATCAGCACCCGAACACATTGCTGTCCAGGAGGCCAGGGATGGCCTCACCATGGCCAGATTTACTTCACTTGACACAGTACACCCTGGCTGCCACATGATGTGCCAAGTTGGCACCACCCCACACCAACACTAAATGCTGGCCTTGCCAGCGACGCCCACATCCCATAAAAAAAACGAATTAAAAAAAACACCATAAAGCTTCCCTACAATGCCCAAGCCATTCCTTTCACACTCATCACCATTGTGGGGGGTACCGTTATGTCTCACCATTCACTGCAACTCACTAAGCCACTTCCAAAGGTGCACACACATCTGTCCAAGAACACAAAGTGTTGAAAATAAAGGTTTCAATGTTTGACACCACATCAACAGAAACTTTACATGAACATTGCATAAAACACCCAAGTGCCTAACCTTGTGTGTTGTTAATTGGTATGATTGCACTAGGATGAGGGTGAGTGTGAGGGGTGGCTAGTGTGATGGGGAAGTGATAATGTAGATAGAGATGGATGGATGGAGGTGCAAGGTAAGTTGGTGTGAGTAAGGACATGCAGGAGTAGGGTAGCGAAGGCAGAGTGATGCGCATGTGATGAGAGGCACAGCAGGATGAGGTTGAGTGTGGCTTTGTACTAACGTTTCGTGATCTACTGAGATCCTTGAAACATTTGCGGCACTGACCACATCCCTGCTTGTGCCCTCCTCTGCAATGTGCAACCAGGCTGTGTTGATCTCTTGGGGAGGTCTCTTCCACCCATGAGAAGGGAAGAGGACCTCCCTGCGTGCTGTGACTCCCTCCACAAGCACCTCTGTGCAGTGCTTGTCAGTGTTTGCAGCACCTCAATGCTGTAGAACACTGGCAGCGCAAATGTCAAAATTAATTTGGCCATGGTCCCTTTAAGGAAACCGGCTGATGACGCGACATCAAATGACATCACCAGACCTGCTCCCTCTAATTGGCCGGGAAACGCGCTGGGCGAGCTTAACAAGCCCACTTAAGGTAAACTCATTTCAGAGGCCGGGATGGAGCCAGCAGCGGGGTCAAGACCCTCCTCCGAGGTCGCATGCCACAGACCCGCTGAGGTTAGTGAAATCACGGCCAACGTTTCAGGTCAATTAACTTTCATCAGAACTGGAAAAAAATTAGAGATGTAACAGATTTTAAGGAAGTGCAGAGGCAGGGGAACAGGGGCGGGGAGGAAAGAACAAAAGGGAAGGTCTGTGATAGGGTGGAAGGCAGGAGTGAGTAAATGACAAAAGGGATGATTGCTGGGTGGCTATGCCAGGGCCTGTAGATATGGTTGATGGCATAATGGAAAGGCGTGTGCAGTCCTGTTTCAGCTCCTGCTGATCGCCTTGATTCTTTTCATCTTACACTATTTCAACAATGACTTCATAACAAACCCCCATCACTAACTTTATTTGACCTGTTGACCACTAAGGGACTCTTCACTAAGATGTGGTATTGCTCCCTGAGCTCCCGTGAAAGTTTCTCCAGCACAAGTTCCTTTTTCATGAACCCACTTTTCTTAGCTCTTCCTACTTCACTGAAGTCTTATAAATGCTTCAATTATATTTGTCATTCCGGGGAATTAGCAGACAAGACTTGGCTATTTTAGGTTCCAGACAAACATTGCATGCTGTTAGGAGAAAGGAAAAAACATTCTCCGAAATGTTTTCCTTTTTAAAAAAAATTATTTTTTTTTAAATAAAAATACAAACAAAAATTAATAGCTGGAGCCAGTCCTAATGCACTCTATAAAAAGGCGGAAAAGCTCCTGATCCTTTTAATAACTCCAGATGGGAACAGGGAGTGCTCAGCTCCATTTTGTTCTAAGCCTATGAAAATCACATTAGGCTTTAATTCAATGTATTATAATATTTAAATAAAGCCCTGGCTTCTTTTTGATTGAGACTACTTTCGGCCAGTTTAAAATGTGTACTGGAAGATCCTGGTTGTCACGAAAGTTGTGTAGGTCTCGATATGTGGAACTGAGCTAATATTTGAGGTCTTCCAATGTCTGTTCTGCTCTTGCAACCTGGCCTTAAGGGCAGGAAATAAACCCCCATTGTCCGTTTCATATAGAATTATTCATCACAGCTGATTTATACTGAATAAAACACTGCCTTTCCTAAACACACACACAGACAGCTCCTGAGTTGGAGTGCTAGGCCCAAAATTCCTGGCGGTTCACTATTGCCCCGGTATGCACGACTGCCAAAGGCCAATTTCACCCCCAAAAGCCTCGTGTCTCTAATACACTTTTTTTTTGAGCATCTCACATGCATTCTATGATTTTATGTGTTCGCTGCAGCATTGACTGTTCTGGAGTGTCTCCCAGATGCAGAGGAAAACCCGGCTTAAGGTTGTGTCTGAGCAGAAGCAACAGCCCGTTCACTGATCCAGGTACGAGCCCTCAGCAGACTTCAGGCACCTGAATTTCTTGTGGTCCCACCATATCGGCAGAGGTGTATCCGGGTGGGACTTCCACCTACCTGTTCCTTGCGCCTCTGACCCCCGCGCACTGCCCAGAGTCAGGAGCGTTTCGTTATATTTGATATAAATTCTATTTATTTTAAATTTATCTTTGGCAAAGAGTTGTACCTGCCAAGAGGCTGACTCCCGGGACAGGGTACTCAGTGACAGGTCGATGTAACCTTCTCTACAACCGGTTTTTCCCTCTTTTTCTTGCCACAAATCCACTTCCCGGCTTGGTCCTGGATCTTTCGAGTGGATCAAATGAAGTCTTTTGTTATATCCTTAGGCGTTCTGAGCCATGAAGGAGAACTGGTTGGACGCATGTCGCCTACACCACGAGCTTAACCTTTATTGGGACTTTGCTGGAATAGAAGAAACTCAACAAAGACCAAAGCTCCCTTCACCACCCCTTCTTGGTGTACTCCTGATGGACTACTTCCAGGTAGAGTTGGCATCCACCATGACCCCAGGCACCAATATGACTGACCAGGAATAGAACCTAAGAGCAGGAGTAGAAACAAGTATCTTCTGGTCGGTATGGCTTTCATACCCATGCTTATCTCAGCCAGCAGAGCAGAGGAATCGTACAATTGGCCTCAGTGCCCTGGACGAGAGAGGAGGAAAAAGTGAATGTTAGGTGAGAACCGGATTGAACTCAACGGTGATGCCTTCCACAACTGAACAGCCTCCTAGCAAACGCTATTTAGGCTTTCACATAAAGAATAGCTACTTGGGCGAGGCACTGAAGAGCTTTTGGCATTGCAGAACTGTACCGCAATTAGAGTCAGCCCTTTCAGCGGAGAAACTGGGAATTAAAACAAAAAGGATATACTGTGTGCTAGGTCTAGCATTGCAAGAGGCCCTGCCTTCTAGAGTTTGCATCTTGCCTGAACCACAGAGGAGCTAAAGCCAGCCCTAGCCTTTTACCTCATCCCGTATGATTGATTGCGTGCTTTTGTTTTCTGCCTATGGACAGCGCTCTGCGGTTCTTGGTGATGGTTGTGGGATCTCTCAGGAAAAGAGTCTCATGAGGCCCAAGCAGAAAAATCACGAGGCAAAGGAAAGTAATCCTCTTCTGAGGGAAACATTTCTGCTTCCTATTTTGAAGAGAATAGCTAATTCCCTACAGAAGAAAATATTAAAATTCATCGGTTCATCCCTGTTGTATGTAAATAAAATTTAAGTCATTGTTGTAATTCAAGTAAAGTAGCTAATGCTTTTTTTCACCTAATTTGGCCGAACACTTTTATTTCCCTCTACTCAGTAACACAGCATAGCATGGCTTCCTGTATAACACATTAAGCTTGACAGATTCCACTTGAAGCAATTCCATTTGCAGTCATTTCTTGTTAATTTTTCTTCACTCATAGTTTGATTTGCACGCATCCTGTGGCATGAAAAGGCTACTTGATTGAAAATGTGTTTTAACTGGCTACTTCTTGCCTCCTGTTTCCTATTGTTTCCTTTGTGGCCTGAGACCCACACTCTTCTACCTTTCAGCCCTGCTGTCAGAGTCGATTTGTATGGGCTATTGTTTGCCACTGAGGCAAGAATCAAGGTGGCAGTGCGAGCGAGATTGTTTTCTGGTTAAGGTGTCTATCAACGGTGTCCTGGGTCATTGCTTCTAGTGCAATGTTTACCTAATGATTCTTGCCACTTCCCCTTTCTTTGTTGCTCAAGCACTTTGTTCTTTATCATGGCAAATTAATGATGATTTAAAGAACTGAAATTACAGCCAAACCCTGATAAGATTACCTTCAATCCTCAACAGTTCAACATTTCCTGTCAGAGCACGTGGATTTGAAAACAAAAAGAGCATATTTTTAAGCTAGGTAGGTTTAAAAGGTATCCACAAAGGCCTAACTTTGTGAACCAGATTTGGCATTACACTGGATTTACTCAATACAGTGGCAACCTGAAATGGTGTGAGACTTTCCCCTCCAGCTCCTCACTCAGGAGTCAGATCGGGTCCTGACTGAAATATCCTCTCCATCACAAAGGCTGCCTCATTCCACTTTTGTAAGATCACCCGCCTCCGAATCTGCCTGAGCCCATCTACTGCTGAAACTCACATCCATGCCTTTGTCACCTTCAGACTCAACTATCCTCCACCCTCCATAATCCTCAGCTCATCTAAGACTCTGCTGATTGTATACTGTCCCACACCAAGTCCCGCTCACCATCACCTCCCCACCCCCCACCCCCTGTCCCCCAACGCCCCCCATCCTCAGTATCTTCTGGTTCTCAAACGCCTCCATTTTAAAATTCTCATCCTCGCATTTATATTCCTTCATGGTCTTATCTCGGTAACCTCCTCCAGCCTTACAACCTCCCCCTCTCCCCCCCCCCTTCGAGAACTCTGTCTTCCTCTGACCCCGAAGTGCATTTCCCCACCATTGGCAGCAGTGCTTTCAGCCGTCTCGGCCCAATTCATTCCTTAAACCTCTCTGCCTCTCCACCTCCCTCTCCTTCTTTAAGGCCCACCTTAAAACCTACCTCTTTGACCTGGGCCCGGGAAACCCATCCGGCCAGTGTTAAAGCAGGGCGTTGTGAAGTCTTCTTGCATGGATAGAGTGGCCAACTCCGTGGAGCATCAAACGCGGCAATCAAATGAGTCCATGAACTCGTGGACCACGGCCATGCACGCTCTGGATGCCAACAGGACTGCCGCCTTAAATAGGATGACAGATACCTGAGCCTTGGCCTTACAGCCCCACAATGATCTGCACCAAAGTGCTCTCCAGCAGAAGTGCAGCTGGCCCATGAGAGGGATGATGGTGAAAGGGGACAATGGAAGTGGGGACTCCACTCAAAGCACTTCCACTTCTCACCCGTTGCCCCCTCTTCAGTTAGTACCCAATATGCTGCCTCGTGTCCCGATTGCCGAGTCTGGCCCTGCACAGGTTCCGGCGGAGCAGTCTTTGGCGGGGCCCTGACGGATCCAAAACCCAGAGGTCATCGGCCAAGAGTATCTCATCAGTCAGAGCGGGGTTCTGAGCAGCCACAGGTTTTGCACCACGTAGGTGCGGTAGGAAAAGGAAGAATAAAGCTTTGTAGTTGCACAAGGGTATGCACATGGGTGTATGAGAAAATGTTATGTTGTAAAGTTTCCATTCTTTAGTAGAAACACATAAATTTTATTAGTTTGCACCACTTTCCAGTCTTGCCCATTCTTGGGTGCTGGGTGGCAAGTCATCTTTTAACTTGCTTGATGATGAATGGGAAGGCGTGAATTGATGGGGTCCATTAGGGGGAGGTGCAAGGGGTGGTTGGTTGTTGCAGGACTGTTTTCTGTCAGTGGCATTGGGTGGGTGAGAAGAGTGGCCATTGCATGTGGTTCTGACATCGGTCCACTGGTGCAACCTGAGTGAACCTTGCATTAATAAAGGCATCCCTGGCAGCAATGTGAGCAGCTGGTGCTGCATTGCCCTCGTCACCTTCCTCCTCCTCGGAATCATCCGCAGACGTTCTGCGATCTGCGCCTTGTTCCTCCTGTAGGTCCAAACCTTGCTGCTGCGCAATGTTGTGCAGAGCGCAGCACACGACAACCATTCTGGAGACCCTGGCTGCTGTGTACTAAAGGGCGCCTCCAGATCTGCCTAGGCACCTGAAGCGCAACTTCAGCATGCCGATGGCTTGCTCGATCATACATCTGGTGATCATATGGCATTCAGTGTAGCACTGTTGGGCTTCATTGGTTGGGTTTATGACGGGGGTCATCAACCAAGTTTGAAATGGGTATCGCTTGTCTCCTAGCACCCACCCATTAAATGCGCTTGCAGGTTCAAAGAGTTTGGAGGGCTTGAACTGCTGCAAGACGAAAGCATCATGGCAGCTCCCCGGGAATCTTGCATACACCTGCAGAAATACCTTTCTATGATTGCACACCAGCTGCACTGGAAGCCCTTGCTGTTGACGAATACTCCTGGTTGATCTGGGGGTGCCCGGATTGCCACGTGTGTGCAGTCGGTGACACCCTGCACCTGTGGGAAGCCAGCTAGAGATGCAAACCCGAGCGGCCACTAATTCCGACTGGCGTCATCGCAGGTGAAGTTCGCATAATTGCTGGCACTGTCAAACGAGCCATCAGTCACCTGTTTCATGCATTTGTGGGCCGCCGACGGGGAGATCCTGGATATTTCTCCGGCAGAACCCTGGAAGGATCTGGAGGCAAAACTGTTGAGGGCAGTGGTCACTTTGACAGTCACTGGTAACACGTGACCAACGGGTCCGGCAGTGGGCAGGTCTTCTTCTAGGAAGCTGCCGATATCTACCACCACCTACGCGACAACGTGAGCCTCTTGGAGCACTGCTGTTCAGACATGTCAAGGAAGCTCAGCCTCTGCCTGTACACCTTGTGTCGTGGGTAGTGCCTCCTGCAAGCTGCACCCCTCTCTGCTCCCTCTCTGCTGCTCCACCTCTCTGCTGCTCCCCTCTCTGCTGCTCCCCTCTCTGCTGCTCCCTCTCTGCTGCTCCACTCTCTGCTGCTCCCCTCGCTGCTGCTCCCCTCTCTGCTGCTCCCCTCTCTGCTGCTCCCTCTCTGCTGCACCTTCTCTGCTGCTCCCTCTCTGCTGCTCCACTCTCTGCTGCTCCCTCTCTGCTGCACCCTCTCTGCTGCTCCCTCTCTGCTGCTCCCCTCTCTGCTGCTCCACTCTCTGCTGCTCCCTCTCTGCTGCTCCACTCTCTGCTGCTCCCTCTCTGCTGCACCCTCTCTGCTGCTCCCTCTCTGCTGCTGCACTCTCTGCTGCACCCCTCTCTGCTCCCTCTCTGCTGCTCCACCTCTCTGCTGCTCCCCTCTCTGCAACACGGTGGCATAGTGGTTAGCACTGGTGCCTCACAGCGCCAGAGACCCGGGTTCGAATCTGACCTCGGGTGACTGTCTGTGTGGAGTTTGCACATTCTCCCCGTGTCTGCGTGGGTTTCCTCCGGGTGCTCCGGTTTCCTCCCACAGTCCAAAAATGTGTGGGTTAGGTTGATTTGGCTATGATAAATTGACCCTTAGTGTTAGGGGGGATTAAATATGTGGGGTTATGGGGATAGGATGGGATATGTTAGGGGGAATTAAATACGTGGGGTTACGGGGGTAGGGTGGGATATGTGTACTGTGGGGATTAAAGCAGGGACAGGGTACTGGATTTGGATGATCAGCCATGATCGTATTGAATGGCGGAGCAGGCTCGACGGGCCGAATGGCCTACTCCTGCTCCTAGATAGATTCTATGCTGCTCCCCTCTCTGCTCCACCTCTCTACTGCTCCACTCTCTGCTCCACCTCTCTGCTGCTCCACTCTCTGCTGCTGCCCTCTCTGCTCTTCTCTCTGCTGCTCCCCTCTCTGCTGCTCCCCTCTCTGCTGCTCCCCTCTCTGCCGCTCCCCTCTCTGCCACTCCCCTCTCTGCCGCTCCCCTCTCTGCCGCTCCCCTCTCTGCCGCTCCCCTCTCTGCTGGTCCCCTCTCTGCCGCTCCCCTCTCTGCCGCTCCCCTCTCTGCTCCCCTCCCTGCTGCTCCCTCTCTGCCGCTCCCCTCTCTGCCGCTCCCCTCTCTGCTGGTCCCCTCTCTGCCGCTCCCCTCTCTGCCGCTCCCCTCTCTGCTCCCCTCCCTGCTGCTCCCTCTCTGCCGCTCCCCTCTCTGCTCCACCTCTCTGCTGCTGCCCTCTCTGCTGCTCCCCTCTCTGGTGCTCCCCTCTCTGCTGCTCCCTCTCTGCTGCTCCCCTCTCTGGTGCTCCCCTCTCTGCTGCTCCCTCTCTGCTGCTCCCTCTCTGCTGCTCCCCTCTCTGCTCCTCTCTCTGCTGCTCCTCTCTCTGCTGCTCCCCTCTCTGCTGCTCCACTCTCTGCTGCTCCCTCTCTGCTCCCCTCTCTGCTGCTCCCCTCTCTGCTGCTCCCCTCTCTGCTCCCCTCCCTGCTGCTCCCCTCTCTGCTCCCCTCTCTGCTGCTCCCCTCTCTGCTGCTCCCCTCTCTGCTCCCCTCTCTGCTGCTCCCCTCTCTGCTGCTCCCCTCTCTGCTGCTCCACTCTCTGCTGCTCCCTCTCTGCTCCCCTCTCTGCTGCTCCCCTCTCTGCTGCTCCCCTCTCTGCTCCCCTCTCTGCTGCTCCCCTCTCTGCTCCCCTCTCTGCTGCTCCCCTCTCTGCTGCTCCCCTCTCTGCTGCTCCTCTCTGCTGTCCAGCTACAGGTCTCTCAACAGCAGGCTGCTGCTGCTGGTCATCCAATCTAAGGCAGCCAAGGCGCCACCCATCCTGATGTGACTCAGAAAACCTCAAAAGTGTAGAAAGCAAACACTCAGCAAAAGTACTGTGAACAAACCCTTTCCCACTAGTAGACAAGAAAGCTGCTGTGAGTGCTGAGTATTTATTGCAGTGTTTCCTTGAGTTTTAATCAGCCCCCTCAATTGCCGTTGTGTTCTGGCCTTTCATTGAGTTTCAGGAATCTCGGAAAACCCGTGGATGCGACGTTAAACTTAAAACTGTGTTGAAATATCGCTCTAATTGAGTGATTAGCATATGTTAATAGGCAACCCGCCTCTTCCGAGCGGGTTGCGCGCAACCAGCCTAACACGCTCGAGTTAAACACGGAAGTTGGCGGGTTGAAGTCGGTTTCCCGACACGCTCGCATTTTTGCTGGATTTAACCCCCACCCGCACCCAAACCCACGCGCTCCTCCAGGTTAAAAAATTTAAATAAAGGACCCGCCTCCTGAGAGCAGGTTGGTCGCCTGCCTCCCCATCCCCCGTCCCATTCCGTCTCCATTAAAACCGGAAGTGGGCTGGTTCGAGGCAGGTTGGGTTCAGGTTTGAAACTTCTAAAATTTTAACTTCCCACCCGAACCAAACATAGAAACATAGAAGATAGGAGCAGGAGTGGGCCATTCGGCCCCTCGAGCCTGTTCCACCATTTAATGAGATCATGGCTGATCATCCAAATTCAGTACCCTGTCCCTGCTTTCTCCCCATATCCCTTGATCCCTTTAGCCTTAAGAAATATATCTAACTCCTTCTTGAATATATTTAATGAATTGGCCTCAACTGCCTTCTGTGGTAGAGAATTCCACAGGTTCACCACTCTCTGGGTGAAGAAATTCCTCCTCATCTCAGTCCTAAATGGCTTACCCCTTATCCTTAGACTGTGACCCCTGGTTCTGGACTCCCCAACCATCGGGAACATCCTTCCTGCATCTAGTCTGTCTAGTCCTGTTAGAATTTTATAAGTTTCAATGAGATCCCCTCTCATTCTTCTAAACTCTAGCGAATATAAGCCTAATCGACCCACCTATTTTGGGGGGTGAAACATGACCCTCTTAGTCGCCCACTCCTGATCCAAATACCAGCCTAAACCCTTGCGGCCTTCTTCCATTTCCAGTCTCCCACTTCCTGGCTGAGCCTCAGTCCCATTTCCTGTTGATTCTTGACGCATCTCGGGCCTCGACTTATGCCAGATCATGGCGAGAGACCACCCAAAATGCTAGTTGCTTGAGACTAGATGGTGGTAAAAACTTGGTACAGTGCTGCATCAACAGCATCTTTGGGAAGATCTGAAAATCCACAGCAAGAGGTCATGATGAGAAAAATAGCTTTTATAATCATGCAAGTACTTCAAATTCTCCATGGAAATTAAGGCAAAAACATTTTTTAAGTATTTTGTAATGTAAATAACTGAGAGTAACAAGTTCTGGAGAGGGAAGTTTGTTAAGTAGTAGGGAAACCGTATCGCCAATATATCTGTGAGGCTCTTACTTTACAAGACCAGTCCTGTTGTGTTATTCATAGTAAGATGGGGGTGAGGGGGAGAATTTTCCATTTCACATCAGGCTAAGGCCTGAAAATACATACAGTTCATGGCAAAGGCGGATTAGGGGGAGGTGCGGAGAGAGACTGAGACCGGGACGACTGAGCAACTCCAGCTACAATGCCTGAGCTCAATATCAAAGTACCTCAGTATCGCACCGCCCCACACCCCCGCCACCACCCCCCCCCCCAGCTCCAGTGTAAACATCCGTCCCCTTCAGCGACACAATCCAAGACTCGAAGCATTTTTACTCTAACTCATTCTTTCACAGCACCTCAAAAATGTAAGACCTCCTTCAATGTTTTCCTTCCTTCTACAGTCTTCAAAAACATTTTTAACCCAAGCTTGTTATCACCTAGTCACTATTTCCTGATTTATCTTTTCCACCTTGCTGGTACCCTGCATTCTGAACCTCGCTCCTTGGATTAAAAAATTATTAGGAGACCTATATCGTTAAGAGAGAGAAAACTTTCACCTCATCATACTAAACTGCAAGAAGTAAGGAGGTAATAATTTTTTGAATGCGTTCCAGAGGCAAGGTTCCCTGTCACGGATGTGTACTGGGAAAATTGCCCTTTAAAAGTTTATTATTTTAACCCACTGCCACATAGTCCTTTACAGGAAGAGGGATTCTAACACAAGTGTACATTTTTGTGAGGCAACTGTTTAAAATTTGCTTAAATTTGTTTACTTTTCGCAGTTTATATTGATAGAGAACAAAATTTACAAAGTTAGTAATTCAAAACATTTAACATTTGCATACATAGCAAGACTGGACGTCAAAGTGATTCATTATACGTGAGTCGCTTTAATTCATCCTGAGATGTGATAAATAAAGAAATACTTGCATTTATATAGCACCTTTCACAACCTCAGGACATCCCAATCAAGTAATTCTGAAGTGTAGTCACTGTTTTAATGCAGGAAACGCGGCAGCCAATTTGTGCACAGCAAGCTCCCACAAACAGCAATGTGATAATGACCAGATAATCTGTTTTAGTGATGTTGGTTGAGGGATAAATATTGGCCAGGACACTGGGGCGAACTCCCCTCTCTTTCTTTGAAATAGTGCCATGAGATCTTTTACGTCCACCTGAGAGAGCAGACGGGGCCTCGGTTTGACGTCTCATCTGAAAGGCGGCAGCTCCGACAGTGCAGCACTCCCTCAATGCTGCACTAAAGTGTTAGCCTAGATTGCTGATAAGGCACTATCTAAATGCAAGTTCATTCTTTTTTTCTTTTATTACGCAACTCTACTTCAATTATCAATTCTGTCATTGGTTGAACTATATGTAGACATGTTAGTGCTCTTAAAACCAGAAGAATCTGTGAAAAACAAATAGGGGGAAAAATTCAGTCGCGCCCCGTTTGGGGCGCAAATATCGGCCGGGCACAAAAATTAGCGCCTGGCGCTAATTATCGCCACCGACTGCAAACTTGACTTTTATCGCCCCTGGAGGTGATTGCAGCGCTAAATCAGGCGCTTCACACCTGTCTTAAGGCGCAAAGGCCGAGGAGCGAAGCGCTACCTCAGAGCGCTGGCGAAGCTCATGTAATGTCAGTCAGCAATGGAACACACACACAATGGCACGGGCCAGTTCTTAAAGGGGATGGTTAATCTTGCTTTCCATCCACATCCTGCTCATTGCAGCCTTGAATCTCGGCCTGGAGAGACCTGCACATCAAATGTGCTGGAAAGAACAATGGAGAGTACCAGGCAAAGAGCTCAGAGTGCAGCCCCCACAGTCTCTGCTAAATCGATACAAGGAATGGCAAATCAAAATGAACCTGCAAAGTGCTGCTCAGTACCCAAAACTCCTTCACACAACGTTGAATCTCTCCAGAAGTCTCTCCCTCTTTCTCTCAGAATGCGTAGTTCAAAAATGGCACCAACAATAAAAGGCAGGAAGCGGTCACCTTTAAATAGCGCTCCCCTTTTCCCTTCATGACTGCAGAACGCTCCCCTCAACCTGTCGTTGCTAGCGTCAGGCGGTAAGGCAGGGGGCGCCACTCAATATCCGTTCCGGGGCGATACCGGGGCGTTGCGCACTCGAGTGACGTCATGATCTGCCGGCGCAGGAAATTGCGGCGATAAAGTTTAGCGCCGCCGCAAAATGTCTAGTTAAGTTCGCGAGCGGCGCAAACATCGCTGCGCCCGGGCGCTAGCTGCTTTGCGCCCCATTAGCGCCCTCTTAAGGCGCTAACGGGAGGCGCAACCAACTGAATTTTTCCCCCATACATTCTTGTCAGGTGAGCCCACTAGATTCCTGGTATAGTGTCGTAAGGGTAGAAATTACTGTTGTCGGTATTATCAATAAACATTTAATTTGCTTATATCAAATTCCTCTGTCCACTATGTTAACCCAGACTTCATATCCCTCTTAAAATAACAGATATTTGATATGAGTGCATTAAGCAATCATATGATTACTTTTCCAACAGTAGTTACTATCCTATCATGTTAAATGTCCCTCTTGCAGTCATATGATGAGCAACGGCACAAAACCTTTGGTGGACAAAATGATGGCAACCAGCAAGTGTGACTGAATGTCGTGACATTCCAAGACGATTGTAGACAGGCAACCAAAACTAAACTGTGTTATATGCAAAAAAAATTATGCTTGCAAATATGTTTAGGACTTGAACATGATTTCTGTTTTTTTTCCGGCTGAGTAAAGGGCTTAAACTTCTGTTTCTGAAACCCTCAGGGGTAAAAATTGAGTCGCGCCCCATTTGGGGCACTAACCTCGCCGGGGCGTGACTTTTAGCGCCCCGAAAAAATTAGCGGCCCCGCGCCGGAACTTCAGTGGTTGCGCCCCAAGAGGGAAGCGGGGCGCAACTGGAAGCAGCCCGCATCCCTCTTGGGGCGCTGCGAGTGAATATCCTGGCGCTACGTGCCGCAGCGCCACGCGCTGCAGCACGTCGCGCCGTGGTATTGCAGGCCTTCCTCCCCTTCTTAAAGGGGAGGGACCCTGCGCAGCGCGAACCGGGGACCAGCTGGGCCCCCAGGGATCGGGAGTGCCGGCAAAAGAGCCCGGCACTCAAGAGAAGTGCCGGGCTCATGGAGCGCAGCCGGCACTTCACGGTGGGGGGGCCTTCACGGGGGCCGGGGGCAGGTGCTGGCAGGCGGCCAGCAACAAAAATGGCCGCCTGCCACCTCCGCTTTAAATATCGCCGCCCCGGCCGCATGTACGCCTCCCTGAACCCGTCGGACATAGCGTCTGGCGGTAAATCAGGGGGCGCGACTGAAGATCACGGCCGGGGCGCGAGCGGGGTGCTGCGCACGGCGATGACGTCATCGCCGGCGGCGCAGCGCCACAGGGCGCTACCGGCTGCCGCCGCCGCTAACCTCCCACTAAATTTTTCGGGAGGCGTGGGCGGCGCTGCGCCCGGGCGTTAGCTGCTTTACGCCCCATTAGCGCCCTCTTAAGGCGCTAACGGGAGGCGCAAGCAGCTGAATTTTTCCCCCTCAGCCTTTTAGCGCACTTCCAGTTATCACTTATACTCTCTGGTGTATTGATTGGATTCCACAGCAAATGGCTCAAACATTGGGAGGGGTGGGGGGGGGGGGGGGTGGGTGCAAACAGAGGCAGACAGCAGCCCAAAGTTGTTTTGTGAAAATAGGAGGAGCACGTCTGTTCCTTCCCACTCCACAAGAAACAACATTTCTCAAAGTTTTGGGCCACTTTAAGGATCGCTGGTTAGCCTGCTCAAGACCCGGTCCAAAGTCCAGCTGAATTTAGCAATCCAGATCAGAAATGCTCAAAGGAGCCTCATTTCAAAATTGGAACGAGGCCTGTGCTCCTTTCAGGCGGCCTAAAAAAAAAGGCCCCGACCAATTTAGCAGTGACCCGAACGCCCATGCAGATCAGGCCCCTGCCCCGCTAAATTAGTTGTGGTGCCCGTTTTATGCCTGTAACACGGTGCAATGATGTTGGATTTATACCCCTGTGTTTTTATTTCCTGTGCAATTCATTTACACTCATGTTGATTTTTCTTCGTCGCTTTATCTTCTTCATCCCCTTTATTTAACTGTGATTGCTGTTGATGTGAAATTTCAGCCATGATGAATTAGCACATGATCAATTTGAGATTAATGACTTGAAAAAAATCCCTAATTACTGTTCCAAGTTTTTTTATTCATTCTTCCCTTGCCCATAATTTGTTAAACACAGACCATAATTTGGATGTAAAAAGTGGATGCCATGTTTCATTAGGCTCAATGAAAACATATAGCAACAATGTATTAGACTATATTCTGAGACTTGTTATAGATTAATACCACTGTCTTATCTTACAATGAAAACATTGTCATTCCGGTTTATACCCAATGTTTTATGATGTATTTTGACTTCAGTTAGAAGTGAGCACAATCCAAGATCCAATCACTATCACTAGAGAGAAAGTACTAGGCAAACTAATGGGACTAAAGTCCCCTGGACCCGATGGCCTGCATCCTAGAGTCTTAAAAGAGGTGGCTGCAGAGATAGTGGATGCATTGGTTGTAATCTACCAAAATTCCCTGGATTCTGGAGAGGTCCCAGTGGACTGAAAAACCGCAAATGTAACGCCCCTATTTAAGAAAGGAGGGAGACAGAAAGCAGGCAACTATCGACCAGTTAGCCTAACATCTGTCATTGGGAAAATGCTGGAGTCCATCATTAAGGAAGTGGTAGCAGGACATTTAGAAAATCATCATATGCCAAAAATTCGGCCCTTCCTGGGTGAGTACGCGCTCTGTACTCACCCGTATTGCTTCCCGAAGTGCCGGTTTCCTGCATGCACTGCGCATGCGCGGGAAACCGGAACTTCCGGTATGGTGAAGGGGGTGGTTCCTAGGTGAACCGCGTGCGCGGTAGAGGCTGCGCGCACGCAGCAAACTTAGGTTTTTTTTCAGGTTTCTACGCGAGGGTAAGTATTGAAGAAACTACGCTGTTAAAAAGGAGGCGCAAGACCTGTTTTCAACAAGGTAAGTGGTTAATTAAGTATAATTTTAAAAAATTTTCAACAGGTTTATCTTTTTTAGATACTTTAAAGAAAGGTAAGTTTATTTTTATCACTTTTAAAAAGTATTTTAATTTTTTCAAAAATTTAAATTTTTGTTTAAAGTGGTTAATTTATTTAACTATAGTTATTTTATAAATGTGATGGTTTTTTAAAAAATTTATTTTAAGTTTAGCTGTTCTTTTGGGGCCGATTTCAATTCACAGATTTGACAGGTCTCCTGTCAAATCTATGAATGAAAGATGGTCTGCTGCCATTGGCTCTCCATGGCCCACGTGATCCCAGGGGATGCATCGCACTAACTGCGCCCCTGGGACACGCACGCACTGTGCGCCGGCAGTTGGGAGAGGCCCAGGAGCTGAAGTTCCCATGGGCCCAAAACACAACGGCAGGCGCGGTAGGTAAGAGCGTGCGCGATCCTTACCCCCGCTGCAAGCCGGAGAGGCGAATTTCTGGGCCAATATAGTCAAGCAGAGTTTTATGAAAGGGAAATCATGTTTGAAAAATTTGCTGGAGTTCTTTGAGGATGTAATGAGCAGGGTGGATAAAGGGGAACCAGTAGATGTCGTGTATTTGGATTTCCAGAAGGCATTCGATAAGGTGCTACATAAAAGGTTACTACACAAGATAAGAGCTCACGGGGTTGGGGGTAATATATTAGCATGGATAGAGGATTGGCTAACTAACAGAAAACAAAGAGTCGGGATAAATGGGTCATTTTCAGGTTGGCAAACTGTAACTAGTGGGGTGCCGCAGGGATCAGTGCTGGGGCCTCAACTATTTACAATCTATATTAATGACTTGGATGAAGAGACCGAGTATAATGTAGCCAAATTTGCTGATGATACAAAGATAGGTGAGAAAGCAAATTGTGTGGAGGACACAAAGAATCTCCAAAGGGATATAGATAGGCTAAGTGAATGGGCAAAAATCTGGCGGATATAGTTTAATGTGGGAAAATGCAAGGTTATCCACTTTGGTAGGAAAAATAAAAAAGGCAAATTATTATTTAATTGGGGAGAGATTACAAAATGCTGAGGTACAGAGGAATCTGGGGGTCCTTGTACATGAATCACAAAAAGTTAACATGCAGGTACAGCAAGTAATTAGGAAGGCAAATGGAGTGTTGGCCTTTATTGCAAAGGGAATGGAGTATAAAAGTAGGGAAGTCCTGTTACAACTGTACAGGGCGTTGGTGAGACCACACCTGGAGTACTGCATATAGTTTTGGTCTCCTTATTTAAGGAAGGATATACTTGCATTGGAGGCAGTTCAGAGAAGGTTCACGAGGTTGATTCCGGAGATGAAGGGGTTGTCTTATGAAGAAAGGTTGAGTAGGTTGGGCCTATACTCATTGGAGTTTAGAAGAATGAGAGGGGATCTTATTGAAACATATAAGGTTCTGGGGGCATAATTTCAGAATAAGGGGGCACCCATTTAAATTGGAAATGAGGAGGAATTTCTTCTCTCAGAGGGTCGTGAATCTTTGGAATTCTCTTCCCCAGAGAGCTGTGGAGGCTGGGTCATTGAATATATTTAAGGTGGAGATAGACAGATTTTTGAACGATAAGGGAGTCAAGGGTTATGGGGAGTGGGCAGGGAAGTGGAGCTGAGCCCAAGATCAGATCAGCCATGATCTCATTGAATGGCGGAGCAGGCTCGAGGGGCCAAATGACCTACTCCTGCTCCTATGTCTTATGTTCTTATGTATGTTCTTATGCAAAGATGCAATCAATTGTTCAGTGGAATTAGGGAACATCGATCTGCTTTTAAAACATAAGTGATTGAAATAGCTGCTGTTTAGAACATAAGAACATAAGAAATAGGAGCGGGAGTTGGCCATTTGGCCTCGAGCTTGCTCCGCCATTTAGTAAGATCATGGCTGATCTTCTACCTCATCTCCACTTTCCTGCACTATCCCCATATCCCTTGATTCCCTTAACATTCAAAAATCTATCAATCTCAGTCTTGAATATACTCAATGACTGAGCCTCCACAGTCCTCTGGTGTAGAGAATTCCAAAGATTCACCACCCTCTGAGTGAAGAAATTTCTCTTCATCTCAGTCCTAAATGGCCGACCTCTTATTCTGAGACTGTGACCCCTGGCTCTAGACATCCCAGCCAGGGGAAGCATCCTCCCTGCATCTACCCTGTCAAGTCCTGTAAGAATTTTGTATGTTTCAATGAGATCACCTCTCATTCTTCTAAGCTCTAGAAAATATAGGCCTAGTCTACTCAATCTCTCCTCATAGGACAATCCCCCCATTAGAATTGGAGGGGTCGATTTTCACCCCACCCCCACCCCCCCCCCACCCCCCCCAGCTGGCCAGTTAAAAATGAGCAGGTTACTTCCCCACACAGATCCAACCATTTCCGATATTAACCTGCACAGTTTTGCAGGCAGCTGAGGCGCCTGCCTAAAGCATTGGCGTTCTACTACATCAATAGGACCCCGATGCAGTTTGAACCGGGGCCTGAGCATGGAAGCAGCCGTGGCTTTCCCACGGGGCAGAAGCTGCTCTGCATCTGGCCTAAAGACAGAGGAGGCCATTCTGATAAGTCTAAAACTTTCCTTTGTGGGACCTGGAGCAGCAGAAGTGATCCTCCGGGCGCCACAAGTAAAGTCGCGGCCTCCCTTGCCTCAGACTCCCCCCCCCCCCCGCAACCCCTCTCTCACGTGCTCAGCCATTCCTCAAAGTATCACAGGCCACATTCACTTTTCAAAGAACTCCCAC
This sequence comes from Squalus acanthias, assembly GCA_030390025.1. NCBI lineage: Eukaryota > Metazoa > Chordata > Chondrichthyes > Squaliformes > Squalidae > Squalus > Squalus acanthias. Next base: position 10,797,220 of record CM059430.1, read on the forward strand.
CAGTTCTTGTAGCCACAATGCACCTCCCCTTTAAGAGGTGCAGGCTGCCATTAAGTAGCGCTAGCCACTCGCGATACCCCGCCCCCTGCTGTTGTGTGCAGCCAATGAACAGCGTGGGTAGCGCTGGCTCCATGCAGCAATCATTTAAAACAGTAGCCAGCACCAATTTAACGTGCTGTCTGCAACGCCATGAACAGGCGCGGGTAATCGCACACTGCGCTCCCCACGCCTGTTTTCGGGGTTTAACCAATTTAACCCCCTTAGTACAATAGCAAAATACTGTGGATGCTGGAAATCTGAAATAACGAAGGGTCCCAGACCTGAAACGTTAACTGTGTTTCTCTCTCCACGGATGCTGCCAGGCCTGCTGAGTGTTCCAGCATTTTCTGTTAACCCCCCTTAGTGTTTGGATTTCAGACAGTACTAATTGTGATTCTGATTTGTTAACAAAATAAGCCTCAATTCACCGCAAAGTGAGCATTCTTCTGGTCGCTGCATGTAGCAGCAGCATAAATGTGCTTGTGAAGATTTCCCCTGTTATGTATTTCCAGTGAAATTGTAAATGCATTGTGCATTAGGAGTCAAGACATCTCATTCTTTTCTATCTGCTGGAAGTACAGAACGCAGTGGGGGGGGGAGTTGGGTCGATTTTGACTTTTGGCTGAGCGATCGGCGGAGCAGGCTGGTTAGCCGCCTGCACCGGCAACTAATTTGGCAGGCACGCTGCCGGGCGCCAGACCGCCGTCGCAATAGACCTTGCCAGATTGAGGACTGAGGATTGGGCCAGGACGGCCGCCAGCGAGTTAAATTGCGGGAGGAAGGTGGGGGGGGGGGTTGCAATTGCGGAGATTGGGGGTCCCAGGGCAGCAGCGGTCCAGATTATTTTTGTGGGCCTCAGAGGAGCACTCCTGCTCCTCCGCGTCCAACATAGTAATTCGACACTTACCGCCAGTGGGCCTTATGCAGCTCAGTATTGGGAAATGATGGTCAAGATTGGGATGCACTCGGATCCAGGGCTGTAGTAATGTAGCTACTAAATGGGCCCAACCTACTACAGCACAACAGTACCTTAATCCTTGTTTCCATACTTTTTGAGCGAGATGTCCTCACAAGAATGGTTCAAGCGGAACATTATGCACGTGACTCCTTCCCCACCGTGGACACCAGCCACCTGACATGCCCTGCCTATCCTTTTTTCAAATCAGCACAGACCCTCTACTTTCAGCTGAGCTGACACTTAGGTTACAGCTCTTGAATTCTTATCACTGTCAGTGGCCTTTCCTTTGCTCAAAGAGGTGGAGGGCAGTGGCACTTGTGGTGATGACGAATATGTGCACAATGTGACCCTTCGACCTTCTGAAGAAGTCACAAACTCCAAATGGACTTGCTCGGATAACGCCTTTTTTAATAACTCGTATAATCCGAGGGAATCCGTTTGAAATTCTTCAGCAAATTATGTTCGCTTTCATTCTGCAGCTGTTGATTGTATCGGATCTCAGATGAACTTTAGTTACAGCAGCCCATGCTAATTAATGCCATGTACATCATTTTTTTGTATGATGTGTCACATTTTGTAACTAGTATTTAATTGAATGTAATTGTTGACTACCACTGGTTAAAAATCTAATAAGGGCGCACAGCTATTGAAAAAAGAGGAAAGGAAGCAATATTTAAAGGGAATGTGGCAGTTTGACAGTGATTTTAATGCTGCTGTTATACTGGCACTCACAGGTCTGATGAGCACCAATATCAGCCACAGTATGACCATCAATACACAGTATAATCCATCTGAATCAGTCATGATGTAAAACAGGCTGATTTCAAGGGTTGGGTTTATGCTAGCAAGATTCAGGCCATGCCGATATAACTTCGGAGTCAACTAAATATGGAATCGCCCCCATTGTACCCACGAAACCTATTCAATTCACTTGCTCCATTCCCTCACTGTCCATACATTCCATGCCCAGGTTGTTTGCTGCTGCAGTTCAAAGTTAAAATGCTGTGTGCCTCCCTCCACCCCCATATGTCTGCTAGCACACATGGGCACCTCCCACCCCCCCCCCGAATAGTTCCATGTGGAACTACATTACAGAGATACAGAGGACATCCCAGTATAACATGGGGCAGCTCCTTTAATCCAGCCATGCATGCTCCACACTACCTCTGAATTAAAGGCGTAGTATATGGCAGAACCATGGTGAATGGAGCAAGTGAATTGAATAGGTTTCATGGGTACAATGGGGGTGATTCCATATTTAGTTGACTTCGAAGTTATATCGGCATGGTCTGAATCTTGCCAACATAAACCCAACCCTTCAAATATGCTCAGTAAAAAGGGATCCCAAATACTGTATCAGTAAACCCTGTCCAGTAGTGAGGTGAGGAGGAAATTTTTGAATGATTAAAGCAAAGCAGGTCTACTGGTAGTTATTATAATTTGAGCTATTTTTTAACACTCTTCATTTGTGCTTTCCATAAACATCATCTTCCATAGAAAAGTCCACACTCCTATGAGCTGAAAATTGACCTTATGTACATAATTTCAGGGATATGAGCCCTTGTACCACCAGGGTATGCACTGAAAATCGTACGGGATGATCACCCAACTCTTACTTCCTGACGCCTTCTCTCTTACTGTATGAGCCTTTGTGGTGTCCTGCACTGTGGATCTAAGTTTCTCAATTTTAAAAAGGTTGCCTGTGATTCTATAGAAGACATGCTATAGCTGCTTGTAACTGTAATATGATTTGTATGTCCAACTAGATTTGTTTTACTGATTGAGCCCATTCTCCGAGGTCTGGCCTTTTTCCTCCAGTGCTTCTGCCTCATCATGGAGGTAGGAGATGTCTTCTCCTGTCTGCCAGGACACTGAGACTGTCACTTCAGTTTGCTAGTATTGGCCAACCTTTAGTCAGATTTACTCTCAACTGGAGATTTGGAGTCGGCCAGTTTCCTGAACAGCATGCCATGAACTTTATTCTACATTCATACCCTTGGGACTCAGTGCAGGAAAATTTTATACAGTGAAACATTGTTAAGGCAGAAAGCTATTGCACCTCTTTTAGAAAACAAGGGGGGAAACCAAGGGATCAAATTATCCACTGGCATAGTTATTAAACCCAATAGCTTAGTGCATAATACATTAGACTATTATTTTAGCAAGACCTGAAAAGACTTGTATTAAATCTAGGCCCAGTCCATTAATCTGTTTATCACTGTGCCTGCAAAAGTGCTTCTTTATTAAAGGAAAATTATCTTGGGAACACTACCCAAGTACAGATAGTGAAAAATAAATGTCTGGGAGTTATATTGCTGGTTCTCACTCATTCCTATCATATTTAAAATAAAGAATAAAGGTTCAGTTCTAGGCAAATGTTACTGTAGTAGGGTTGCCAACCCTCCCGGACTGAGTCTCCAGGAATTGAAGACTAATCTCCAGGATGCTGCTACAAGCAACTCAGGGAGAAAAATCATAGGAGCATTCAAACAAATCGTATTTTATTTTATTTTATTTGAACACTTTTGTTTAATCAGTTATAAAAATATTGGAGATTCTTGAGGGGGCTTGACAGGGTAGATGCTGAGAGGATGTTTCCCCTCGTGGGAGAATCTAGAACTAGGGGGCATAGTTTCAGGATAAGGGATCGCCCATTTAAGACGGAGATGAGGAGGAATTTATTCCCTCAGAGGGTCGTGAATCTTTGGAATTCTCTACCCCAGAGAGCTGTGGAGGCTGAGTCAGTGAATATATTCAAGGCGGAGATAGACAGGTATTTGAGTTTCAGGGAGTCAAGGGTTAAGGGGAACAGGCAGGAAAGTGGAGTTGAGGCCAAGATCAGATCAGCCGTGATCTTATTGAATGGCGGAGCAGTCTCAAGGGGCCGAATGGCCTACTCCTGCTCCTGTTTCTTGTGTTCTTACTTATGTTCTTATGTAAAAAGACTTTTGAGTGACAGTCAAGAATCCTCAATTGGCGTGGGGAGACGGTGCACTACAAGGGTGGACGTGTCTGGCAACCACTGACTGGAGGTCATGTGATGAAACCTCCAGGATCATGTCCAACCAGAGTTAGCAACCCTGTACTGTAGTGGTGGTAAAATTCATAGCAGCAGGTAGCAGGGCAGTGGCAGGGGGGGCCTGATTTAGAGCTGCACCTGCAGACAGGTGGCACCTTGGATCTCCAGTCGTAGCATAACAGACAGTGAGGCACAGGAGAGATCGTGACCGAGAAAGAGAGCAGCCATACAGATGGACCTGACTATAGTCCATCGGGGCAGCCATTAGCCAGAGCTCATTATCTCCTCATTTCTACAACTGGGGCACACTTCCGGTCATGTCAGTGGTACGCTTTATATATACATTGGCCCGAAAATTAGACCTAATACGCGAGAGTACGCACTGTGTACTCTCGCGTATTAGGTCCCGAATTGCCGGTTTCCTGCATGCACTGCGCATGCGCGGGAAACCGGCACTTCGTGTATTGCAAAGGGGGAGGTTCCTAAGTGAACCGCGTGCGCACTACAGGCTGTGCGCACGCAGCGCACTTAGTTTTTTTTTCAGGTTTGAACGCGCAGGTAAGTGGTGAAGATTTTACACATGAAGAAAGCAGGCGTAGGACCCCCTTTTAACAAGGTAAGTAGTTAATTAAGTGTTATTTTAAATTTTTTTCAACAGGTTTATCTTTTTTAGAGACTTTAAAGAAAGGTAAGTTTATTTTTATAACTTTTAAAAAGATTTTTAATTTTTTTTTAAATTTAATTTTTTGTTTAAAGTGGTTAATTTATTTAACTATAGTTATTTTATTAATGTGATGGCTTATTTTTAAATTTAATTGAGGTTTAGCTGTTCTTTTGGGGGCTTGTAGTATTCATAGCTTTGACAGCCCTTGCTGTCAAAACTATGAATGAAAGATGGTGTGCTGCCATTGGCTCTAACTGAATCACGTGATCCCAGAGCTCGCACGAACTAATTGCGCCTCTGGGACACGCAAGCACTGCACGGTTGCGACAGGGAGAGGCCCTGAAACTGAAGCTCGTGTGGGCCCTGAAACAAAAAGGTAGGCGCGGAGTGCGATATCGCGGGGAATCCTTACCCCCGCGGGAACCATCGATGTTTAATTTCTGGGCCAATATATTCTGTCCTCACATTTGCTGTGTTTCTTTGCTTATTGTTATAGGCAAGTTTGTAAAGGGATTAAATACACTTCAAAAGTGTAAAAGAGAGCAAACAGTCTTGGAGTGGATTCAAAGTTCAAATACTTGGCGGAAATCATAACTATCACCTGTCCGTACAATTGAAAGGTTCAGAACTCTCTCTCGTTTTTCAAGAGTACCACAGAAACCTTTTAATTTATGGCAAATTGCATTTAGCGATGACAATTTAATAGGCAGGTGTGCAACGATGTTCTGAAACAGGAACAACGCTGTGGAAGACACTAATTGCACGTAGTTTATTGCTTTGCTCGTGAGACTGCAGGCTTTGCCATCATTTCTGCAAAACTCATGATTTATTTTTCTCTGGAAAAAACATTCTTGATCTCAGTATCCTGTGTGATAGAAGCTGTAATGAGTTGAGGAAAGAAGTGAAAGGCCTACCTTCCTGCCTGCCTTTCTTGGAAGTGGAAACTCCCTGCACTGATTGACTTGTTTGGCAGTGTGATAAGCCAAGCGGTGGGCACTCAGCCAAGTGACTTGAAACTCCTCAGGCTCAGATTTCCCTGGGACTGGGCCAGGCTTTCACCCTGTGATCTTCTTTTGACCTGGCAGATGGCATTTCTGAAAGCATTTCACACAATAAAATTCCAGAGTGTCACCCACAGTCAGGTACTGTCTGCTCCACTTGTAACCCTTTCCTTGCTGATTTGAACATGTTAATTAAAGCATAGTCTTTTGACAAATGCCCCTGAGACCTTATCACAATCAGTACTTATTATTATCTACATCAATTATCATAAGTGGAACTCATTCACCTTTATTCATTTTCTCCATCTCTTCACTGAATTGGAATTTACTCTTTCTGATATTTAACGCAAAAATATTCCCAAAGAATGTTTGCACTCGTGCATTACAGTAAGTATTTGCAATGTTTGCAATTTACAATTCACATACAATTCGGGCGTCTTCATCCTTTCCTAATGTTTAAACTTCTCACGAGAAAAAATATAATGAAAAGATAAATGCACTTCTTTCTACCTTTTGCATTAATAGGAAAACAGCAAAAATATAACGGAGGTAAAATTTATGAGGGAAGGTTTTAACGCCCCTTGCTGCAGGCTGGGAGGCCCGGCTCATTTTGGGGGCTGGGCCCTATTACCATGATGCCGGCAAAGTACACGGCCCGGGCGGGCGTCTCGTTGCAGCTCGTCCACTCCAGGTCAGCGCCATATCAGGCGGGCTGGAGGCCAACCCGGTTGTTCGGAAGGTAGGCCCGGGGGAAGGGGTTCGATCGTAGAGGGCGGAGGAGTTCAGATGTCAGAAGCCCACGTTATTCTTGTGGAGCCTAGAGGAGCACTCCTGCTTTCTCTTGGTCGCACAGAAATTATTTTTCACTTACCTTTTTGGGGCCTCTTCCTCTTCACTGCTCATCTCAACTGGTTGTCCCTCGAAATTGCATTTTTTTTATTCATTCATGGGATGTGGGCGTCGCTGGCAAGGCCAACATTTATTGCCCATCCCTAATTGCCCTTGAGAAGGTGGTGGTGAGCCGCCTTCTTGAACCTCTGCAGTCCGTGTGGTGAAGGTACTCCCACAATGCTGTTAGGCAGGGAGTTCCGGGATTTTGACCCAGCGACAATGAATGAATGGCTGATATATTTCTAAGTCAGGATGGTGTGAGACTTGGAGGGGAACTTGGAGGTGGAGGTGTTCCCATGCACCTGCTGCCCTTGTCCTTCTAGGTGGTAGAGGTCGGGGGTTTTGGAGGTGCTGTCGAAGAAGCCTTGGCGAGTTGTTGCAGTGCATCTTGTAGATGGTACACACTGCAGCCATGGTACGCCGGTGGTGGAGGGAGTGAATGTTTAAGGTGGTGGATGGGGTGCCAATCAATTAGGACCCTGATTTACATACAGTAACGAGGCTCCCGCCTCATTCAGGCAGAGCACCTGCCCATTACTATGGCGGCGGAGCAGGAATATGGTGCTAACTTCACAGCAGCTACTTTTACTCTGCTACTGCCCCATTTACGTAGGGCGGGCTGATTTAAAATAAGCCCTGTGGTCTTTTCTTGTCAATATAACGAATGTTTAGATAAATCAATGATACCTCCGGGACCTGACCAGCTCCACCAACCTCATCTGAGGTACAAATCGGTCTGCATAATTATTGTTAGTACAGTCATATTGAGCAATTTGCATTGGTATTATACCGCGAGGAATCATATTCCTTTGTTGATAAGTAGGTGTAGGGCAACTAATAAGGAATATTCAAGTGTATGGGATGGAGCCAGACAGTTGGATTAGACGAGGTGGCTTGTGGAGAAAAATATTGGTGTAGATTTGATGCAACATAGGCCTGTTTCTGCGCTGTAACATTCCATATAGATTTACATATTTATGTACATCCCGTATGTATAGGACCAATATGTATAAAGCTATATAAGGAGCCTCTGGGAAACAATTCTAACCATTTGGTTCAGGTATCAAATCAAGGCGGAGAATGCTATACCTGCAAAGGAAGTCAGTCACTAATAGAACGAGAAAAGAATCAATTTTCTATTGTTTTCGACTGAGCTGTTTGCAGGTCATTCAACCCATTTATTCCATCCCTGCGATTGGTGTATCTGTTGCCTATCCGCATTCCCCTTGTTCCTCTCAATTTTGATTCTAAAATGCCAGTGTATTTTTCATTCTTCAGTCTAATAACAGGTTACGCACCTGATACATCAATAACCCGTTTTTCCTCTTTACACATGCTGACTGACCTGTGATGCATTTCCAACATTTTCTGTAAGGATGAACAGGCTGGCTCTCTCTTTTCTCTTGAAAAGAGAAGGCTGAGGGGTGACCTAATAGAGGTCTTTAAAATTATGAAAGGTTTTGATAGAGTGGATACAGATAGAATGTTTCCACTTGTGGGGAAGAGCATAACTAGAGGCCATCAACATAAGATAGTCACCAAGAAATCCAATAGGGAATTCAGAAGAAACTTCTTTACCCAGAGAGTGGTGAGAATGTGGAACTCGCTACCACAGGGAGTGGTTGAGGTAAATAGTATAGATACATTTAAGGGGTGGTTAGACAAGCATATGAGGGAGAGGGAATAGAGGGTTACGCTGACAGAATTAGATGAGGAAAGACGGAAGGAGGCTCGAGTGGAGCATAAACGCCGGCATGGACTGGTTGGGCTGGATGGCCTGTTTCTGTGCCGTATATCCTATGCAATCCTATGTAATTCAAATTTCCAGCATTTGGAGTTTTTTTCTCTTTACTTAAAGATGGGTTAAGGTTTTCAGACAGAAGTCTGCACATTTTGAGCATCTTCTGTTTTGATTTTAGCATTCTTGGGTTTTGATGCCATTGCTATAATTTGAGGCATCATATGTCTAACTACACACTATGGTGCATCAGCTGTATTTTAACCAGTCATTATGGGACCGACATGTAGGGGAGTTTATGATCCATAAGCTTTTGGGAAGTGTTGCATTAAACAAAATAGACACAGCTTTCTTCTCACAGAAAAATGATCATATTTTATTGCAGCAGTGACAGAGGTCATTTTAGCTTCAGAGTGCGAGTTACTGGATTGAATATTCTCAGTTACAGTCAAGTTTCAGTAATTGCTTTTAATCTGTTAGGAAGTGGCGCTATATTGATAATGAGGAGAAGAATCACGCGTCTTCTCACTTGCAGAGTGCAGCGAAAGTGTCTGCCCTTCGTACAGAGATAAGTCCAGACATGTTTATTTTCATAACAGCGATTGCAACTCAGTTATTAATGCAGTACTGCCAAGTATTTGTGTCGTTTTACAAGAAAGGAGGCACAGTGCTGGTAAAGTAACTCAATTGACAAGAAATAAATCTTCATAATTGTCCTGGCACGAATTTAAAACAAAATTACATTGTAATGGAATAACACTGGGCTCTTGTTAGAAATTTAAATGAAAATGGCCATCAGCGTATGACTTTTGCCTGAAGGGATGAGGAAGTGAAAAGCAGAATGACTATAACCAATTCTTTTTCTTCCTTGGTGGGTGGAATGTCAATCAGATTTTCTGATGCGTACATAGCTAGCACCACACAACACAGTGGGTAGAAGATGCAGTCCGTTCGGATGATTTTGCACATGCTACTGTATGTGAATCCAGCATTGATTGAAAACAGGAAAGTATCTTTGCATTCAGTGTACTGGGAGCAGCATTTGACATGAGTCATCAGGTGAGCAGTTCTAAAAGGGTTGTGGTGTAGGCAGAAGGAATCATATCTGCAATGCTATTAGCTCATTGTGAGTACCCAGCTTTTTGGCTCCCTCTGTCAGCCACTATAAAACAACAACAAAAAAATAAACAAAACATGAAAATAGTGTTTCATGAAGAGCAGATATTGAAAAAGATATTGAGGGAGTAGAGATTTGGATATGTTTCTTTTCTTCTCCAATTTCTGATCTTTTCTCACTCCTCCCCTCTTCCACCCTCCATAAACTTGAGCTCATCCAAAGCTCTGCTGCCCGTGTCCTAACTCGCACCAAGTCCCGTTCACCCATCACCCCTGTGCTCGCTGACCTACATTGACTCCTGGTCCCCAAAAGCCTCGGTTTTAAAATTCTCATCATGGTGTTCAAACTCCTCCATGTCCTCACCCCATCCTATCTCTGTGGCCTCCTCCAGCCCTAACACCCTCGAAGAACTCTGTGTTTCTCCAATTCTGGCTTCTTTTGCATCCCCAACTCCCTTCACCCCACCACTAGCAGCCGTACCTTCTGCTGTCTTGGCCCTAAACACTGGGATTAGCTTCCTATACCCCTCCACCTCTCCACCTCTCTCTCCTCCTGCATGACAGTCCTTAAAACCTACCGCCTTGACCAAGCTTTTGGTTACCTGTCCTAATGTCTCCTTCTTTAACTCAGTGTCAATTTTTTTGTCCGTTTACGCTCCTGTGAAGCGTCTTGGTCAGTTTTCCTACATTAAAGGTGCTATATAAATGCAAATTTGTTGTTGCTAGTTTCATAGGTACTGACAGCCCATCACTGATCTCAGCCAAGTGATCATTCTTCTGAAAGGGGTTGGCAGTGAAAGGGAGGGCATCACAGTGAACCCAATCCTGAACTCATCCCTACACCCACAAACACACAGGTTCCAGCAGGGGGACAGTTGGATTATGATCCGGAGCAGAAATCCTGACTAATTTATCCACTCCCTCGCCAAGGGATGCTGAGGACAATAGTAGCGCTCCTACTATTACCCCAGTTGAGAGCAGCACATTCTGAGCAGCACAAAATAGGTACAGGTTGGCCTTGTAAAGTGAAGCTTCTGCCCCTTACAATGCCAACTGAGAAGCCCCAGTGTATCCAGGATCCTGTCTGTTTCCAGGACAATTTATCAGACACCCACGGGAGTTGGGCGGAACTCACAAGGAAATTTGGGGCTGCTTATCTCCATCCTGACCATATGGGCAATGTTCTGCTTGGCACCTGAGACTATAATCAGTAAGGTTTCCTTTAGCTATTTTATGTTCATCAAAAGTGACTACACTTCAAAAGTATTTAATTGGCTGTAAAGCGCCTTGGGAGGTCCTGTGGCCGTGAAAGCAAATAAATGCCAGTTTTTCTTTCTTTCTTTATAAGTCCAATAATGGCATTAATGTACATGTATTAAGGTCATTCATAAATGAGATGCTGCTCCGTGATACAGTTGGTTAGCATGTTAATACTGTGCTGTGGAGCAGAGGTACTGAGGTTTGAACTCTATAGTTTTCAGGAAAGAATTCCTGATCTCAGAATGGAGAAAAGAGAGAGAAAAAGGAAAAAAAAATCAACCCAGGTGAAATGTCTATGATACCAATTTAATCACTTCAGTAGCAAGAGAATAGAATGACAAATGCCAACTTGGCTCAATTAGTAACACTCTTGCCTGAGTCAGAAGATCACGAGTTCAAACCTCACTCTAGGACCTGATGCATAATCTGGGATGACGCTTCAGTGCAGTACTAAAACTCCTTCATAGTTGCATTGTTGCAGATGACATCTTTTTCAGATGAGACGTCAAACTGAGGCCACTTCTGCCTACTAGACATAAAAAGGGACATTTTTCTGGGTCTGTGCCCAGGCACACTGGATCACCTGGGCACAACGGATAGCGGAGAATTGGGCGGGTCAGAGCACATGCCCAATTTTCCTCTATGGCACATATTTGGCATAATCGAATCTGAAATTCAGGAGGCAAACAGGCTGATAGAAGTGCGACTGTGCATCGTGATATCTTTGTGTGTCAGTGGAGATTGCCGTCCTTGATCAACACAGAGGAGACGTCATAACGCACATTCCTGATCCACTAATCATGCTGGTAACCATACCCCCCCATAAGAAAACTTATATAATAGTGTACATTGCATACATCTGCCTACTGCAATTCCCAGTACTGGACACAATAGCCAAGGTGAGGGAGGACCAGTGCTTGGTACAAGTTACCAGTTCCTGGGATTTGTGCACTATCCCTTCGCCTTTTCATCTTAAGATCCGATTTGTCACATTAAGCTGGCAGTTTAAGGGTGTTTTCCATCAAACCCTCCCCCCCCCCCCCCCACCCCGATCCCTCTACTGTATCATTTTTCTGTAGACTATTCCCATTTATTTTGTTTCCCTTCGCCAGCTTGATAACTTTGCCTTTCTATACATTAAGTGACATCTCCCACTTTCTGGCCTAATTTCCCCAACCTGTCCAGATTCCTCTGTAACCAGTCAGCTTGTTCTCCACTGTTTATGACCCCTGTTACTTTGCTATCAACAAACTTGGAGAGCTTTATTACCATCCCACCCTCAAAATTAGTGATACACGTTGAAAACAACAATGGCCTCAGAACCAATCCCCACTGTTAGCCACTTCTTTCCTTGCAGATACTGCTCCCTTAACAGCTATTCTTTGCTTCTTCTGACTCCATCAATTAGTTAACCCCTTCAAAAGCTTCCCTCCTATTCTATAGCTTTTTATTTTGTGAAGTGATTTCTTGTGTTACTTTATCAAAGTTTTTGCTAAAGTCTAGGCATATTAAATCTACTGAGTTCCCTTTGTCAATGTCACCAAAGAATTCTGATTGACTTCACAAGCAAGAATTGACACTATAAAGCTGTCCTGATGAATTTTTATCATCCTATGCTTCTCTTGAGTGCTCACTATTGCTCTCTTTCAAGATATTCTATTATTTTCCCCACCACCAATATCAAACTCATAAGTTTATACTTCCCGAGATTATCCTTACACCCTTTGTTATGAATTGGCATCACACTTGCCTCTCACCAATCCCTTGATATGTACTCCTTGTGTACTTATCATATGTTACCTTTTCATGTAGCAATCAGATAAGAGGTTTAGATTTATGACATCCACTGTACTTTTCTGTCAAGCTTCTCGTTTGTCATTACAGCTAGTTCCTGGTTTCAAACAATGTAGCATCATAAGAGATTTGGGGCTGGAAATTGGCCTCCTTCGTGCCTCCCGTTATCACCTCTGGGGGGCGTGGCGAGATGAACGAGTCCCGCGAAATTCGGTGAGAGGTTTGCGGCGGCGGTAAGACTTGGTGCCACGATCTCCTTCACCCGGAGATCGTGACGTCATTGCCGTGCGCATCGCCCCGGTAGCGCCCCGGACCCCAACTTCGGTTCCGCCCCCTGCAGCATCGCCGGGCGAAAACACCGACAGCAGCAGGAGGCGTTGATCGGGAGGCCGGGCGCTTCGGGGGCGAAAGTTAAAGGGGAGGGTAAGTACATAAATTTCTGAAATGGTTTTGCTCCATTTTTTTTACTTGTCCTGGGCCGCGATCGATCAGCCCGGCACTCTGCTGGAGTGTGTGGAGCTGATCGAGCCGGATCACGGCCGCCGTCGGGGACCAGCTGACTGGTCCCAATGCAGAGCCTGCAGCGATGGCCCTTCCCTTTAAGGGAGGGAATGAGCCTCAGAACGCAACAGCGCTACATGGCCCATTGTGCAACGCTGCACAACTACCGCCCCGCCTGCGTCCTTTAGCACTCCAGGAAGGAAGTGGCGCGCTTTGCTCCACTTTCTTGCTGGAGCGCTAAACCCAATTTCATGAAAGCTAGGACTCATTAGCGCATGGCGCTAAGTTTCCCAGCTTTCAAAAGTTACCGCCTCCGAACAGGGCGATAATGAATTTCTCCCCCTAAAGCTTTCTAGTAAAGCTTTAGTATTGTTGGGAGATTAAAACCAGATGATTCAGCTGTAATATTGATATATTAGAAATCGCAATCTCTAACCACATAATTGGCGTTCAAAAAGAAAAAGGGTCACTGAATAAACATTAAGGGTGATCATTTTGATTTATGCCAAATTTTGTGAATTGTGGCAGAGATGACTGGAGATCTAAGTAATAAAATCTTGGGGGAGGTTAGACTGAGCTGATGAAAAAATGTGCCTGGAGTAAATGAAAGGCTCTTGGATTCGATCAATTATCCCTTGTTCTATGATTTTTAAAATTCATGTCATTTAAGCCAAAGAAAAATCTGAAGTTCAAGGGAACTGGAAGACTCAGTGATGTAACTGGAATGAGTTGTGAAAAAAAACAACACGTGAAAAGCAGAATTGCCAACGTTTAAACAGGACAGTAGTCTTTGAATCTGTTGCCACCGGGATATGGCCCAAATAGATGAGAATATGAATTTGAAGGTTTATTAAGGTTATTCATTCTCAGCGAAGCATCATAGAAGTTGAAATTGGTACATCGATTGAATATCATGATCTTCAAAGATGAAGAATGACTTTCAACTAGCAATAGAATTTTACAGCACAGAAGGAGGCCATTCGGCTCATCATGCCTGTGCCGGCTGTTTGAAAGAGATACCCAATTAGCCCCACTCTCCTGCTCTTTACCATAGCCCTGCATTTGCTTTCCTTTTCAAGCATATATCTAATTCCTTTTTGAAAGTTATAGTGTCATTTTAGGAGCACTGGTCATTCTACAAGGTCTCGGCAACCAGTAGGCACCGCTAAAATGCAGGCCCACTTTAAAAATAAAGCCAGATTGCAATGCTGGCGAAGGCACTCATGAAAATTTGACCGAAATAATTGTTTTTTTCCCAATGAAATTCGAGCAGAGATTATGACACCGGGGGGCGGGGGGATGGGTGAGGGGGGGAAATTCGATTGGTTAGCGTCTCCCATTAGCGCCTCCGGAGAGATGGCCCCCGTGGCATTGCTGCAGCCCGCTGGGTCCCGGAGCTTCACCCACATCAGAGCCAATTCCTCTGCTCCCCTCCAGTGATCGCGTGGCTCCAGTATCCGATGTGTTGCCCTCAGGAGACGCAGGCAGTGAGTCTCCGGCTTGGTGTTCCTCCTCCTCTCCCGCGTCGCTGCCACTGGGAGGCTGAGGGACAGGCTGGTCAGATGGTGGCTCATTATCTGAAATCAGGAAGGCACAAAAAAGTGTGAGGGGAGGGGGGCAGGGCAGGAGCAAGGAATGGAGACAGTATACTTAGATGGAAAGTGGGAAGGGCTCCTGTTGTGAAGGGGAAATGGTATGAGAGAGGAGGGAGAGGTGATGAACATACCGTTGCTGTCCCCAAGGGAGTCGACCTCTCCGACTGCCACAGCGCCCATGACATGGCTCGCGATGATTCTGTGCACTCACTCCTCCAGCTGTGTGAGGGGGTGCAGCTCCGAGTGACCTCCTCTCGTGCATAGCTGCTCCCTCCTGTTATGAGCAAGCTTAGCCTGCAAGAAAAAGGACAGCGTTTGAGTGAGTGTGCCGCCATGTGTTTGGCAGATGTGCCTACCATAGTTGAATAGCCATTAATGTCTGCAAGGTGTGAGATGTGGGTGTGACTTTTAGTAGATGGGCATAGTTGTTTGGTGAGTGTTGGGGATTTGGCAGTTTATATCGTCTGTGCACAGAGTGAGGTTGAGATGGTGAGATGTAGAGGTATTTCAAGCATCTACTCACCCTGACCACCCGAGTGAGGTCATTGAACTTCTTGCAGCACTGGGTGGGAGTCCTTTGGACCACGCTTCTGGACGAGACATAATGGGTGACTTCCTTGTGAACTCCCGGGGCACTGGCCTCCTGCCAGTGTCTGGGAACAGCACTGCCCATCGGCTTTCCACAGCCACAACCAGAGCCTCCAATGCCTGGTCGCTGAACCGGCGAGCTCTCTCCCTGGGTCTCTGATCAGACATGATATTCCTGGTTGAAGAATTGCACTTCCTTGCAGGCCCAGATCATAAGCAGCAATGATCAGGGTGTGGCTGTGTAGCATGATGGATCCTTCCTTTTAAGAACTGGAAGGCGCCAGTCTGTCACAGTACTAAGTAATTGACAGCACATGAGATGAGTAGCGCTCTGAGGTAGTGCCCCGTTCCCCGACGTTAGCACCCTAAGAGCAGTGTGTGGCGCTTGATTTAGCGCTCCAATCACCTCCAGGAGCGCTGGAGACGAATTAAGTTTGCGGCCGGCTGATGTTAGCGCCCCAAAATGGCCGATACCGAACTTTTCCCCCAGATATCTGCTCATTTAGCATCATGCCCAATTTCTGGATACTAGATATGAGGGGCACCAGAAACTCCTGCCAGTTCATGGATGGTTCCATGCAAATAAGGTCAAAATGAAACCAGCATCATACTGGCAGTGGCCTCTTATTCATTTCAGCATAATATTGTTTTGTCTACAAGCCCATGTAAAATGGCTGTCCAGTGGATACTGTGCTGCTTTCCAAGGCAGCGTTGAAGAGTTCTAGTAGAAGATTAGTAAGAGCATTGAGAGACTATTTCTGCACCTTTTTTCTCTTGTTTTTTTTTCTATTGCCACTTAGGTTGTTGGGAGATTTGCGAAAATTGTGGGAGGTCTTCCATATTTCAACCACCACCACATTAGCACAATGAGTATTTCATTGGAAATTATCTATTACTTGTGTGTTTTGGAAGAAGAAGTGGACCAATTGAGGGATGCAAGGCTGGCTGGGCTGCACCAGAGGTGCCCCTGCACTCACACACTGGTACCCTCAACTGAATCAACAGGCAGAGTATACACACCTCCAGCTGCTGAAGAAACAGTGCCTGCCAAAGCTTCAATTAACCATGACCACCATTATAGACCTGCAGCCAAACTTCTCCACAGGCATGGCACTGCTGGTGGTTGTCAAGGCCACAACTGCCTTTAAACGCAGTTTATGCTTCAGATTCATTCCAAGTTACCACTGGGGAGCATCAGCTACATAAGCCAACAACTGTTCATAGAAGGTTTTATCATGCAAGTAATTTCATCTCCTTCCCTGCGGACAGTCAACAGCGAGAGAGGGTTGTGAAGTTTTAGCGTGGCGGAATTCCCCAAGGCCCAGGGGTTCTAGATTGCACCCGCGTGTGCTCCACGACACAATGCCACCCCTTACATGAAGAGGAAAAGATTCCATAAATGTTCAGCTAATTTGCAACCAGCAGCACTAAATTATGCACAGCAATGTTCATTTCCCAGGATCATGGTAGTCTGCTGAATGCTGAATAACATCTCCATGCAAAACGGCATCACCGTGGAGCCTTGGAGGAGGAAGACCCCCAGGTGCAGCAAGAAGACCACCAGCAAAAAACCAGGAGCAGCACTATGAGGCTGTGGAAGAGAGCCTGATACTGCCTGCGAGAGTCATTCATCAAGCTCTGATACAGGAGACCTTCTCTTAACTTAGAAATGACCTCACTACGTTAACAGTCATAACTATATCTTGCCTGTAACCTCTATAAATATGCCTTCATCTATATTGACATAAATTTTCCACAAATCTCCTGTTCATGGCACTTGGTGAAAAATGCCCCCAAACCTTTGCACGAACACTCCCCACATGTCCAAAAACTTCAGTACAGCTACATTTTTAATGTGCGAGTGCCTACTGTATACTTCCACAGGGCTTTTCCTTAGTGAAGGTATGTGCTGGACTTTATGTACTTATGGGGGGAGAAATTCAGTATCGCCCCATTTGGGGCGCAATTATCGGCCGGGCGCAAAGATTATCGCCTGGCGCTAATTATCGCCACCGACTGCAAACTTGACTTTTATCGCCCCTGGAGGTGATTGCAGCGCTAAATCAGGCGCTTCACACCTGTCTTAAGGCGCAAAGGCCGAGGAGCGAGGCGCTACCTCAGAGCGCTGGCGAAGCTCATGTAATGTCAGTCAGCAATGGAACACACACACAATGGCACGGGCCAGTTCTTAAAGGGGATGGTTAATCTTGCTTTCCATCCACATCCTGCTCATTGCAGCCTTGAATCTCGGCCTGGAGAGACCTGCACATCAAATCTGCTGGAAAGAACAATGGAGAGTACCAGGCAAAGAGCTCAGAGTGCAGCCCCCACAGTCTCTTCTAAATCGATACAAGGAATGGCAAATCAAAATGAACCTGCAAAGTGCTACTCAGTACCCAAAACTCCTTCACACAACGTTGAATCTCTCCAGAAGTCTCTCCCTCTCTCTCTCAGAATGCATAGTTCAAAAATGGTCCCAACAATAAAAGGCAGGAAGCGGTCACCTTTAAATAGTGCTCCCCCTTTCCCTTCATGACTGCAGAACGCTCCCCTCAACCTGTCGTTGCTAGCGTCAGGCGGTAAGGCAGGGGGCGCCACTCAATATCCGCTCCGGTGCGATACCGGGGCGTTGCGCACTCGACTGACGTCACGATCTGCCGGTGCAGGAGATCGTGGCAGTAGTGTTTAGCGCCGCCGCAAAATGTCGTTAATTTCGCGAGTGGCGCAAACTTCGCCACGCCTGGGCGCAGATGCTTTGCGCCCCATTAGCGCCCTCTTAAGGCGCTAACGGGAGGCGCAACCAACTGAATTTTTCCCCCCATGGTCTTTTGCTTGATCTATCTGCTCTTCCAGCTGCTGTGTGTGCAGAAGAACTTCTTATAATTTAAGGGGCTGTCAGAATTGCTGTGGTGCTCACCACCAAAGAAGACCCCTTTCCCAGCCTCCACATCCTCCACGACAATGTCAATAGTCCCATCTGAGAAACAGGCCACTCTCTTGGGCTCTTGAAGTCCTTTATAGCCGTTGCTTTTGTAAAGAAGCTTGCTGACTTCCAGATCTGCAAACCATCAGGACTACCCCTATAAGCTGGTGCTGATCTTTAAATCCTGCCGCAGCACCTGACTTCCCACCCACCAACGGGAAAGTTCCAAATGATGAAGAGGCTGATCCTGGAAATACACATCGAGTCAGCACACTAAAGATATTCTTTCTGTCTGGTTGAGCTTATGCTCAATTGGAAAATCTAGGCTATACTTTCCTGATTTGATACTGTTATTCAGAAGTTTGTGGTGTTGAGCCTCAATGACTAGACATGTAGGCCAGATTTTTCTCTGGAAGTGATGATGGGCATTGAATATGATTGCCCATATGACACATTTTCCTTCATTAACACTTTAGCAACACCAGACACTAGGAACAAGCTCTGACCCCCTCCAAGGGTGATTGATTGCACTCTTTCTGCCAGGAATCTTCTGAATTAAAAAAATAAATTCTTCAGCTTCTCGGAGGTAGCCAACCTGTACTGCTGCAGGCACGCAAGGTCTGTTATGTTCACATTTTTTTTCTTCCAATGTACAACACCTTGCACTCATCTGTATTAAATATATTCTTGATGCGGAGATGCCGGTGTTGGACTGGGGTGGACAAAAGTGAGAAGTCGCACAACACCAGGTTATAGTCCAACAGCTTTATTTGAAATCACAAGCTTTCGGAGCGGCTGCTCCTTCGTCAGGTGATTCTGACAGCTATGTCAACTTGGAAGTTTTGATTAGCTCCTTGGCTACTTCATCAGACTCGAGTGCCCACCCTTATTTGGTGCCATCTGTGAACCTGACCAACTTGGCCAACTTGCATTGCATTTCTGAGTCCAGTTTGTTCATGTAGATTGGAAACAGCTCTGGCTCCAGCACTGATACCTGGGGCAATTTACTCTGTACATTTCTCCAACTCGACATCACTCCTCTAACTAGTACCCACTGTCTCCTCTCTTTCTGCCAAATCTTATCCACCTCCAAGTTTTACCTAGAGTACCCAATACCTTAAGCTAGTGTCACAGCCTTTCATGTGGAACTTTATAGAAGGCTTTATGGAAGTTTTGGTACACTATATCATAGAGCTTTTCAACATCTACTTGGGATGTCACTTTCTCAAAAACATCAGTGATTGCTTAGGCAGGACCTGGCCACTTTGGAAACTGCATTGCAATTTACTAGGTGACTTTCATATAAGTAATCCTTAAGTTTGTTCCTAATGATTGATTCCATTAGTGATAAATGAGATAATGATGTGCTCTGCTTTCATCTCTGTGTTGGAGGTAACTGAGAACATCAAGTCAAATTAAAATCTCTTCAAGGGTAATTATTAATGATGATCGAATATGTTGTTTTTGTGTCCCGTTTGCACTCAAATTACGTTTTGAAACTGGACCTAAGAAAGAATCTATCATATTTTTTAAATGCTTGGAAGTAGAAGAAAATTGAAGAGATACTGGAGCCTTGTCAACGTCATTGTGGCAAAGCAACTGTGTAAAAAAAGGTTCAACAAAGACAACTGTTTTGAACATTCACTGGGATAAAGAGACAAGCTTATCTTGAATAGTGATCTTTCATGAGTTTGCCAAGCTCTCTGGAGAGGAAGAAACATTCATTATTGTTGTGAATCTATTTCAGAGAAAGAGGCTATTGGAACAGATAGCCCACTCTGTTATATGTTCCATTATACTGCACCAATAATATTCTTTTTAGATATCAAGGTTTGCAAGAGACTCCCTGAACTTGGAGCTAAAGGTTTAGGTATGTCTATTGCCTGGATCACTGAGGTGGTGTTCAGTCATAGCCATTCCATGAAATGAAAGTAGCTTGACACATCACAAAACAGGAAACCAATTTTGATTAGGTCCAATTATCACTACTAGTAAATGGTAGGGCAAAACGACAGAGAACGGTTGTCTGCCAATCAGTATTCTGTAACCTATGTACAAAAACCTAATGTTTCCTCCCGCTAATAATTTGACTGAGCGGGAGGTGAGGGTATGTCTGGTACTTTCTACTAAACTGTATGCAGCTATTCACAAACAATGTGAGACTAGTTCTGTATGAAAGCTCCATCTCTCAACTTCACCTGACAACAAAGTTATCATTCCAGCGAGAGACTCAGGCATTGATCATGCCAGCTTATTACTTAATTTGACAACCGAGTAACCTGCATAAAACGCGTGCTCAATGTTGCTATTGCGCAATGTAGGTACATTATCGACGATAAGCATAGTTGATGTGTGAAGCTTGTGCGTTATGAGGAACGAAGAGCCAAAGTTGTGAAAGGACATGTTTTAATGTGCAGTTGGACAAATAGCTTATACACATCTTTAATAAAAGTTACACAAAGTTAACTGGTAAAAATTAATAGCCGCTGTAATTAGGTGGCGTTTTGCAGACATGCAACAAAGAGCCTCATTCTCTTCCAGCTTTTTTCAGCCAAGTAGAAAAAAAAAATTACTTCAGTACTATAAATTGCTGAAAATGTTGGTTTCCCATTATTAAAGATACCATGTGGATTTTGGCTTTGAATGTTTTTAATGATGATGTGTCTTAGTCGCCTTTTCTCGACTGAACGGAAAAGTTATAAAGTGCCAAACGTATCACAGAATGCTCATAAATTCACGTGAAATTAAGACCCTGAACTGAAAGGCAGGTATTAAGGGTATTTTTAGATTCTCCACGTCTGAGGTCCTCGAATTAATCCCCTGTTAACGCACTGACGCAGGTACAGAACAGGATGCCCAGCTGGTGGGCAGGCCTTCAAGCCACAACTGGAGCACTTGCAAGAATGCTGCCTGCTCACAAGTTTAGAGCCGAGGGTTTTCAGAAGGACAAAATCAAAGGGGTTTTTGTTTTTCCTTAAATTCAGGCACAGGCTTGGCCCAGCGGTTGGCCTGCTCCAACCTCACCAGGACTACCACCAGATAATCACCCCTAGTTTTCACAGCTGAGGAAAGTAATCCACCTACTTTGACCCCTGCAATTCCTCTGCAACAACTTAAAGCTGTTTCTAACATCTGTACTTGGGAAACTTGGGATTTTTTTTTTCTTTTTTTAGCTATTGTTTGTGGGTGGCAGGCTGGATGAAAGCAACCCTTTCACGGACTGTAAATCAAAAAAAAAAATCTTCTCAAGTTAGGAAAAATGAAAAAAGATTGGCTTGTAAGCAATACTGATGTCAAGGGATATGATATTTGCTTATTCCTTGAAATTCAACAGTGTGTTTATGTAAAATGGTTTAATTACATGCAGACCTATCTATTTCTTTGTGTGCATAATGTTCTATTGAATTAGCTTGTATTTGGTATACGTTGGCAATTAAAGGCCAAAACCAGTTCCAGTAGTTGAGATTTCATTTAAATCGAAAAGTTATACTTTTACTTGCCCAGCAAGGAGCATTTTGATTTTGTTAAATGTCAAAACTATGGTTTTGTAGTTTTCTTTTACAGCAGGGATTATGTATATCCATTCATGAGCTATTCATATTGTGCTGAAACACTTGCATGAATGATTTTCAACAAATACTGCAGCAAATGCATTCAACTTTGTATCAGGATTGGCACATGGCAAATCAAGATATAATTGTGGAGGCCTGTTTTCTGGTTGGTGAAATGTTATCAGTGTGATAGAAATTTGTATTCGTTTCCAAGGAAATGAAGGTAGGGTTAAATTTAGACTGAAATGATAAATTAGGTTGCGTGACATTAATTAGCACATAATCAGCATTGTTTAAATGTTTCCCTCTGTTAGGTGTCGCATGACAGAGAAGGGAAGATAGGGCTGAGATTGGGCTAAGCTTTCACATTTTGAAAGGACATAGTTCATATTTCTAAATGTCGTGTTCGTGTAGGTCAGTTTTCCAGAACTTTTATCTGTCTTCCTTTTTAGATGTTGGGTGTTAGCCGTGGCTCAGTGAAAGCACTCTCGCCTCTGAGTCAGAAGGTCATGGGTTCAAGTCCCACTCCAGAGACTTCAGTACAAAATCTAGGCTGACACTCCCAGTGCAGTGCTGTGGGAGTGCTGCACTGTCGGAGGTGCCGTCTTTCGGATGAGACGTTAAACCGAGGCCCTGTTTTCCGTTTCAGGTGGACGTACAAGATTCCGTGGTACTATGTTGAACAACAGCAGGGGAGTTCTCTCTGGTGTCCTGGCCAATGTTTATCCCTCCACCAACATCAC
Organism: Squalus acanthias; assembly: GCA_030390025.1. Taxonomy (NCBI): domain Eukaryota; kingdom Metazoa; phylum Chordata; class Chondrichthyes; order Squaliformes; family Squalidae; genus Squalus; species Squalus acanthias. The sequence goes on from CM059430.1 coordinate 10,819,601, forward strand.
TAAATTAGATGAACTGATCATCCTCTCATTGCTGTTTGTGGGAGCTTGCTGTGCGCAAATTGGTTGCTGCATTTCCTACATTACAATAGTGACTACACTTCAAAAGTACTTAATTGGCTGTAAAGTGGTTTGGGACGTCCTGAGATCATGAAAGGCGCTATATAAATGCAAGTTCTTTCTTTTCTTTTTTCCTTTTTTAAAATCAAGATGTTGTCTGTTACAGGTAACAGAAATATTGCAGAAAATGGGCAAATGATTCACTTAGTGCCGCAGTTATACTGCAGGCATCAGTTTGATACTAACACTGGCTCTATAACTGGCAGTGCCCAGATGCATACTAAGCTCAGGCAAAACAGAGCACCCATAGTTTACCATCTGCCACCAGAGTGCCAGTGCGGTTTGGAAATTAGTGAAGAGCAGACTGTCCTGACACCTCTTTCCTAAGTCGGGCTAGAAATTTGTTATAGCCAAGGAATGGGCAGTGTCAGTAGAAAAGTTGGAGAATTAGAGCCAGGCGCTAATGCTGTAGACTGCACGCAAAATTTGTGCTCAATGCTCAAAAAAATGATTGGAGTCCTAATTCAAGTCTTAAAGCCCAAGCTCATTGGCGTTACACTCAAAGGGTGGACCAATATCAGGTGCAGTCTAATCGCAAGTCATGATTGCCACAGGCTTTTTTCAGTACTTAATGGGGAGGTTCATTGATGCTGCAGCACCTCATTCTCAGCATTGCTGGCTGTGCAGCTGCCTCAGCAAGCAGAAGCAGGACAAGGAGACGGAGCTGGAGGACTGAACCATGTGTACTCATGGCAGGTCCACGCCCCAGGGAGAGAGCCCGCAGATTCTGCGATGAAGCATTGGAGGCATCGGTTTTCGCTGTGGGGAGACAGAGGTTGGTGCTCTACCCAGCAAGTGGCAGGAGGCCCTCGCCACAAGTCTTCTGCACCATGTGGAGGGAGGTAGCACAGCATGTCTCGGGCAGCACTGTGGTCCCCAGGAGCCACACACAGTGCAGGAAGAAATTTAACGACCTCACTCAGGTGGTCAGGGTGAGTGAATGGTTCAACAAATGCTACATACCACCATCTGAGCCACAGTCTTCACAGACTGCCCAAAGCACTACACCCCCAGCGCTCACCGACCAACAATCTCTACCTACCAACACTCACACCCGCATCTCACACCTTGCACACAATGACAGCTATTCAATTTGGCAGGCACATCACCCAAAGACATTGCTCCACACTCACTCACACACTTTCCTTTCTCTTGCAGGCCAAGATGGCTCACAACAGGAGGGAGCAGGAGCGCACAGGTGGGGGACAAGCCGACATCCAACCACTGTCTGCGCTGGAGAATCGAGTGCTGCAGATTATTGGGCGCCAGGTGGTGGGCGCCGTGGCCACCGGTGACGTTGACCCCTTTGGGGACAACAATGGTCTGTTCATTCCTACTCCTTCTTCTCACATCCCACTTCCCCCTCACCCCACAAGCGTTTCGCACTTTCCAGCTAATCATGCTGTATGCATGCATTTCTCCCTTCTTGCCCCCCTCCACTCACCTTAACCCGACTCTTGTGCCTTTACACTTTCAGATAATCAGCAAGCACCTGAGCAGCCTGTCCCTGAGGGCACCGTAGAGAGCGAGGGGGGAGAAGAGGAGGAGGAAGAACACACCGCGTCACTGCATCTCTCACCCGCAGACACCAGCTCAGATACTGGCACTACACGTTCTTTAGAGGCTAGTATAGTAGCAGGATCTGCACACGGTGAGGCACCGGTGATGAGAGGGCTGCAGCGAGGCCAGGGGGAAAGGGTAGCTCGGGGGACAGCTCCCCGGAGGGCGAGTTCGTGCGCGAGTTCTGCTGCACAGGACACAGTTGAGGACCTCAATGGGGAGGCCTTTAGAAGAAGGGTGATGGGCATGCACACGGAGATGATAGGTGCAATGGCAAGGGTGCCCGAGAGCCTCTCAGCAATGGTAAGGACCATGGAGGAGTCCGCTTCCAACATTGCACAAAGCTCTGTGCACACCATGGAGCCCATCATTTCCAGTCTGCAAAGAATGGTAGACTCCCAGAGAGACCGTGGGGACCCAGACCTGTGTGTGATGGGTGATCTGGCAGCTTCCATTGCAGCACAGGCAGAAGTGACGCAACGTCTTAGTGCTGTAATGCAGTCTATGCGTGGTGGCATCCAATTTCAGACTGCTCTCTTGCAGTCTCACCTTGATGCCACGCAAGCTCTGACTTCTGCAATTATGGCTGGGTCTACCACCGTCAACCGAGGCTTTCACGGTGTTGCAGCAGGCCAACAATCTGTGCTCCAACAGGTTGCTAGGGATGCTGAGGTGCTGCCCCGGGGGAGTGGCAGTGGGTCAGTGGAGCAGGAACCTGTTGTCCTCTCTCAGGATGACAGCATTCCTGCTCCCACCATTGCCACTCCGCCATTGCCCTTGTTGCTGCCTGTCATCCAGCCAGCCCAGACTGCTGCCACCCATGCTGAGGTGGTGCAGTCTACAGCCGGGCCTTCCAGGCCCACAGCTGGTCGAGGGCGTCCTGCAAGGCCATCTGAAGTCTTGGACACTCAGCAGCCTTCCACCAGCCCTGCTGCAGCCACTGGGCCAACACTTCGTAGGAGCACTAGAGTGGGCAAAGGCACAGTAACGACAGGCACAAGGGTGAATAGTTAATAGTTTTGGTGTAAATATGTGTTCACTGAGTTTTGATAAATTTATTAATTCAGTTTGGATTTTTTTGTCATTTGTCTCATTTCAGCTTTGTGCTGTGATATGGATTGTGACAGGGATGGAATGATGGGGATGTGGTGAGCAACGGGGATCTGGGGTTTAATTCATTCGAACCGCAGTCTGATGAGGCGGTCACGGACCGCCCTTCCGGAAGGCCGATTGAGTGGCTGCCTCCTCCCTCGCTGCTGTTCCTTGTCCTCCTCGTCTTCCTCTTCCTCCTCCTCTCCCTCTTCCTCCTCCTGCGGTGGTCCCACAATCCCTGGTGGCAAGGGCTGTGCCTTCATGATGGCCAAGTTGTGGAGCATGCAGCAGACGACGACGAAATGGGACACCCACTCAGCCGAGTACTGAGGGCTCCTCCCGAGTGGTCAAGGCAGCAGAACCATTGCTTCAGCAGGCCGATGGTCTGCTCGATGATGTTCCTGGTGGTGGCATGGCTCTCATTATATGAGTGCTGGGCAAAAGTGTTGGGGTTGCGGAGGGGAGTCATGAGCCAGGTGGAGAGCGGATAGCCCTTGTCTCCGAGCAGCAAGCCACGAGCTTGACGTGGTGGCTGGAAGATTGCTGGCACACCAGCCTGGTGCAGGATGAAGGCATCGTGGTTGCTGCCAGGATAACGGGCATTGACATTGAGGATTCGCTGTCTGTGGTCGCACACCAAATGCACATTAAGTGAGTGGTAGCCTTTGGGGTTAGGAAAGATCTCAGGATTGTTATGCGGTGCCCGCAAAGCCACGTGGGTGCAGTCAACAGTGCCCTGCACCATGGGGAATCCCGCTATCCTGGCAAAGCCACATGCACGCTCATCCTGCTTCTCTCTGGTGGTGGCGAAGGAAATGTCGCCCCTTCTCCTACTGTAGAGAGCCTCTGTGACCTCCCAGATGCAGCGATGGACGGCGAACTGTGAGATGTTAGCTATGTCTCCTGTTGCAGACTGGAAGGATCTGCTGGCGAAGAAATTCAGGGCGACGCTGACCTGGACTGCCACTAGGAGAGCCGTGGTTGCCTTGGTCTGAGGCTGGAGGTCTGGTTGCAGGAAGTTGCAGAATTCTGTGACCACCTCCTTGGTGAAGCGGAGCCTTCTAATACGCTGCTCCTCGCTTAATTGGAGGTAGGAGAAGTGCTCTTGGTCCACCTTCAGAGGGTAAGGCCTCCTGTTGAGAGCCCTGATGGCCCTCCTCCTCCTTCTGAGCACATGTTCCAGTCTTTCTCGCTGCCTCCGCTTCCTCTGCCATGGATCCTGGAGGGCGAGCTCGACTGCCAGTACAGCCCTCATCAATGTTACCAAGTGTAGCAGTTTAATTCTTTGAAGAATAAATGTAGCTACTTTTTAGTTGCCACAACACTCCTGATACAAAAGAACCTTGAAATTACTGAATGAAACTGTTGGAGTATGTGAAACTGACAAGAAACCACTGAAACTCCACTAACCTGACAGTTGCAAGTCAGTACTGATGATCCTTTTAAATAACGTCCCTGGAGCCGGCTTCCTGGTGCTTCACACCAGCTCTCCCTGTCGGTGTTTACTCCAGGCGCTTAGGTAGGTGGCGACAACCAATTTAGCAGATCGGGCGGTCAGTGAGCGTTGCATCGAACTCCACCTGGCATTGACGTTCCCGACGATAACTCTTACCGGCGGCGCTACAGTGGTGTGGGATTTGGCGTGCGGCGCTGGATTCGCCTCGCCCCGGCGATACTGCTTTAGCACCCTGTTAGCACCATCTGCTGGCACTAACGGGAGGTGCTAAGGGGATGAATTTCCCCCCCGTTGAGCTTCAAGGCAACCCAATAGCAGCTTTCGAACTTTAAGAATAAAGTTCAAAAAAATTGCTTTGGACCAATTGGCTATATGCAGTGGGTGCAAAGCCAGAACAGTGTGACTCTACATCCTCGAGATGTTCCACCACTTACCATAATTCAAATTGCATTCCGATGGGTGACCTCAAACTACAGTTACGCTGCACTTTGCACAGTAATGTGACGTAAAATACTGCACTGCATCATTGCAGAAATTGCAGTATAACTGGCCTATTAAATAAGGTCAACTGTTGATTGAATCTGAAAATAGAAAAATGCCATTGCAATAAAAAAAGAAAGACTTGCATTTATATAGCACCTTTCACAATCTCAGGGCATCCCAAAGCGCTTTACAGCCAATGAAGTACTTTGGAAGTATAGTCACTGTTGTAATGTAGGAAAAGCGGCAGACACATTGAGCACAGCAAGATCCCACAAACAGTAAATGTGATCATGAGCAGATATTCTGTTTTTTTTTTAGTAATGTTGGCTGAGGAATAAATATTGGCCAGGACACTGGGGAAAATTCCCCTGCTCTTCTTCGAAATAGTGCCATGGGGATCTTTTACATCTGAGAGTGTAGACGGGGCCTCGGTTTAACTTCTCATCCAAAAGACAGCGCCTCCGACAGTGCAGCACTCCCTCGGTACTGCACTGGGAGTGTCAGCTGAAATTTTGTGCTCAATCTCAAGTGGGATTTGAACCCAAAGAATTATGGCTCAGAGAAGAGAGTTCTACCAACTGAGCCACAGATAACACCTGCAATATAATATTTTAAGTGGTGCCATCTAAGTTGTAGACAGAATGGTGATGCGACCAGATTTTTGACCAGATTCATGTGATGGGGTTGATTTGAACCCTATCTGCCTGGTGGAAACCGGGCAGGAGGAGAGTTAAAATCGTATAAATGACTTGCTCGTCCTGGAGTTGCCGGATGCTGACAGGCTTGTACTTAGGGTTAAAATCAGCAGGGCCTCTAAGCCCCGGCCTTGCCTAGTTCATCGCCCGCCCCTGGGCTCCCCAGCACCCTTCCTAACCTACTTGTTTATAACGAGCACCTTGATGTCAGTTCCAACAAAAAAGAGGCCCAGGTTATTTTAACTGGTTGCTGGCCATCCCGGGGCAAGGGTGGCTGAAGATTTCCTAGTGTGGCCTGAAAGAGCGCTCCTCCTCCTCCTCCTCCTGGCCCCACAAGGAAGTTATAAACAAATTAAACTTACCTTTTCGAGCCTCTTCTGGCCCCGATCCCCTCCAGATTGACTGTCTGGCCGGCGGTCGGGAGTAGGAATTTAGTGGCAGGAGCCCATGGTGATGGTCCCCGGCAGTCAGTGGAAGGAGGGCTGTGCATGAGCTCAGGGATTGGGGCTTCCAGTGAGATTGGGGGGCGGGGGGAAGTCGGGGCTAGGGGAAGGCCGAAGGGCTCCTTGCGGGGCCTGGGGAGAGTGGCTCCTGCTCCTCCTCACCCACAAGGAGTGCTAAAAGGAGCAGATCTTTAACACTTACCTTGGCCAGTCAGCACCTCCCACCTTGGATCTGCTGCCGGGCAGCCGACAGCACAGTCTTCCCCTGACATTCTGTTAATTCTACATCGCTGCGCTGATGAAGTCATTATGCCGCGACCTTTGAATGTTAACTAGGCCCCGGCCTGCCTTTAGTGGGAGCCTCGCCGATGGCCTGATCTGAGGCAGTAATAACAGCCGGGAAGGCGCGTGTTGGAGCCGCGAGGTAGGACTGTCACATTTTAATCCCTCCCACCCACCATTCCCACTGGGCAGGAACGGGATGGTGGGGGGGTTAAAATCGGGGCCCAAAACTCACCCATCGAAAACTGTCTCCCAGTTAAAATCAGGACCGGAGACTCCACCTGCTAGTCCTCACCTGTTTCAATCACCCAGTGCCACTAAAAAGACTGGCTGAAAATAATACCATCAAAATTTAGCCGTAATAATTCAGGACAACCTCCATAACCAACTGAAAGTGAGCCCCTTCCTAAAGATTCTTTTTCACTCCAGAGAAGCAAGAAGGCAGAAAATGATATTGAGTGAAGTCATTTTTCAATTGTTCCCATTAAAAGAAATAATTTTTTTTATTCATTCCTGGGATGTGGGCATCACTGGCAAGGCCAATATTTATTGCCCATCCCTAATTGCCCTTGAGAAGGTGCTGGTGAGCTGCCTTCTTGAACCGCTGCAGTCCGTGCGGTGAAGGTACTCCCACAGTGCTGTTAGGGAGTGAGTTCCAGGATTTTGACCCAGCGACAATGAAGGAACGGTGATATATTTCCAAACCAGGATGGTGTCTGAGAGAAAAAGGCCTAGAAATTCACCTCAGGCAGTGGCACAGAACAGGTGGAATCGGATCGACCGCCAGTTATACGCAACGCCTGATATTCAGCTCCACTGCAGTCAATGGAACTCAGTATCAGGCGGTGCATATAATGAGCGGCTGATCCGATTCCGCCTTTGTCTCTCAGTTTGCTGAATGTAGTTATTTCTCAGCTGAAAACGCCAAATGCTTACAATTGACTGCATTCAAGGTGATAGGCATTTTGTAGCTAACAAACGTCGGCCAGGCATCTAGGGGAAAAAATTTGGTGGGTTAGCGCCTTCCGTTACCGCCTCTGGGGGGCGTTAATGGGGCACTAGAAACTTAGGGGTAAAAATTCAGTTGGTTGCGCCTCCCGTTAGCGCCTTAAGAGGGCGCTAATGGGGCGCAAAGCCGCTAGCGCCCTGGGCGCAGCGATGTTTGCGCCGCTCGGGAACTTAACTAGACATTGTGCGGCGGCGCTAAACTTTACCGCTGCGACCACCTGCGCGCGCAGATTGTGACGTCATTCCATGGTGCAACGCCCTTGTGGCGCCCCGGAGCAGAAATTGAGTGGCGCCCCCTGCATTACCGCCTGGCGCATCCAACGACCGGAAGACTGGAACGCTATCAATCGCTGTGGGGCTGGGGGGGGGCGCTATTTAAAGGGGGCCTCTTCCTGTCTTTTTCTGTGGTTGACATTTTTGCACCACTCGTTCTGAGAGAGAGAGAGAGATTCGGAGAGAGAGAAAGAGAGACTTCTGCATTGAGTCAACGCTGTGTGAGGTAGTTTTGCCTACTGATCCTAACTTCGCTGGTACTTTGGTTGCTGTCCTTCATAACTTTGCTTGCAAAGAGACTATGGGGGCTGCACTGATTGGGGGGCGTCGTCCTGCTCCAGCTGAATCGGAGGACACAGAGACGCAGAGAGAGAGTGGCAATGATGGCCAGACGGAGGAGGGCCAACAGGCGTATGTACAGGAGAGCTTACCCTCCCAGGGTATATCGTGAACAGCTCTCCTACATTCATATGTCTGAGGAGCTGTGTTTGCGAAGGCTGCGATTCAGCAAGGAGGTGGTCACTGAGCTCTGCCACCTGCTGCAGCCAGATCTGCAGCCTCAACTGAGGTCCAGGACGTCTCTGTCGGTGGCAGTGAAGGTCACAGTGGCTCTCAACTTCTATGCTACTGGCTCATTTCAAGCTGCTGCTGGGGACCTCGCCAATATCTCTCAGTTCGCGGTGCATTGCTGCATCCGGCAGGTCACAAATGCCCTCTTTAAAAGGAGACGAGAGTTCATCTCTTTCCCCATGACCCTAGACAAGCAGCGTGACCGCACTCTGGGCTTTGCGAGGATAGCGGGCTTCCCCATGGTGCAGGGCGCTATTGACTGCACGCATGTGGCTTTGCGTGCTCCACATGAGAATGCCGAGGATTTCCGGAACAGAAAGGGGTTCCATTCCTTGAATGTTCAGTTGGTCTGTGACCACAGATAGCTGATACTCGCTGTCAATGCCCACTATCCTGGCAGCTGCCACGATGCTTTCATCCTGCGCCAGACTACTGTGGCAGAACTTTTCGAGGCACCGCATCAGCCAGTTGGTTGGCTTCTCGGGGACAAGGGGTATCCATTGAGCACCTGGCTGATGACACAGCTCCGTACGCCCAACACCCCTGCTGAGCTGCGGTACAACGAGAGCCATCAAGCTACCAGGAACATCATTGAGCGCACAATCGGCGTGCTGAAGCAACGGTTCCGCTGTCTCGACCATTCTGGAGGAGCTCTGCAGTACTCGCGAGTATCCAACTTCGTAGTTGTGTGCTGCATGTTGCATAACATGGCAATCGTCAGGACCCAGCCAATGCCACCAGGCCTTGGAGCACCACCAGAGGAGGAGGAGGAAGAGGAGGAAGAGGACGAGGAGGATGATCATCAGCAGCACCAAGGCGGGAGGGCGGCCCACAATGGTGAAACTGCAAGGGCCGTCCGTCAACGGCTGATAGCAAGCCGCTTCTAGGGCCCCTGCTGTGGAAATGGCTTCTGCCATTGCTAACAACATCAATGAACCCAGCACGCAACCCCTAAGCCGGCCAAGGCACCAATGATTCCAAACACCAAACATCTATATTTTGAATACAAAAACTTATTATTTTACAAACTCTGTGTGTGTCATTTCCTCATGACAAACTCATAGAAATAAACACAAAAAAACAGTCATTAACATAACTGGTTCTCACAACCTGGAGATAATGTCCAAAACACTGGACAAAAGTTGGACCACGAACCTCGGCCTTTAATAAAAAAATGACCAGCATTTTGTCACACCTCCTACTTTTTGCCCTTCGAGGGTGATCTCCTTCCCTTGCGCACTTCCCCCCTACTAACCCTACTGCTCCTCCGTAATGGGACCTCAGTGGCTGCAGCAAGGCTGGTGGAAGGCTGCTGATTGTCAGACCCTGACACTGCAGATGCCCCTGAAGGACGGCCTCGACCAGTTCTGGGCCTGGAGGGCCCGGCTGCAGACTGCACCAACTCTGCATGGGCGGCAGCAGTCTGTCCTACAGGCGGTGGCAAGTGCAGTGGAGAAGTGACAGTGTTGGCAGCAGGAATGCTGTCATCGTGAGAGAGGACAGCAACTCCCTGCTCGACTGACACACTGGCACTCCCACGGGGCAGCACTTCAGCATCCGGAGCAATCTGCTGGAGCACAGATTGCTGGCCTGCTGCGGTGCGGTGAGAGCCCCGGGGACATGTGAACGAACCATCGAGGTTGGCAGCAGTCAGTGCTCGCGTGGCCTCAATCTGAGTCTTCATGAGAGCAGTCAGAGATGGGATCACGGCAGTCAGTGACTGAATTGCAGCACTAAGCTTTAGTGTGGCATCCGCCTGTGCTACAGCGAAGTGCTCCACACTCCTTGCCAGTGACTCAATGCATTCGGGCACCCTTCCCACTGCACCCATGAGCTCAGTGTGCATGCCCACCGCCTGGGTGTTCATTTCTGCGATCAGCCGCTCCTCCTCTGCGTCCATTGCAGTAGGAGTCCCCTCTGGGGAGAAGGCCCCCGTTCTTCCCTACCCCCATGGCGTTGCTGCAGCCCGCTGGGTCCTGGAGCTTCACCCTCATCAGACCCTTCCCCCCTGCTCCCCTCCAGGGAAGGCATGTTCCCAGTGTGGGCATGGGCTTCCTCGGGAGAGGGTGGCACTGATGCTCCGGTTTCCTCTTCCTCTTCGGCTGCAGCTTCACTCCCACTGGCAGCTTCAGGGCCCGTCTCCTCAGCTGGTGAATCACCATCTGAAAGCAGGGAGGTACAAGAGTGGCTTTAGCGTGAGGACAGGGTGGCAGTAAGGGAGGAATAAGTGCAGCGAGTTAGCAAGTTGGATTGAAAGTGTCAAAGGCTGGTGTTGTGAGGGACAAGTGGAAGGACAGAGGACAAAAAGGTGATGACCTTACCATTGCTGTCCAGAACGGGGTCGGCGTCTCCAGTGGCGACGGGACCGATCACCCGGCTTGCCACAATCCTGTGGACGCGCTCCTCAAGATCGCTGAGGGGTTGCAGCTGAGGCCGCCCTCCACCTGTCCGTTGCTGCTGTCTCCTATTATGCGCCAGCTTGGCCTGCAAGAAAAAGGACAGCATCTGAGTAAATATACAGCCATGGTCCTGCCTGATGTGCCTCCCATAGGTGAATAGCCCTTACTGCATACAGCCATGGTCTTGCCTGATGTGCCTCCCATAGGTGAATAGCCCTTACTGTATGCAAAGTGTGGAATGTGTGTGTGTGTTTCATGAAAGGGCCATAGGTGTTGGATGAGTGTTGTGCATTGGGGTTTTAAGACCCTCTGGCCATAGAGTGAGGTTGAGATGGAGGGATGGAGAGGTATTGAGAAAAAGCCACTCACCCTGACGACCCGAGTGAGGTCGTTGAACTTTTTGCGGCATTGAACATGGGTCCTGGGCACCATGCTCCTGGAGGAGACGCTCTGAGCCACCTCCCGCCACACTCTTCTGTACTCGCGTGGCAAAGGCCTCCTGCCACTCTCAGGGAAAAGTATAGATCTTCTGCGCTCCACCGCGCCAACCTGAGCATCCAAGGCCCGCTCGGTGAAGCGCTGAGCTCGTTCTCTCACCCTCTCCATCCTTGGCTGCAAAATGGATTCACAGGTCTCTCCAGGCCGAGATTCAAGGCTGCAATGAGCAGGGTGTGGCTGGGGAGCAAGTTGGCCCCCCCCTTTAAGAACTGGCCGGCGCCAGTGTGTCTGTGTTCCCTCGCTAACCGGCAGCACCTGCGCTGCACTCGCACGCTGAGTTAGCGCCTCATTGCTCGGCCTTTGCGCCTTAAGACAGGTGTGCAGCGCCTGATTTAGCGCTCCACTCACCTACCGGGGCGGTAAAAGTGAAGTTTCCTGTCAGTGGCGATAATTAGCGCCAGGCGCTAATTTTTGCGTCCAGACGATATTTGCGCCCCAAACGGGGCGCGACCTAATTTTTCCCCCTTAGTGCCCAAGCATGGAGATTTTAGCGCCGCTCGCGAAATTGACCAGTTGTTTTGCAGCGGCGCTAAACACTACCGCCACGATCTCCTGCGTCCACAGATCGTGACGTCAGTCGAGCGTGCAACACCCCGGTAGCGCCCCGGACCGGATATTGAGTCGTGCCCCCTGCCTTAGCGCCTGCTGCTAGGAACGGCAGGTAGAGGGGAACGTTTTCAAGTCAGGAAGGGGCTGGGGGAGCGCTATTTAAAGGCGGGCACTTCCTGCCTTTTCTTGTCGTCAAAATTTTTGGTACACGCAGGTTGTGAGGGAGAGAGACGTCTGGAGAGATTTAACGCTGTCCTAAGGAGTTTTGGTCCTCAGCACCAGTTTTGAGGTGCCTAAACGCCAAGCTCATTCTCTGGGCCTATCCATTAGTGCTTCCAACACAATTGCTTTAGAGGTCTCTCCAGACCGAGATTCAAGGCTGCAATGAGCAGGGTGTGGCTGGCCAGCAAGATGGTCCCTCCCCTTTAAGAACTGGACAGCGCTAGTCTGTCTGGCTTCCTTGGTAACTGACATCGCCTGAGCTTCGATAGCGTTCTGAGGTAGCGCCTCGCTCCCCGACGTTTGCACCTTAAGAGAGGTGTGTAGCGCCTGATTTAACGCTCAAATCACCTTCAGGGGCGATAGAGGCGAATTTTGCAGTCGGAGGCGATAATTAGCGCCGGGCGCTAAACTTTGCGCCCGGCCGATATTAACGCTCCAAAATGGGCGATACCCAATTTTTCCCCCCATGGAGTCAGAAGAACACTTGCATTTTTGATGAGCATTAAGTGCAATGACCGTAGAGGAGTGTGTTCGAATGAGCAGGAAACCTGATGGAGAAATAGCAACGATTATTCCTGACAATGCTGACAATGAGTTTTCTGCTCACATTTGAATAATGACAGGAAGAAAAAAATTATTCGGACTCATTAAGGCCCATGAACTAGTCAAGCATCCTCCGAGGGAATATCTAAATGATCAGGGGCAGGTTTTGCAGTCACGCGCAAGGCTGCAATTGTAACAATCTAATGAAAGATTTGGCAGTGTCGACATGCCTGCTCTTCCGGGCTGCAAATCAAGGTAAGTTAATGCTTAGCTGTTTGTTGGCGGCCTTTAACGGTCCTTTTAAAGAGCGCTGGTTAGGGGACTGAGGAACCCAAAAAACCTGAGTGCTCAGTGCAGATGAATCTCCACGAGGGGTCCTTAAACAGGCGTTAGGCTTCTTATTAGCATATGCAAGGGACTTTAACGCCTGTTTAAACGGCCGCTGGGGACGCCCGAATATCACCAGAGCTAAAATGGTATCGGATGTATATAGGGCGGCCTACAAAATTGGACTTTTGTACCCCCATTTTGCGCCTGAAAAACAAGTGTAATGAGGCCCACCCGCCCCCCAAATTAGGATAGGCAATGGTTGCGTATAATTGTATGAACTAAGCTTCCCAGTTTTCCTGCACTACACAGATATGTGCAGGAGGATGTGTTGATAAGATTTATTCCTATCCTGATCAGAGCTATGTGCGTGGGTCTGCCAACAACTACAATAATATTTAGCGATCAAAACCACTCACGTCATGCAGCCGAAGAGTTCAAAAATTCTACCTGGTTGATGCAGCAACAGAGGCTTGCCTGTTGGTGGGTGTTTGTCATTATTCTAATTGTGTATAATCAATACCTCATGCAGGGGGCCAGTATCCAACTGTTTGCAATATGTAGAAGTCCAAACAATTTCCCTGGTCAGGATGCTTAATTTACAGGCCAAATAGTTGACAGTCTGTTGTCAAGCATGTCCTCCCATAATAGTAAATGCCTTTGGCATGCTCTAGAGACAAGATCAATCTCTTGCCTTTGTCCAGAGGGTCAAGGATGTGAACCCTCTAGTTGTAATTGAAGCGTGGGAAATTTGTTCTCGGGAAACTAAGTTCCTCCTGATATGGTGGGTCAGTTGTACAAAACTCCTTCTTTAATGAGGCATTGGTATGTTGACAGCCCAGGTACTGGATACTGGACCGGTCAGACTTGACCTGAATTGATTCATAGATTTTCAGAAGGAAAGGGGACCAACCAGGCAGCCCAGCTTTAACTTTGCAAGATAGAAAATTGTAACAGTTTTGTCTGCAGGAGTTTGTTCTGGGGATGCGCCATTCGACAAGCTGTCAACAACTGCCCCAAATTGTGGTTTGTATTCCCACTTTCTCCAGCTGTATGGTGACGTTCCTCTTCTTTATTTTTTCCAGTAGTATGGTGATATTTTCCCCAATGTCCTGGGAACTAAACACAATTGGAATGGAATTCATTTTCCCTGTCTGATTATGGCGGGTGCATCCTGATGCCACCCTGGGACCTCTGCCGTTAACCTCACCAAAGTTTGCAGGATCAGGGGGGAAGTCCCGTTATTTGAACAGGAATGATAAGCACCTGCGACACTAGGCAGTGGCGGAGCTAGTGGAGGGTCGGCGTGGGGTGGGGCGGTGGGGCGGGGGGAGCGTTCATTCACACCCTAATGATTTTGAGATCAGCCAACGTGGCTTTGAAGGACCGACTCCATTTCACTCCCAGGAAGCTTTGTCACCTGTCTTCAGCCTCCAGGTTTGGCCTGCACGTCTGTGCAGTTCCTGGCTCGGACTTCGCGCTAGGTATGTCTGCATTCCCTCCAGTTTCCAGCTCAGTCCAAGCACAATCCAAGCTTGAACATCAATGACCCTACTTCCATTACTCAAGCAGCCTTCTTGCACTGACCATGAATCTTACCCTCTCAGGCTGAGTGGGCAGGGAGCTCTGACGCAGGGAGTACTCATCTCCCTTACACTGCTGCCCTAGTAGGAGTGGGCAGAGTGGGAATTCCCTGAGAGTTATGCTAGAGTTAGCAGAAGGACCATGGACCAGTCACCAATCCAACACCCCCCCACCTCCAACTGAGCCACCGTGTCAGCTGTGGCTCAGTTGGTAGCACACTCGCCTCCCAGTCAGAAGGTTGTGGGTTCAAGTCCCACTCCAGGGACCTGCGCACATAAAGCTAGGCTGACACTCCAGTGCAGTGCTGAGGGAGTGCTGCACTGTCAGAGGTGCCGTCTTTCGGATGAGATGTTAAACCGAGGCCCCGGTTTGTCTTCTCAGGTGGCCTTAAAAATCCTATTGCACTATTTTGAAGAAAAGCAGGGGAGTTATCCCCGGTGTCCTGGCCAATATTTCTCAAAAACAGATTATCTGGTCATTTTCACATTGCTGTTTGTGGGAGCTTGCTGTGCGCAAATTGGCTGCTGCGTTTCCCACATTACAACAGTGACTCCACTTCAAAAGTACTTCATTGACTGTAAAGCGCTTTGAGACGTCCAGTGGTTGTGAAAGGCGCTATAGAAATGCAAGCCTTTCTTTTTTCCCCAGCTACCAACTATTAATCCCCCAACACAGCTACAAATCCCGCCTCCCAGCTACCGATCCCCCTGATATGATCACCAATCGTCCGTGACCGCCTCATCAGACTGCGGTTCCAATAAATTCCCCCCTACATCCCGGTTGCTCACCACATCCCCATCATACCATCCATTTCACAGGCCATATCACAGCGCAAAGCTGAAATGAGAGACAGCACAAAATCTGCAACATTCCATTAATAAATTTATCAACATTCAGTCAACACATATATACAACAATGGGCCGAAAATTGATCCCGGGACACGAGAGTACGCAGTGCGTACTCTCGTGTATTCCCACTCCAATTGCCGGTTTTCTGCATGCCCTGCGCATGCGCTGAAAACCGGCAATTGCTCTTCTGAAAAGGGGGCGGGTCCTCAGTGCATCGCGTGCACGCTACAGGCTGCGCGCACGCTGTGCACTTCATGCTTTGGACGCGCAGGTAAGTAGGGAAGATTTTGGAAATGTAAAATGGAGGAGTAAGACCCGCTTTTAAGAAGGTAAGTAGTGAATTAAGTATTTTTTTGAATTTTTTTTTACAGGTATATCTTTTTTAGAGACTTTAAAGACAGGTAAGTTTATTTTTATAACTTTTTAAAAGATTTTAAATTTTTTCAAAAATTTAATTTTTTATTTAAAATGGTTAATTTAATTAACTATACTTATTTTATTAGGTGATGGTTTTTTTTTTTAATTTAATTGAGGTTTAGCTGTTATTTTGGGAGGGTGTAAGATTCATAGATTTCACAGCAGGTCTGTGAAACTTATGAATGGAAGATGGTGTGCTGCCATTGGCTCTAACTGAGTCACGTGATCCCACAGCTCGCACGAATTCACTACGCCGCTGGGATACGCAAGCCCAGCACAGCTGATGTCTGGAACATCAAGTTCGTGCGAGCTGGATCTGAAAAAGCACAAGCGAGGTGAGACATCGCGGGGAAGGCTTACCCCCGCGGGAACAGAGCGAGATCAATTTCTGGGCCATTATTAACTAATCACCCTTGTGCAAACCCTTACTTCCCCTCTTTACAATCCCTTTCGCTAATCTACTGCTCCAACGTAGTCTGTGCCCAGTGGCTGCAGCAGGGCTGGTCTTCTTCTTCTTAGTCAGTCCCTCGGAACCGAGGATGACTTGCTTCCACATTAAAAATGAGTTTGCAGGTGGCTGATGAGTCCAATGCAGGACCTACAGTCTCTGTCACAGGTGGGGCAGACGGTGGTTGAAGGGGCGGGTGGGTGGGGTGCTTGGGTTGACGTGCGCTCCTTGCACTGCCTGCGCTTGACTTCCGCTTGCTCCCGGCGAAGAGACTCGAGGTGTTCGGCGCCTTCCCGGATGCTTCTCCTCCACTTTGTATGGTCTTGGGCCAGGGATTCCCAGGTGTCGGTGGGGATGTTACACTTTTTCAAGGAGGCTTTGAGGATGTCCTTGAAGCCTTTCCTCTGCCCACCTGGGGCTCTCTTGCCGTGTCGGAGCTCCGAGTAGAGCGCTTGTTTTGGGAATCTCGTATCGGGCATGCGGACAATGTGACCTGTCCATCGGAGCTGATCGAGCGTGGTCAAAACTTCGATGCTGGGGATGTTGGCCTGAGCAAGAACACTGACGTTGGTGCGCCTATCCTGCCAATGGATTTGCAGGATCTTGCGGAGGCAGCGTTGGTGGTACCTCTCCAGTGCTTTGAGGTGCCTACTGTACATGGTCCATGTCTCTGAGGCATACAGCAGGGCGGGTATCACTGCTGCTCTGTAGACCATGAGCTTAGTGCTGGGTTTGAGGTCCTGGTCTTCAAAGACTCTCTCCCTCAGGCGACCGAAGGCTGCACTGGCACACTGAAGGCGGTGTTGGACTTCGTTGTCGATGTCTGCCCTTGTTGACAGTAGGCTCCCGAGGTATGGAAAGTGGTCCACGTTGTCCAAGGCCTTGTCGTGGATTTTGATAATCGGGGGGCAGTACTGTGTGGCGGGGGCAGCTTGGTAGAGGACCTTTGTCTTACGGATGTTTAGTGTAAGGCCCATGCTCTCGTACACTTCAGTGAAGGGGTTGATGATGGTTTGGAGTTCGACCTCCGAGTGAGCGCAGACGCAAGCGTCGTCTGCATACTGTATATCGACAACAGAGGATGGGACGACCTTGGATCTGGACTGGATGCAACAGAGGTTGAACAGTTTCCCGTTTGTTCTGTAAATTAGCTCCACTCCAGCGGGGAACTTACTGAGGGTGAGATGGAGCATTGCAGCAAGGAAGATCGAGAAGAGCGTTGGTGCGATGACACAGTCTTGCTTGACCCCGGTTCGTACGTGAATTGGGTCTGTGGTGGAACCGTTGGTCAGGATCACGGCTTGCATGTCGTTGTGAAGCAGGCGGAGGATGGTGACAAACTTTTGAGGGCAGCCGAATTTGCGGAGGACACTCCATAATCCCTCACGGTTGACAGTGTCGAAGGCCTTTGTGAGATCAAAGAAGGCCATGTACAGCGGTTGGTGCTGTTCCCTGCATTTCTCTTGTAATTGACGTGCGGTGAAGATCATGTCCATTGTGCCCCTTAGTGGGCGGAATCCGCATTGCGACTCTGGGAGGAGCTCTTCGGTCAGTGGGAGAAGGCGATTGAGGAGGATTCTTGCGATGACTTTCCCTGTGGCAGACAGCAGGGAAACTCCTCTGTAATTACCGCAATCGGACTTGTCACCTTTCTTGAAGATGGTCACAATTACGGCATCTCTGAGATCCCTGGCATGCTGTCCTCCTTCCATATAAGAGAAATGAGTTCATGAATTCGCGCCAGTAGTGCTTCTCAGCCATGCTTTATTGCCTCGGCGGGGATTCCATCTGCTCCTGAGGCCTTGTTGTTCTTCAGTTGTCGGATGGCCTTTTCAACCTCATGCCGGGCTGGGGTTGTGCTGAGATGGTGTTGGGTAGCATGCTGCGGAATGGAGTTGAGGACACTCACGTCGAAGACAGAGTCACGGTTAAGGAGATCTTCAAAGTGCTCCTTCCAGTGGGCACTGACTGCCTCCCTGTCCTTGATGAGTACCTCTCCGTTCTTGGCCCGCAGTGGGGTAGGGCCTTGGGTGCTTGGACCGTAGGTGGTCTTGACTGCGCTAAAGAATCCACGCACGTCGTGGTTGTCAGCTAGCTGCTGGATCTCCTGCGCTTTCTCCACCCACCATCTGTTCTTTAGGTCGCGAGTTTTTTGTTGTACCTCGGCCATCAGGCGTCTGTAGAGCTGCTTTCTTGCTCTCGAGTTGTGTTGCTGTTTCCAGATCAGGAATGCCTTGCACTTGCGGCTTATTAGCTCCTGGATCTCCTGGTCGTTCTCGTCGAACCAGTCTTGATGTTTCCTGGTCGAGTGACCGAGCGTCTCTTCACAGGTGCTGATTTTGGAGGCCTTGAGTGCAGACCAAGCACTGTGGGCACTCTGGGGTAAAAATTCACTTGGTTGCGCCTCCCGTTAGCGCCTTAAGAGGGCGCTAATGGGGCGTTAAGCCGCTAACGCCCGGGCGCAGCGCTGTTTGCGCCGCTCGAGAACTTAACTTGAGATTGTGCGGCGGCGCTAAAACTTACCGCTGCGACCACCTGCGCGCGCAGATTGTGACGTCATTCCATGGTGCAACGCCCTTGGGGCGCCCCGGAGCGGAAATTGAGCGGCGCCCCCTGCCTTACCGCCTGGCGCTTCCAACGACCGGAAGACTGGAACGTTATCAATCGGTCTGGGGCTGGGGGGGGCGCTATTTAAAGGGGGCCTCTTCCTGTCTTTTTCTGTGGTCGACATTTATGCACCACTCGTTCTGAGAGAGAGAGAGAGATTTGGAGAGAGAGAGAGACTTCTACATTGACTCAACGCTTTGTGAGGTAGTTTTGCCTAGTTCATCCTAACTTTGTTGCTACTTTAGTTGCTGTACCTCATTAATTTTCTGGCAAAGAGAATATGGGGGCTGCAATGATTGGGGGCGTCGTCCTGCTCCAGCTGAATCGGAGGATAGTGAGACGCAGACAGAGAGTGGCAATGATGGCCAGACGGAGGAGGGCCATCAGGCGCATGTACAGGAGAGCTTACCCTCCCAGGGTATATCGTGAACAGCTCTCCTACATCCATATGTCCGAGGAGCTGTGTTTGCGAAGGCTGCGATTCAGCAAGGAGGTGGTCACTGAGCTCTGCCACCTGCTGCAGCCAGATCTGCAGCCTCAGCTGAGGTCCAGGACGTCTCTGTCGGTGGCAGTGAAGGTCACAGTGGCTTTGAACTTCTACGCCACTGGCTCATTCCAAGCTGCTGTTGGGGACCTCGCCAATATCTCCCAGTTTGCGGTGCATCGCTGCATCCGGCAGGTCACCAATGCCCTCTTCAGAAGGAGACGAGACTTCATCTCTTTCCCTATGACCCCAGACAAGCAGCGTGACCGTGCTCTGGGCTTTGTGAGGGTAGCGGGCTTCCCCATGGTGCAGGGCGCCATTGACTGCACGCATGTGGCTTTGCGTGCTCCGCGAGAGAATGCAGAGGAATTCAGGAACAGAAAGGGGTTCCATTCCTTGAATGTGCAGTTGGTCTGTGACCACAGACAGGTGATACTCGCTGTCAATGCCCACTATCCGGGCAGCTGCCACGATGCTTTCATCCTGCGCCAGACTACTGTGGCAGAACTTTTCGAGGCACCGCATCAGCCAGTTGGTTGGCTTCTGGGGGACAAGGGGTACGCATTGAGCACCTGGCTGATGACACCGCTCCGTACGCCAAACACCCCTGCTGAGCTGCGGTACAATGAAAGCCATCAAGCAACCAGGAACATTATTGAGCGCACAATCGGCGTGCTGAAACAACGGTTCCGCTGTCTGGACCATTCCGGAGGAGCCCTGCAGTACTCGCCTGAGCAAGTTTCGAACTTCGTAGTCGTGTGCTGCATGTTGCACAACATGGCAATCCTCAGGACCCAGCCAATGCCACCAGGCCTTGTAGCACCACCAGAGGAGGAGGAGGAAGAGGAGGAACAGGACGAGGACAATGATCATCAGCAGCACCAAGGCGGGAGGGCGGCCCACAATGGTCAAACTGCAAGGGCCGTCCGTCAACGACTAATAGCAAGCCGCTTCTAGGGCCCCTGCCATTGCTACAAACACTAATCAACCCAGCACGCAACCCCTAAGCCGGCCAAGGCACCAATAATTCCAACCACCAGCCATGTATATTTTGAATACAGAAACTTATTTATTTTACAAACTCTGTGTGTGTCAATTCCTCATGACAAACTCATAGAAATAAACACAAAAAAACAGTCAATAACATAACTGGTTCTCACAACCTGGAGATAATGTCCAAAACACTAAACAAAAGTTGGACCATGAACCTCGGCCTTTAATAAAAAAATGACCAGCATTTTGGCACACCTCCTACTTTTTGCCCTTCGAGGGTGATCTCCTTCCCTTGCGCACTTCCCCCCTTCTAACCCTACTGCTCCTCCGTAATGGGACCTCAGTGGCTGCAGCAAGGCTGGTGGAAGGCTGCTGCTCGTCAGACCCTGACACTGCAGATGCCCCTGAAGGACGGCCTCGACCACTTCTGGGCCTGGAGGGCCCGGCTGCAGACTGCACCAACTCTGCATGGGCGGCAGCAGTCTGTCCTACAGGCGGTGGCAAGTGCAGTGGAGAAGTGACAGTGTTGGCAGCAGGAATGCTGTCATCGTGAGAGAGGACAGCAACTCCCTGCTCGCCCGACACACTGGCACTCCCACGGGGCAGCACTTCAGCATCCGGAGCAATTTGCCGGAGAACGGATTGCTGGCCTGCTGCGGCGCGGTGACAGCCCCGGGGACATGTGCACGAACCATCGAGGATGGCAGCAGTCAGTGCTCGCGTGGCCTCAATCTGAGTCTGCATGAGAGCAGTCTCAGATGGGTTCCTGGCAGCCAGTGACTGAATTGCAGCACTAAGCTTTAGTGTGGCATCCGCCTGTTCTACAGCGAAGTGCTCCACACTCCTTGCCAGTGACTCAATGCATTCGGGCACCCTTCCCACTGCACCCACGAGCTCAGTGTGCATGCCCACCGCCTGGCTGTTCATTTCTGCAATCAGCCGCTCCTCCTCTGCGTCCATTGCAGTAGGAGTGTCTGGCATACTCTCCCTCTGGGGAGAAGGCTCCCGTTCTTCCCTCCCCCCCCCCATGGCGTTGCTGCAGCCCGCTGGGTCCTGGAGCTTCACCATCATCAGCCCCTTCCCCCCTGCTCCCCTCCGGGGAAGGCGTGTTCCCAGTGTGGGCATGGGCTTCCTCGGGAGAGGGTGGCACTGATGCTCCGGCTTCCTCTTCCTCCTCAGCTGCAGCATCACTCCCAGTGGCAGCTTCAGGGCCCGTCTCCTCAGCTGGTGAATCACCATCTGAAAGCAGGGAGGTACAAGAGTGGCTTTAGCGTGAGGACAGGGTGGCAGTAAGGGAGGAATAAGTGCAGCGAGTTAGCAAGTTGGATTGAAAGTGTCAAAGGCTGGTATTGTGAAGGACAAGTGGAAGGACAGAGGACAAAAAGGTGATGACCTTACCATTGCTGTCCACAACGGGGTCGGCGTCCCCAGTGGCGACGGGACCGATCACCCGGCTTGCCACAATCCTGTGGACGCGCTCCTCCAGATCGCTGAGGGATTGCAGCTGAAGCCGCCCTCCACCCGTCCGTTGCTGCTGTCTCCGATTATGAGCCAGCTTAGCCTGCAAGAAAAAGGACAGCATCTGAGTAAATATACAGCCATGGTCTTGCCTGATGTGCCTCCCATAGGTGAATAGCCCTTACAATATGCAGCCATGGTCTTGCCTGATGTGCCTCCCATAGGTGAATAGCCCTTACTGTATGCAAAGTGTGGAATGTGTGTGTGTGTTTGATGAAAGGGCCATAGGTGTTGCATGAGTGTTGTGCATTGGGGTTTTAAGACCCTCTGGCCATAGAGTGAGGTTGAGATGGAGGGATGGAGAGGTATTGAGAAAAAGCCACTCACCCTGACGACCCGAGTGAGGTCGTTGAACTTTTTGCGGCACTGAACATGGGTCCTGGGCACCATGCTCCTGGAGGAGACGCTCTGAGCCACCTCCCTCCACACTCTTCTGAACTCGCGTGGCAAAGGCCTCCTGCCACTCTCCGGGAACAGCATGCATCGTCTGCGCTCCACTGCGTCAACCAGAGCATCCAAGGCCCGCTTGGTGAAGCGATGAGCGCGTTCTCTCACCCTCTCCATGCTTGGTAGCAAAATGGATTACAGGTCTCTCCAGGCTGAGATTCAAGGCTGCAATGAGCAGGGTGTGGCTGGGGAGCAAGTGGCCCCCCCCGCTTTAAGAAGTGTCCGGCGCCATTGTGTCTGTGTTCCCTCGCTAACTGGCAGCAGCTGCGCTGCGCTCGTGCACTGAGGTAGCGCCTCACTCCTTGGCCTTTGCGCCTTAAGAGAGGTGTGCAGCGCCTGATTTAGCGCTCCACTCACCTCCCGGGGCGGTAAAAGTGAAGTTTCCTGTCAGTGCCGATAATTAGCGCCAGGCGCTAATATTTGCGCCCGGACGATATTTGCGCCCCAAATGGGGCGCGACCTAATTTCTACCCCTCTGTGTCTCTGCATCACTGGGAGTCGTCAGGTTGTTTGTGAGGCGCAGGCTGAATAGGGCTTTCTTAACGGGGTCTTTGAGTGCTCCAGTGTTAATTTTCCTGCAGCATTGTTTCTGTTGCCTGGTGGAAGGCTGCTGAGTGTCGGTGCCAGAGACTACAGGTGGCCTTGCAGGACGCCCTCGACCAGCTCTGAGCTTGGAAGGCCCGGCTGTAGACTGCACCACCTCAGGCTGGGCGATGGCAGTCTGGCCTAGCTGGATGACAGGCAGCGACAAGGGCAATGGCGGAGGGGCAATGTGGGAGCAGGAATGCTGTCATCCTGAGAGAGGACAGCAGGTTCCTCCTCCACTGACCCACTGCCACTCCCCCGGGGCAGCACCTCAGCATTCCACCAATCTGCTGGAGCACAGATTGCTGGCCTGCTGCGACACTGTGAGATACCCGGTGGACTGTGGTGGACCCAGCAACGATGGCAGCAGTCAGAGCTTGCGTGGCATCAAGCTGAGACTGCACGAGAGCAGTCTGAGACTCGATGGCAGCAACCACTGACTGCATTACAGCACGAAGACATTGCGTGGCTTCCGGCTGTGCTGCAATGGAAGCTGCCACATTGCCCATGACACGCAGCATGAGGTCTGGGTCCCCACGGTCTCTCAAGGACTCCACCATCCTTTGCAGTCTGGAAATGATGGGCTCCATGGTGTGCGCAGAGCTCTGTGCAATGTTGGAGGCGGACTCCACCACGCTCCTTACCATTGCCGACAGGCTCTTGGGTACCCTTGTCATTGCACCTATCATCTCAGTGTGCATTCCCATCACCCTTTTTCTGAACGCCTCCCCATCAAGGTCCTCATCTGAGTCCTGTGCAGCAGAACTCACGCGCGAACTCGTCCTCCGGGGAGCTGGCTCCCGAGCTACCCTTTCCCCCTGGCCTTGCTGCAGCCCACTCGTCCCCAGTGCATCACCCAGTGCAGACCCCTCTACTAAACTTTCCTCTAAAGATCGCGTAGTCCCAGTATCTGAGGTGGTGCCAGCGGATGAGACATGCGGTGACGGGGTGCTTTCTTCCTCCTCCTCTTCTCCCGCCTCACTCTCGCTGGGAGGCTCAGGGACAGGCTGGTCAGCTGATTGCTGATTTCCTGAAAGCATAAAGGCACAAGACTCGTGTTAAGGTGAGGGCAGGGGGGCAGGAAGGGAGCAAGGACTGCAGACAGTATAATGAGCTGGAAAGTGGGAAAGGCTTGTGGTGTGAGGGGGAAGTGGGATGAGAGAAGGAGAGGGGATGAACATACCATTGTTGTCCCCAAGGGGGTCAACGTCGCCGACGGCCACGGCGCCCACCACCTGGTGCCCAATGACTCTCAGCACTCGCTCCTCCAGGTCTGTAAGCTGTTGGATGTCTGCTTCACCCCCACCTGTTCGTTCCTGCTCCCTCCTATTGTGGGCCAGCTTGGCCTGCAAGAGAAAGGAAAGTGTGTGAGTGGGTGCGCAGCTATGTGTTTGGGAGATGTGCCTGCCATAGTTGAATAGCTGTGATTGTAGGCAAGGTGTGAGTTGTGGATATGAGTTTTAGTAGGTGGAGATGCTTGGTGGGTGAGTGGTGGGGGTGTGGTGGTTTGTGCAGTGTGTACAGACTGAGATTCAGATGCTGGTATGTAAGACTTGTTGAAGCGTGTACTCACCCTGACCACCCGAGTGAGGTCGTTGAATTTTTTATAGCACTGTGTGAGGGTCCTGAGGACCACACTGCTGGCCGAGACATCCTGGGCCACTTTGCTCCACATTGCCCTGAAGACCTGGCGCAATGGCCTCCTGCCAGTGGCCGGGAACAGCACTGAGCTCCTTCTTTCGACTGCCGCGACCAATACCTTCAATGCCTGGTCGCTGAAACGGCGAGCTCTCTCCCTGGGACTGGGATCAGCCATGAGGATAAGAGGTGTAGCTGTTGAGTTGCTTGGAGGTCGCCTTCAGAGCCAGCAATGTTGAGAATGAGCTTCTGCAGAATGATTGAGCCTCCCCTTAAAGAACTGGAAGGAAGCAGTGTGAATGATGAGTCCCGATTGGAGTGCACCTGAAATTGGTTATCGCTCTGTGTGTAGCGCCCCGCTCTCTGTGTGTAGCGCCCCGCTCTCTGTGTGTAGCGCCCCGCTCTCTGTGTGTGTAGCGCCCCGCTCTCTGTGTGTAGCACCCCGCTCTCTGTGTGTAGCGCCCTGCTCTCTCTGTGTGTAACGCCCCGCTCTCTGTGTGTAACGCCCCGATCTCTCTGTGTGTAGCGCCCCGCTCTCTGTGTGTGTATCGCCCCGCTCTCTGTGTGTAGCGCCCCGCTCTCTCTCTCTGTGTTGCGCCCCGCTCTCTCTCTCTGTGTGTAGCGCCCCGCTCTCTGTGTGTAGCGCCCCGCTCTCTGTGTGTGTATCGCCCCGCTCTCTCTGTGTTGCGCCCCGCTCTCTCTCTCTGTGTGTAGCGCCCCGCTCTCTGTGTGTAGCGCCCCGCTCTCTCTGTGTGTAGTGCCCCGCTCTCTCTGTGTGTATCGCCCCGCTCTCTCTGTGTGTAGCGCCCCGCTCTCTCTGTGTGTGTAGCGCCCCGCTCTCTCTCTCTGTGTAGCGCCCCGCTCTCTCTGTGTGTAGCGCCCCGCTCTCTCTGTGTGTAGCGCCCCGCTCTCTCTGTGTGTAGCGCCCCGCTCTCTGTGTGTAGCGCCCCGCTCTCTCTGTGTGTAGTGCCCCGCTCTCTCTGTGTGTAGTGCCCCGCTCTCTCTGTGTGTAGCGCCCCGCTCTCTCTCTCTGTGTAGCGCCCCGCTCTCTGTGTGTAGCGCCACGCTCTCTGTGTGTAGTGCCCCGCTCTCTCTGTGTGTAGCGCCCCGCTCTCTGTGTGTATCGCCCCACTCTCTCTGTGTGTAGCGCCCCGCTCTCTCTGTGTGTAGCGCCCCGCTCTCTGTGTGTAGCGTCCCGCTCTCTCTGTGTGTATCGCCCCGCTCTCTCTGTGTGTATCGCCCCGCTCTCTGTGTGTAGCGCCCCGCTCTCTCTGTGTGTATCGCCCCGCTCTCTGTGTGTGTAGCGCCCCGCTCTCTGTGTGTGTAGCGCCCCGCTCTCTGTGTGTATCGCCCCGCTCTCTGTGTGTAGCGCCCCGCTCTCTCTGTGTGTAGGGCCCCGCTCTCTCTGTGTGTAGGGCCCCGCTCTCTCTGTGTGTAGCGCCCCGCTCTCTGTGTGTAGCGCCCCTCTCTCTCTGTGTGTAGCGCCCCGCTCTCTGTGTGTAGCGTCCCGCTCTCTGTGTGTAGCGCCCCGCTCTCTGTGTGTGTAGCGCCCCGCTCTCTGTGTGTGTAGCGCCCCGCTCTCTCTGTGTGTAGCGCCCCGCTCTCTCTGTGTGTAGCGTCCCGCTCTCTGTGTGTAGCGCCCCGCTCTCTGTGTGTAGCGCCCCGCTCTCTGTGTGTGTATCGCCCCGCTCTCTCTCTGTGTAGCGCCCCGCTCTCTGTGTGTAGCGCCCCGCTCTCTCTGTGTGTAGTGCCCCGCTCTCTCTGTGTGTATCGCCCCGCTCTCTCTGTGTGTAGCGCCCCGCTCTCTCTGTGTGTAGTGCCCCACTCTCTGTGTGTAGCGTCCCGCTCTCTCTGTGTGTAGTGCCCCACTCTCTGTGTGTATCGTCCCGCTCTCTCTGTGTGTAGCGCCCCGCTCTCTGTGTGTGTAACGCCCCGCTCTCTCTGTGTGTATCGCCCCGCTCTCTCTGTGTGTAGCGCCCCTCTCTCTCTGTGTGTAGCGCCCCGCTCTCTGTGTGTGTAGCGCCCCGCTCTCTCTGTGTGTAGCGCCCCGCTCTCTCTGTGTGTGTAGCGCCCCGCTCTCTCTGTGTGTAGCGCCCCGCTCTCTCTGTGTGTGTAGCGCCCCGCTCTCTCTCTCTGTGTGTATCGCCCCGCTCTCTGTGTGTGTAGCGCCCCGCTCTCTGTGTGTGTAGCGCCCCGCTCTCTCTGTGTGTAGCGCCCCGCTCTCTCTGTGTGTGTAGCGCCCCGCTCTCTCTCTCTGTGTGTAACACCCCGCTCTCTCTGTGTGTGTGTAGCGCCCCGCTCTCTGTGTGTGTAACGCCCCGCTCTCTCTGTGTGTGTGTAGCGCCCCGCTCTCTCTGTGTGTAACGCCCCGCTCTCTCTGTGTGTAACGCCCCGCTCTCTCTGTGTGTAGCGCCCTGCTCTCTGTGTGTGTAACGCCCCGCTCTCTCTGTGTGTAACGCCCCGCTCTCTCTGTGTGTAGCGCCCCGCTCTCTGTGTGTGTAGCGCCCCGCTCTCTCTGTGTGTAACGCCCCGCTCTCTCTGTGTGTGTGTTGCGGCCCGCTCTCTCTGTGTGTAGCGCCCCCCTCTCTCTGTGTGTAGCGCCCCCCTCTCTCTGTGTGTAGCGCCCCCTCTCTCTGTGTGTAACGCCCCGCTCTCTCTGTGTGTGTGTAGCGCCCCGCTCTCTGTGTGTGTAACGCCCCGCTCTCTCTGTGTGTAACGCCCCGCTCTCTCTGTGTGTAGCGCCCCGCTCTCTGTGTGTGTAGCGCCCCGCTCTCTCTGTGTGTAGCGCCCCCCTCTCTCTGTGTGTAGCGCCCCCCTCTCTCTGTGTGTAGCGCCCCCCTCTCTCTGTGTGTAGCGCCCCCCTCTCTCTGTGTGTAGCACCCCGCTCTCTGTGTGTAGCGCCCCCCTCTCTCTGTGTGTAGCGCCCCCCTCTCTCTGTGTGTAGCGCCCCCCTCTCTCTGTGTGTAGCGCCCTGCTCTCTCTGTGTGTAGCGCCCCGCTCTCTCTCTGTGTGTGTAGCGCCCCGCTCTCTCTGTGTGTAACGCCCCGCTCTCTCTGTGTGTGTAGCGCCCTGCTCTCTCTGTGTGTAGCGCCCCACTCTCTCTGTGTGTAACGCCCTGCTCTCTCTGTGTGTAACGCCCCGCTCTCTCTGTGTGTAACGCCCCGCTCTCTCTGTGTGTAACGCCCCGCTCTCTCTGTGTGTGTGTAGCGCCCCGCTCTCTCTGTGTGTAGCGCCCCGCTCTCTCTGTGTGTAGCGCCCCGCTCTCTGTGTGTAGCGCCCTGCTCTCTCTGTGTGTAGCGCCCTGCTCTCTCTGTGTGTAGCGCCCCGCTCTCTCTGTGTGTAGCGCCCCGCTCTCTGTGTGTAGCGCCCTGCTCTCTCTGTGTGTAGCGCCCTGCTCTCTCTGTGTGTAACGCCCCGCTCTCTGTGTGTAGCACCCCGCTCTCTCTGTGTGTAGCGCCTCGCTCTCTCTGTGTGTAGCGCCCCGCTCTCTCTGTGTGTAGCGCCCCGCTCTCTCTGTGTGTTGCGGCCCGCTCTCTGTGTGTAGCGCCCCCCTCTCTCTGTGTGTAGCGCCCCGCTCTCTGTGTGTATCGCCCCGCTCTCTGTGTGTGTAGCGCCCCGCTCTCTCTGTGTGTAGCGCCCCGCTCTCTCTGTGTGTAGCGCCCCGCTCTCTCTGTGTGTTGCGGCCCGCTCTCTCTCTCTGTGTGTAGCGCCCTGCTCTCTCTGTGTGTAACGCCCCGCTCTCTGTGTGTAGCGCCCCGCTCTCTCTGTGTGTTGCGGCCCGCTCTCTCTCTCTGTGTGTAGCACCCCGCTCTCTCTGTGTGTAACGCCCCACTCTCTGTGTGTAGCGCCCCGCTCTCTGTGTGTGTAACGCCCCGCTCTCTGTGTGTAGCGCCCCGCTCTCTGTGTGTAGCGCCCCACTCTCTGTGTGTAGCGCCCCGCTCTCTGTGTGTGTAACGCCCCGCTCTCTCTGTGTGTAACGCCCCACTCTCTGTGTGTAGCGCCCCGCTCTCTGTGTGTGTAACGCCCCGCTCTCTCTGTGTAGCGCCCCGCTCTCTCTGTGTGTAGCGCCCCGCTCTCTCTGTGTGTAGCGCCCCGCTCTCTCTGTGTGTGTGTAGCGCCCCGCTCTCTGTGTGTAGCGCCCCGCTCTCTCTGTGTGTAGCACCCCGCTCTCTCTGTGTAGCGCCCCGCTCTCTCTGTGTGTAGCACCCCGCTCTCTGTGTGTAGCGCCCCGCTCTCTCTGTGTGTAGTGCCCCGCTCTCTCTGTGTAGCGCCCCGCTCTCTCTGTGTGTATCGCCCCGCTCTCTGTGTGTATCGCCCCGCTCTCTGTGTGTATCGCCCCGCTCTCTGTGTGTATCGCCCCGCTCTCTGTGTGTATCGCCCCGCTCTCTGTGTGTATCGCCCCGCTCTCTGTGTGTATCGCCCCGCTCTCTGTGTGTAGCGCCCCGCTCTCTGTGTGTAGCGCCCCGCTCTCTGTGTGTAGCGCCCCGCTCTCTGTGTGTAGCGCCCTGCTCTCTGTGTGTAGCACCCTAAGTTAGGTGATTAGTGCTTGATTTAGCGCTCCAGTTCTTTCTTGGAGTGCTAACAATCAATTTAGCGGGAAGTCAGAAGGATTAGTGCCTGCCACTAATTCTACAACCTAAAAAAATTTAGCGCCCCAGCCGGGGAAATACCAAATTTCTAGCCCTATATATAGATACCAAAATAGCTACTGAGCTATTCTGAAAATATCTATGCTGAAGCCACAACATCCTTAGATTCATCAGATTAGTCAATCCTTGGCTGTGTTTCTGATTTTATCACTGATGACCGTATTATTCACACCACAAGGATCATCTGACTGACAAAGGCAAAGCCAGCATTAACTCATGAGTGGATACTCATTGGTTTCAGTAACTTTACCAGTTCCTTCAGAAGGCTCCTTCTGTTGGGTCAGATAGTGATTACCATCATTGCTCATTGCAATTGCATGTAAGACGTGTTTCCGTTTGACCAGCTGTCCTAAGATAAATGGAATTTTATTTCATTGGCACATCTTTAACAAAATGACATTGAGGAACCATCGGTTGATTTAAGACTGACCCAAATAGCTCGGATATTACATGATTGTGTTGTACTGAAATATGGGAGTAAAACTATCTCACTGCATGGCCCTCACCTTGTTGAAAACATCATGGGGTAGAGTTCCCGCTTTGGGCACAGTCAGCGATCTGGGAGCAAATTGCACCCAAAATTGCGCTCGTTTTGGGAAGTGTTTTCTTAGCTCAAGTTTCCACGCAAACTCATTTGCATACCGCCGCACGTAAAATCTGCCGTGAGCCCGCACAATCAGCCAGTGTTTTAGACCGTCATTTTTAAAAAAAATGTTTGCTTTAAAAAATATTCCGTGACCTATTTAAGAGTGACAACTTGGTGCAGTTTGATGAATACAGCTGAAAATGGGTTTATCATTTACTAAGCATTTTTAATCAGAGTGTCTAAAAAAAATTACATTCAAAAGCTTTTAAAACATGCCTATTCGTGTTTTTGCGTCCAAAAAAAAGCTTGATTTTAAGAGCCTACTCGAAGGCCCGCAAACGGCCGCAATTAGGGGAAACTGGCAATGGTGATTAATTCGATCTGGGGGTGTGGCCAGTTTTGTGGGTGGGGCCGGCTCCTAGCGCGATGTTTCTTAAACTAGCGCAAAAGATCGCGGAAACCCGATTAGCACCGAAGGTAATTTGCACTTGAAATTCGGCGATCTTTTGCGCAGGTTTGGCTGATTTCGAGTGAATTGCGCCGAAAGAACCAACGCAATCGAGCGGCAACTCCAGGCCCATCAGTACAATTATATCAGTCCAATCGAATTCTGCCGAAGGGTCATCGAGCTGAAACGTTGACTCTGTTTCTCTCTCCACGGATGCTGCCTGATCTGCTGAGTATTTCCAGCATTTTCTGTTTTTATTTCAGGCTTCCAGCATCCGCAGTATTCTGCTTTTGTAATACAATTATATCCCATGGGTTCAAACAAGGACCCCCATATCTGCCAGGGAATCCCAGGACATCTCCGTTAATCATAAGTTTTCTTTCCGTGTGTCACCAGATCTCTGAATTTTTCTCTATTTGATGGCTTTTTAGCATGTTATTTCTGTCTCTATATACGAATGAAACACATTTTCCGCAACAGTAGCGCTGTTCTTTGGAATTCTTCCCATTTTGGAAGTTGTAGAAAGGGTGTCCTCGTTTGATGTTAACATTTATCGGGGGTGTTCGGAAGTGTGCCAATATTTGCAGGGATCTACCATGCAGCAATATTTGACAACCACTGACTCCTCCTTCTCAGACAGAGTGGTTAATTTTAGCTTTGGGCGACAATGTAAAATTGCCGACATCGGACTGGCTGCCCGTTAAACATCTCTCCCGATTTTCCTTTCCATTGACATCAACAGAAACAAAAATCGCTATAAGTGCATAATGCATGGCTGCTCCGATACCACCCGTTTTACACCGTCGCCCAAAATTAAAATTACCCCAGAGATATCACAAATGGAGGAAAACTGTCTGTATTGTAATTTTGAAAACATGTAGCAGTTTTGAGTATGATCGGACTTTAATTGTAAGTGTGTAGATACTGACATACGTACGCAGTTCTTTTTTGATTCGTATATCAATTGCAAAATTAGCAAAGTGCACAACTTCTCTCATGAATGGCATGCCTTCGCTTTTATAGATTACTAATTACTGGGATTAACTAAAATACGGAAAAAGTACATCCGGGGCATCCCCGGAAGATCCCGATCACAGGCCAGAGAGGCAGCTGTAAGCCTGAGAGACCTGCAGCTGCCTTTAATTTTCCAGGCTCTACTGCAGGCACTAGGCCCATCTCGGGGGCAGGCCTGTGCCAGGCCTACCCTGCACCATTTAAATGGCCCGGGTCAGGATATCAGGTGATCCCGGGCCGTGATAAGTGCAGGACAATTCTGGTGCCCGGCTCCTGTTTCACGCCGGTTCTATATTCCGGTTGTACACTGTATTCATCTTTTGAACTTTCTGTTCTTAGCAACAGAATATGGCAAATGCAATGAGTTGGCCTATCAATTCTGTTATCTATAACTTTCATTGACTATTCCTGTGCGCACTTGGGATTGCATTTTCAATTTGAATGGATGTAAACGAGAGGTGAAGCAAGAAGCGTGTTTTCACCAGCACCATTACCCACCCTAACGATGCTGCTGCTATCGGGTATGGTGGGACCACTGGCATCCCTCAATCTTTGGTTTCCACGTCTTCCTTCACTGTTTAATTCCAGAGAAGCACATCAACAAATCATTACCATCATCATCCACACTTATCCCACAAGCTTCCAGCAGTTACAATGGATGAATATCCTGCAGCTTCTCCGTTAATATCGGGTCCTGAAATGTGTTGATTTGACTGATATACTTGCATTGTGCAAGAGCTCTCAGCTTATGACTGGAATAGATTGCAACTTTATTCTACACAACGGAACTTTGTTTTCTTGGTTTTAATTTCTAGCATCAAGACATCAATGCGAGGTTAGTAATTACTCTGCTTGTGGAATTGTGACCGTGATTTACTGTCTTTCCTCATCTTCCTCTACCTGTCAACTACCTTTGATACCATCAGCCACTGCATCATTCCCCAACAGCTCGCTACCTCCGTGGTAGTTCTCTCTCCTGTTTCTGGGCAGACCTG
Organism: Squalus acanthias; assembly: GCA_030390025.1. Lineage (NCBI taxonomy): Eukaryota > Metazoa > Chordata > Chondrichthyes > Squaliformes > Squalidae > Squalus > Squalus acanthias. The sequence goes on from CM059430.1 coordinate 10,851,380, forward strand.
TCGCAACAAAAACATTGCCATGTCTCAAATAGCTTGTCCTTCTCTGCCTGAAGAGTGAGCTGGAGTGTGTGCCAGGGCTTCATTTTATGGTTCCTCCTTTTCATTTTTGTGCCTTCTTTCAGTGATATTAACTGAAAGCATAGGATTAGCGTCCAGATGCACAGCAACCACACCCAACGCTACTTCTACCACCTCTTGAACCAGAGCTTGTTGCTACATTTTCCAACTGCCTGTCCAGCATTAAGCTCCAGATGAGTCAAAATTTTCTCTAGCTTAATGTGGGAACAACCAAAGCCATCCTCTGGCTACTACCAATACCTACCTGCCTTTGAACCCTTAATCCCACCAACCCCCCTCGCCCACGATTACTACCTCAAGGGATCTGAAACCGTTGTACACTGCTCAATCTTGAATTGAGCTTCGTCCCCCACATCCATTCTGTTACCAAGATCACTTCTTTCTACTTTGTCACTGTTGCCTACTTTGCTGTGGTGTGCTAAAGAATTGCTCTTTGTGCTAAAAGATTCAGGTTTTGTGACTTCGATGCAGCTGATAAATATTTATTTAGATGTCAGAATTCCATCCTAAGATAGTCATTGCTATTGTATGGTACGTTCTGCTAAATATCATCCACATATTTCTTACCACCAGTATTATAGCTCAGTGAGTTTAATTAGGAGTACCTTTTTTTAATTCGGTCATGGGATGTGAGCATTGCTGGCAAGGCCAGCATTTCTTGCCCATCTCTAATTGTCCTTGAGAAGGTGGTGGTGAGCTGCCTTCTTGAAGTCAGGATAGTGTGCGGCTTGGAGGGTAACTTGGAGGTGGTGGTGTTCCCATGTGCCTGCTGCCCTTGTCCTTCTAGGTGGTAGAGGTCGTGGGCTTGGGAGGTGCTATCAAAGAAGCCTTGGCGAGTTGAGCCATACAAATTGGAAAAGTTCTATGTTTAATCTCCGAACAGTTCTCAGTTTCATAGAATTACATAGAATTTACAGCACAGAAACACACTATTTAGCCCAATTGGTCTATGCTGGTGTTTATGCTGCACCCAAGCCTCCTCCCACTAGCCTTCATCTAACCCTATCAGCATACCCTTCTGTTCATTTCTCCCTCATGTACTTATCTAGTTTCTCCTCAAATGTGTCTATGCTTTTTTTTTATTTGTTCCTGGGATGTGGGCGTCGCTGGCAAGGCCAGCATTTATTGTAATCCCTAATTACCCTTGAGAAGGTGGTGGTGAGCCACCTTCTTGAACCAGTGCAGTCCGTGTGGTGTTCACCTCAGCTAATCCATGTGGTAGCAAGTTCCATATTCTAACCACGCTCCAGGTAAAGAAGTTTCTCCTGAATTCCCCATTGGGTTATTAGTGACTATCTTATATTTATGGCCTCTAGTTTTGGACTCCCCCACAAATGGAAACATCTTCTCTACATCTACCCTATCAAATCCCTTCATAGTTTTAAAGACTTCCATTTGGTCACCCCTCAGCCTTCTCTTTACTGACCTCAGTCAGGGTCACAGTAGGAACATTACAAATAGCCACGATGGGCTGGATTTTCTCAGCCCCGAGGAGGTGGGTATGGAGGCTAGACTGCCGGGAAAGTTGCAGAATTTGGGGGCGGGTGGCAAACCCGCCCCCAACCCAGCCTCTGTGCCCTCTTGCCAGGAGGCGGGAAGCTGTCCTGCCCCGGGTCCCGTCTCCTTGGAGGCGGGAAGGGATTAAAGCCTATTAACTGCCTGTTAACATAAGAACATAAGAACATAAGAAATAGTAGCAGGAGTAGGCCATTCAGCCCTTCGAGCCTGCTCCGCCATTCAATGAGATCATGGCTGATCTTCTGCCTCAACTCCATTCACCGGCCCTATCGTCATATCCCTTGATGCCCTTACTAGTCAGAAATCTATCGACTTCTGTTTTGAATATACCCAATGACTGAGCCTCCGCAGCCCTCTGGGGTAGAGAATTCCAACAATTCACCACCCTCTGTGTGAAGAAATGTCTTCTCATCTCAGTCCTGAATGGCCTACCCTTTATCCTGAGGCTGTGGCCCCTGGTTCTAGACTCCCCAGCCAAGGGAAACATTCTCCCAGCATCCATCCTATCAAGCCCTGTAATAATTTTGTATGCTTCAATGAGATCCCCTCTCATTCTTCTGAATTCAAGAGAATACAGGCCTAGTTTACTCAATCTCTTCTCATACGACAGTCCCGCCATCCCAGGAATCAATCTCGTGAACCTTCGTTGCACTCCTTCTATGGCAAGTATATCCTTCCTTAGGTAAGGAGACCAAAATCGTACACAGTACTCCAGGTGTGGTTTCACCAGGGCCCTATATAATTGGAGTAAGACTTCTTTACTCCTGTCCTCAAATCCTCTTGTAATGAAGGCCAGCATACCATTTGCCTTACTAATGGCTTGCTGTACCTGCACATTCATTTTCAGTGACTCATGTACAAGGGCACCCAGGTCCCTTTGAGCATCTGCATTCCCCAATCTTTCACCATTTAGGAAATACTCTGCCTTTCTATTTTTTCTACCAAAGTGAATAACTTCACATTTATCCACATTATATTCAGGTAGTTAACAGGCAGAAAATACGATTATCCCCATTTTTCCTGCTGAAGTGCAGGCTTCCAGACCTGGGGGAACCCCGCCGGGGTGTAGGAGGTGAGTAGGAGGTCTGCGGGGGTCGGTGGGGTCTGAAAGTGCGATGTAGAGGTGAGTGATGGGTGCAAGTGTGGAGTGGTAAGTATGTGAGGAGAGTGTAAAGTGTTAGAAAATGTTAACTTATCTTTGTTTCACCCTACAGCCTTCAGCTGCTGTGGAGCCGGAGTCCCCAACATCTCCATTGTAGAGATCACAGACTGGCTGTTGGATCCTCCGATACAACAGCCAGATGATTTCTGCAAAGTAGAAAGGTTTGATGAGTCCTGAACACAAGGACTCATCAAACTACACAGAATGTCAGTGTTTGATAGCTTCACAGAGCTGTCAAACGATGACATTTCTTCTTTCAAAAATTCTTGACAGAGGACACGTCATACGTTGACGTGCTCTGTCACTGACTTCCCCCTAATTGGCCTGCTGAGCCCGCTGGGCGGGCTTAACAAGGTCAATCAGGGGAAAATCCCACTGGTTGGCCAGAAGCTGATGGAGGCGGGACTGAAACCGGTCAAGCAGCAGTCCCGCCTCCAACACGTCTCCATTCATAAAATCCAGCCCGATGTCTCCGTCTTTGAAAGGAGGAACTAGGTCAGGATTCCTCTTTCTGACTTGCTACGCAACAAACCCTGGCTGGAAGTGGATGGGTGCAGATATTGGATGACGACAGGGTCGGGCTCAGTTGTGGTGTCCCTGTGGTTGAATATCCCCTGCTGGCACTCCACTGTCCAGGCTCACAGATTAATAATAGTCAGTTGGGTGAGGTAGAGAAAGGCATCCAGCACCCCTAAAATTGTAAACAAGTAAACAGTCAACACCTTCAGGACAGGAGAGAACACTGGTAAGAAAAGGAACAAAACGCAGTTCATCAAAAAACATGCAGTTATCCATATTTTTTAAAAGCAAATAGTGAGTTTAACAAGTTTCAGCAGTCAAGTGGTTAAGCTGACAACACCCAAGCCTAGAAATAACTGTCTGTGATATTAGTGTATGAACGTTATGGCATTCATTTGTCAGCTATTTTAACTGAGGTGTTAACCTGTTTATTTTAACACCTCTATTAAAATAGCAGACAAAGTAATGGCTTACGATCGTGTTAAGCAGGCGTGCGTTAATATCACACACAGTACAGCCTGGGCTCCTAATCCTAAAAGTGTCCATTCCTTGTTTTCAAGAGGAAGTGAGTTCACAAGTGAATCATTTGTTCAAACCGAGCTCACAGCTAATTGTAACTAATTCAAAAACCTTAATTCTTCCCTTCAGCTGCATCAGCAGGTTAAAGCCAAGCACATTATTAACACGTCATTCTAAATTAACAGCACAGACATTTAATATTAGGATGCCAAAAAATCTTAATTATTGCGCCTGTAAATAGACTTTCAATTTCAACATTTGGATTTGGCCCAAAAATACGAATTTTATATGTGCCTTATGAAAGTTAAGCTAAGTCTTTTGGGACTACTGAGTATAGATTGGACGGTTTCATGACAGGAAGTAATATAGGATAAAAAGGTTGGGTTTTATTTCAAAGAGTTCTAGCATGAATTTGTAAATAAGAATCTAGGAGGCAAAAGCCCACAAATTGTGTCATGTATCTCAAATCATAACAAATACCGTTTCCTTTTCAAAGACTGAGCAAGTATTTGAAACTGTCGGATCCTGAAGTTCAATCTGGCGGCTTGTTGGTTAAATTTCACCACATTCTCAAAGCATTTGATGATAATATCAGTCTCTCAGCTTAGTTTATTTTATGCTGGGAAGAAAGAGCCGGACTCCAAACCCGTAGTGTATGCTCAGTCTATCAAGGGCCTGATAAGTATAATGAATTAGCCAGTTTGTCTGGACCTCGGTCCCTCCTCCTTGCCACAAAAGCTTCCTGTAAGTAAAAAAAAAAGTGTAATGTGCACAGAAAAGTCCAGTTCTTCGGGAACATTTTCTGGTGTGGCCTACAACTTGGGCTCAGCAGGAAGCAAAAGAGCGGTGATTTATCTCATGCCCAGCCAAGCCATGTCTACAATTCCTTGTTGTTTGAGCAGCCACACAAGGAGTTTTTCATTGCAGTCAAATCTTGCTTAAATGTGAAAATGTCCACAGTTGTTTTCTATCCACATGTCATCAGTCTCCTTTTTTTTTTACACATGCTCATACAATATCTTTGTAAACATATTTACATTGCAAAGATATGTTTAACGTTGTAGCCCGCCTGACAAAACTTGAATTTAAAGTCCTTTTTTTTAGGTACTTTTTTAAAAGTTATAATATATTCCTGAAAATAATTAGACTATTTTTGCCATAATAACCAAAGTGTTAATGGGAGGGGGAAGCATCATTCATTTGCTTGCTCACTGGAATATGCTGTGAATTCTTCTGCCCTTTGGATTTTCCTTTCTAATGAAGAATGCCACTTCTTTGTATCCCAGCCCTGAAATGTAGGGGGCCGTTTAACGATTCTCCGCTACTGGTGAGGAGCCTCACCCACAGGCAGCGCAAATCATCCTTTCGGGCGCCTGCTCTTTACGCACGTGTGCTGTTAACTATTTTCCAATTTAATGGTCAGAAAATATTGGGCAGTATGCAACCAAATGTCTGCTTTGCGCTCCCAGTGGGTAAGGCATGGAATGATAAAAATTACCCCAACAGAGTTTTCACATAGCCTGTTGATCACTGCACAACAGCTGAACCTTTCCCTGAGGTGAAATGAAGAATTGACAGCACCAACTATGTCCCATGGAACCACACCTCCCGTTGGCAGACAATGGAATAACATTAACCGTTGGTTTAAAAAAAAGAGAAAGACTTGCATTTATATAGCGCCTTTCATGCCTCAGGACATCCCAAATGAAGCTTTTGAAGTGTAGTCACTGTTGCAATGTAGGAAACATGGCAGCCAATTTGCGCACAGCAAGCTCCCACAAACAGCAATGTGGTAATGACCAGATAATATGTTTTTAGTGATGTTGGTTGAGGGTAAATATTGGCCAGGACACCAGGGATAACTCCCCTGCTCTTCCTCAAAATAGTGCCATGGTACTTTTATGTCCATCTGGGGGGGCAGATGAGGCCTCGGTTTAACATCTCATCCAAAAGACAGCAGCTCCAGCAACGCAGCACTCCCTCAGTACTACACCGGAGTGCCAGGCTAGATTTTGTGCTTAATTCTCTGGAGTGGAACTATGAACCCACAACCTTCTGGTTCAGAGGCGAGAGTTCTACCCATTGAGCCACGGCAGATACCGTGGAATTTAAGGCAGTCGGTTTTTAAAGAAGTGATGAATGAAGTAGGGCACACATCCCAGTGGGTATTTTTAGAGTACTAATGGAAACAGGATAGATTGAGGGATTTAGCTGTTAATTGGAAGATGTCATTTATGGGCAAGTTCATGGATCCTGCACTCCTACTGGGGAAGCCACACTCGAAAAGAGTGTGGGAAGGAGATAGGGTTACAACACTGTCGCACCAATTCTCCAACCCACATTCCCTTCAAGCAAAGCCAAGCTGCTGGAAGTACAGGAGAACTGAATGCACCCTTTAATGTAGACAAATAAAAGGTGATGAGATTGGGGAAGGAGAAAAAACAGTGGGAACGTAATATGAATAGTAGTAGACTACAGGACACATTGCAATAGAGGGATCTAGGAGCACTGTTGGTGAGCTCATTGAAACCATCAGGATTGTTATGTGGCAGCAATGAAGAAGGCAAACAAAATTTTAAGAGGGTATAGCCAGTGTGAAAGACCATAAGTCCCAGCAGGCAATAGTGAGCCTGTGTAGAACAATGGTTCAATCTGTAGATTCCTATACGCCTCCAACCACAGCAATGAAAAATGTTAAGTCCAGTTGTACAGCCTTCCCAATTGAAGGAGAAAGACAGGCAGCAAGAGAAGGGTCCTAAAGTAATTTTGTTTATAAGTTATTATAACTTTGGGCCAGATACTATTCACCACTCTGACTACCTCTGACTTCACCTCAACATTGAAGCCACACAGTACTGGCCTCTAGCTAACAAGAGTCAACAGAAGACTTGCATTTGCATAGTGCCCTATCACATATCTCAAATGTCCTAAATGTGCATCAATGCAATGAATACTTTTGAAGTGTCGTTGCAATTCTTAAGCAGGCAAAAGCTCAGAAGCCATTTTGCGCAAGCAGAATCCCACAAACAATAAGGAACCTGACGAGTTCATTTGTTTTTGGTGATGGTGCTTTTTGGTTGGTTGAGGACGCAATGTTGACTGTGATAGTGGAAGAACTTCTTACTCTTTGAGTAGTGCCATGGGATCTTTAATGACCATTTAAATGGCAGACAGCTCATCTGAAGGACAGCACCTTCAACAGTACAGCATTCATTGGTACTGTGCTGGAATATCAGCCTAGATCATGTGCCTGGAGTGGGGTTTGAACCCATGACCTTCTGACTCAGAATTAAGACAAAATTATTCCATTTTCCATTTTACTAGACGTGTCTGAGTATCAGGCCCTTTTTTTTTGGCACCTGATTCTCATGGAAACAGCCGACCTCATACTTAAGCCTGATTCTACTTCTTGCCTATTGGGTCTGCAGTTGGAACTCCCTTTTTGACCCAGACTCAGGCAGGCTCATTGGTTTCCTGCTGTGTGCAACAAGTTATTGCATATGTTTCAAAAGGCACCAGATTCCCCACCCACCTACCCACCAAAACTATGTGGGTCTAGATGTTATGGCATGTAACCATGTCAGAAAAAAAAATCATGCACTTATTTGGACTAGACCTATGCGTCTTTATAAATAATCCATTTCCTGTTCTAGCGTGCTGTAAAAATGAAGCCAGACATAACGATAAAATATGGAGGAAATTTTTTTTTTTAAACTTTGTGTTCAAGCTATAAATTAATTGCTGTACTCTATCTAATTGATGCAGCCTAATATGTTGTCAAGAATTAATTTGTGTCACTTGAAGCAATTTATGAGACCTGCCTAATGTATAATATACTGGTCTCCCACCTAAGGTCTGGCATTACTCACCTGTTACATTAATGAGCTGTTTTTGAATTTTTATGCCAAGAAACATATTTAATGCTCATTTTGTTCTCATCCTGACAGTCATCAGTATTAGCTGGTTGACAAAAATATATTGTACAGAACATTGTGGGGCTTCAGTTGGTTACTACACTATTCTGATAACGCTAAGGTCGCGGATTCGCTCCCCGTATGGGCTATCAGAGGCTTATTACGGTGCAGACTCGATGGGCCAAATAGCCTCCTTCTGTGCTGTACTATTCTATGATTCTATGAATCTATTCACCTTTGGAACTTGGGTTTGACCCCAGCCCAGACTGAGAGTGAAGATCTCCACACTTTGCTGGTTAGAAATAAGGTCAAATAGTCAACCCACATTGGTCCTTGGCACAAAACTAACACTAATTCTCAGCTGCACAGAGACCACTAGGACAGCTGATGTGGAAAACGTCACGTTTTAGGGAGGTAGGCATCGCTGGCAAGGCCAGCATTTATTGTCCATCCTTAGTTGCCCTGAGAAGGTGGTAGGCCTTCTTCTTGAACCATTGGCTAGGCCAGTTACATATAGGCCAAACCAGGTTTCCTTCCCTAAAGGATATTAGTGAACAAGTTGGCAGAGTGGAAAGAGCTTTACCTGCTGCTGACTATGCTCAACCTAACCCTAGTAGCACAGAAAATGGGAAAGTGTTCAAATTTCTCTTAATTTCCTTGGAGAAAATTTACAATCTCCACCCCAACATATTTTGGTATAGAAGATATTTTATTTTTTTTAATACTTATATGATCCGTGTAAACATTGATTGTGAATTTTGCATTTCACTCAGAGGAATCGCTGATTTGGGTTGATTTGATGTGGCTCAACCCTTGCTCTCTCTCAAGGTTCATACAACCCCTCCATTTTGCTGTTCTAAGTAGTCGAATTATTTATGGACAAATTCCAGTAAACAATTTCACCGTAGTGTATGGTCGATGCGATCAAATTGCATCTGATTTTTTTTTATGTGGTTTTCCTGAGAGGATGTTTTGATTGACAGTGTCTGTTACTCAGTGATGAATTAGCTTCTGCAGTGATTGGCAGCGACCTGCACAATTTTCTCTTTATTCTAACAAGGCTTGGCGATCACGAAATGCACTTACCAAGGAAAACATTTCGATACCAGCAGTCTAATTCCAGGGACATGCTTGATGGAGTTTGAAAGGAGTATGTCGGTGCACTTTTCCACTGAATGCAAGTGTCATGGAAATCAGAACTGGGATACTTCTGCGCCAGTCAAAATGCTTCTAGGTTATTTTAGCCTGTCACGTAAAGTAAATTCCCCCCTCATATCTCTCCTTCCTAACAAATTGACCACAATGTCTTCACCTTCGACAGCCAGTTTTTTACCCAAACACACAGAACAGCCATGGGGACCAAATTCGCACCCCAATACGCCAACATCTTCATGCACAAGTTCGAGCAAGACTTCTTCACTGCACAGGACCTCCAACCAACGCTGTACACCAGATACATCGACGACATCTTCTTCCTTTGGACCCACGGCGAAGGATCACTGAAAGGACTACACGATAGCATCAACAGGTTCCATCCCACCATCAAACTCACCATGGACTACTCCTCAGAATCGGTTTCATTCTTGGACACACGAATCTCCATCAAAGACGGACGCCTCAGCACTTCACTCTACCGCAAGCCCACGGACAACCTCACGATGCTCCACTTCTCCAGCTTCCACCCTAACCAAGTTAAAGAAGCCATCTCCTATGGACAAGCCCTATGAATACACAGGATCTGCTCAGACGAGGAGGAACGCGATGGACACCTACGGACACTGAAAGACGCCCTCGTAAGAACGGGATATGACGCTCGACTCGTCGATCGACAGTTCCGACGGGCCACAGCGAAAAACCGCATAGACCTCCTCAGAAGGCGAACACGGGACACAACCAACAGAGTACCCTACATCGTCCAGTACTTCCCTAGAGCAGAGAAACTACGCCATGTTCTTCGCAGCCTTCAACATGTCATCGATGACGACGAACACCTTGCTAAGGCCATCCCCATGCCTCCACTACTCGCCTTCAAGCAGCCGCCTAACCTCAAAAGTACCATCGTTCGCAGCAAATTACCCAGCTGTCAGGAGAACAGCAACCACGACACCACACAACCCTGCCACGGCAACCTCTGCAAGACATGCCAGATCATGAACACAGATACCGTCATCACACGTGAGGACACTACCCACCAGGTACATGGTACATACTCATGTGACTCGGCCAACGTTGTCTACCTGATACGTTGCAGGAAAGGATGCCCCAGAGCATGGTACATCGGCGAGACCATGCAGACACTGAGACAACGTATGAACGGACACCGCGCAACAATCGCCAGGCAGGATGGTTGCCTCCCAGTCGGGGAACACTTCAGCAGTCAAGGGCATTCAGCCTCAGATCTGTGGGTTAGCGTTCTCCAAGGCGGCCTTCGAGACACACGACAACGCAAAATCATCGAGCAGAAACTGATAGCCAAGTTCCGCACTCATGAGGACGGCCTCAATAGGGATATCGGGTTCATGTCACGCTACAGAACGTGACTTGACATCGTTGTCTGTCTTTCCAGTTTTTAAAAAACAAACACAAAAAAGCAAACCCAAAATACAAACCCAAAAAGGACGGAGAGAGAGGAAGGGACATGGAGAGGATATGCAGACAGCAGGATTTGACACGTTGGACCCCCTGGGACACATCTCATTGTCTTGGCTGTGCTCTTGGTGTGTCTTTGATATAAGGAAAGATTGTATCTCTGCTTTTCCTGTGTTTAAATTCTGTGAACTTTTGTAGATTCACTCATAGTAACTTTACCTGAAGAAGGGGCGATCGATAGCTCCGAAAGCTTGTAATTTTAAATAAATCTGTTGGACTATAACCTGGTGTTGTGCGACTTCTCATTTTTGTCCTAACAAATTGATCTACGAAATCCATTCACTTGAGCGGGCAGGAGAGTCTAGACTGCAGATGTCCCTAGGGAGACTATAGGTGAAGATTTCCTCTGGTCTCTGTGTTAATGACAACAACAACAACAACAGGGGTAAACATCCAAGATTTACTCAGTTTGCTACTTTTAGCAAATTCTAAGAAGCACATTTATGACCTTGCTATTAATAGTGGCCAGCAGAAACCTTCGCACTATGTTTATCTTGTCACTAATTCATAGTGACCAAGAAAATATTTTTTCCCATCAGTGCCTCTCTTTGGCCAACACACAGGAAGCATGCAAGAGCAGGCCAGGAACAGCTCCATTTCCAGCCACTTTTTCCTCCCTTCTCTGCCCCAAAATGCTGTGGGTGCTCAGTCGCTGAGTGAATTCAAGGCTGAGATCGATAGGTTTTTGGACTCCAGAGGAATCAAAGGATATGGGGATCGGGCAGGAAAGTGGAGCTGGGGTCGAAGATCAGCCATGATCTTATTGAATGACGGAGCAGGCCCGAGGGGCCGTATGGCCGACTCCTGCTCCTAATTCTTATGTTCTTATGTTTTTCCATTAAACTAGCAATTTTCTTTACGCCTTTAATTTATGCTTTGTGATGGTCCCATGATGCAGCACATTGGTGGCTAACATATTGTAAATTATATTTTCCGATCAATGTTATTTTAACAACTCAAAGTGGTAGGGCATGGGTTCCTCCTTTCTCCTCTCCTCCCTCCCCCACCATCCACCTCCACAGGTGCGGACTGACTTCCCTGACATCCCACGAATGCTATGTCCATTTTCACAATTTTGGTTGCAACAATCAAAATTCAAACAGTTCACCTTTAAGAAACAACTTCATGATAAACCAGAACATTGACTGGCTTTTAACACCCAAGGATAAACATAGCGTGTAAGACACAGGGTAAGTTGAATGAGAATGCATTAACTTCAAATTGATTGTGTCAATTAAGCGCTGACACATTTTTTACAGTTTGTGCCAGCCTTAAAGGCCAGTAACAAAACTCTGCACAGCATGACTCCAGTGGGACATCGCCAAATAGGACAGCATCCCATTTCCTAGCCGCAGCATCCCCAATCACTCCAACGGGGTTGATCCCACCAGTCAGAAAACACACTTCATAAATAAATCACATAAACTTTCACAGTAATCTCCTTACTCTTTACAGGGATTATGCTATCAGTTGGAGAACAGGACATTCCTTCTGCTGGCATTTCAACCTATGTCAAATCTCGAATCTCCATCAATCATTTGGAACAAATTCTACTGGAACTGATGAGACTTATAGGGGGTCATTTTAACCCCCAAGAATGGGGGGGGGTTTGGGTCGGGTGGGAATTAAAAACTTTCAAACTTTCAAACCTGACTCCAACCTCCCCACTTCCGATTTTAACAGAATGGGTCGGGAGTCGGGCGACCAATCCACTCTCAGGAGGCGAGTCAGTCGCTGAAATCTTCGAAGGGGGCTGTGTGCCTGCATTTTAAAAGTTGTTTGTTTTTAACTACTGTTGGCTGGGTTTCCCGGGGCTCGGGAATCCCGGCTGGTAAAAGGAGGCGAGAAGGGCCGGATCTATAAGGTAAGTGCATTTACAGCACTGCTTGTGGGGCTGGAGGAGCAGGAGTGATTCCTCCAGGCCCAACAAGCTTACCTCTGTAACCCCCACCGCGATCTTCGACCCACCCACGCCTATCTCCGACACCCCCCCCCACACTCATTTTGAGTCCCCCTGCAATCTACGACCCCGCCCATCCCACCGCAATCTCCGACTCCCCCCCCCCCCCCCCCACCGCCAGCAATCTATGCCCTGCCCCCTCCCCCCCACTTACCTGGCATCCGCTCCTCAGCTGCTTTCCCAGCCGACAGGCAGTCAACCTGTCAATCGGGCTGGTTGTCGGGCAGGAAACCTACTGAAAAAAATTTAAAAGACGTCCTGCAATTAAATCCTGCAGGATATCCGGGAAACCCTTACTTCCAGGTTTCCCATCCAGAAATCCTCCCCCCTCCCACCACCCCCCACCCCGCGCGCACTTCACGCCCCCCTGGGCCATGAATTGTGGATTTTATTCTATCCAATGCTCCTCGCTTCACATCCATCCCGCTGCAGCTCCATATTTTCCTGAATGGATCACAACATTTATTGGCCCAATCTGATCTGATATTTTCATTCAGTGCCTAAGAATGTCGAGTTTCATCACAAGCTATGGTAAATGTGTGAAACAAAGGGACCCTAGTTACCATGCAAGGGTGTTGGAGTTTTGACTAGGAGATCTGAGTTGGAGTTCCAGCTTCAGGGGGAAAAAAAGGGCCCTGAAATCGCGATCTCCAATGGCGGCATGCGCGAAAACCCAGAACTTGCGATCTGTCAAGGTTCGCCTTGACAGGCCATCCACCTGTGACCCAAAAACACATTCGCTGGCACAGAGTTGGGCTATACGGCCCAGCAAATGCCCACGAAACCCTTACGCCTGGTGAAAGCAGGTGTAGGGCCTGCTTTTACCAGCGTAAGGGTTAATATAAATGTTAAATGAAAATTTAAAATTTTTAAAAAATACACAAACACTGAGGCCGCGATTTCGCCGACCGAGGCGGGTCTGGGGAGGTCGGGGTCGGTGTCACGATCCCAGCCGCTTTTCCATTGATTGAACTTGTTAAGCCCGCCCTGCGGGGTTCCTGGCCAATTAAACGGGAGCGGGTCTGATGACGTTTCCTTAAAGGGACCACGGCCACATTCATTTTGACAGTCGTTCTGTCAGTGTTCTGCAGCATTGAGGTGCTGCAAACACTAACAAGCACTGCACAAAGGTGCACGGCTGCACCCAGGCTCTCCCATGACTCCCTCCATATGCTTATGTGTCAATCATTTCGATTTTGACAGCGGACCCGTCTCCAAACCCGCACTGGCAAAATTCAGCCCTTAAAATTAGTTTATGTAAATTTTGGCCCGGATTAAAATGTTTACAATTATTTTTCAAAATATTACATTTTTATTTGAAATGCTTCATTAAAGGGACTTTTAATTAATTTTGAAAATGGGAACGTTTATTTTTATTTCAGTTATGTAAATTATTTATTTATTTGGGGATTTTTCATCAGCTTATGGGGATTCAGTTCGTAAATGGAATCCGCATGAGCTGATGAGGAATCCTCTTTTCTGATAGGAGGACCGGGCCCACGTGACGCTTCCGAACTGCCTGCGTCCCTGGGATCCGTGGGCCTTTACGCAGGCGTACGCCTGCAGGCCCAGGACCCGAGGACACCGAAGCCCGGGAGTCAGCAGGTAGGTTCGTCATTTTTTTCGGGCTGGAGGCGTACACCGGAGGTACACCTCCGACCTGCATATTTCGACTCAGTGTTTCCCTCAAAGCTGAGTTATGTTGGGATTGGTAAAAACTGTTTTTTTGCACTGCTGAAGCTCACATTCCGGATTGGTTAATGAGATGAAGTGTGAAGATGCCTCGGGCTGCCAACATTCCAGTCCCTCTTCGATAAATCAGCCCCAGCTACCCACTTCTTCTTTATATCCCTTAAGTCTTCACCTTTCCGCAAACGTATCTAATTGTCTCTGACCCATTCATACTGTCCTATTTAGTGGCCTGTTATCCTTTAGTGGTCTGTTATCCTTTCGGTGCCTGGCTGAGGTGGCATGGCTTTAAGGGAAGAGAGTAATTTGATGAGGCGTCTAGAAAAATGGGGGAGGGGGGGGAGGGGTGGACAAAAGTGCAAGAATTAGACGCTTTAACGTCTGACTGCAGTCCTCATACGTCCACCCATAGGCTTGCGCAGTAGAGTCTAAACTGATAGCAATCTAGCACTAATAACCTTTAACACTTTTAAACAGAGCCCATACACGCAGGCAAAAAGAATCCTAACATCAACTGCTTAGTAACCATCATAAAACACCTTTCTTTGTGTCTGAGAAGCAAAATTATGCCGCACGGTAAATTGAAAAATAACAGACAATTATGCAACAGTATTTTTAACTGACTTTATTCAATTACACTTCTCAAAAACATGCCAGTGAAGAATAATTGGCAGCAATTGATCATATTAGCCACTGTCAGTCCATTCATTGCCATCTGTCTCCAATTAGAGTGTGTCCTTTCTTTTACCTTCATTTCCAAAGTGTCGATTTTCAGTCCCTAAAGAAAGTCAGTTAGACACATAAATGGAGTTCTGTCTGATTCGCAAGCTGTGTTTACTTTCAGGTGCACTGTAACTCCCAGAAGACAGCACATTTTCATGTTCAAAAATCTAACCTCTTGCACTTTTCAAATGGGACTGGACTTGAGCCAAACCTGTAGATTTCATATTTGGTTCGCAGTTAATAAAATATATGAAGTTTGCTCAGGAACTAATGTGCAGCCAGTGTTAATGGAAAATAAAAACTCCTTTCGTTCCCAGGATCTAGATCTCGGATAATAACCTGCACTGTGTTGAGAATACTGCGAAAATAAATATTTTCACATCATACATATTTTGCTGTTTTTTTGCATTTAAAAGTATTTGCACTTCACAGGAGTGGGATTATGATGGTCTATTTTAATAATAAATCTTGGTGGTTGGTAAAATGTTGTGGCCTTTGGTCCGCTCGTAAATAGTGCATATTTTTGTTTACCGCTAAAATGCTTAGCTTTTCGCCGCTAAGGTGATGTGGCAGTTTCTTTGTGAGCGAAATGACAAACACCAGACGGTTTATGAGGTGAGGTGGCCGAGTGTGTTATCGTGCTCGTACACTAATGCAATGATATTCCTATGGTTCCCAAAGCTCTCCCCCCGCTGGGGTTTTCCTCACGTCATTTCTGGGCCTGTTGTAGACTAATTGATAGAGATTGATTGCTGTGATTAGTCAACAACTCAGCTATCGTTGTATCGCGCGACTGCCAGGATGGTAAACGGTGAACCAGATAGACCGTGGTCTTTTTTCGTCCAGCAATTCCTATTGTGTCTCCAGAAAATTCCAGATTGGACTATCAGAATGAGGTAAAGCACTTTTTTTTCAGCAAAAAAAATAACAAAAAGATTGATTAAGAAAGGGAAGATAGATTATGAAAGTAAATTAGCAAAAAATATAAAAACAGATAGTAAGAGTTTTTATAGTTATATAAAAAGAAAAAGGGTGGCTAAAGTAAATGTTGGTCCCTTAGAGGATGAGACCGGGAAATTAATGGTGGGAAATATGGAGATGGCAAAAACACTGAATGAATATTTTGTATCAGTCTTTACAGTAGAGGACACTAAGAATATCCCAACACTGGACAAACAGGGGGCTATAGGGGGAGAGGAGCTAAACACGATCAAAATCACTAAGGAAGTGGTACTCGGTAAAATAATGGGACTCAAGGCGGATAAATCACCTGGACCTGATGGCTTACATCCTAGAGTCTTGAAGGAAGTGGCGGTAGGGATTGTAGATGCATTGGTAATAATTTTTCAAAACTCCCTGGATTCCGCTAAGGTCCCGGCAGACTGGAAAACTGCTAATGTAACACCCTTATTTAAAAAGAGGTCATGAGTTGGACTATAACCTGGTGTTGTGCGACTTCATTTTTATTTAAAAAGGGCAGTAGACAGAAGGCTGGTAACTATAGGTTAGCCTAACATCTGTGGTAGGTAAAATTTTGGAGTCCATTATTAAGGAAACAGTAACAGGACATTTGGATAATCATAATTTAATAGGACAAAGTCAGCATGGTTTTACGAAGGGGAAGTCATGTTTGACAAATTTGCTGGAGTTCTTTGAGGAAGTAACATATTGAGTGGATAAAGGGGAACCAGTGGACGTAGTGTATTTAGACTTCCAAAAGGCATTTGACAAGGTGCCACACAAAAGATTATTGCTTAAGGTAAAAAATCACGGGATTGGGGGTAATATTCTGGCATGGATAGAGGATTGGCTATCTAACAGAAAGCAAAGAGTTGGGATAAATGGTTCATTCTCAGACTGGCAATCAGTAACTAGTGGTGTTCCACAGGGGTCAGTGCTGGGTCCCCAACTCTTCACAATCTATATTAACGATTTGGAGGAAGGGACCAAGTGTAACATATCAAAATTTGCAGATGATACAAAGATGGGAGGGAAAGTAGTGAGTGAGGAGGACATAAAAAACCTGCAAGGGGACATAGACAGGCTAAGTAAGTGGGCAGAGATTTGGCAGATGGAATACAACACTGGAAAGTGTGAGGTGATGCACTTTGGCAGGAAAAATCCTAGAGCAATTTATTATCTTAATGGCAAGAAACTGGAGAGTACTGAAGTGCAAAGGGATCTGGGGGTCCTGGTGCACGAAACTCAAAAGGTAAGTATGCAGGTGCAGCAAGTGATTAAGAAGGCAAATGGAATGTTGGCTTTCATTGCTAGGGGGATAGAATATAAAAATAGGGAGGTATTGCTTCAGTTGTACAAGGTATTGGTGAGACCGCACCTGGAATACTGCATACAGTTTTGGTGTCCTTACTTAAGGAAAGACATCCTTGCTCTCGAGGCAGTGCAAAAAAGGTTCACTCGGTTAATCCCGGTGATGAGGGGGTGGTCATATGAGGAGAGGTTGGGTAGATTGGGACTCTACTCATTGGAGTTCAGAAGAATGAGAGGCGATCTTATTGAAACATATAAGATTGTGAAGGGGTTGGATCGGGTGGATGCGGGGAGGATGTTCCCGATGACGGGTGAGACTAGAACTACGGGACATAGTCTTAGAATAAGGGGCTGCTCTTTCAAAACTGAGATGAGGAGGAACTACTTCACTCAGAGGGTGGTAGGTCCATGGAATATGCTGCCACAAAAAGCTGTAGAAGCTACAACATTAATTAAATTTAAAACAGAAATAGACAGTTTCCTAGAAGTAAAGGGCATTAAGGGTTACGGGGAGCGGGCAGGAATTTGGACATGAGTCTAGGTTCGGATCGGTCATGGCCCTGTGGGTAGTGGAGCGGGCCCAGGGACCGTGTAGCCTGATTCTGCTCCTATTTCGTGTGTGCAATTCTGTTAGATGCAGGAGATGGTTCTGTGATAGATAGTAGATTGGCGGTTAGGATCAGATCAGCCATGATCTTATTGAATGGCGGAGCAGGCTCGAGGGGCCGATTGGCCTACTCCTGCTCCTATTTCTTATGTTCTTATGTTCTTATGTTCAAATGGGAACAAAAGATAATTAATGCCGTTTCAAGAGCCTTCTGATGGTGAGTTCTGACCAGAAATGGTGGCATGACACCAGCCCATCCTCAGTGCCAGGCAATGCTGGATGGCACAGATGGACATAAGGAAGCAGGACGTGAATGTGGGAAATAAAAAGTTTCAGTCACATCCTCACTACCCATAAGAACATTAAACAGTTAAAACAGTTTGCGATTCTTTTTAACACCCTTTTTGTTTTCTGCTTATTTCTGTTTGTTTTCCAAGCTTGTTTAAACCATGGATTAAACAGTGAGGAATTACTGGTCCTACTGTATAAGAATACTGAATTAACATTTGCACGAGCAAACTCACTGTATTAACCTGATCTAATGACCCTAAAGTAAGAAAGAAAAAATGTCCACTTAGATAGCGCCTTTCATGTCCCCAGGATGTCCCAAAGTGCTTTAAAAGGCGATGAATTGCTTTCTGAAGTGTACTCACTGTTACATAAGCAAGCGCAGAAGACAATTTGCAGACAACAAGATCGCACAGACAGCAATGAGATAAATTACCAGTTAATCTGTTTATGGAGGTGTTGGCTGAGGGATAAATATTGACCAGGACACCAGAAAAATGCCCCTGCTCTTCTTCGAACAGTGCCATGGAATCTTTTACATCTATCTGAACAGGCATGGATATCATTTAGTAAAGGATTAGTTCATCACTTAAATTGACTTGGTATTAAATTTTGGGAAACATAAAAAAATCCCAGCTGAGATGGATAATGCAGAAGCAGTTTGAAAAGTTAAGCCCCATCATAATCCTGGAGCATCCTATGGACTTCCTGTAGGCTACTCTAGTTCTATGTTTTCATCCCCACACAGAACAAGATATAAAGAACCATATTTTGCTTTCCAATGCATCTTGCGAGCCAAAAACAACAGTGTTGTGTAATTCCGTAGAGTGAATACCAAAGGTTTTTAAAATATTCAATACTTATTGATGGAGAAAACTGCAAATAACACACAATTTGTGGAAACCTGCTCTAGGTGTCACGTAATGTTGTACGCAACCTTGCACTCAAATCTTTCAATCATTCCATTTCATAATCGATAAGCTTTAGCATGCTGGCAGTTCCAGGCATCGCTGTCCTCCTCGGGCCAGCTATTTTATTTTCAATCATTTCAGCTCACAAGCTGTAATACATGATCCCGTAAAGTGATTGATTCAAGCATGTGACTCTTTTTTTCAGGCTTACATTAGACAGTCGAAGCACTCAATGAAAAGACTTGCAGTAGCCCAAGGAGTTGGATGTGCTGAAAATAGTTATCTCATTGGGGGAAACCCAAAAGTGAATTGACCTACGTGGCCAGGCCTAGTAAATTCTCTCAGGCACTACTCCCATCATCAACATGTACAATTTAAACAAAAAAAGTGTTTTTAAAACATAGAATTTGATTTTTAAGTGTAAAGTACACCATACGAGGGTAGATTTTCCAAATCTTCACTTGAAAGATGATACCTGGTCGACTGCAAGTGGAGATCAAAAAGTCCATAACTTTTTAAATCAATTGGTGGAAAATCATAACTTTTCTGATCTACACTTGCAATGAGCCAGGCACCACACCACCGACTGAGAAAATCGAACCTATGGTAGGCTACTGAGCCATGCAAACTCGTGTGCTGATTAAACCATTCCCAGTCAAGCTGGCAGTAGATGGGGGAAAGGTGCAGAATTTTAATTTGCCACAGCACCCCTGAGTTAAGGAAGGGGAGAAACATTGGATAGGGTTCCCATCCTAATCCTGTTTTTGCATGAAAGGATCTTGTGTGGATCTTGCTCTGCTTCCTACTGAACAGAGCACAACCCAAAACTTGGTGCTAAGTTTTTCATCAATAACCGGATAAACTGTTTTTTTTAGTGATGTTGGTTGAGGGATAAATATTGGCCAGGTCACTGGGGAGAACTCTCCTGCTCTTCTTCGAATAATGCCATGGGATCTTTTACATCCACCAGAGAAAACAGTCAGGGTGTCGGTTTAACGTCTTATCCGAAAGATGGCACCTCCAACAGTGCAGCACTCTCTCTGTAGTGTCACTAGAGTGTCAGCCTAGATTTTGTGCTCAAGTCTCTGGAGTGGGATTTGAACCCCCCAACCTTCTGACTCAGAGGCGAGAGTGCTACCACTGCGCCAAGATTGACATCTTGATATCAAATATAAATTTGATATCTGTCATCTATCCAACAATGTGGAAAACTGCCCAGGTATGTTTTGTCCACAAAAAGCAGGACAAATCCAACCCGACCAATTACTGCCCCATCAGTCTATTCTCAATCATCAGCAAAGTGATGGAAGGTGTCATCGACAGTGCTATCAAGCGGCACTTACTCACCAATAACCTGCTCACTGATGCCCATTTTGGGTTCCGCCAAGACCACTCGGCTCCCTGACCTCATTACAGCCTTGGTCCGAACATGGACAAAGGAGCTGAATTCCAGAGGTGAGGTGAGAGTGACTGCCCTTGACATTAAGGCAGCATTTGGCCGAGTGTGGCATCAAGGAGCCCTAGTAAAACTGAAGTCGATGGGAATCAGGGGAAAAACGCTCCACTGGCTGGAGTCATACCTACCGCAAAGGAAGATGGTTGTGGTGATTGAAGGTCAATCATCACAGCCCCAGGACATTGCTGCAGGAGTTCCTCAGGGCAGTGTCCTAGGCCCAACCATCTTCAGCTGCTTCATCAATGACCTTCCCTCCAACATAAGGTCAGAAATGGAGATGTTCACTGATGACTGCACAGTGTTCAGTGCCATTCACAACTCCTCAGATAATGAAGCAGTCCATGCCCGCATGCAACAAGACCTGGACGACGTTCAGGCTTGGGCTGATAAGTGGCAGGTAACATTCGCGCCACAGAAGTGCCAGGCAAAGACTATCTCCAACAAGCGAGAGTCTAACCACCTCCCCATGACATTCAACGGCATTACCATCGCCGAATCCCCCACCATCAACGTCCTGGTGGTCACCATTGACCAGAAACTTAACTGGACCAGCCACATAAATACTGTGGCAACAAGAGGTCAGATGAATTGTCAGCGTTTGACAGCTTAGAGATACTGTCAAACACTGACATTCTCTGTTCTAAGGTGAGTCCTTGAACTGAAGGCTCACCAAACCTCTTTCCTTAGCAGAAATCAGATGGCTGCTGCTTCGGAGAATGCAGCAGCCATTCTGCCATCTCTGCCGTTGAGATGAGGTACCTCCGGAACCCCAAGGGTTGAAGCCTGCAGGAAGAAACAAAGGTAAGTAAACTTTTTCTAACACTTTACACTCACCTCTCATACTTACCTCTCCACACTTGCACCCATCACTCACCTCCACAGCGCACTTTTCGATCCCTCTCATCCCCGCAGATCCACTGCTCGCCTCGCTGACCCTGGTAGGTTCGCAGCCGTTGGGATGCCCGCACTTGCAGGGGTAAAATGGGGATAAGCCCCTTAACAGCCTGTTAGCCAACTGTTAACAGGCAGTTAAATGGCTGTAATCCCCTTCCCGCCTCGAGGAGATGGGTCCCTGCGCGAGTCGGGGACCCGCCTCCCGGGAAGATGGCACGGAGGCGGGTTGGGAGCGAGTTCGGTACCCGCTCCCAGTTTCTGCCATTTTCCCGGCAGTCCCGCCTCCATACCCGCCTCCCCAGGGCTGGCAAAATTCCCCCCATGGTCTCAGCAGGAAAGCCGTGCTCACAGGAAGCACAGGTTGGAGATAGGATCACAACATTGTCGCCTTGATTCTCTGGCCCACACTCACCGGAAACCCAGCTCTCCAATGGAAGCATAAGATTGCAAAATCGCCCCTTACATCCTTTCTCAGAAGGCAGGGATTTTTTTTTCCACAGCTTTTCATCTCCAATGTCAGATGCCAGTTGTCCTATCGCACTTGTGACAGTTCATGCCTAATATTAATCGTTACTGATTGTATCCAAATTTTGTGCTTTCAACATATTGTGAGGTGACAGCAAAAAATGTGTTCTGTTAAACAACCAGTCATTTGCACTCAGGCTGAATTACAGGCATTATGCAGTCTCTTGTTAGCTTTGACCTTGTACATGACTCATTAGCTTACTCATTCCAAACCAACTCAAGACCACATGAATGTCTGAAAACCACCCTGACCTTCTGCTATATTGCACAAAATTGCTAGCCTATGTTGCTGCTTCCCTTGTATAGTATTTACACAGGCTGCGAGACGAAGATGGGTGCTTTACTGAGGAACAAGCCACTAAATGATGGCAGCCGGTTCTGAAACGAGTGGTCAGGGATTTTGCTAAAGGATCACTATTGTCACTTGCAATGTTTTTCAAGCCCATGGCTGTGCTGATGTCATCACATTCCATCGCATGTGGCCTGATTTTTTTTGAGGGGAGGGGACCTGTTTTTGAAGTGAAGCAGACGGAGGATCATCTTGAACGCCAGCTGCTCCCCTAGAGGTCGTCACGGTGACGTTTGATGCAGGCTTTTCCAGGGTGTCAGCTCGATGCGGGTTGGATGTCAATTGCCCTTTAAAATATGATTCCCAAATTGTAAATCACACTAGTGCACCACCTACTAATAGAAAAATGGGGATTAGGACTAATGCCCTTCGTATTCCCCACTGAATCTGCAGGGAATAGGGGTAGAAGTAACAGATTTTTTTAGATAATCCATTTAGGTTTTAAAAGATGACTAGGATGAGCCGGACAGAATAAATTGTCTTTTCTTATTGCTCCACTTTTATGCTTTTATTATGAATATTTAAGAGCAATTAAGGGCAAAAGAACCAAAGGCGACATGAGGAAAAACTTTTTTACGCAGCGAGTGGCTAGGATCTGGAAGGCACTGCCCAAGAGGGTGGTGGAGGCAGATTCAATCGTGGCTTTCAAAAGAGAATTGGGTAAGTACCTGAAGGAAAAAAATTGCAGGGCTATGGGGAAAGGGCAGGGGGAGTGGGACTAGCTGAAGTGCTCTTGCAGAGAGCCGGCATGGGCTCAACGGGCCGAATGGCCTCCTTCTGTGCTGTAATTATTCCACGATTCTATGATTCTAGTTCAGCATTTTAATGTAGGGTGACCATACGTCCCTGTTTTCCGGGGACAGTCCCTGGATGAGGGACTGTGTTCCCGGGCAAACAATGTCCCCGGAAGAGACCCCGGTTCACAAAACTCGGCCCCGAATAGACTAGAGCCATATTCATTGGAATATAGACATAATCGCAGTTTCAGATCAATGGACTGAACAGTGTTATTGTATTATTTATACACGGTGTCTGAATGCGCTTCAGTAGTGTGATGTCACTTCTGTGGTAATTATATGCACATTTATTTTGCATTTTAAGGGCTCGATTTTGTCAGTGTGGGCGGGCTGGGGCATGTCATGTGGGATTCGTGTCAGGACCCCGACTCCTAAGTGATGTGTTGAAAAATTGCGATTTTCCCCTAATTGGACAATTGATTTCCTGCGTGTGGGAACACCTGGCCCAATGAATCTTTTCATACAGAGAGTCGCCTCCGATGACATCATCAATGCTGTTGGATTTAAGGCCTGCAAGCAGCCTTGCTTCTTCTGGAGACTGGAAACGCTTTGGACATTGTATGAAGGACTTCATTTACCGACCATGTCCACCAGCAAGCAAAAGTGTGCACCTCGCTTTGATGAGCCCTCCCTCCAAGCTCTGGTGCAGGGAGCAACATCTAATAAGGTGGTGCTCTTCCCTTCCTCAGGGAAAAAAAAGCCACCACAACAGACTAAAGCTGTGTGGCTGCAAGTGGCCCAGGAGGTCAATGCCACCTCTATGTGCTGCAGAACTTGGCTGCAGTGCAGGAAGAGGTTTCATGACCTTCTCCGCACAGGAAAAGTGAGTATGACTTTCCCATCACCCTCAATCTGATCCCCATCGCCTCTCCTCACCAGCACTCAGCTTTGCCAACCTCTTCCTCCACATCCCACTTGACACTGACATCCCTGCACCCTTACCCATTCCCTCTCTCTCTATGGTCACATTCACTTAACTATTCGACCATGCAGCCCTCACACTCCCTATCACTGTGACGCAATGACAACAACTTACAACACACAGGGAGGGCCCTTTGTCTCCTTCTAAGCATCTATGCTATGGATTCTCTACACTCACTCCTTCATTCTCACTCAAACTCCACTTGTGTCCCTCATTGCAGGAAAGAGAGCCCACAATAAGAGGGAAAGAGCGAGGACAGGAGGAGGGCCACCCTCAGTAGCCCAGCTCACCACCTCAGAGGAGGCGGCCCTGGAAATTGCCAGGATCGAGGAGGATTTCCAAGTGGGGGACGGACAGGCGGGCGCATCACAGCAAGCTGGTGACAGAATAGTTTGGCATCTCTCGCATTGACATTGCATGAGTGACTGATAATGAATCTGATGCTCTAACAGATTGACTTATGATCATCTGCACAATTCAATATGCATGCAACCTTTACCTCACATCTCTAACTCTTTCCTTTACTCCCCCACAGGACCATCGAGAGCCCCCATCCCCACTGTCCAGGAGGAAGAGCCTGAGCTTCCAGACTCCTCAGAGGAAGCTGCAACCTCTGAGGGTGCTCCGTCAGCAGAATTAAGTGCACCCTGCACCAGCGCAGACACTCACACCTCGGTGGGACCTTCGGGACATAGAGTAGAGTTGTCACCTGGTGTATCACAGCTCACAAGTGAGCATCAGCAGATGGTGGAGACAGGGACAGCAGTGGAGAGTCCTCGTCGCAGTGGAGAGGACGCTCCCAGCTCGGCTCTGCTGCATGTCGACCCTGTGCCTCCGGGTCCATCCAGAAGGAGAGCGGTGCTGGAACTCCAGGAACAGGTGCAGGAGTCTCTGGCAGGTTTTGTCTCCAGGGTCGCTGCGAGTGTGAAGCGAATGGAGGAGTCCATCGCTAACATGAGCAGAGCCTTTGTGGAGGCGTTGGCGCATGAACGCATCACCACGGAAAGGATGGCAACATCCTTGGAAAGGATGGCTACCTCCATGGTAAGGCTGGCTACCGTAGAGGAGAGGATGGCTACCGTAGAGGAGAGGATGGCTACAGTAGAGGAGAGGATGGCTACGTCCATGGAGGAGCTTAGTCGCCAGGGTATGGAAAACATGGTAATTGTTCAGAATAGACTGACATCTCTTGAGGAGCAATGGTCAGCTATAGAGCAAACAAACCAGACCTTCATGCAAGTCCTCGGGAGTAGGACTTCCAGTGCAGAAACGGGTCCTCATGGCCCCCCGGCAGTGCAGCAAGGTGCTGTCAAGCCACTTACTAGCTCTGAAGTGGGGCTGACCCATGAGAGGGATGTTGGTGGCATACAACAAGGAAGTGGGGGCTCCTCTCCAAGTGCTCACACGACCATGCCACTGCACAGCCCTCGGTCAGAGCCCCACCAGAGTCCCCACCCAACTGAGATCAACGTCTCAACCCCTGCACAGCCGCAGGAGCAGCAGACTGTTGCCGAGCCCTCACCGGTTCGCAACCCCAGAGGACGACCGCCAAAGGTGTCGAGACAGGAGCAGCAAGAAAGTGAGCAAGGGGCCTCCACATCTGCTGAAGCCACAGGGGAAGCACCATGTAGGAGCACGTGTAAGAGGAAGATAATGCACAAGTAGTCACAAGGGTAGTCACTTGGGTGTAATGTTGCATTTAATTTTGAAAAGCCATCAGTTGCTTATTGTCATAAAAAATTCTGATGGCAAACTGTTGCAGTTGTGGCGTGTGCCATTTTGCTAATGGGACTTCCACATTGAGGGCTTAGAGTGACTTGCAATTGTCAGTATGGTGGTCAGAGTGATAGGAATCCGCAGGTTCTTGGCCATTATCGATGGTCTGATAAGAAGGTGCGAGGCAAAAGTGTTTGATTGTGCAGGCTAAGCAAATCTGGCCAAGATGAGTGCGTCCCTTGCATCCTGGGCAGCAATGTGGTCGCGCGCTGGCACCTTCTGGCCTGTGCAGCTTTAGGTGGGTGAGCAGCAGCTTGGTGCTCCTGTTGTTGCTGCTGCTGTTGGTGGTGCTGTTGTTCATGGTTCTGCTGCTGCCACGGCTGGTTTTCGTCCGAATCTGATGTCCAGGAGGAAAGGAAATAAACGGTTCCCATGCTTCTGGTATATGCCTCAATTGAGGAAGCTCTCAGTCAAGGTGGCGAGAGGGGTTTCCCAGGAGGTCACACTGGAGATGGGTGTCAGGCTCCAAACTTCCACAACAATGGGTATGCCTGCTAAAAGTTCCCCCAGACCTGAGACAACAAAGTTCTGCCACCTGCAAATGATGATTGCTGAAAACTCCTTTTTAATGGTGGAGCTGCAGCTGTTAGTAAGCAGTCCACTTGTGAGGCCGTCAGGATTCACTGGTGTGGTCCAGAGGAGACGTGCAGGATGTGGGAAAAGTGGTAAAATCAGAAAGGCCTCTCAAAATGGGATTATAGAGGCACTTAACTGGTTGTTAAGGGCCTTAAGGGCCTATCCCGCCTCTTGGAGGCGGGATGGAAGCGGGGTCAGAAAACACGCATTTGGGAAAATTGCTCGGAGGCGGGATGGAGGCGGGATCAGGCCCGCCCGCCATTTTTTGCGATTTTACCACCTCACACGCCTCCAATCCCGCCTCCTGGGGCCTGGCAAAATTGAGCGCTAAGTGTATATGTGTAACTGTTAAAATATAGGCTGCTAAAAAATTTTGCCTGGCTGCGCAGCCGACATTTTCCGTCCTGGTTACTTGGCTGTGCTCCCACCCTGTGTGTTCCCGGATTTGGTTTAAATGGGGATCACATAAAAAACACATTAACATAACAAATAAAAAAAATTTTAATTACATATTTAAAATTCATTAAAATACAATATGATTTAACATTTAAAACAAAAATTAAAATTTTTTGAAAAATAAATTTACATGTTTTAAAGGGGCTAAAAATAACCTTACCTTATTTTACAGGTGTTCTAATGTTTAAATGATTGAAAAAAACGTATTTTTATATTCATTTCAACTCTTACGCTGCGCAGAAGTGCGGCAAATAGCCCAACTTTCCACCTGCGGATGCCCTTTATCCGGGATGGCTATGATCTGTCAGGAGGATTCTTGACAGATCATAAGTTGCCGGTTTTCGTGCATGCGCTTCACACGCGAAAACCCGGAACTTGCGCGGCCCTTACGGGCGAGTACGCATCTCGTACACACCCATAGGGGCCGCAAAATACGGGCCAATATCTTTCATTTATCGCAAGCTTGCTTGGATGGAAGACCTCAGGCAGCGTGATAGTGTCTATTGAAACCTAGTGAGGCGCTTCCTTGCATTCTGTGAAGCTATTTTACTATTGTTCACACTGGTTATTTGAACTTTTGTAGGGGAATAAAAAAGACAGTTTCTATTCATAAGTATATATTTTTCTCAGAGGCACTGGGCTGAATTTTAATGTGGAAGAGGGCATGGGTTAGGAATCTGTTGGGGGGTTAAAACCGGCGAAATTGACATCCCGGCCGGCTCCAACCCGCTGACTTCTGCATTCGACACCAGCGCAGTAAACTGCCTACACGCAACCCCCTCGGGAGAGGCGGGTTGTCAATTTCCAAATGCTAATCGCTCAATTCGAGCGATATTGACACAGAGGGGGCGATTTTGCCAGCCCTGGGGAGGCGGGTTTGGAGGCGGGATAGTTGGCAAAATGGCAGAATTTGGGGGCGGGTGCCCAACCCACCCCCAACCCGCCTCTGTGCCATCTTGCCAAGAGGCGGGTAGCCGTCCCGCGCCGGGTC
This sequence comes from Squalus acanthias, assembly GCA_030390025.1. Lineage (NCBI taxonomy): Eukaryota > Metazoa > Chordata > Chondrichthyes > Squaliformes > Squalidae > Squalus > Squalus acanthias. The sequence goes on from CM059430.1 coordinate 10,878,930, forward strand.
CCGTCTCCTTGGAGGCGGGAAGGGATTACAGCCACTTAACTGCCTGTTAACAGGTAGTTAACAGGCAGATAAGAGGATTATCCCCATTTTGCCCACACAAGTGCGGAAGGCTCTGAACCCCGCCAGCGTCACCGAGGCGAGTAGTGGGTCTGCGGGGGTCTGCGGGGTGCAAAAGTGCGCTGTGAAGGTAAGTGATGGGTGCAAGTGTGGAGAGGTGAGTATCTGAGGTAAGTGGAAAGTGTTAGAAAAAGTTTACTTACCTTTGTTTCTTCCTGCAGGCTTCAGTCGGTGTGTATGCGGAGAGTCTCGCACCTCCACGGTAGAGATGACAGATGTCCATTGCATTCTCCAGTGCAACAACCATCTAATTTCTGCAAAAGAAAGAGGTTTGATGAGTTCTTGTATTCAAGAACTCATCAAACTACAGAGAATGTCAGTGTTTGACAGCTTCACAGAGCTGTCAAATGATGACAATTCATCTGTCAAAAATTTTTGACAGATGAAACGTCATATATTGACGTTCTCTGTCACCAGCCTTCCCTTAATTGGCCTGCTAAACCCACTGGGCGGGCTTAACAAGGTCAATCAAGGGAAAATAGCGTGGGTTGGCCAGAAGTTGTTGGAGGCGGGACTGAAACCCGACAAGTGGGAGTCCCGCCTCCAAAAGCTCCCCATTGGCAAAATCCAGCCCACTGTTTTCACTTTAGCGCGGGTCCAGTGAAACCAAGGCGAGTACACAGCGGCAATTGAGGGGGCTGAAGCAATCTCAGTCAAAGATGCCAATACTCAGCGCTCACAGCTGCTTTCTTACCTGCTAGTGGGAAAGGGTTTGTTCACAGTGCTTTTGCTGAGAGGTTAATTCTACACATCAGGGTGGGGGCCACTTATGCGATAGCAAAATACTGCAGATGCTGGAAATCCGAAATAACAACAGAGCATCTCTTAATGTCTCTACTTACCATAGTTATTCCTCCCCCAGCCTCCCCCTTGCATTTTTATCTGTTTCATTTCCTGCTCTTTTCTCAGTTCTGACGAAGGGTTTCGACCTGAAACGTTAACTCTGTTTCTCTCTCCACAGATGTTGCCTGGCCTGCTGAGTTTTTCCAGTGTTTTCTGTTGTTATTTGGGTGCCACTTATGCTGCCTTAGATTGGACCTCAGACGAGGACCAAGATGACCAGCAACAGCACCAGCAACAGCACCCCCAGCAGCCTGCTGTTCATAGACCTGTAGTTGCATAGCAGAGAGAGGACCAGCAGAGAGGGGACCAGCAGAGAGAGTACCAGCAGAGAGGGGACTAGCAGAGAGGGACCAGCAGAGAGGAGACCAGCAGAGCAGGACCAGCAGAGAGGGGACCAGCAGAGCGGGACCAGCAGAGAGAGGACCAGCAGAGAGGGGACCAGCAGAGAGAGTACCAGCAGAGAGGGGACTAGCAGAGAGGGACCAGCAGAGAGGAGACCAGCAGAGCAGGACCAGCAGAGAGGGGACCAGCAGAGAGGGGACCAGCAGAGAGGGACCAGCAGAGAGGGACCAGCAGAGAGGGGACCAGCAGAGAGGGGACCAGCAGAGAGGGGACCAGCAGAGAGGGACCAGCAGAGCGGGACCAGCAGAGAGGTGCAACTCGCAGGAGGCTCTACCCACGAAACGGGGTCTACATGCAAAGGATTCATTTCCTTGACATGTCTGAACACCAGTATCTCAGGAGGCTCAAGATGTCACGTCAGGTGGTCAGACATCTGCAGCCTCCTGGAAGAAAACCTGCTGCCTGCTGGACCTGGTGGCCACACGTTACCAGTGACTGTCAAAGTCAGCACCGCCCTCAACTTTTTTGAATCCGGATCCTTCCAGGGCTCTGCCGCAGACATATGCAGGATCTCCCAGTCGGCGGCCCACAAATGCACGAGACAGGTGACTGATGGGTTGTTTGCCAGAGCCAGCAATTATGTCAGCTTCACCTGCGATGATGCCAGTCAGAGTGAGTGGATGCTCGGCTTTGCAGCTCTGGCTGGCTTCCCACAGGTGCAGGGCGCCATCGACTGCACACACGTGGCATTCCGGGCACCCCCAAAACTGCCAGGAATATTTATCAACTGCAAGGGCTTCCACTCCATCAAGGTGCAGCTGGTGTGAAATAACAAAAAGATCTTTATGCAGGTGTGCTCAAGATTCCCGTGCAGCTGCCATGATCCTTTCGTCCTGTGGCAGTCCAAGCTCCATGATCTCTTCACACCCAGAAGCGGACTTAAGGGGTGGCTGTTAGGCGACAAGGGATACCCACTGCAAACTTGGCTCACGACACCCATCAGAAACCCCCAAAACTGTAACCCAACAGCGCTACAATGAATGCCATATCACCACCAGATGTATAATTGAACAGGCCATCGGCATGCTGAAAATGTGCTTCAGGTGCCTAGACAGATGTGGAGGCGCCCTTCAGTATGCACCAGCCAGGGCCTCCAGAATGGTCGTGGTTTGCTGTACTCTGAATAACAATGCACAACAGCAAGGCTTGGAACTGCAGGAGGAAAAAGACGAAGAGCTCAGATCACAAAGCAAACACAATAGCACGAAAAGAATAGTGTGGCCCCTGAACTAATTTTGCAGTACCACTTTGCTGAATTTAATATGACTATTTTGGGCTTCCATTCTGGTATTATTTTGATTTTAATTTCAAAGTAATATGTTTTAATGAGTAATTTAAAGTCCTCTAATCTTTGGTACATTTAGATTTACCAATCGTCAGTCAAATCTCCCAACAGACTAGGACTTTCCCAGTGGCCTACGTCCTTGTTTTAAATGTGTTCGCTTTAAATATGGCAAATTTATAATATTTTTCTCAACAGCACAGGAAATGTTCTGTTGTCAAACTGGATTTGGGCTTCTGCGAATGATGTTTTTGTTGCAAAAGAAATATTATTTTAACTAATTATGACTATTAATAAACTAGGTGGTGTTAATCAAAAAGGTATAAATCAGCACTAAGTGACTCTGGCCTGTAAGAGGTGCTGTGGGATATCATTAATGTGAAATGGAACATTTTTTCCACTCTATGTGAAGCACTGCCAGGTCAGCTATAGTATGGATTACAAGCATGCAAGGCCCCAATAGTATTCCATAATCTTCAATTTTACCATACCACAGTGCCACTTCCACTTGCTTCACCAGTCACTCCTATGACATCTCTGAGTGAGGTTGTCAGTTTAGGGGGGTTATCGCTGTCAAACTCTGGGTAGTTTTCCTCTGTGTGTCCAGAAGCTGGGTTGAGACTACCAAAACAAAATTCATTTAGAACTCTTACCAACAGGGAACAAAAACACTTTCAACTCATTAAGGATTTGAAGCCAGCTACTCAACAAGGTTTTGAAACTTGTGTACTTACCCACTGTGTCAGGCAGTGACTTCGACATTTGGTGCATTACGTGTGCTACGAGTGTGAGCAACATCAGCAACACCAGCAGTGTTGCTTTGGGACAATTACGTATCTGTGGGCGGCACACCATCAAACGACCACTTATGGGTGCTGTTATACTATTGTTGAGGCTGCCGCAAAACACGAATTAAGGCTGAATCCATTTGTGTTAAACAAGAGACTTTTCAATCACCGCATGGCACAAAATGGCAGACTCAAAAGCTCCCAGAATTCGCTGGGTAAAACCTGAGGCCCCGCCCCCTTCTGCCTTAAAGGTAAGGTGCCTTAAAGGGAAGGTGCTGAAAATTTGTCCACAGACGGAAGAGTGGATTATGCCCGTTTTAGGTGGCGATCCGCCACACAGCTTCCCCCAGAATCCGCTTAGGAGGTGTGGGCGAGACGGTGCGGCGGTCTGATAGGCCGGCCGGAGCGGCTCTTGTAGGACGCCGGTGGACGTGGAACGGCCGGGCGTGGAGCAGCCGGGTGAACCAGCTTGAGGGCAGGTCGGCCGCGTGGAGGTGGACGAGCTACAGGGACCTGCTCACCGGGCTCCGAGTGTGCTGGCTTGAGTCGGTCAACCGACACTTTTTCGGTCCTGTCGCCCACTTGCAGGGTGAAAAATTTGTCCCCAGCCTGTACGGGGGTTGAAGGGGTCCGCGGTGGGCGTCGTGCCGGACGAAAACAAACCGTGCCTGGTGCAGGCTTAGTGGGACGTGTGAGGTGGATTCGCCGTGTCGGGCAATGGGCACCGGGGCGAACTGCAGCGCCTGTGAGGCGAAGTCGTGGCGTTGCTGGTCAGCTGACCAGGGTGTCGTGGTGGTGGGCAGGAACTCGCCGGGTACACGCAGCGGCTGACCGTACACGAGCTCTGCTGCCGATGCGTGGAGGTCTTCTTTAACCGCGGTGCGCAGGCCGAGGAGGACCCACGGAAGTCGGTCGGTCCAGGCGCCGTCTTGGAGGCTGGCTCGAAGAGATGCCTTCAAGGATCTGTGGAACCGCTCACACAGTCTGTTGGCTTGGGGGTGGTACGCTGTGGTGCGGTGAATGGTCACCCCGAGATTGCGTGCGACGGCGGTCCAGAGTTCAGAGGTAAATTGCGGACCTCTGTCCGACGTCATGTCGGAGGGGACGCCGAACCGTGCGACCCAGGTGCTGACAAAGGCTCTGGCGATGTCGGCGGTGGTGGTAGAGGTCAGTGGAATTGCCTCAGGCCAGCGTGTGGTGCGGTCAACGATGGTCAGCAAGTGCGTGTGGCCTTGCGACGGCGGCAGGGGCCCGACGATGTCCACGTGGATGTGGTCGAATCTCCGCGAGGGGACGGAAAACTCCTCGAGGGGTGCTTTCGTGTGTTGCTGTACCTTGGCCCATTGGCAGGCTAGGCAGGAGTTGGCCCAAGTACGCACATCCTTGCAAAGGCCGCGCCAGACAAAGCGGTTGGCTACCAATTTGATGGATGCGCGGGTGCCGGGGTGGGAGAGGTTGTGGAGAATGTCGAATACCCGGCGGCGCCAGGACGCTGGGACGACGGGCCGAGGTTGACATAGGGATATGTCGCACTTGACCGTGACTGCGGTCGGGCCACAGGCGACGTCGGCCAGCCGTAGCCCTGGTAGGTTGGTGGGTGCGGAGAGCAGATCAGGGTTGGTGATCTGGTCTGCTGCGAGTTGAGCGTAGTCGACTGCTAGGTGTGCGGTGTGGATGGCGGGGTGGGAGAGGCAGTCGGCTACCACATTGTCTCGGCCGGAGACGTGTTGGATGTCCGTGGTGAACTCAGACACTGCCGCGAGCTGGCGCTGCTGCCTGGCGGACCAGGGGTCGGTTGTCTTTGCCATTGCGAATGTCAGGGGCTTGTGGTCGACAAACGCAGTGAAGGGGTGGCCCTCAAGCAAAAACCGGAAATGGCGGACCGCCAGGAACAGCGCAAGGAGCTCGCGGTCGAAGGTGCTGTACTTGACCTCCGGGGGGCGTAGTTGGCGGCTGAAGAAGGCAAGTGGTTGCCAGGCGCCGTCGACCCACTGCTCATACACGGCGCCGACCGCGTGGTCGGAGGCATCCGTGGTGAGCGCTACCCTGGCATTGGGCCGTGGGTGCGCGAGCAGGGTGGCGTTGGCGAGCGCGGTCTTGGTGGAATCAAAGGCGGCGGACGCGTCTGCCGTCCATTCGACCGTCATCTTGCCGCTCCTGCCCCGGAGGGCTTCATACAGGGGACTCATGAGGGACGCCGCTTTGGGGATGAAGCGGTTATAGAAATTCACCATCCCGAGGAACTCCTGGAGGCCTTTGATGGTGGTGGGGCGGGGAAATTGTTGGACGGCCTGCACCTTGGTGGGCAGGGGAATGGCCCCAGCATGGGTGATGTGGTGGCCGAGGAAGTCGATCTTGTCCAGGCCGAACTGGCATTTGGCTGGGCTGAGGATGAGCCCGTGGTCACTGAGGCGCCCGAACAGGATGTGTTCGAGGTGTTCCTGCTTGGAGGAACTGGCTACCAGGATGTCGTCCAGGTAGACGAACAGGAACTTCAGGTCCCGAAGGACCGAGTCCATGAGCCGTTGGAATGCCTGGGCCGCGTTTTTGAGGCCGAAGGGCATCTGCAGGAACTCGAACAGGCCGAAGGGGGTGATTACGGCCGTCTTTGGGACGTCCGCGGGGTGGACGGGGACTTGGTGGTAGCCGCGCACCAGGTCGAACTTGGAAAAGACTGAGCGGCCGGCCAGTCTAGCCGAGAAGTCCTGAATGTGCAGCACGGGGTACCGATCAGGGGTGGTGGCGTCATTGAGGCGGCGGTAATCCCCACAGGGGCGCCAACCTCCGCCTGGTTTGGGGGCGATGTGGAGTGGGGAGGCCCAGGGACTGTTGGAGCGGCGGATGATGCTGAGCTGTTCCATGGTGGCAAACTCGGTCCGCGCGATCTCCAGTTTGGCCGGGTCCAGCCTGCGGGCGTGGGCGTACACTGGGGGGCCTGTGGTGGGGATGAAGTGTTCCACCCCGTGTTTGGCGGCCTCCACGGAGAAGGTCGGATTGGTAAGGGCCGGGAATTCAGCCAGGAGTGCCGAGTAGTCATCCGTGGCCCGGGCGTGGCACTGTGATGCCATGTCGGCGGGTTGACGGGGGGCCATGGCGCCCAGGATGGGGGACATGGTGTTCATGTCCACGAGGCGGTGACGAGGGATGTCTACCAGTAGGCCATGGGCGCACAGGAAATCTGCGCCGATGAAGGGGGAGAGCACCTTGGCAGTGATGAACTCCCATCGGTAGCGGTGACCAGCGAGGTCGAGGGTGACTGTCCGGGTGCCATACGTCCGGATTTCCGAGCCGTTAACAGCAGCCAGCGCCGGTCCTCGTTCGCCCTTTTGGATGTCGAGGGAGGAGGCCGGGATGATGCTGTGCTGAGCCCCAGTGTCGCACAGGAACTGGCGGCCGGTTTTGTCATCCGTGACGAACAGCAGGGAGCCCACGTGGCCCACGGCCATCGCGGGGGCTGGAACGGGTGCGGACTTGAAAGAGCAGGGAGGTGTGCTCCGTTGTGCCCTGGCGCCGAACCGTGCGTGGTAGTAACAGTGGCCCGGGTTAGTGGGGCGTGAAGGCCCCATGGGCCTGGTGACAGGCCCTTGTGGCCGCGTGCTGGATGGTGAGGGGCGTGCCCAGGCATTGGCTGCCAGGTCAGGAGTGACGTCGTGGCTGGAGTGAGCGGACAGCAGCTTGTCGGCCTCATCGGCCAGGGCTTCCAGGTTCGTGAGGCCGGACGCCACGATCGCTGGGTGGATGCTGAGAGGGAGCTGGCGGATGAACAGCATGCGGAAGAGGGATCCAGGTGGGCTCTCGTCGGTGAGGGAGAGCATGTGGGAGAGGAGGTCTGACGGTGAGGCATCACCGAGGCCTGGAAGGTCGAGGCGGTGGCAGTTTCGCTGATATGCCTAGGCCGTAAATTTTTTAAGGAGCGCTGTCCTGAGATGTGCGTACTTGCCTTCCTCTGGTGGGTTCTGCAGCGTTGTCCAAACCTTGGAAACTGCGGCGCTACCGAGTGATGTGACGAGATAGTCATACTTCGTCCCATCTGTGGTGATATTTCGCAGTCGGAAGCGAGATTCAGCTTGGAGAAACCAGGCTTCGGGCTGGTTTTCCCAAAACTCCGGCAGTTTCACGGAAACTGCGTTCGTGTCCGCCATTGCAGTGCTCGGAATACGATCTGAGCGTCGGGGTCACCAATGTTGAGGCTGCCGCGAAACACGAATTAAGGTTGAATCCATTTGTGTTAAACAAGAGACTTTTTAATCACCGCATGGCACAAAATGGCAGACTCAAAAGCTCCCAGAATTCTCTGGGTAAAACCTGAGGCCCCGCCCCCTTCTGCCTTAAAGGTAAGGTGCCTTAAAGGGAAGGTGCTGGAAATTTGTCCACAGACGGAAGAGTGGATTATGCCCGTTTTAGGTGGCGATCCGCCACACTATCACATTTGTGCTGCTGAAAAATAATTTCTACTTTGTAACAACTCAGAAGTGACAGTATGGGCTGGATTTTGTCAATGGGGACGTGATGGAGGCGGGACTCCCACTTTTTGTGTTGTAGTCCCGCCTCCATCGACTTGTGGCCAACCCACTGTATTTTCCCTTGATTGACCTTGTTAAGCCCGCCCAGCGGGCTTAGCAGGCCAATCAAGGGTCCCTTGGATACAGGTGACATCAGCCATTGAAATTTCATCTGTCAAGAGCTTTTGACAGATGAAATTTCAGCATTTGACAGCTCTGTGAAGCTGTCAAACACTGACAATATGATTTCTAACTTGAGTCCCTGTACTTAGACTCAGTTAGAAATCAATCCAGCACAGAAAGCAGAGACTGCAGCTTTTGACAGCTCCGCGGCCATTCTGCTTTCTGTGCCGTGGATGTGAGGGACTCCAAACACCTTAGCCTGCAGGACAAAGTTAAGGTAAGTACAAGTTCTTAAAACACTTTACACACTTACCTCTGCACTCATGCACCCATCACTCACCTGCACACCAGACATCTCGACCCCTCCAAGCCCTCCAGACCGACGGTCCGCCTCGCTAAATCGGCGTGGTTCGGACCTGTCGGGAAGCCCACACTTCAGGGCCAAAAATAGGGATTAGGCAAAAAACTACCTGTTAACTACCTGTTAACAGGCAGTTTATTGGCACTAATTCCCTTCCCGCCTCGGGGAGGCGGATCCCAGCACAGGTCGTGTACCCGCCTCCTGTGAAACTGGCATGGAGGCGGGTTGGGGGCGAGATGGGTTCGGGACCCCCGAATCTGCTATTTTCCGACCCCACACGCCTCCAAACCCGCCTCCACGGGTCAATGAAAATTCTGCCCTATAGCTCTGGAGTCAGATCCCGACCTGATTTTGGAACATAAGAACATAAGAAATAGCAGCAGGAGTAGACCATTTGGCCCCTCGAGCCATTCAATAAGATCATGGCTGATCTTCTACCTCAACTCCACTTTCCTGCACTATCCCCATATCCCTTGATTCTCTTAATATCCAAAAATCTATCGATCTCTGTCTTGAATATATTCAATGACTGAGCCTCTACAACCCTCTGGGGTAGAAAATTCTGAAGATTCACCACCCTCTGAGTGAAGAAATACTCCTCATCTCAGTCCTAAATGGCCGACCTCTTATTCTGAGACTTTGACCCCTGGTTCTAGACCCCCCAGCCAGGGGAAACATACTCCCTGCATCTACCCTGTCAAGACCTGTAAGAATTTTGTATGTTTCAATGAGATCACCTCTCATTCTTCTAAACTCCAGAGAATATAGGCCTAGTCTACTCAATCTCTCCTCATAGGACAATCCCCCCATCCCAGGAATCAGTCTGGTGAACCTTCGTTGCACTCCCTCTATGGCAAGTGTATTCTTCCTTAGGTAAGACCAAAACTGTACACAATACTCCAGGTGTGGTCTCACCTAAGGTCTCAATATAATTTGCAGTAAGACATCTATACTCTTATACTCAAATCCTCTTGTAATAAAGGCCAACATACCATTTGCTTTCCTAATTGCTTGCTGTACCTGAATGTTAACTTGCAGTGATTCATGTACAAGAACACCCAGGTCCCTCTGAACACCAACATTTCCCAATCTCTCACCATTTAAAAAATATTCTGCTTTTCTAGTTTTCCTACCAAAGTGGATAACTTCACATTTTTCCATATTATATTCCATTTGCCATATTCTTGCCTACTCACTTAGCTTGTCTATATCCCCTTGAAGCCTCTTTGCATTCTCCTCACAACTTACATTCCCACCTAGCTTTGCATCATCAGCAAACTTGGATATATTACATTTGGTCTCCTCATCCAAATCATTGATATAGATTGTGAATAGCTGAGGCCCAAGCACTGATCCTTGCGGTACCCCACTAGTTGCAGCCTGCCAACCTGAAAATGACCTGTTTATTCCTACTCTCTGTTTTCTGTCTGTTAACCAATCCTCAATCCATGCTAGTATATTACCCCCAATCCCATGAGCCCTAATTTTGTTTAATAACCTCTTGAGTGGCATCTTATCGACTGCCTTTTGAAAATCCAAATACACCACATCCACTGGTTCCCCCTTATCTATTCTGCTAGTTACAACCTCAAAAAACTCTAACAGATTTGTCAAACATGATTTCCCTTTCTTAAATCCGTGTTGACTCTGCCCAATCCTATTTTTGTTTTCTAAGTGCCCTGTTACCACATCCTTAATAATAGATTCTAGCATTTTCCCTACGACTGATGTCAGGAAACAGCGTTGCATAGGAGTCCAAGACGCTCATGGTGAGGCCTTCGCGTACCACTTTGGTCATGACCGTGGCTCAGTGGGTAGCACTTTCACCTCTGAGTCAGAAGGTTGTGGGTTCAAGCCCCACTCCAGAGACTTGAGCACAAAAATGTAGGCTGACACTCCAGTGCAGTACTGAGGGAGTGCTGTACTATCCGAGGTGCCATCTTTCAGATGAGACATTAAACCAAAGCTCCGTCTACTCTCTCAGGTAGACGTAAAAGATCCCATGGCACTATTTCAAAGGAGAACAGGGGAGTTATCCCTGGTATCCTGCTTAATATTTATCCCCCAATCAACATCACTAAAACAGATTATTTGGTCATTATCACATTGCTGCTTGTGAGAGCATGCTGTGTGCAAATTGGCTGCTGCGCTTACTAAATTACAACAGTGACTATATTTCATTGGTTGTAAAGCGCTTTGGGATGTCCTGAGATCATGAAAGGCGCTATATAAATTCTTTGACACTGTATGGAATATACTTGCATTGCAATGTCACGCCAAGTTTATAAAGCCACTAAATCTCCCGGATACTTTATAAACCAATCATTTAAAGGGTAAATACACCAATCTTGCACTCCCAGTAGAGAGCCGTAAGCACAGAATGAATCCGGTCAGAGGGAGGGCTACAACACTGTAGCGTTGATTCTCCAACACAGGTCTCCTTTGAGAGGTGCTCCTCGCTAGGAGCACTCACCAATGAATTTAGCTGTAAATGTTTTGAGGAGTGGTGCATCTGCCCATACACTCAAAACATTTTTAAACTTATTGACCTGGAGAGGGGCTTTGCAGAGGCATGTAAGTATGTGCAGAGTGCTCTCCTACCAGGAGAGGTGGATTTGCAGCCAGCCCGTATAAATCAGGTACTCCCGGCTGTAAATTCATACTGTAGCCTCCAATCTGATACTGGGAGTTAAAGTATTAACTGCAGCCTAAATATTCTCCTGCTCCCTAGAACCTTAGATATTTAGGAACATCGGAACTTTCGGAACAGGAATAGGCCATTCAACCCCTTGGGCCTACTCCACCATTCAATTAGAAGATGGTTGATCTGCACCTCAACACCACTTTCCCACCTTTGCTCCATGCCCATTGATACTCTTACCTAACAAAAATCTATCTGTCTCAGTCTTGAAAGCTCCAATTGTCCTAGCACCCACTGCCTTTTGGGGGAGAGAATTCCAGATTTCTACCATGCTTTGTGGGGAAAAAGTGCTTCCTGATTTCGCTCCTGGGAGGTCTAGCTCCTTGTTATTTGCAGCACAGAAGAAAGGGATTCAGTCCATAGTGCCTGCACCATGATAGACCTTCAGCTGGAGCTTCTTTCATCCCAGTTCTGGGCTGTTTGCCTGCATTTTTATATCACTATCGAACTGTGCAACTGCCCCAGGAAAGATAAATAGGTACAGTCTCTCCCATTTGCATGAGTGCATAAATAAAAGGAGACAGCCAAAAATCATTATAGCACTCCACCTTCATTGGGAACAGAGGTATGTAAGCCATGTTACCTATAATTTACGTGATTGAGGTTAAACACTACTGAAGATATTATAGAAGTAGCTTTGCCAGCACTTGCTGTATCAGATCAATGCCAATTTTCTTGGCCATAACTACTCCACAACGCCACAGCAAAGAATTCCTAAGCTATTGCTAAGGGGTGGAATTGGAATAGAATGCTTTGTTTGCATGCTACATATTAACATCAAAACCACGCACTATAGTCCTAACATTATTCAACTGTGATGCAACAGTGATCACATTTTGCTTTAACTTAACTATTTTATAAATGTTTTCAATATTTTAAGTGTACTAGATTGAATAACAGACATAGAAGTCTTCATGTCATCAGTGTAGTTACGAGAGTGCTGTGTTATTTTAAATCCTGGCAATCATTTGAATTTAGTTTTAAGGACAAATTTCCCAATGTAAAAAACTCTCAGCCTCATTAGTCTTATCTCTGGACCTTAAGTTTTAAAATTATTTTATTTATTTATAGTTTTCAAAAATTCAAAATTTGCAACCTTCTCAGATTTTAGTTTTAGTCTTGGAAAAAAGTGCTAGCGGAAAAAATTACTTCCACTTTCCATATTTTTGTTCTCTTCTTCAGGCATATTTTTCTAATTATGTTTCAGAAAATTTCACAATTGCTTCACTTCACACACAACTCGCGACCACATTGCGCATTAGAGCAATTCCGCTCAGTCCACGAACACCTCCATTTACGGCACGTTAAAGGCACTATATAAATGCAAGTTGCTGATGTTGTTCACTGATCCCACGCTCCCAATGGGGCGTGGTGTTCAAAAGAGGTGCAAGTTGACAAGTTGGCACTACAGTGCTGAAGCGCTATCTTCCATTCTCTTTCCCAGTGTGGCTCCCTGCTGGGAGTGCAGGGCCGGTGAGTTTAATCTCGAGAACTATTGAACTGAGGCTGATATTTTATGAGTCTGTTTTAATTGCCAATGTCTGTTTCAAAAGTTGTGGACCGCTGACCAATGTTATGTTAGTCTTAGAAATCATTTTGGTTTTAGTTTTACTTTCATCGCTTTAGAATCATAAAATTATCAAACTATATAGCACAGAAGGAGACCATTCGGCCCATCATGTCCGTACCAGCTCTCTGAAAGAGCTATCCACTTAGTCCCATTCCCCTGCTATTTCCCCACATGTTTTTATTTCTTCATTTCAAATTTTAGTCGTGTTTTAATTTTATTTCATCATAAATTTCATTGTAATTTCAATTTAGTTGAAAAATATGCAACAATTTTAATTTAAAAAATATGTTAACTTGTCTGTTCTCTTTACAGATGTTAACAACATGTTGTGTATTTCCAGCATTGTTCTGGTTTTATTTTAATCAACTATTTTCTTCCTAATTTCAGTTGAACACAGCCAATATGTATGAACAACTGTGTGTGCCATATGCTATCTAATCAGTGTTGGACGTGTGGGGAACTAGTCTTGCATCTCTAAGAACGCCTGCTCTGGGTGCCAAACTGCTGGAAGGTACAAAGTTAAAAATACAGTTGGGTAGTTGAACCATACATTCCTTTTTCTCCCGTGGTCATTATCTGGGAAGCATTAACCATTTTGAGATGTTTGAGGCCCTAAAAAATTATTTGTTTTCCAACTAACTCCAGGAAAATGAGATGCTTCGTAATGACAGAATTCTCCTTCAGAAGTGGCCTGTTTGAATCTCACGAAAAGTTGCCAGTTACAATAGTTGTCACATAGGCTGAGATCGACTGATAAAGTATGGTGCACAGGGATGAATTATCGTGATCCCTATGTTTTTCAAATGAATTAAATGCTATTTCAGTTTTCAGTTTTAAATACTTTTCTTCCCCTGTTGAGGCCCAACTTATAGGACACATGCTGATTCCCAGTGCAAAAGGATCTGCTCCAAGGTGTTTGGCAATGCCACGGTGTAACCAGCTCATTTTCCTTTAGGGAAGCAATTCAGCTCGACTCAGTGTCTGTCCTGATGGCCAAATAAGGAACCACTGTGTGTGGAGTCATCAACTGAAGTTCAGTTCTAGCACTCTGCATCATGGAACTCGTTATTGGGCCATAATTTACTGCCAAAATAATGGTGAGGCTAATGGCGCTCGCTGTTATTTATGTGCAAATGGTGCAGCAACTTCAGGCGAGAGGCAGATGTGCGGTTAAACTCAAATATCCAAATACAGCAACTTCACACCAAAAGTTGGTGTCCGAGTTGCGCCACTCCACTGTTAGCTTCGTGAAAATGGCATCTCACTGTCTGCCTCACCATTATAATGCATTGAACGGTGTGAAGTTTGCACGGTAGATACGAACTAAACTCACCACAGAAAATTAAGTCTTGTCTATTCCAGTCTAAGCGCCCTGTTAACGACATGATAAGTGTTAATTTCAGACAAACAACCTCTCTGGCACTGAAAGTTATCTACTACAAGTGTAGAGTCTCATTCCTTCAGATTTTAATCATTGTTGTTCATAGAAAAATTGCTGTTCATTGTTGGAGATTTTAAAAATTAAAATTTATTATTTTACTTTTCCTTTCTGTCTCTTTTTTCTCTCCCTCGTAAGCCAATCTTTCTTTCCCTCTCTTTGTTTCTCCTTCTGTACCTGATTTGCTATTGAATTCACCCGCTCTAATTTACACTTTCTTCTCAGTCCTTGCGCTGTTAATTTCACAATCCTGCCATCTGATTGGTTAACGAGATACGCAGCTGCTTGCCCTGTTCACGCAGGTCCCAGATTCCCGGTCTCTCCTGCTGCGACGTTATCAGCTCACACTTTCAGCAACTTGCCGCACAAAATATCATCGCGACTAAACGGGCAAGGGGACGTCCAACTAATGGCGGACGTCATTTGTTGCCCTGTTACAGCAAATTATGACCCATTATCTTTTACATTATTTCAATCCTCTATCTTCCCCCTCCCCTCCATTCCATGGCCTGCTTCAATTGATTTTTCATAGTCTTCTTCAGATATACCGGAAATTATATTTTTCCAGCAATTTTTAGTTACACATTGCATAATTAATATAGAATGATCCCCTGATATTTTCTATTCACTGTTCTGCTTACAACATCAGAAACCATTTTTTAAGTGTTTTTAGAACACTTTGCGAGCAACACTGGTAATACCTCATTTATAGCCCACTCCTAGTTGCTCCAAGAAGGTGTTATTGGGCCTTTCACATGAACCGCTACAGTCCTTGCAGTGATGGTATTCCAACAATGGAGTTAGGTAGGGAATTCCAGGAGTTTGGCCCAGCAGCGATGAAGGAACCAGGATATATGTCCAAGTCAGGATGGTGTGTGACTTGGAGATAATGGTGTCCCCATGACATATAAAAAAAGAAAGACTTGCATTTATATAGCGCCTTTCAAAACCTCAGGACGTCCTAAAGTGCTTTACAGCCAATGAAGTCCTTTTGAAGAGCAGTCAATGTTGTAATTCGGAGACTTAAGCACAAAATCTAGGCTGACACTCCAGTGCAGTGCTGAGGGAGTGCTGCACTGTTGGAGGTGCTGTCTTTTGGATGAGACGTTAAACCGAGGCCCCGTCTGCCCTCCCAGATGGACATAAAAGATCCCACAGCACTATTCGAAGAAGAGAAGGGGAGTTCTCCACGGTGTCCTGGCCAATATTTATCCCTCAACCAACATACTAAAACAGATCATCTGGTCATTAACACATTGCTGTTCATATAAAAAATGTAAAGGAAAGTCTTTCAATATTGCTACCTTCCTTTCATGCTCTTTCATGTTTAGGCAAAAAAGGCAATGAAGATTATTTTACAGGCAATAATATGCCCTTAAATAATCAGAAAGAAACCTAAAGTTAGTGACAGTGTATTTCTGTTAAAGCTGTAGTTCATTTAACGGTATACAGTATACTTTATTGCAGTATTACACAGTGAGCCAGCAGTTATGTGATTTTACAAATTAAAATCACATGTTGTGGCAGTCTACCCTGAACCAGCCACCCCCACAATGTAAAAGATGATCCTTCCAAATTAAGCCCTGATCAAGTGCATCCCATGAACCCAAACAGCTGATTGACTGGCTCTCAGCAACAGTTGCACAGAAAGGAAAGAAAAGAAAAATTAAAAACAAATGGAGTAGCGCAGTCTTGGCAGACTGTCAGCAGGGAAGTGGAGAGCCAGTGACAAATGTGTTTGTGAAGCAAATACTCGTCACAGAGGGAGAGCTGCACAACAAACAAATAAGAGGCCGAATTAATGAATAAATAAAAGCTGACAAGTGTTCTTGCTAATGAAACCTTGGGAAATGTTCTTGATGGACATTTCTTTCACCTTGCAATGATTCTCTGGGGAGAGCGAGAGTGTGAGACGTTTGCAATGATTTAACTCTTTGATTGCCAAATGTTATTTCCATATTGACTAACCACTTCAGAACTGAACTGTCTCTCCCATATTCCTCCGAGACTTTCTCATTCCACTACGTTCCTGGTCATTTTGTCATGTCTGTTTAGCTCATTTTTTTTGTCTTTTTGATGCCTTTTACATGTCTAACTGAGATAACCTTGTATAGTACACTACATACCTCTAGCCTGCATTTTAATTTTAAAACATTTTAAAATACCGTTGCTGAATTGACAAAATGATTCAATACTTTCTCCTTCTCTCATTCTACTTTTATAATATGTAAGATTCATCATTTACGGAAGATCCTTTTTGCAGCTGTTATATGATAGAAAACATGTGTGTTTATAGCATTTTCAAAGCTGCAAAATCCATTCAGTACTCAAAGGGGTAATGGTGAAGATCATAAAGGCAAATGTACAGAAGGCTTCTTCAACTGCAGTCTGAAAATTAAAATGTGTCGAGTGCTGTTAATATCATAGTCCTTTATCAGCAAAAATAAAAATGATTTTACACGATTATGGTACACATCACACAGCTGCTAAAACATTTCACGTTGCCTACATAACAATGGCCACTGCGCTCTCGAAACAATTTGACGTGTGAAGCGCTTTGAGATCATTTGTTGTTGTGATCAGGCTCTATGTAAGTGCAAGGATTCCTTTTATCTTTCAAAACTGCCTTATGATCTCCATGCAATCTTCCGGACCTCACCTTGCATTTTAAAACTGCAAGTCTTGTCTGTTGGACTTTGTTGTGTGTTGGCCGCCACGTTTGCCTGCAAATCAACAGTGTTTATACTTCAAAAGCAATTAATTCTGCTTCGGGACATCCTGAGAACATGAAAGGCACTATATCAATGCAAGTTCATTTTTTTGCTCTTTCTTTCTTGAACTCATCTATAATTAGAATATTGCAATTGTAATGATATTAAGCTAATTAGATTTTGTAATTTACTTGTGTCTGTAATCAGGAGTTCTTGATTTTTCCTGCAAGTGAAATAAACAACATATAAACTGAGACCGCCTACTTCCACCTCTGTAACATCGCCTGTCTCCGCCCTTGCCTCAGCTCATCCACCGCTGAAACCCTCATCCATGCCGTTGTTACCTCTAGACTTGACTATTCCAACGCACTCCGAGCTGGCCTCCCACATTCTACCCCACGTAAACTTGAGGTCATCCAAAACTCGGCTGCCCGTGTCCTAACTCGCACCAAGTCCTCTTCGCCCATCACCCCTGTGCTCGCTGACCTACATTGGCTCCCGATTAAGCAGCGCCTCGATTTCAAAATTCTCATCCTTGTTTTCAAATCCCTCCATGGCCTCGCCCCTCCCTATCTCTGTAATCTCCTTCAGTCCCACAACCCCCTGAGATATCTGCGCTCCTTTAATTCTGCCCTCTTGAGCATCCCTGATTATAATCGCTCAATCATTGGTGGCCGTGCCCTCTGTTGACTAGGCCCTAAGCTCTGGAATTCCCTGCCTAAACCTCTCCGCCTCTCTACCTCACTCTCCTCCTTTAAGACGCTCCTTAAAACCTACCTCTTTGACCAAGATTTTGGTCGCCTGCCCTAATTTCTCCTTATGTGGCTCAGTGTCAAATTTTTTGTCTTATAATACTCCTGTGCAGCGCCTTGGGATGTTTTACTACATTAAAGGCGCTATATAAATACAAGGTGTTGTTGTTGTTTGCTTGATGCTACCATAACTATTAAAGAGTTATCAATAGTTTCTCAGAGACATGAATGTGGATTTTCCAGGAGACAGGCACAGTGGCCTTTGCACTCACCACATTGATTGAGTGATAACCAAACTCCAACGTTGACAGTCAACCTCACTATCCTAGTATCAGTGAACTCCTGGCATAAATAATGCAATCCCTTGGGTGCTCACCAATGTTCCCTCTAATTTTTTTATTTTAGGTGCGCGGTCCCTTTAACTGGCTGCATGGCCCATTCAAATTTTCGCGCATGCGCGGTTTCTTCAGTGTAAAAGCTGGTGAGCGGACCTCCAGACCACTGCATGGCCACGCAGCTTAATGGGAACATTGGTGCTCACTGCTTGTACGGTGGGATTGCCTGCGCTGTCACATAGCCACATGTGTGCCATCAGTGCAGTGCCAGTGCAGTGCCCTATCCAGCTGTTGCCAGCCATCTGTGGGAAATGTGACCTGCTGAACAAGGCATCGGTCACCTTCTCGATACATCTATGCACTTCAGCTTGACTGACGATACTGATGTTCCCTGTAGTACCCGGGAATGAACATCACATATTGAAAAGCTGCAGTAGCCACGACAGCCTGTGGTGGGATTTGGCTGGAGGTCATATTCCAGCATGTGGCACAATTCTATTGCAGCCTCTCTAGTGAACGGTATGACTGAAATTCCCAGTAAGGTATCACATTATAAAGAAAGAGTTCTTCTGACAAATCAAGGCAAGTGTGCTGCAGCCTGCATATCTTGAGTTGTAGGGTAATGGCAGTTGTGGGCTGCCCACCTCAAGTGCGGTCATGATGCGGAGATGCCGGCGTTGG
The DNA here is from genome assembly GCA_030390025.1 of Squalus acanthias. Classification (NCBI taxonomy): domain Eukaryota; kingdom Metazoa; phylum Chordata; class Chondrichthyes; order Squaliformes; family Squalidae; genus Squalus; species Squalus acanthias. The sequence continues at coordinate 10,897,536 of CM059430.1, forward strand.
ACTGGGGTGGACAAAAATGAGAAGTCGCACAACACCAGGTTATAGTCCAACAGACTTCTCATTTTCGTCCACCTCAAGTGCAGCCTCGCCTGCCTGGCATCTCTCCTGTACTCTTCCTCCTTCTCATTCTCAAAATAACATAAATATGAAGGTGTTCCCTGAGGAATACTGACCATCCAAATTTGAACTGCAGCAGCAGCTCAGAATAGCAGTACCAAAAACATTATGAAAATAAAGTAAATACCCCCAGAAAACCTCACCTACAACATATTTCTCCCAGAGACCTCAAAAACCCATGTTAAAAAATGTCCTTTTACCTTTAAGTGCTGTTTTCCAGTTGGAATACTACTCAGCAGCCCGGAATACCTTCTGTGAGCAGGATGAACACATGGAGCATGCCCTACATGAATTAGGGGAAGTTGCAAATGCATTCATTGCTATTTACTTCAATTCATTAGATTATTAAAATGAAGCTCCCACGCCTATTTTCATTGAAGGTTCTTGCCCCTAAGTCCCACCCAAACGGAAGTGCACTTTTTGGGGCAGAGATCTGGTGTCCCTCTGTCTACCTAGACTGGTGACTATGTAAATGTGATTCCCAGTAAAAAAGTAAAAATTTTAAAGTTAATCGTTTTACATACAGACGGCAGCTTTTGACACGTTAGACCCCATGCGATTCCACCTCATTGTCTCAGTTGTATCTTGCTATGTCTTTGATGTGGTACCTTCCTGGCTGACCTGATTAACTTTATCACACCTCGGCAGATAAACAGTCAGGATGATTGAATTCAGTTGTCTGCAATTGTAAGTTACACATGCATTGTTCTCTACCTATATATGCTTTGACGATTCTGTATCCCCTCACTTCACCCGACGAAGGAGTTGTAACTCCGAAAGCTTGTGATTTAAAATAAAACTGTTGGACTATAACCTGGTGTTGTGCGACCTCTCGACTATGTAAATGCCAGGGACAGTTAATTACACCACTTCTTTCATCACTCTGGGAATCCCACAAGTGATAGAAGTGTGGCTGTGTTCAATTTGGAACTAAAGCTATGTCACTGTGAATAAACGAATTTTCTCTGTAGTGAAACGCAAATTTCCTCTTACACCACTGTGTGGACAGAGCCAACGTCACACGCCATGGTGACATATGAAATGGTATTAAGCATATCTTTTAAATTAGTTCTGGAAAATTAAGTATTAAGAACATCGGAATAGGAGTAGGCCATTCAGCCCTCGAGCCTGCTCCACCATTCATTGAAATCATGGCTGATCTGTATCCGAACTCCATCCACCTGCCATGGCTCTATGTCCTTTTATACCCTTGGCTAGCCAAAATCTACCAATCTCAGATTTAAAATTATTAATTGAACTGGCATCTCCTGCTTTTTGTGGGAGAGAGTTCCACACTTCTATCACCCTTTGCATGAAGAGGTGTTTCCTAACTTCTCTCCTGAATGGTCTGGCTCTGATTTTAAGGTTACATCCCCTTTTCCTAGACTCCCTCACCAGCGGAAAAAGTTTGTCTCTACCCTATCAATTCCTTTCAAAAACCTAAAAGCCTCAATCAAATCACCTCTTAACCATCTATGTTCCAGGGAATACAAACCAAGTGTTGCTTCATATGTGTGAATTATTCTTGACACATAGCAATCATCTAGAAAGCTAAATGATAATTTGCAACCATATAAGTATGCAAGAAGGGATAAGTAGAAGGGAATTATAAGGAGGTTTCTCATTCTAGGGGTTGAAACTATGTCAGCAACTGAGAGACAAATCTCAAGCAGTTTCTTCATGTTATTAAAATTCCAGCCCTGTGTTGCACATGATTCCAATATTCCTATTTTTGAACAATCCATGCAAATATTGATTCGGGTAGAAATTGTAAAATCCTGGAGAGTGCAGAGTAAAATCAATAAGTGACAATTACAACACTGTGATGCAAGAAAATTTCTGATATTAGTCAGAAATATATTGCAAAGGAATTGACTCCCCAAAGCCTTTCCACCATCTACAAGGCACAAGTAAGGAGTGTGATAGGAACATAGAAACATAGAAGATAGGAGCAGGAGTAGGCCATTCGGCCCCTCGAGCCTGTTCCGCCATCTAATGAGATCATGGCTGATCATCCAAATTCACTACCCTGTCCCTGCTTTCTCCCCATATCCCTTGATCCCTTTAGCCTTAAGAAATATATCTAACTCCTTCTTGAATATATTTAATGAATTGGCCTCAACTGCCTTGTGTGGTAGAGAATTCCACAGGTTCACCACTCTCTGGGTGAAGAAATTCCTCCTCATCTCAGTGATGGAATACTCTCCACTTGCCTGGATGAGTGCAGCTCCAACAGCACTCAAGAAGCTCGACACCATCCAGGACAAAGCGGCCCACCACCTTAAACATTCACTTCCTCCACCACTGGCGCACCGTGGCTGCAGTGTGTACCATCTACAAGATGCGCTGCAGCAACTCGCCAAGGCTTCTTCGGCAGCACCTCGCAAACCCGCGACCTCTTCCACCTAGAAGGACAAGGGCAGCACCACCACCTCCAAGTTCCCCTCCAAGTCACACACCATCCTGACTTAGAAGTATATCGCCGATCCTTCATCGTCGCTGGGTCAAAATCTTGGAACTCCCTCCCTAACAGCACTGTTGGAGTACCTTCACCACACGGACTGCAGTGGTTCAAGAAGGCGGCTCACCACCACCTTCTCAAGGGCAACTAGGGATGGGCAATAAATGTTGGCCTTGCCAGCGACGCCCACATCCCATTAAACAAATTTTAAAATTTGTTTTAAAAAGTTACTTCTTGTGTTGGGAAACTGTTTATGCCGGAGATGCACAACATTGCCTTAATTTAAAAAGGTGCTGACCTTTTTGGAATCATTTATATATCTGCTGTCTGGCTCCTTTAAATTAAAAATGAAGGGATTTAGCATGTTGACCTTTTTTTGTCCTGCTGGATTAACAGGATTGGAACACTTCCTCTCACAAGCTTCTACATTCTACTCCTCTTGCCAAAGATACTTAATATCACAAACAGCTCAGTAAAATATTTTTTTCCAGATCAGCCACTGTCAGTGAGTCCCTTAGCAGATTAAGCCTATGTGCGAGTAAGGAAATATCCATGCTTTTCAGAGAATTACTGCCCAAAGGATGTTTAGAAGCAAGCCGGGCCAGTTGTATTATTTTCTTTGTGTTGACAAAAAAAAAACAGATTCAGACAGATCTCAATGGAAAACTGTTGGTTTAACTTGGGAAGTCATGTCAGTGATCTGATTGAGGGACAGCCTGAGATCATGCAGAGTGAGACCATCTCCAGGAGGTAATAACACGTGACATGATATTCATGCCAGCTGCAGTATAACCTGTGTGAAGCCAAGTTTGAAAAGCTCCCAGGCCATGCTTCTGATGTGATTCCATCTCATTGCAACAAAATGTATTTAAACTTTCATTTTATCTTCGTCACAATTTTAAAAAACTGTGCGAGCTTAATTTTCTTCTGCCGTAAGAACACTAGAAATTCTGACACGCAGTGATTGTCTTTCTTAACATGGTGTGCATGAGCTTCTTCACGTGGTGACTTCTCAGAAAAAGTGAGCAAGTGGCAAGACATTTTCCCGATGAGGAGAGATGAGGAGGGAGGGGTAACTCATGCTGCTTATGCCTGCACCCTGCTGCGTGGTCACAGAATGGCTTTGTAGGAATCTGGGAACAGGCTGTTTCTCATCCACTCAGCCAGCGCTGGCAGTGATGTGGGAGGGGAGGGTTATCACAAGGAGAGGGATTATTTGAAAAGCACAGTCAAGAAAGTTTTTTTTAAAGAAAGTAACAATGTGTAAAGTGCAAATGCTTCACCTCTTCAGCTACCTAAATACGAATAATAAACGTAATAAAATTCTAATACTGACATGCAAATTATTCCATTATTACAAAATTATGAGGGGTTTTGCTAGAGTAAATAGGGAGAAACTTTCCACTGGCAGGAGGGTCGGTAACCAAAGGACACAGATTTACAGCAATTGGCAAAAGAACCAGAGGGCAGATGAGAAGAATTTTTTTTACACAGCGAGTTGATATGATCTGGAACGCGCTGCCTGAAAGGGTGGTGGAAGCAGATTCAACAGTAACTTTCAAAAGGGAATTGAATAAATACTTGAAGGGGAGGACAGGCACGATAGGCCATATTGCCTCCTTCTGTGCTGTAAGATTTTATGATTCTATACATAGGATTATAATCATGGCTGGGTTACAGCAATCTATCAAATATGTTTCATTTAATTATTCTCTTCGTTATCAATCCCCTCCTGGTTTTGTTGTCCTCCCAGCTCTGTACTGTTGCACTCCACTTGGAGTTGTCTAAGTTAACAAGCTTCTCCATGGCTGTTTTCAATTCTGATCTAAGCCAACTGACAGTAAGTGTCCTCTGCAAGGTATGATAGGTCCTGCTTCCGATGTTCCACTTTTATTCATCTAACAAACCAGGCAGGAAAGACAATATCCATGGGGTTTGACTGCCGGTCAAACTGGGATTTTGGCCACATATAGAAAAGCAGAGTATTTTTTAAATGGTGATTGGGAAATGTTGGTGTTCAAAGGGATCTGGGTGTCCTTGTACACGAATCACTGAAAGTTAACATGCTGGTACAGCAAGCAATTAGGAAAGCAAATGGTATGTTGGCCTTTATTACAAGAGGATTTGAGTATAAGAGTAAAAATGTCTTACTGCAAATTATTTAGGGCCCTGGTGAGACCACACCTGGAGTATTGTGTACAATTCTGGGCTCCTTACCTAAGGAAGGATATACTTGCCATAGAGGGAGTGCAACGAAGGTTCGCCAGACTGATTCCTGGGATGGGGGATTGTCCTATGAGGAGAGATTGAGTAGACTGGGCCTATATTCTCTAGAGTTTAGATGAATGAGAGGTGATCTCATTGAAACATACAAAATTCTTACATGGCTTGACAGGGTAGATACAGGGAGGATGTTTCCCCTGGCTGGGGAGTCTAGAACCAGAGGTCACAGTCTCAGAATAAGAGGTCGGCCATTTAGGACTGAGATGAGGAGAAATTTCTTCACTCAGAGGGTGGTGAATCTTTGGAATTCTCTACCCCACCGGGGCTGTGGAAGCTCAGTTGTTGAGTATATTCAAGACAGAGATCGATAGATCTTTGAATATTAAGGGAATCAAGGGATATGGGGATAGTGCAGGTGTGACAGAATATGCCATATTCAGAAAAATATACCATTCTATGAAATATTCTGGCCTTTGTAACGTGACATACTAAGTTTGAAAATCTAAAAGCCTCAACAATGGAAAAGCTGTCAACAGCATACAGGCTTTTGAGATAAGATAAGTTGTTGACACTGATCAATAGCCTTAATGAAACAGAAGGTTAAAGGTTCCCGAAAGTCTGAAGCTTGGAAAGAACACAATGGTATACCCAGTTAAAGTGTCTTAAACCAACACTTCGGAAAAAAATCACGTAAATTAAAGAAACATATGCCTTCATAAAAATGAAATCAAATGAAACACAGGAGACACGATTATGTGTTGCAACCAACTGAGGTAACTAAGGAGACAATGGTGCAACCAGTTGAGGTGTTTTTTAATTTACATGTTGTAAAAAGATACAAACAGAAGACTTTCATAAGAATGGCATCAAGTGGGAGAGGCACCACCCGTCACATTGTTTTTGTGTTGAACTTGAAACACCTAAAGGAGAGACACGAGTCTGCTTGCTACTAGCTGAACTGACTGTAAGAATAGAAGGGGTCAGCAGAAAAATGACTAGAGATAATTAGCTTACATCAGCAGAAAACTTCAAAGGATATACCACTGAGAAAGGGTATAAAAATTGGACTTTCAAATGGAAAGATAGATTCGCTGAAGGGGCAAAGTGATTCTTAGGCTTCAGAGTCAAGCTCTGTAAGTCTTCAACTCTTTGAGTCTTGGGGATCAAGGTACTTGTATTTGATTTTGGTGGATATCCTGGAATAAGACTAAGAAATGTAAAAATGTAATGAAGTTAAGATTTGAGAATAAGGATCTCTGATAATAAGAATTGTAAAAGCTTTTTGTTTTTGGAATTGTTAAAGTTGCAATTGAATTACCAACTGTAATTACATGTTGGTTCTTTAATAAATCTATATATTTTTAGAATTGTCTCACATAGTACTTCTGTATCAAACTCGCGAACTCAATCTCTGTACGCTCTTTGGTGAGGAGTTACAGAATTCTGGGAGAGTTTTCCGGACCCTCATAATATCCGGACGGTTACAGTTTAGTTAAACTTATTAAAAGTGCTATCTGGAGGACGGTAACATCTTCAAGCTGTTCCTTTCCTTTAGGGAGACGTAGTCTGGACCTTTAGACCCAATTAAGCATCTTTAGGATTCAGCTACCTCTAACTTTAGTTGAAGGTGAACGTCTGGGGAATATGCCTGATTCGGGGTAGCCCAAAAGGGGCTAGGACTAGTAATTATCCCTTCACAGGAAAGTAGAGATGAGGAAGAAGATCAGCCATGATCTTATTGAATGGCAGAGCAGGCTCGAAGGGCCAAATGGCCTACTCCTGCTCCTATTCTTATGTTCTTATGTTCTTATTTAATTTCTAACACAAAGGGGGGGAAATTCAGTATCGCCCCGTTTGGGGCGCAATTATCAGCCGGGCACAAAGATTAGCGCCTGGCGCTAATTATCGCCTCTGACTGCAAACTTGACTTTTATTGCCCCTGGAGGTGATTGGAGCGCTAAATCAGGTGCTACATATCTGTCTTAAGGCGCAAAGGCCGAGGAGTGAGGCGCTAACAATAGCTGTCATCAGACATGTAATTTGCCTAAGTATGCCTGGAATACAGGCCTGCTTTCTCTGGTAAACATTTTACAGTTGTAGCTCATGTGATGTCAGTCAGCAATGGAACACAGACACAATGGCCCCGGCCAGTTCTTAAAGGGGAGGGTTGATCTTGCTTTCCATCCACATCCTGCTCATTGCAGCCTTGAATCTCGGCCTGGAGAGACCTGTACATCAAATCTGCTGGAAAGAACAATGGAGAGGCCCAGGGAAAGAGCTCAGAGTGCAGCCCCCACAGTCTCTTCTAAATCGATACAAGGAAGGGCAAATCAAAATGAACCTGCAAAGTGCTGCTCAGTACCCAAAACTCCTTCACACAGCGTTGAATCTCTCCAGAAGTCTCTCTCTCTCTCTCAGAATGCGTGGTTCAAAAATGTCACCAACAAAAAAAGGCAGGAAGCGGTCGCCTTTAAATAGCGCTCGCCCAGTCCCTTCCTGACTGCAAAACGCTCCCCTCAACCTGTCATTGCTAGCGGCAGGCGGTAAGGCAGGGGGCGCTACTCAATATCCGCTCCGGGGCGCTACCGGGGCATTGCGCACTCGACTAACGTCATGATCTGCTGGCGCAGGAGATCGTGGCGGTACTGTTTAGCGCCACCGCAAAATGTCTAGTTAATTTCGTGAGCGGCGCAAACATCGCCGCCCCCGGGCGCTAGTTGCTTTGCGCCCCATTAGCGCCCTCTTAAGGCGCTAACGGGAGGCGCAACCAACTGAATTTTTCCCCCAAAATCTCATGGGTAGAAATGAGAATGATATTTGTTTTGAATCATAACAGTTTTAAATTGATAACCCATTTGTGTTCAGTTACCCGCGATATCTACAACTGTAAAATATTTACCAGAGAAAGCAGGCCTGTATTCCAGGCATACTTAGGCAAATTACATGTCTGATGACAGCTATTGTTGAAGTGACAGGATTTTTAAACCTTCAGGAATTTCTTGAAGTTTTGGCATAAGCAATGTACTTTCAGCTCATTTATTCAAGATTTAGCTGCTTTCAAAACAAGTTGTGTGAAATGTAAATATTTGACAAAAATATAATTTGGATTTATGGGTTTGTACTGTTAAAATGTCATTCCTCAATGCTGTTATTTGTCTTACACTAAGTAATATTCAGAATTTCTGTAGAACGTGTTCTTTCTTCAGATCGAGTGTATATCCATGAACCACATAATACTCTTATTTCTTTCACTGTAAACACTCATTTGTATTTTATGTTACAAATTACAAAACAAGGAAACTGATGAAAGCTTTTTTACCGGATGCAATGCAGTAAAGTACAACAAATGTAAATCTGCCCTTCATATGTTTGGACAAAGTTATTAAAATGTTGTTCTCAAGCTAAGAGAAAAATTTGTTATATGAAATGTAGCAGTTATTTGAACTCGTGCTGCAAATGGAAGTACTGTTCTGGATAAATAGTAAGCTTTGCTCAATGCACATGTACATATGTCAGTACTAGGGTACATTTTTCTGGTCACTAAGGCCAATGGTGAAGGAATGGAACAGGTTGTGGGGAACCAGAAGATTATATCCATATACCCAGAAAGGTGTCACATATAGTGCCCAATGTAATCTTCTAGCAGGGCTATTACACCCTCCCAAAGGGGTCTCACTGATACTGAGACAAAGCTTCATTTAAATATTTATAATATATTGAAATGAAGCCAAGTACAACTTCCCATCCACTTAGGACAGGTTTGGGCGAGGTGTTTCCTTCACCCATCTGGAGCAGACCTAAGAGAAGCTGTATGGGTGATGGAAAAGAAAGACTTGCATTTATATAGCGCCTTTCACAACAACTGGAAGTCTCAAAACACTTTACAGCCAATGAAGTACTTTTGGAGTGTAGTCACTGATGTAATGTGGGAAACGCGGCAGCCAATATTGCACACAGCAAGCTCCCACGAACAACAATGTGATAATGATCAGATAATCTGTTTTTGTTATGTGGATTGAGAGATAAATATTGGCCAGGACACCAGGGATAACTCCCCTAGCTCTTCTTCGAGATAGTGCTTTGGGATCATTTACATCCACCTGAGAGAGCAGACAGGGCCTCAGTTTAACATCTCATCCGAAAGACAGCACTTCTAACACTGCAGCACTCCCTTAGCACTGCACTGGAGTGTCAGCCTAGCTTTGGTGTGCTTAAGTTCCTGGAGTGGGACTTGAACCCACAATCTTCATGACTCTAGAGGCAAGTGTGCTACCCACTGAGCCACAGAGTAGCTCTTAGAAAATTGGATCCGTTAGATCAGAGATTTTTTAGCCTACTTTTTTATTTCTTTGGGCATTTTTATGAAAACCTTTTCCTTTGGAGATGTTTTTTCTTTCGCTAACAGTACATAAGGTTTATTGAATGTCTAAAACCATTGAATATTGCCTGCTAATTCACCAGAAAGACAAGGGTCATTGAAGAACATACAAGACTTCAGCAGATCAGTAAGAACTCAAAAAATAAAGGCACATGAAAAGGAATTCTTACAACACAATTTTTCATGGGAACTCAAAGCATTTCAGTGAAGAATTCCATGGCAGTCAACAATTCAAGTGGATTTTCTGGAGGGTCAGTGGGAGCGATCAGTGGCAGGTGGGGTGGGAAAGTGGTTTTATTCCTCAGCGGGTTGGGACCCCGCTGTGAACCCACCGCCACGCGCCTTTCCCCGATGTCAGCGCTGAGCAGACCCGACACGCAGCGGCGGGTTCACAGCGGGGGACCCAATTCAGGTCATTAGTGGCTTGTTTAGAGCCACTTAAGAATGAATTTCAGCTCACCTTCTGCATTTGGCAGATCGCCCACGGGGTCCATGCTGGTCGTGGACCACATCTGTCAAGCTGAGGCGGGAGTTCAGTGGCCATTGAATCAGCTGTTGAGTTGACAGCTTCAAATGTACAGTAAAAGCTCCCACCTTACAGACATATCTTCCCTCAGCCATAAGCTCTTCCTCACTGCATTTCCACAATAGATTCACCATGCTGCAAGTCTTTACACAAGTTTCCATCCACTCTGACCTCATTACCTCTCTCACCATTGACAGATCGCTTCTGCCATCTCTACTTCACCTGCCATCTATTCCATCAGCATGGGTGCCTTTTATATTCTCTCACCTTGGTCCTCAGAATCCCACCACGATCAGCCCCAACACCAGCAGCACCAGGCATACCAGCAGCACCAACAACAGCACCAAACTTCTCCACAAACAACTGATGCTGCACAGGACAGAGAGCATCAGCACCTGACTACATTGCTGCCCGGGAGGCCAGGGATAGCCTCACCAGGGCCAGATTTACTTTACCTGACGCTGTACACCCTGGCTGCCACGTGATGCGCCAGGTTGGCACCACCCCACACCAACATCATAAAGCATCCCTACAGTGGTTACCCTTGTGTGTTGTTAGTTGGTATGATTGCACTAGGATGAGAGTGAGTGTGAGGGGTGGCTAGTGAGATGGGGATGTTATAATATAGAGAGAGAGGGATGGGTGGAGGTCCAAGGTAATTTGGTTTGAGTAAGGATGTGCAGGAGTAGGGTAGCGAAGGCAGAGTGATGGGAATGTGATGAGAGGCACAGCAGGATGAGGTTAAGTGTAGCTTTGTACTAACGTTTCGTGATCTACTGAGATCATTGAAAGGTTTGCAGCACTGCACCCAGGTCCTCCTGACCACATCCCTGCTTGTGCCCTCATCTGCAATGTACAACCAGGCTGTGTTGATCTCCTGGGGAGGTCTCTTCCGAGTGGTGAGGACCTGGAACTCGCTGCCGACGGAAGTGGTGGAAGCGGACATACTCAATGTTTTCAAGGGGAGACTGGATAGGCACTTGAGGGAAATAAACTTGCAGGGCTACGGGGATAGAGTGGGGGAATGGGACTGACTGGATTGCTCTACAGAGAGCCGGCATGGACTCGATGGGCTGAATGGCCTCCTTCTGTGCCGTTATGACTCTATGACCTCCCTGCGTGCTGTGACTCCCTCCATAGCATATGGAGGGAGTCATGGGAGAGCCCGAGTGCAGCCCTGAACCTCTGTGCAGTGCTTGTCAGTATTTGCAGCACCTCAATGCTGCAGCACAAATGTCAAAATAATGTTGGCCATGGTCCCTTTAAGGAAACCGCCTGATGATGCGTCATCAAATGACGTCACCAGACCCGCTTCCTTTAATTGGCCGGCAAACGCGTTGGGCGGGCTTAATAAGCCCAATCAAGGGACATTAATTTCAGAGGCCGGGTTGGAGCCAGCAGCGGGGTCCGGATCCGCCACCCACGTCGCCCGCCATTGACCCACCGAGGTCAGCAAAATGGCGGCCAAAATTACTGATGAAGGTTGGTGTTGAAACACCACAAACATTATTCAATGTTTAAATAGCACAAAGTAACAGAAAACATGACAAGGAGAGATGGCAGGTACTACAGCCAAACTGCCCTCACCCACCATTATGCAACCAATCGTATCTGGATGTCCTGGCACACCTACCTACCTACCTGGCAATGACTGTGGGGAACTGTCTTCAGCTCAGTAGGAGGACAATTGCAGATCTGTGTCATCTGCTGTAAGGACACCTGCAGCCAAGCAAAGCCACAGACACAGTGCCGCCAGTGATGGTAAAGCTCACCTCCTGTCTCAATTATTTTACCTATACCTCCCTCCAGCCTTACACAGGATCATCTGCAATATTAGCCAATATGCTGCCCATAAATGGATCAAACAGACGAGTGATGTATAGGTCCGCAAGGCCAATATCTTCATCTCCTTTCCCACTGAATAGCAACAGCAATGTAACATGGCTTCCCGATGTCACCGCGCTGCTGCCTTTCCTTAAATAGAGGGGTCACCGATGGTAGCCATGTGGCCATCCTATAGTCCATTCTGGGTGTCAGTAAGTGATCATATGTTATACAGGTACGCTGTGTGACAATGATTTTATGTGTGAAGCCCTTTTGAAGATGGGCCACGGTGTCAATTGTAAGTTACAGCTTGAATGTGTGGCCCTGCTGAAGTATAGGCATGCCTGATAAGCAATGAAAGAACTGTAAGGCCGTGGAAGGTTTTGGCATCGGTCAACAGTAAATCTGAAACAAGTCGACACGCAACACTTTGTGGCATGCATATTTGGACCATCCACCCGATAAATGATGTGATTGGGTAGTCTTACCTTGGCAGCTACCTTACGACGGTGACATATTCTTCCTTAGAACAGAGAAGGTTAAGAGAAGGTTTGATGGAGGTGTTTAAAATCAGGAAAGGTTTAGATAGAGTAAATAAAGAGAAACTGGATCAATGGCTGAGGGGTCGATAACCAGAGGGCACAGATTGGCAAAAGAACCAGAGGCGACAAGAGGAAAAACTTTTTTACTCAACGAGTGGTTAGAATTTGGAATGCTCTGCCTGATAGGGTGGTGGATACAGATTCAATAGTAGCCTTCAAAAGGGAATTGGGTAAATACTTGAAGGAGAAAAAATTGCAGTACCATGGATAGCTCTTTCAAACAAACAGCACAGGCACGATAGGCCGTATTGCCTTCTTCTGTGCTGTATGATTCTATGATTCTATACATAGGATTACAATCATGGCTGGATTACAGCTATCAAATACGTTCCATTTAAATATTCTCTTCATTATTAATCCCCTCTTGGTTTGGTTGTCCTCCCAGCTCTATTCTGTTCCCCTCCACTTCGGATTGCAGGGATATGGGGAAAGAGCGAGGGAGTGGGACTAACTGGATTGCTCTACAAAAGAGCCGGTGCAGGCTCGATGGGCCGAATTGCCGCCTTCTATGTTTCTATGAGATCAGTTTCCAGATCAACAAGGTACAGTACGCAGTGTTGACCTCGGCTGCCATCTCCTGCCAGGCAATCCTCCTGCATTTCTGTCATCTGGGGAGGGTGCCGCTGAGTAATTGATATTTGTGACAAGGTTAGGAATGTGAATATTTCACATGGCTTGATGTATCCAAAAATAATTTGGTAAATTTGAATGTAGATTAGAAAGACGTACAGTTCTCAATTGGTGACATTGTTCAAATAAACTGACCTAACCTGTTTTTCAGATGTTGCTGTCAAAATGCTGCTGCAGTCCTTAAAGATTAATGGTCCGTATCTGAGATATTTCCAGTGTGTTGTATTGTAGTGGGAACTCTTTTAAAATTAACTTATTGACGACAAAACAGTGTGTTTGATTTTTGTAGCTCTGATCTGTCAGTGCAAACGGAGTGATTGGTTCCAAGTGTTCAGCTGTATATATCAAGCTGGCTCGTGTCTCTCACCATAGAAGTCCTAGTTGCATTTAACGGGAAACTAGGTAAACGCATGAGGGAGAAAGTAATTGAAGGTTATGCTGATAGGGTTAGCTGAAGGCTCGTGTGGAGCATAAACACCGGCATGGACCAGTTGGGCCGAATGGCCTGTTTCTGTGCTGTACATTCGATGTAATTCTATGATACGACTTCATTGCAATAACTAAAAGCTATGCTAAATGTATCAGCTGTGTCTCCTTCCCTTCATAACAAGATAAAAGCATGCCACCCACCATATTAGACCATGAGGCACAGCGCAATTTAATTTCTAGGCCTGTGTGTTTATATCCCACTGCAACATTAGTAAACAACAGCTTGACTATATTGTCAAGATGTCCAAATAACCCGGTACTGAATATTCTTCTCAGTAACCAAAATACTGATCAGGTGAAGGGTCTCCTCCTAAAACATTAAGCTATCTTCTTTTCTTTATAGATGCTGACCAACCTGCTGTGTATTTCCGGCATTTTTCTGTTTTCAGATTTCTAATATTTGCAGTTTATTTTTCCTTTTTATAGCTGCACATCTGATCTGAAATTAAACATTTGCAATAAAGCACTTCAGTACAGATTGTAAAGTGAAATTACAGAAATAAACAGAGCTTCTAAACAGTTCAGTAAAGTCACAGTATTGTTTGAATGCAATTAAACATAAATGTAACTTTTTGATTATTATTCTGGTATATCAGCAACATATCTCATTCTCTGAGGAGCATCATCTCATGTTGCAGTGATGAAGAATGGGCCTTTTGTTCAGCATAGTACCAGAACAGAACTTAAAAGAACAAGACAGTCTGATACCTTCGGTAATTGACTGTTGAACTCACAACCCATTAGGGTCATGAGTTCAAGCCCTGGCCTTGACTGACATTAGAACTTGACTGTCTTAAGTCAACAAGATTCACCAGTTCTCTTTCCTATTCCAGAAGGTCATGAGTTTAAATCCCATATCTTGACTGGCGATCAAACTTTGCTGCCTTCAGTCAATGGGTTCTTGTCACTTCTCCTTCTTAGATCAGATGTCCATAAATTAAAATCCTGCCCGTGGCAGCCATTTCAAACCAGCTGCCTTTATTTGATAAGTTTTGCAGGTTCTCGCACTTCAGCGCAAGATGTCATGAGCTTAGAGCTCAGCTTCAGCTGGCATTTGGACTTCCCTGCTTTCAGTTTACACGCTGTGCCAGATTGGCAAATAGGACATGGCAGCAACTCAATGGGAAAATCAATCCTATACACCTCAGAAGGGCGCCGCCCATTTGCTGATCATAGCGTGTCATTGTCATGCCAACCTGCAAAAACTTGCTGAATGAAGGCCGTGCTTGACAGGGATGTGCATGGTCCTTTCCTCCTGACCTTTGGTGGTCGTGCCTTCTGTTGCCTGGGCCCTAAGCTCTGGAATTCCCTCCCTAAACCTCTCCGGCTCTCTACCTCTCTTTCCTCCTTTAAGACGCTCCTTAAAACCTACCTATTTGACCAAGCTTTTGGTCACCTGCCCTAATTTATCCTTATGTGGATCGGTGTCAAATGTGTTGTCTTAAAATACTCCTGTGCAGCGCCTTGGGACGTTGTACTGTATTAAAGGCGCTATATAAATACAAGTTGTTGTTGTTGTTGTTGACTGACAGTGGATTATTGTAATGGATGAACTCAACAGTGCCCACAAAACGGGACAAATTATGGTGTGGGGGCGGGGGGGGGGGAAATCAATGAAATAAAAACTTTCATTCACCATTTAAATGCTAATGTCCATGTCAGTAATGTTTCCGTAATAACACTGGGCATTAAAATGTTTGATTTTATTGCAAGCCTCCAGCGAATGCAGTATATGAAGGGACAAAATGTTTCTAGACTAGGAGATCTAAAGAAAGATCCACCTTTAGAAAGATTGCTACACAGTGTACATCCCCAACTAAAAGAAAACTAATCAATTGTATTACATGACATCTTTCTACATGATGAGGGAGTGAAGCAAGTGCCTCATCTCTGAATGCGCGTTGTCTGTTATAAGGATTGGAGCTCTTTTATAAGTTAGATAATTAGGTTTTTATCCCTCAATCAACATCACTAAAAACAGATTATCTGGTCATTATCACATTGCTGTTTGTGGGAGCTTGCTGTGCGCAAATTGGCTGCCGCGTTTCCTACATTACAACAGTGACTACACTTCAAAAAAGTACTTCATTGGCTGTAAAGCACTTTGGGACGTCCGGTGGTCGTGAAAGGCGCTATTTAAATGCAAGTCCTCTTCTTCTTTGAGGAGGCCCACAGGCCATTTCAGGAGAGTGTGAGTATTCATGTGAAAGTCTTGCTGTCCTGGGGGAACAAACACATTTATACCTTTTAGAGCATAAGATCTCTGATGATTAACCCAGAAATAAATTATATTTTGAGTGCTGCTAGGCAAAATTCATACTTTAAAAGAAGTTCCCAGGCCAATTTAAAGAAACTACTGAGTATGGAGTCCAGGCTGCCTTCATGTCGAATGGTACCATTGTGTAAGTGGTCACCACAACTTCCTTCTACCTCCTTCCTTCTATTATCTCTCCTGGATATTATTCATACTTCAACTTCTTTATTTAGTTGAGGGAAACCCAGTCACCATGGGGAAATTGTAGGAAACTGAAGACATTTGTTTGCATACTTGGGTGTGCATTTGGGACAATCCAGGACAGAGTACTGAAAGGAGCCCCTTTAAATGGGGTCATTCCTTTCACCATATTTGCCATTGATTTGCAAAGGATGAACTTTGTTCCTTTGAATAATCATGGACCTACAGAAACTTTTATTATAATCAGCAAAATAAAAGATGATGCATCTGCAGCTTATTGAGGGGGGGGTGGGGGGGAATTATTAATACCCCGCCTGAGAAAACTATAAATTCTTGGAGGAGAATGCCTGTAAAAAAGCATCTGGATTGCAAATTATACAAGTGCAGTTCAATTCTAGTTTGTGGCTGCCAATGCATTTAAAGGAGTACAGGGAGTGCAAACTATTAGCTTGATACAATGAAATTAAGTGTGGAGGCGGGCAATGGTACAGGAAGATGAAATCTGAATCATTACCACCCATTTCAAACTCTTACACAGCACGACTGCACTCCATCCCAGTTATCACGGACACATTTAATCAGCATCTCGCACTGTTGAAAATTTAAGATAGAGTGGGCATGCTGCTACATACCCCCTCCTCATTTCACAAGCTAGGAGATAGCCAAGAGAAAGCGTAAACGTCATTGACAGAGAGTTTCTAATTTAAGCTTCAGTGATGTTGTTAAGAAGTAGTTGAGAAGATCAGCCCCTGCCAGAATCAATGGAAATATATGCTCAGACTTTTTTTTAATTCCCTTAGCCAAGACTGTAATCCTAAAACCCAGTGATTCTTAGAACATAAGAAATAGGAGCAGGAGTAGGCCATTTGGCCCTTCGAGTCTGCTCCACCATTCAATGAGATCATGGCTGATCTTCTGCCTCAACACCATTCACCGGCCCTATCGCCATATCCCTTGATGCCCTTACTAGTCAGAAATCTATCGACTTCTGTTTTGAATATACCCAATGACTGAGCCTCCACAGCCCTCTGGGGTAGAGAATTCCAAAGATTCACCACCCTCTGTGTGAAGAAATTTCTTCTCATCTCAGTCCTGAATGGCCTACCCTTTATCCTGAGGCTGAGGCCCCTGGTTCTAGACTCCCCAGCCAAGGGAAACATTCTGCCAGCATCCACCCTATCAAGCCCTGTAATAATTTTGTATGCTTCAATGAGATCCCCTCTCATTCTTCTGAATTCAAGAGAATACAGGCCTAGTTTACTCAATCTCTTCTCATACGACAGTCCCGCCATCCCAGGAATCAATCTCGTGAACCTGCGTTGCACTCCCTCCATGGCAAGTTGTTTGACAGTCCCAGCATGGAGGAATGGGTGAGAATGGCTTAACAATGCCATTTTGGATGAATGTTCAGTCATACTGAAATGATATGGCTTTTTATTATTTTCATACATCATTTCAGTTGCGTAATGAAGCATAATTTATAGAAAATGTAATTGATAGCCCTTCATAAATATTTCTAGTCAAAAAATTGGAACGGTATTATTTTGGAAAGTTGGGTAGCTCAGTCTGTTGAGCACTGGACTTAAGGCCAGAAGATCTTGGGGGTAATTTTCATTTTGGGCATGGGAGGAAAACTGGTGGTTGTGGATCAGCCACCCATTATACACCCGCCCGATATTCCTTTCCAATGGGAAGGTGGGGTGTAGAGCAGGAGGCCAATTCACTACCTCCCATTTTCCGCCACCTTTGAAAGTTAAAATTATCCCTTTTAGTTCAAACCCCAACTAGCTCACTCTGCTTTCAATTACTGGCAGGTGGCTAAAATGAGTGCTATGTCTTAGAGGGTGGAGAGAGAATGGGAGACTGCAGGGATTGGGCCATACTTACTACACTGCTGGAGTATCTCATGGATGGGCAGCAATGAAAAGAGGGAATCAGTGCCACACCCAACTCAATGAAAACTGAGCACTATGGATAAACTCTCTCCAATGTATTATTTACTATGCTAGTAATGTATTCAATGCAAAAATGTTGAAAATGGCTGTTTTATCCATATTCTGTACAACATTTGAAGAGAAGGAAGAGTTTCCACTCTTCTGCTACGTATCCTATTTGATGTTCTATCATTTATTCTTGCACAAGCACTTTATGCACGGATTGGCAAGTATGGTATGAGATCCAAAAGAAATTAATCAATAGAGTTTCGAATTCAGACTTTTTGGGTTATTTCATTAGGCGGGGCGGGAACGGAGGGTTTGCCGAGTTCAGGTCCTGTGAGAAAGGTTTTTTGCTGGGTTATTAGTTGGGATGAGGGGGGTCTTTGCTGATTCTTTTGCTAGGGTGTTTGAAGGAACAAAGACACTTCCGCTGCTCAATGACAGGAACACAGGACTTCAATAAAAATACACCAACAGCTGTTCTAAATATGCTGCCGCATATTTAGCGATGAAAGCGTAGTCTTAAGTATTATTACTGGAAAGATGTTTATCACTTATGCGGGGCATAACTGTATGAATTATGCAGCATTAGATTTGCCTGTGCGATGCCAACAAGCAAGAAATAGGCTTTTTTAAATCTTTCAGACTAATTTTCATATTTTTTGCACATAAATACATAGTATTATGTATAGTCATATATAATTTAGTTTGTTTTGTTTATTTAATCAAGGTTAACAGTGGAAGAATTTAAATAATTGAAACAAGTATCAGTGAAATCTTTTGAATTACTGAGAAAGATGATAGAAAAATTACATGCAATTATTTTTTTAAATTCAATGGAATGTCAAATATCTAGGGGGCTACTTGTCTCAATGGGGTAGATCGTGACTTTGTGCAATAGTGTGAAATGGGTGATGGCGAATCTGCAGCCCATTTTACCGCTCCCCCGACTTTAATTTCCATTGAAATCAATGGAAATATGAATCGGGAGAGATGTAAAAGGGGCTGCCGATTTGCCGTCACTCGTTTTACACCATCGTACAAAGTCAAAATTGCCCCCCCAATGCGTTTTCTCGCAGGGTTTGTGGTTGAAGAATTTGTGCTGCAGAAATAGCATCACACTTTGATCCTGTGCAACAATACAAAAGAAACTGCTACCGAGTCTGCACCCTAAAGGTGCAGTGGCACCTCTAAAGGTACCCCAATGTGAAATGGTTTCAAGTATCCATTGACAGAAAGGTGGAAGGATAACTCAGGAGCTGATCTGGCTCCTGGTTACGGTTGGTAGTTTGACACCAGCTTGACTTAAGTCCAGCCTCGTGCAAAATCAGGTTTTCAAAGTGGCCAGGCCATTTTATAAATTTATTCTTGAATCTTTTTAACGTTACTGGAAAGTGAACGCTCCCACCTGTCCTTTCGTATCAGTAAGAATAAATTCCCAATGGAGCAGAGCTTTGTGTATCGTCTCCAATCATGCATGCGTTGCAGTCCTTTATCATTGTCCTCCTTGTGACCAGCAACAAGGTGCTGCGCACAGCATGATGTCAGCCATGGCTCAGTGGTAGCACGCTCACCTCTGAGTCAGAAGGTTGTGAGGTTCAAGTCCCACTCCAGAGATTTGAGCACATACGTAATCCAGGCTGACACTTCAGTGTAGTACTGAGGGAATGGTACACTGTCAGAGGTGCCGTCTTTCGGGTGAGATGTTAAACCGAAGCTCAGTCTGCCTGCTCAGGTGGATGTATAAGATCCACTGGCACTATCTAGTGGAAGAGCAGGGGAGTTTGTCCCACTGTCCTGGCCAATATTTATCCCTCAGCCAACAATGCTAAAAAGAACAGATTATCTGGTCATTATCACAGTGCTGTTTATAGGAGCTTGCTGTGAGCAAATTGGCTGCCTACATTACAACAGTTTCCTACATTACAACAGTGACTGCACTTCAAAAAGTACCTCATTGGCTATAAAGCACTTTGGGATGTCCTGAGGTCATGAAAGGCGCTATATAAATGTAAGCCTTTCTTTTTTTTATGATTCCAGTTTACATTATGAGGATGACATTGTACAGATACCAGTCTCAAAACATATTTGTAGCATAACTGCAGCACCACCTACAACAAAACCATGCATGCAAATTACACTGGATGGGAGGCTTCTTCTCGAGAAAATAAATATTTTCAATGTTATTTGTGGCGGAAACACTGTTTAAGGTTACGGTGGGGGAGCGAGAGCAGCTCTGAGAAAATTCCCAGCTTTAACTTTAAAATAAAGCAGGTTAGTAGATTAAAGGACAGAGTCCATTGAATCATAGAATCATAGAATGGTTACAGCACAGAAGGAGGCCATTCGGCCCGTCGAGCCCGTGCCGGTTCTCTGCAAGAGCACTTCAACTAGTCCCACTCCCCCGCCCTTTCCTTGTAGCCCTGCACATTTTTTCCCTATTCCCTTTTGAAAGCCACGATTGAATCTGCCTCCATCACCCTTTCAGGCAGTGCATTCCAGATCCTAAGCACTCGCTGCGTAAAAAAGTTTTTCCTCATGTCGCCTTTGGTTCTTTTGCCAATCACCTTAAATCTGTGTCCTCTGGTTCTCGACCCTTCCGCCAATGGGAACAGTTTCTCTCTATCTACTCTGTCTAGATCTATTGACGTAAGAAAACTACTAGGCACTTGGTCTAAGTGTTAAACAAAGCTTTAATCAACTGTTTTACAACATGGAGATCTAGTTGTGTCCTTCACTAGTTCCTGTTAAGAATGTCCTGCGCAAGCTGGGCCCGTGCCCGAGTATTTATACTCTCCCTGGACAGCGCCACCCGCAGGACTCTCAGTATTATTTCATAAGTCATGAATGACAGATTCATGTCATCTATCATGATTTTGAACACCTCTCTCAAATCTCCTCTCAACCTTCTGTGCTCTAAGGAGAACAACCCCAGCTTCTCCAGTCTATCCACGTAACTGAAGTCCCTCATCCCTGGAATCATTCTCGTAAATCTTTTCTGCACCCTCTCTAAGGCCTTCACATCCTTCCTAAAGTGCGGTGCCCAGAATTGGACACAATACTCCAGTTGAGGTCGAACCAGTGTTTTATAAAGTTTAATCATAACTTGCTTGCTTTTGTACTCTATGCCTCTATTTATAAAGCCCAAGATCCTGTATGTTTTTTTAACCGTTTTCTCAACCTGCCCTGCCACCTTCAACGATTTGTGCACATATATCTCCAAGTCTCTTTGTTTATGTACCCCCTTTAGAATTGTACCCTTTAGTTTATATTGCCTCTCCTCATTCTTCCTACCAAAATGTATCACTTCGCACTTTTCTGCATTAAATTTCATCTGCCATGTGTCCACCCATTCCACCAGCCTGTCTATGTCTTCTTGAAGTCTATCACTATCCTCCTCACTGTTCACTATACTTCCAAGTTTTGTGCCATCTGCAAATTTTCAAATTGTGCCCTGTACACCCAAGTCCAAGTCATTAATATATATCAAGAAAAGCAGTGGCCCTAGTATCGACCCCTGGGGAACACCACTTCCTCCAGTCTGAAAAACAACCATTCACCACTACTCTGTTTCCTGTCACTTAGCCAATTTCGTATCCAGCTGCCACTGTCCCTTTTGTTCCATGGGCTTCAACTTTGCTGGCAAGCCTATTATGTGGCACTTTATCAAACGCCTTTTGGAAATCCATGTACACCTCATCAACCACATTGCCCTCATCAACCCTCTCTGTTACCTCATCAAAAACTCAATCAAGTTAGTTAAACATAATTTGCCTTTAAGAAATCCGTGCTGGCTTTCCTTAATTTATCCACACTGTCCAAGTGACTGTTAATTTTGTCCCGGATAATCGTTTCTAAAAGCTTCCCCATGACCGAGGTTAAACTGACTGGCCTGTAGTTGCTGGGTTTATCATTTAACCCATTTTTGAACAAGGGTATAATGTTTGCATTTCTCCAGTCCACTGGCACCACCCCCATATCTAAGAAGGATTGGAAGATTATGGCCAGTACCACCGCAATTTCCACCTTTACTTCCTTCAACCTTCTAAGGTGCATCCCATCTGGTCCTGGTGACTTATCTACTTTAAGTACAGCCAGCCTTTCTAGTACCTCCTTTTTAACAATTTTTAGCCCATCCAGTATCTCAACTACCTCCTCTTTCACTATGACTTTAGCAGCATCTTCTTCTTTGGTAAAGATAGATGCAAAGTATTCATTTAATACCTCAGCCATGCCCTCTGCCTCCATGCTAGGTCTCCTTTTTGGTCCCTGATCAGCCCCATCCCTCCTCTTACTACCCGTTTACTATTTATATGCCTATAGAAGACTTTTGGATTCCCTTTTATGTTAGCTGCCAGTCTATTCTCATACTCTCTCTTTGCCCCTCTTATTTTCTTTTTCACTTTCCCTCTGAACTTTCTATATTCAGCCTGGTTCTCACTTGTATTCTCAACCTGACATCTGTCATATGCCCCCTTTTTCTGCTTCATCTTACTCTCTATCTCTTTCATCATCCAGGGAGCTCTGACTTTGGTTGCCCGAGCTTTCCCCTCTTGGGAATGTACCTCGACTCTACCCGAACCATCTCCTCTTTAAAGGCCGCCCATTGTTCGATTACAGTTTTGCTTGCCAATCTTTCATTCCAATTTACCCTCTACCAAACTAATGAAGAAAATTTCCATTAGATGCTGAATGAACTTCTTCACACAAAGAGTGATATATATCTCGAATAATCTTCCAGGCATCGTGTTAGGGATACAGATTTTAGAGGCCTTCATAACAGCTGAATGCTATGTTGGGAAATTTAGAATATAAGAGGAACAAACTATCGTGTTGCCTTTTCTCCTTTGAATTTTTTAATGTTCTTACGTACCTTTTGAGGCTAGATAACTTACTGATGGAAGAATATGTTCAGCATTAATAGCCTCGCAATTCCTTAAAGTTTTGCTTTCAAGCTGGAAAATAATTCCCTCATTGTATTTCGTGAATCAGAGTATCATTGAAACGTGTTACAGTTTTCAATCAAGGTCATTATAGTGGAGACAGAGAAAGTGTTTGCAGGAATCAACCTCTACACATTTATAGGTGACAATTTTATTCAATTGCTTCAGTCTTTGGTGACAATGGGTAGATAAACATTTTCGTCTTTATCAACTATCATTCTCGGCTGAGAACAATTATCTCTTTACCATTTATAAATCTTCCACAACTGTATGGAATCCATTATGTGATTAAAAGTGTTTGTAAGAGAATAATAGATTGTACAAGGTTTTCTTTAGGACTGAGGCTGCATGGAAGCTTAGGGCAGGGGGCAGCAAGGCCCTCGTTCCTCGTCCCTCTGCAATCTGCCTGAGTTTCCAAACGGTCGACAGTGCAGGAATGTTTTGATAACATTGCCTGTTGCTTACATGGAATGCTATGTTTTTGTATGAAATTAATGTATTATATGTAATATTGAAACAGTGGGTGAGCTGAGGTTATGACAAGGAGCAAGGGTTTACATCACTATTGTCTTTTCCTTTCCAAAACTGTGCTTATATGTGCATCTTACCCTGTCTTGGATGCAAGATGCTCTGTTTGTCTGTGATTTTCGTATAAAAGGCATGAATGCAAGTCATGTGAAATCTGCAGTAATAAACTATTTATTGTGAGAGTTAAGTATCTCTTGTGGAGGACATTTCAATCATAAGACTCTGTTTAATTGCTCTTGCTGTGTTTACTATGGAAAGTTTGTAATAACACTGTTCATAAAGAAATGAAACATGCTTTTCTTCAACCTAGGATTTCCTCCAAGGAAACAGTACCATAAAATGTCAGAAGCTGGGCTTTACTCCAAGGGTTACTTTTAAGGCCAAAAAATATGATCTCTACTTACTGAGGGTCATTTCTGTCTATAAAATTATAAATACTTATTGCACTCCAAGGCGTAAAACTCAACACTTTTTACTTTTGCATTCATACAGTTAGCATTTGCTGCCACAAGACAGCTGGTCTGGTTCATGTAGTCACATTTTTTTTCTCTCTCCTATGGTCTATATGGTACAGTTATATTTATATAGTAACCTTATTGGAATTTTATTTCATCTCGTGGTAGGTGTACCCCTTACTTATGAAAGGAACTGTGCAGCTGTAGGCATTCAGCAGAATTGGTGGTTCAGAACACTGTGCTTTTATGTAAGTATATTAACTCTTAAAACACACAGTGCTTCCTGCTACAGAAGCTTTCCATGAGTGAATAACTTACTGACAAAAATCTAGAGCACTGATTTTTTAAACCTACCTGTTTTCATATTTCTCAACTGCACCAGGAGAGAAGGGCACAGCTCCAATTCATGTCCTGAAGAGATGTCATTCTAATAGGTCGGAGAACTGACTCTCTACCTCTCTCTTCTCCTTTAAGACGCTCCTTAAAACCTACCTCTGTGACCAAGCTCCAAGCTTTTGATCACCTGTCCTAGTATCACCCTAGTAGCTCGGTGTCAAATTTTGTCTGATTACACTCCTGTGAAATGCCTTGGGATGTTTTACTACAACAACAACAACAACAACAACTTGCATTTATATCGCACCTTTACCACAGTAAAACGTCCCAAGGCGCTTCACAGGAGCGTTATAAAACAAAATTTGACACCGAGCCACATAAATAGATATTAGGGCATGTGCCCAAAAGCTTGGTCAAGGAGGTAGGTTTCAAGGAGTGTCTTAAAAGGAAAGAGAGGTAGAGAGGTGGAGAGTTTTACGCAGGGCATTCCAGAGCTTAGGGCCTCGGCAGCTGAAAGCATGATCGCCAATGGTGGAACGATTAAAATCAGGGATGGACAAGAGGCTAAAATTGGAGGAGCGCAGATATCTCAGAGGGTTGTAGGGCTGGAGGAGGTTAAAGGCGCTATGTAAACGCAAGTTGTTGTTGTAGGAGATACTTGGGGTAGAAGATACAATACCTTCCTTGCAAGAATTATATCCCCTCATTCCAGAATCGCAAATATTAGATAGAATATTGGTTTTCTAGGCCCTTTAAAGTGAGTTTTTCTCTCCCCCCATTCAGAAAAATCTTGTCTCTGCTCCTGCAAAGAGGCTATATGTAAAGGTCCTAAAACTATCTCAGAACTCTCTTTGGTTGTTGGTGGTTTTGATTCCCTTGCAATTTCATGTAGTTTGAGAAGCCGTGAATTTACTTCAAATCCTTGAAACTACAAGACAATTGTTATCAATCAAAACAGGGAGTTAACTATTACTAATAATTCATCATCTTAATACACAGAAAACAAATTCTTTTGTAATTTAAATGTAAGTTTAAGGTGCAGTTGCACCACACAGTGAATTGAGGGAAAACTGCTCTTGTGTTCGCTATGGGTTTGGAAAGCCAATTTACCTGTTTTCACTTATCCTTTCTTAATTCTGATTTTAAGCCATGCGACATCCAAATATCACAAGGATAGGCCGTGTTAGAATGAAGGGTTTGGAGCTCGAATTGCTGAAGACCATATTTACACTTCAGTCAGGGACCTGAAATTCCAGCTGCTGGGGTTTCATTTCCCAGTTCCAAGTGTGACCAGGAGTCAGTTCACTTGTCTGACTCCATGGCCAGAATTTTGCCTACCTGGGTGGGTCCAATACGGGCGGTGGCCATGACGGGTCGTGACCCCTCTGCTCGCTTCATCCCACTGCTGGAAACGACTTTCCCTTGATAAGCCTATTATGCCCGCCATGCGCGTTACCTGGCCCAATTAAATGGTGCGGGTCTGGTGACGTCATTGATGACGCGTTTTCAGCCGGGATCTTTAAAGGGGCCATGGCCATATTGGATTTGAATGTCAATGTAACATAGTGTTGTCAGTGCATTGGAGTGCTGCAAACACTGACAATGACTGCACAGAGGCAGAGGGCTGCACCCAGGTACTCCGATGACTCCCTCCATATGCTCTCGTCACATCCCCATCACTCTGCCTTCCCAACCCTACCCCTGTACATCCTTACTCACACCAACATACCTTGCATGTCCACCCATCTCTCTCTCTATCTACATTATCACATCCCCATCTCACTAGCCACCCCTCACACTCATCCTCATCCTAGTGCAATCATACCAATTAACAACACACAAGGAGGCCACTTGGCTTTGGCACCCCACTCCATTATAGTCTCCCTCTAAAAATCTAACCCATCCATTCCTTACACTCTCTCACCATTGACAGATTGCTTCTGTCATCTCTACTTCACCTGCCATCTATTCCATCAGCATGGATGCCATTTATACTGTCTCACCTTGGTCCTCAGAATCTGACCAAGATGAGCCCCAACGCCAGCAGCACCAGGCACACCAGCAGCATTAACAACAACACCAACCTTCTCCACAATCACCTGATGCTGCACAGGACACAGGGCATCAGCACCTGAGCACATTGCTGCCCGGGAGGCCAGGGATGGCCTCACCATGGCCAAATTTACTTCACTTGACGCTGTACACCCTGGCTGCCACATGATGTGCCAGGTTGGCATTACCCCACAGCAACACCATAAAGCATCCCTGCAATGACCAAGCCATTCCTTCCACACCCACCACCATTGCTGGAGGTACCGTTATGTCTCACCATTCACTGCAACTCACTAAGCCACTTACAAAGGTACACACAAATCTGTCCAAAACTGGAAAGTGTTGAAAATAAAGATTTTTATGTTTGACAGCACATTAACGGAAACTTTATATAAACATTGGATAAAACATTCAAGTGGCTACCCTTGTGAATCTACTTGTGTGTCATCTTTCTCTCCTGCATGCTTCTACAAGGTGCTAGCCCTGTGGCTTCAGCAGAAGTAGAGGCAGCCTGCTCACTTCCCTGCTGCCAAGAAGCTTGAGAGCACCTTGCTGCATATTAGTGGAGCCATGAAAAGGGTCGCGACCCGCCATGGCCACTGCCCACACCGGACCCACTCAGGTAGGCAAAATTCCGGCCTAATAATTTAAATTGGGTCGCCCGCCTCTGCCGGTTGGGTCAGGTCCGCGCTGACAGACGCGCCAGGGGAAAGGCGCTTGGGAGCGGGATGACAGCGGGTTCCCGACCCGCTCCCAAAAATAACAACTTTCCCACCCAACCCGACCCGCTTCCGATCGCGCCCGCTACCACCTCGGAAAATTCCGGCCCATATCTACGCTCCAAATTTAACACGCTTCAACCTTAAAGCTGGTGTGTAAATACATCCTTGGTTACATGTTCATTTCCGTTTAAATCTTTAAGTAGACATCCATGCTTCTCTTTCTTACAAATACAATTATTATAGACTGGCTGAGTGATCAAAGCCAAATTTGAACCTTGGACTTGTTTCATGAATACCTGAGATATATTTTTTCTTTCCCCTAATTTAGTAAGCTATAGCCTTCTGTCTTCTTTGGTTTCCTCTTACATTGTTTCTTGATGGAGAGAGTGGAGAACCAAACCCGTTCCCAAATCCAATGTTGCGCTTGTGTTGAGCCCTTTGAGGTCTGTGAGAGAGAGATGGTGGTTGGCATTGTCACCTTACCCTCCCCTCCCCGAGAGATTGTGGCTCACACAGATCAGGAATTCACCATGTAGGGAATTATGGGCGAGGAGTCAATGTCATAGCTTACCAAGGAACAATCAGCTAGCACACCAATACGCTGTCACGCCAGATCAAGCTCCTAAGGCCATTCTAATAATAAAGTTGCACTTACCTGATCACTATCATACCGGGCCACTGTGTTCTCATTCAGAGAAAATGAGCCCTTGAGTAAAACAGACAACGTTCAGTATAAAGAGAGAATACTACATAGTATGTAGCCAAAACTTACTTACATTTTAAGAGTCTGACAGAGGACAAAAATACAAGTACATTATACAGGTTACAAGTAATCTGTTTGCTGCTGGGGAAAAAATTGTGGATGGAATTAGTCTGTCAGTGTGGGTTAACATTTTTTGGGTAATTACTGCAAGGTAACCATGCAACTGCCATTTGACCAGTAGAATGCACGTTCCCTTCTTTTTAACCTAGCAATTTACCGCCAATGCTAAAGGAACGTGAAGTACAATGGGACGTGAAGTGTTGATGCCCAAGCAGAAATGACCCACCTGATCTTTGTTGCGTGTGACTTGGTTTCAGGGTTGCAAGAGCATCATATTTTACTGGAACAGTTGTTTGAAAGAAAAAAGGAAATGACAGGCTAAGAAACTGGAGTGGCTGTCAGGCTGCCTGAGCCAAACTGTGCAATATATAAAAGGCAACCAACTGCAGAAAAAGTCTCCATGACCTAAAAAAGGTGGTGAGGTGACGGTAACTAGTAATAAAGGCTTTCAAAGCAATGGTACAGGTAGCAGTGTGGAACTATTAGAAATATTCCATGAAGCAGAAAGAAAACACACCTTACTTTTCCACCTTGAGTGAGAAGCAGAACACATCCACCAAATTCTTGGATTCTAGCTAGATTTTTGTTATGTTATAAATTACGCCATGTATTTTTGCTGAATAAAATTGTCAACCACATGTAAAGTAGTCTAATATGATGCGATGCCAAAAAGACACATTCCCCATAGTTTTGTAAGCAAAAATATGCTTCAATGTTTTATGCAGCCGTCTTTGGGGTGGGGGGAAACACCAGATGATGCGCAGTCCAAGTCATCTGCTCATAAATCATATTTTTATATCTACACAGATGATTCATCCACATCCTAATCCGTGTCTGGATCCTAGATGAACGTGCTGTTATCTTGTCTGAGGAGGAGGAGAAAGAAAAGGAGGAGGAGAAGGTAGGGAGTGCACCACCAGCATTGGATGTCCAGCACTCAAGGGACATAGGCAAGCAGGAACAAAAGAAAACATGGATGCCCTCATTTCAATCGGGTCAATTCACAAAAGAATGAGGTTGATTTTTTTTATTTTTGTTTACTAAACAGATTCACTCCTCCCAGCTTTGTAATGATATTCTAGTGTCATAGTGTGCGAATGGCTGGGCAGGTTGGTGTCATGGTCAATTGGTTCACAAGATTCCATTCTCATCCATGAAACTTGGGGCTGTCACCAGTAAGCTAACCATAGCTTCCGGTGATGGTCATTATGATTGTTGGAGATGCCTGGAGTTCTGGTGTGGCTGATGTATCTGTCTTCTTCTAGGCTGGCCCTCGTGATGTGTCCTCACCAAGTTGTTTTTCAAGCACTTTTTCACCAAACATTTGTTAATATTTAAATGGACAGCTGATTTTTTTTGGAATTAAAACTTGCTAAATTTTAAAAAAAAATTGTTGTTACTTTTTCATCAGGATGTTTTTCCTCCATGCTGGAGAAATGGTTATCACAACAACAAAAACTTGTGTTTATATAGTGCCTTTAATGTAGTAAAACATCCCAAGGTGCTGCACAGGAGTATTTTAAGACAAAAAATTTGACACCGATCCACATAAGGATAAATTAGGGCAGATGACCAAAAGCTTGGTCAAAGAGGTCGGTTTTAAGGAGCGTCTTAAAGGAGGAAAGAGAGGTAGCGAGGCGGAGAGGTTTAGGCAGGG
Source organism: Squalus acanthias (assembly GCA_030390025.1). Classification (NCBI taxonomy): domain Eukaryota; kingdom Metazoa; phylum Chordata; class Chondrichthyes; order Squaliformes; family Squalidae; genus Squalus; species Squalus acanthias. The sequence goes on from CM059430.1 coordinate 10,926,694, forward strand.
AATTCCAGAGCTTAGGGCCTAGGCAACAGAAGGCACGGCCACCAAAGGTTGAGCGATTATAATCAGGGATGCTCAAGAGGGCAGAATTAGAGGAGCGCAGATATCTCGGGGGGTTGTGGGGCTGAAGGAGATTACAGAGATAGGAAGGGGCGAGGCCATGGAGGGATTTGAAAAAAAAGATGAGAATTTTGAAATCGAGGCGCTGCGTAACCAAGAGCCAATGTAGGTCAGTGAGCACAGGGGTGATGGGCAAACGGGACTTGGTGCGAGTTAGGACGCGGGCAGCCGAGTTTTGGATGACCTCAAGTTTACGTAGGGTGGAATGTGGGAGGCCGGCCAGGAGTGTGTTGGAATAGTCAAGTCAACAGGTAACAAAGGCACGGATGAGGGTTTCAGCAGCGGATGAGCTGAGGCAGGGGCGGAGACGGGCGATGTTACGGAGGTGGAATTAGGCGGTCTATCACTTCAAATTAAAATCAATAAAAACACGCTTGTGTTTGAGGTGGCTCTCTGTCCTGCACATTCACATGCTGGAGTGTTCTGGCACATGTGACATGCCTTTATAGAATCATATAGCACAGAAGAAGGCCATTTGGCCCATCGTGCCTGTGCTGGCTCTTTGAAAGAGCAATCCAATTAGTCCCACTCCCCTGCTCTTTCCCCTTAGCCCTATAAATTTATCCAGATTTCCTTACAGTATGCATGTTGAAGGTAGCTTTCCTTATGCATGGCAGTAAAATAATGAATAAATGTACTTTCCATTTATTTCTTACTTGTCCCTGACCTTTTAAGTTAGTCATAATCTACATAGTTTATTTTAAAAGTCAGAGATTCCATACAGATCCTAAAATGTCTCTGATATTGCAACATGCTCAATGATAAGAAATTTAAGAGTTTTATAAATCACAACATGTTACAGAGTATATACAGCACAATTTGAACTATGCATTCGTATCAGTGAGCGGAACTGATGCGAATTCTGGTAAGATGACAAAGTCAGTGTTGAATCAAGAATCTGGTTTATTTTCACTGACCCTGAACATGGGTTTTTCTCTCCTATTTGTTCATTCTGACCCCAGGAAGTGAAACATCACCTGACTACCCAGCTAAACTCAAATGAATCAAGTCATCTCAACTAGAATAGGTGTGAATGATCACCGAAATGTCAAAATTAACTTTCATTGTCGGAATCACACTGGTTCAGACACCCCATCTGAGTGCTAACCTACATCTTCCAGCCTTGCTATCTTGTGAAAACTCCTTGAGCGCCAAGTTCAAAGGAACATTTTTAACATATATTACACCAAGATTCCTCCACATTGGCATAGGCAGAAATCCCAGTACGTGACAGTCAGAGATAAGCCCATAACACTGTAGCAATTATCCTTGGACCTGTACCCGCTTTGAGTGTGACTCCCTGCCAAGAGCTCTGGATCTGTATTTCTTTGAAGTGGGGCCAGTTGAGGGATCTCCCCTGAATAATAACAGAAACTTGCATTTATATAGCACCTTTAACATAGGAGACATCCCAAGGTGCTTCTGGATTTTCTCCATTTTTGTCCGGCTGTATTGGAAATGTTTTACGTTGGATGTTTCATGGTCGCTGCGTCAAAAACCTGGAACTCCCTACCCAACAGCACTGTGGGGGCAACTTCACCACACGGACTGCAGCGGTTCAAGAAGAAAGCTCACCACCACCTTCTCAAGGGCAACATAGAAACATAGAAACGTAGAAGATAGGAGCAGGAGTAGGCCATTCGGCCCCTCGAGCCTGCTCCGCCATTCAATGCGATCATGGCTGATCATCCAAATTCAGCACCCTGTCCCTGCTTTCTCCCCATATCCCTTGATCCCCTTAGCCTTAAGAAATATATCTAACTCCTTCTTGAATATATTTAATGAATTGGACTCAACTGTCTTCTGTGGTGGAGAATTCCACAGGTTCACCACTCTCTGGGCATTGGCTATAAATGCTGGCCTTGCCAGCGATGCCCCTTTCTGAAGAATGAATTTTTTAAAAGAGGGCACTTAAGAGTAAACCACATCGATGTAGGACTGGAGTAAGGACGGCAGTTGTCAGCCGGGGCTCAGTGGGCAGCACCCTCACCTCCAAGTCATAGAAACATAGAAACATAGAAGATAGGAGCAGGAGTGGGCCATTCGGCCCCTCGAGCCTGCTCCGCCATTCGATGAGAACATGGCTGATCATCCAAACTCAGTACCCTGTCCCTGCCTTCTCCCCATATCCCTTGATACCTTTAGCCTTAAGAAATATATCTAACTCCTTCTTGAATATATTTACTGACTTGGCCTCAGAAGGTTGTGGTTCAAGTTACACACCAAAATTTGAGCACAAAATCTAGGCTGACACTCCAGTGCAGTACTGAGGGAGCGCTGCACTGTCGGAGGGGCAGTACTGAGGGAGTGCTGCACTGTCGGAGGGGCAGTACTGAGGGAGTGCTGTACTGTTGGAGGTGCCATCCTTTGGATGAGACATTAAATCAAAGCCCCATCTGCCCTCTCAGGTGAACGTATAAGATCCAATGGCACTATTTTGAAGAAGAGCAGGGGAGTTCCCCCTGGTCTCCTGGCCATTATTTATCCCTCAACCAACATCACTAAAAACAGATTATCTGGTCATTATCACATTGGATAACATTGTGGGAGCTTGCTATGTACAAACTGGGTGCCACGTTTCCTACATTACAACAGTGACTACACTTCAAACGTACTTAATTGGCTGTAAAGCGCTTTGGACGTCCTGAGGTTGTGAAAGGCGCTATATAAATGTAAGTCTGTCTTTCTTTTTTTCTTTCTTTCCCTAAAGTACATTAGTGAACCAATTGCATTTTTATATTAATCTGATAGCTTCATGGTCACTTTTACTGATTTTCATATTTTTTAAACTGAATTCAAATGATCAAACTGCCATGGTGGGAATTGAACTCACATTCTTTGGATTATTAGTCTAGGCCTCTGGATTACTAGTCTATTAACATAGACAAAACACTACCGTACACCATGAAACAGTACACCGCCTGGAATCCAACAGGTACGAGCCTCTGTGAGGGGGTCTCATCGTGTTTGGCTTTAGTGAGCTCAGGATTCAAATTGGCACCTTGCTCCTGAATTATGTTAGCACTCTTGTATTGACATGCAGCCAATCTGAAAGTGCCAGGGTAACTGCAGCCTAAATAACTGTCCATTAACAAGGAGGGTGGTCTCATGAAAGTTACTAATAGTTGCTGGGTGAGAGCGCGCAAGGAATATGGGCCTAGAAATTCATCTCAGGCAGCGACACAAGACGGGCGCTATCGGATCGGCCGTCCTTTATACGCAGCGTCGATCCGATGCGAACCGATGCCACCGCCCGAGTCGAGTTTCTCGGCCAAGAACTTGGCGAAAATAGTAAGCCGAGCGTTTCAGGGGAGGAAAGGCATTAACCAATACATTACAACGAGCACTCAGCACAATTTCAACCCCAAAGATTGATTATACAGCGCCATTCACAACCCCAGGGTGTCCTAAAGCGCTTTACAGCCAATGAAGTACTTTTTGAAGTGTAGTCACTGTTGTAATGTAGGAAATGCAGCAGCCAATATGCTCACAGCAAGCTCCCACAAACAGCAATGTGATAATGACCAGGGGGATATATATTAGCCAGGACAAGAAACTGTATCGAACAGTAAATGCAAGCAGCACTCCTGGATTAGGGTTAGCCCCAGCACGCCAATCAATGAGTTTATCATTGATAAATTCCCGTTTTATTTTAATTTACCCATTTTAATAGTCGCCCGCCCCAAATCCCGTGAACAAAGGACGGAATGGACCACTTGAGATCTTCCACTTTTAGCTCAAGGGGGTTGGAATATGAGCTGCTCCTTTTAACTCCTGCAGTTCCAGTAAACCCTGGATATAAGAGCCAGGTTTTGCACCTGTAAAACAAACTGAGATCGATACGATAAGTGTGTAATTCCGAGAGGGAATTTCATAATTTGTGGGGGGTTTTTGGGGGCTTTCATTTTATAATTGGGGTATTAAATGGACACCGAAATCGACTGGAATCCAAACGACTGGCCGTTTCTGCCCGGTTGCAGCCCAGTGTTAACCCCTGCATCTTTGAGGTGTCAAACAGTTATCTTGGACTTCCCAAAAACAAGCAGCCTAGCCTGCCAGCTGATGCACTTGACACCGTGTTCTTGGATTCATGCATCGTTTTCCCTAATAAGTCAATGGGAAAAGTTTGACTAATAACACAAAAATGCTACATTTCTTGAAGGCACCGTCTTTCGCTGAGTTTGTGTTGGCTTGCCAAAAAAGTAACTCGTTGCTTTGAAGTGTTTTGATTGATAAATGTGTTGCTATAAATAACTCCCAGCAGCCGCAATATGATCCAAAAGGACTCGGTGGCTGCTGATACAATGGAAACAGGGAAATGCTACAAGCCAGACATAGAGAGGAGGTTTAAACAGTGCCTGTGGTTTGAGGACTGATTTCATCTTGTTTTTTTAATGAAAAGACATTAGAGCTGATTTGATCTTGTAAATAAACAAATAAATACAAAGGGACGCAGTTGAGAAAAAAGAACATAGACCTACCTTTACATTCAGTTTCTATCTGTGGTGTGAGCTTAACAATTCTGAGCAAACACTCCAATATGCAGTCTGTTGTAAAGAGGAAGACAATAAAAAAAAGAAAGGTTTGCATTTCTATAGCACCTTTTACAACCACCAGATGTCCCAAAGTGCTTTACAGCCAATGAAGTACTTTTGAAATGTAGTCACTGTTGTAATGTAGGATATGCAACAGCCAATTTGCGCACAGCAAGCTCCCACAAACAGCTATCTGATAATGACCAGATATTCTGTTGTTTGGTGATGTTGATTGAGGGATAAACATTGGCCAGGATACCGGGGATAACGCTCCTGCTCTTCTTCGAAATAGTGCTTTTACATTCACCTGAGAGAGCAGATGGGACCTCGATTTAACGCCTCATCTGAAAGACGGCACCTCCGACAGTGCAGCACTCCCTCAGTACTGCATTGGAGTGTCAGCCTAGATTTTTGTGCTCAAGTGTCTGGAGTAGGACTTGAACTACAGCCATCTGACTCAGAGGTGAGAGTGTTACCCACTGAGCCACGGCTGACACTTAAAATAAATATAAGTTCATTGATAAAACAACAGATATCAGTAGGCATGGCATTGTATATGGGACTTTACCTTCTTCCCACCACCCCCCGCCTCAACCCCCACCTCCCACCCTTTCTCCTCACTTGGCTTCTCCACTGAAGCTGCTGGCTCTTCTTTAAATAAGGATCTTTGGGTGCCAACAGCCCTCTAGTACATGGGCCACTCTATATGTGTGAGCTAAGACAGTGCCTGCTAGAGCAGGTCAGAGGCTAGGTATTCTACAGCGAATGGCTCAACTCCCGACTCCCCAAAGCCTCGCTACCACCAACAAGGCACAAGTCAGGAGTGTGATGGAATACTCTCCACTTGCCTGGATGAGTGCAGCTCCAACAACACGCAAGAAGCTCAACACCATCCAGGACAAAGCAGTCTGCTTGATTGGCATTCCATCCACTGGCTTAAACACCCACTCTCTCCACCAGCGGCATACCATGGCTGCAGTGTGTGCTATCTACAGGATGCACTGCAGAAATTCACCAAGTCTTCTTTGGCAACACCTCCCAAACCCAGGACCTCCATCACCTAGAAGGACAAGGGCAGCAGGTGCTGATTTGGACATATATCACCATTCCTTCATTGTTGATGGGTCAACCTGGACTCCCTACCTAACAGCATTGTGGGAGCACCTTCACCCCACAAACTGCAGCAGTTCAAGAATAAAGCCCACCACCACCTTCTCAAGGGCAACTAGGGGTGGACAATAAATGCCGGCCTTGCCAGCAACACACACACATCCCAAGAATGAATTTTTACCATGTGAATGTTGGCAAGCCATTTCACCGTGGAAGCATCACTGCCAAGGTTTCTTTGGCAGCACCTCCCAAATCCGCGACCTCCATCGCCAAGAAGGACAAGGGCAGCAGGTGCTGATCTGGATATATATCACCATTCCTTCATAGTTCTCCAGCTCTGTTCTCCACTGATGTCCACACGTACGAACAACATTTCTAGCACTGGATAACAACTAGGAACAGGAACAATGACTGATTTGTTTAACCCCCTCCCTAACTCAGGAATGCTGTAATAATGCCTCCCCTCTCACTAAATGTCTCTTCCCTACCCACTACAGCTGCTGACGCTACACCCCAGCAGAGATCAGGTAACTCCATCCAAAAGAGGGATTGAACCTAGAATCTTTCTAGTTTGTATGGTTTAGTATCCTACCATGTGGTGCATATACCCTCAGCCATTGGGGAAATTCAGGTAGATAGGATTTTAATACACTCTATCCATAGCAGTTGGTTGCCCTGTCCAAATAATTTCTTATTCTATACTTTTCTGTATTCTAATACTTGGTATTATTATAGTGTAATAATATGAAGTATTAGAATACATAAAAAAATATATTGTAATATCCTTTAGGGAAGAAAACCTGTCATCCTTACCATACCTGGCTGAGATGTGACTCCAGGTCCACATCAACGTGGTTGACTCATAACTGTCCTCCGAAGTGGCCTATCAAACCATTCAGTTGTATCAAACTTCTTAATAGCATTGTGAGAGCACCCTCACCACACAAATTGCATTGGTTCAAGAAGAAGGCCCACCACCACCTTCTTAGTGCAACCAGGGATCGGAAATAAATGCTGGCCTTGCCAGTGATGCCCACATCCTAAGAATACATTCTTAAATAGTGTTAGTTGCAAGATGGTGCATAACCACATCTATTGGAAAGGCATGTTTTTGAACTTTAAACTTTGGGGAAAAAAACGAAGGCGTCCCCTGGACACTTCTGGGTGTCTAATTTAGAAAAGAATCTATTGGCCTGAAACTTCACTGGTTGTTAGATGCCCATAAGCAGAACTTTGTATATACATTTAAATACATTTAAATAATGCTCAGATGTCTGCTTTCTGTTGACAGTAAAGTGCTGCAAAATGTGATTGTTCAACATTGCCCTAAAACCAGTACCTGTAGTATAACTGCAGCATGAGATACATCAAAGCAGGCTGCATTTTGCACCCAAAATTGGTGACACTCAATCCACATGAATGAGACTTGATAGATATGGTGTGCATGCAATTGTGTGACATTCAGCGGCTGTGTCATATGTTTTTGTACTTTGGGACAGAGGTGTTAAAAACTTTATTGTGAAGGTTTTTTAAATCTGTAAAATGCTGTGCATGCAGGAATGGGCAATTTGTGTAAACGCCTGGTGCCTGTTCATGTGTTTGTTTATGTTGTCAGCACTGATTGGAGCAGCAGACCCTGAGATCACTCAATTATCTGCAAGCAACAACAGCAGCTCTGGTGGCCTCTGGAATTAGTGCTGTTGGTCATTGCTGTAATGCACACACACACACACACACACATCTCAGATGCGTACCAGCAAATTTTAAGGCAGCAGCTAAATCAAGCAATGCTAATGGCATCAACCACAAGAGCGAACTTCGGATCACTTATAGACATCAGAACCAAGAGCTGAACTAATACGATAGCAAAATACTGTGGATGCTGGAAATCCGAAATAACAACAGAAAAAGCTGGAAAAACTCAGCAGGCGAGGCAGCATCCGTGGAGAGAGAAACAGAGTTAACGTTTCAGGTCGAAACCCTTTGTCGGAACTGAAAGAGCAGGAAATTAAACAGATAAAAATGCAAGGGGGAGGCTGGGGGGAGGAATAAAAGAACAAAAGGGTTGGTCTATGGTAAGTAGAGACATTAAGAGATGCTCAAGGCAAGACGAGATGGTAATGGGACAGGTTAAGAAACAAAAGGTGAGGTGTGAAATGCTGGCAGAATGAGAGACAGCTGCCGTGGGGGGAGAGAGAGAAAAAAAAAGGAAAAAGGCACGGACCAAAAGAGTGAATAAAATGTATATATATGTGGTGGGTTATGATCTGAAATTGTTGAACTCGATATTGAGTCCGGAAGGCTGTAAAGTGCCTAAACGAAAGATGAGGTGCTGTGTGACCCCGAGCTTCCGGTCGCTTGTCATTTTAATTCACCCCTCCACGCCCACTCAGACCTCACCGTCCTCGGCCTCTTGCATTGTTCCATGGAAGCGCAGCGTAAGCTCAAGGAACAGCACCTCATCTTCCGATTAGGCACTTTACAGCCTTCCGGACTCAATATCGAGTTCAACAATTTCAGATCATAACCCCGGCCCCCACCACATATGTATACATTTTATCCACTCTTTTGGTCCGTGCTTTTTTCCTTTTTTTTTCTCTCTCTCCCCCCACGGCAGCTGTCTCTCATTCTGCCAGCATTTCACACCTCACCTTTTGTTTCTTAACCTGTCCCATTACCATCTCGTCTTGCCTTGAGCATCTCTTAATGTCTCTACTTACCACAGACCCCCCCCCCCTTTTGTTCTTTTATTCCTCCCCCCAGCCTCCCCCTTGCATTTTTATCTGTTTAATTTCCTGCTCTTTCAGTTCCGACGAAGGGTTTCGACCTGAAACGTTAACTCTGTTTCTCTCTCCACGGATGTTGCCTGGCCTGCTGAGTTTTTCCAGCGTTTTCTGTTGTTATAGCTGAACTAATACTTTCAGTTCATTAACACATCTTTGTTGTTCCTTATGTAGTCTATACTTTTAAAATAGTGATGTAGGTGAAAAGGTAATGAGGATGATAGTGAAAATAAAAGGGTAATTATCCTTCATACTGTGGATTGACGCAGTGTGATTTCAGCATTGAACTAATGCGCACTGCTTTGAGTAACTGAGGTGTGAAGTCAGTCACTTTGAATTTGAGCAAGTGGTATGAGGAAGTATTCTCATGTCACTCTGACTACATACCATCTACAATTTAACGGCAACCAATTCAAAGCAAAGTTTTAACACTTTCTATGAGGGCTGGCAGGAAGCTAATAGTAACTCTCTTATCAACTCTTTGTAACTGTCATAATGTGACTAGGTTTTGATTGCCAGTGAGCTCCATTGTCCAATCTCAAACCAGTACCTATAGTCAACACCTCAAGGCAGATGACATAATAACAAACATTTTCCTCCTTTTTTCCCCCGGAACAGAAAACTAGGCAACATGCTTTAGAATCGTAGATAGATGTGGCGGTTTTGTTTTGAACATAAGAATTAGGAGCAGGAGTAGGCCATACGGCCCCTCGAGCCTGCTCTGCCATTCAGTAAGATCATGGCTGATCATCGACCTCAACTCCACTTTCCCGCCCGATCCCCATATCCCTTGATTCCCCTAGAGTCCAAAAGTCTATCTATCTCGGCCTTGAATATACTCAACGACTGAGCATCCACCGCCTTTTGGGGTAGAGAGTTCCAAAGATTCACAACTCTCTGAGTGAAGAAATTCCTCCTCATCTCAGTCTTATAAGGCCGACCCCTTATCCTGAGACTATGCCCCCTAGTTCTAGACTCTCCAGCCAGGGGAAACAATCTCTCAGCATCTATCCTGTCAATCCCCTTCAGAATCTAATATGTTTCAAGGAGATCACCTCTCATTCTTCTAAACTCCAGAGTATAGGCCCAATCTACTCACTCTTTACTCATAGGACAACCCTCTCATCCCAGGATTCAATGTTGTTTTGAACTAGAGCATCAGTAAAACAATTTGCTATCCTCACTTAATTTGTAGCAGTTCATTAATCATCATGCCCCCTGTTGTACTCCCTCTGCCTCAAGTGTGATGATACAACTGCCACTGTCTTCAGAAAATGCTCCTGGGATTTATTTGTGAGGAACAACTGCAACAGACTTTGTTTGGTTGTAACCACCCCCATATGTGAAAATGACTTAACCACTCCATCTTCTATAAAGTAGCAATTGCACTGGAGTGAGTCACAAGCAGCAACATAAACTTGGGATTCATTATGATAGTCACAAATTGCTTTAGCTTTGTTCTTGTAGTTTATATATGATATGAGCCCCTTAATTGTAACACTATCCAATCCAACTGTTACTCTGTGTGGATGCTGTATAAGTATAAGTGTACTATTTGTTATTAGTCAATGCATTGAATGAAATTGGCAAGATAAATGTGACTCATGAGCCACTAAATAACAACTATTGCCTGTAATAATAAAGGTACAAGTCTAGCTTAGGCTTACTTCGGTTCCAGTACCATAGCAACAGTACATGCCTGATCATGTAAGACAGCACCATCAGCCAATTTGATCTATGGTACCCACATAAAACATTGGAGGAAGAAATGAATGCTGTTATGGTATTTTCACCACTTTTATTGTTAAAACAGAAACCGCATGTTTGGAGTGAAAAAGATCCACCACGTGACCTTAACAAGAAAAGAAAAGCATATAGCAGCATAACCAGAAATATCTCAAAGCACGTCAAATGCAAAACATTACTTTATGTGGGCAAATGCAGCAGCTATTTGGCAAACAGCAAGATCCCACAAATAGCAACGATATGAATGAATGATCAGTCAGTGGGGTATTTTTGGTTTTGGGCAATAGTGTAAAATGGGCAATAGCGGATCAGTCACCCGTTATACATCTCTCCCGATTTTCATTTCCATTGAAGTCGATGTATAACGGGCGGCTGATCTGATATTGCCTGTTTCACACTATTGCCCAGAGTCAGAATTACCCTCTGTATGTTTTTGGTGATGTTGAGGAAAGAACGGTGACTGGAGTACTGGATCATAGAATAAACTCCCTGTTCTTCAAATTGTGCCATGGGATCATCAATATCTACCTGAACTATCACATCAAGCAGATGGTACCTCAGGTTAATACCTCATTTAAAGAACAGCAGCACTGGAGTAGTGCACTGGAATATCAACCTAGACTACATACTCAACTCCTGGACTGGGACTGAACCCTCAACCTTCCAACTCAGAAGCAAGGGTGCTGCAAACTTAGCCAGGGTGACACATAAATTTAGGAGTGTCTAACACATGCCTGCAGGTGAATCTGGCCAGCAACCCTCTTTTACCCAGCCCGTTGTTCCTTTCTTTGCCCAAATGTTTGCCGTGCAAACTTTCAGACTCAGGCCTTTTTAACTTCCTGGGTCTGGGAGAGTTTAGAAAACGGCCGCTCCCTGATTGGTGGATTTAGACCAAGGAACAGCTGTTTATTTGCAGCAAGCAAAGAGGTAAGTGAGGTCGAGCTAATTTTTACAACGGGAATGTTTGCATATGGGAGGCTTGCATTTTTTCATGTATGTGGGGTCTTGGATTGTTTTAGCCTTTATGGGGATCGCCTTTTTTTTGAATGTATTATGTGCTTGGATATTTTCTGTAGGGGCCTTGGATATTTGATGCATGGGAGCTATGCATTTCTGTTTGTAGGAGTTTGGATTTTTTTTGTATATGGGCCTCACTCTTTTTATAAAAATAGGGCTTTCATTCTTGTGTATGGGCGGCTCACATTTATATATATGTGCACCTCAAATTTTTGTATATGGGGGCTTGCAGTTTTGTGTAATCATGTACAGCTCTCTGTGTATCCGGCCACCAGCTCCAAATGGCTGGATACTACTGAGTTACACAGCCCACTTGAGTCTTTATTACCATGGATTAGGGGGCAAGACTATTTCTTAAAATATTCCATATCCCATTGCTGAGGAAGTGGCATCCTCTGTTTATACCGCATGTGTGAGTTTATCCATGGTAGTTTATTGCCAGTGGTTCCGTTCACTGTCAATATTGCTTTACTGCATATCATAAGCCTCCTGGGATGACTGGACATGCACTGCCAGGACCAACCTCACAAGTCCCTTCCTTCTTCAAGTTATCTGTATAAGCACAAACCATTTGTCCACAGAACATTACTATGAGCTGTAGAATTTAAATAAGGTATTTTCAATTCATTCACTAGCACTCCATAATGGGAACACAGTGCCTGTTTCTAATAAATAGCATTGATCACAGCTTGACTGTCCAAACAAGCCATGTCACATGATTACTTAAATTTATAATGATCCAAAACAGCCAATAGCAACAAACTTCCAATCTTCCAAACTTCCAATCTAAAAAGTACAAGAGTACAATTTATGTGAAGAAATCATTTTGTGAATCATGCCGGTAATTCACTCACTCTGGTGGTACCTGTAAGTTATTTAGCCTGCTATCACGTATTGTTTTACTTCTCTGTAATCCACCACCAGTGATTCTCCCAGACTGCTGAGGCCTTGTTTCACAATTGAGTAATTTTGGGAGTAGCACTGAGTGCCAGCCAAGCAACTCCTTAAAGGCTGGGAGGCAAATTCAGAGGGAGAGTCACCTTGGTAGTTCAGACACTTGGCATAGTTCTGAGAGTACATCGCCTATCTTATCAACTGCAGATGGATTGGGATTTGGGTGGGCCAGGAAAAGGATACAGAAAATTGTAAAAAGAGGAGTTCATAACTTAATTTTACAAAAAAAAATTCATAGAGTTAGTTTAAATTTCCAGGTCTGTAATTTTCTTCCATTTTAAATATATCACAAGAACATAGATAGATTTAGCACTCACATTCATCCTTACTGACAAGCAGTGGTAATAGTACCATACTCCTTGCTACAGCTACTTGCAGAACTCAGCATCTAAATGTATTTAATTTTACAGTAGGAATAAGCCACATAGGTAGAAATGCAAACTAGACTCCCATGAAAACACTTCAAAGAATGTACCACTTTCGGAGCATTCACTGAGGTAGTTCAGAGGACTGAGCGGAGCCCCTGCAGCTGTAGAAATGATATTAATGCGACCACTGAATTTAAAAAAAATGACCCACATGAGTGATAAAATTATATAAAATATATAGAGCATAAGGTAGTTTTTTTTGTCTACTGATTTCAGAGTTCTTTCTGTTTTCTATGTTGTTTAACCTATCTACTGTGAAGGGTTACAGACGGGCCTCAGGGTGTTGTCATGCCCTAGTGTTGAAGGTTGATGACATTATTAAACACTCACGGTTGCTTCTGTAACCCAAGGAGCAATAGAATACAAATATTGACTGCAATTCAAGACTACAATGCTAAGCTGTTGGTCTAAGGGTTTCAGAAGTGACTGAAAATGTTCCAAAGCTGAGGTTACTATTCCACACTCCTGTCACTTCTGTAACCTGTGGGGCAATGGTTTAACTAATAGCCTAAAAACTGCAATCAACATTTGTTTTATTATACACCAGAACCTAAATTTATTCTTTTAAAAATAATGCAGCGAACAGGAATTTATGGACTGAGAGGCATGCATATTCTCAACATCCTGACTCTTCAGAATAGATCGGTGTTGATACAGTTTGCTAAACACTGTCCTTTCCCTTCTAAGGACTGGGCTTTAATTCGGCACACAGTAACATCTCTCTCATGTGTGTATAATCACTTAATAAAATATGGCTAGGTACTCCATCTTTCAGATGACATATTAAACCAAAGTCCCATCTCTCTATTCTGGTGATTCAGCAAGATGGTAAGGACTTTATGCACCATTCAAAGAAGAGCAGGGTGTTCTCCTGGCGTTGTGAGCAAACTTCCTCCCTGCACCATTGCCACAAAAGCACATTAACTGACCAGCCATTTCATGGCTGTTTACGGAGTGTTTCTAGTGCGGATTGGCTGCCATCTATGCCGACATGCTAAATCACTGGACTTTAACGTTATTAATCGTGAGAAGTGATTTGAGATATTTCAGCTATATACTATATAAATCCATGCATTACTTACATTTTTTATTAAAATTTCAATACTATTTTGAACAGCTCAACCCCCTTTGGCAGAAAAGTGGTTATAATTTGACTGTCTCAAATTCAGCAAGCATTAGTGTAGTTAACCCAGGACCATTCTGGTTGCAACAAGCATCAACCAGTTTGCATAATTTACAATAATTTAATTGGCTGTAAATAACAAGCACAATTCAAGCTCTTACTCACTTTGATGTTGCAATTACATTTTGTTTCTTAAGTGTCAGCCTTGTGACAGAAGGAGCATGTTTGCCTCTGAGTCAGAGGGTTGTGAGTTCAAGCCCTGCTCTAGAAACTTGAGCACATAATCTAAGCTAACACTTCAGTGCAGCACTGTTGGAGGTGTCATCTTTCAGATGAGCTGTTAAACTGAGGCCCTGACTGCTCTCTCATGTGGACGTAAAAGATCCATAACACTATTCAAAGAAAAACGTTCTCCTGGTGTCCTGACCAACATTTAAACCTCAGCCAACATCACTAAAACAAATGATCTGGTCATTTATCTCATTGCTGCTTGTGGGACCTTGCTGTGCATAAATTGGCCACTGTGTTTTCCTACCTTACAGCAGAAACTACACTTCAAAAGTATTTATTGGCTGTGAAGCACTTTGGATCCTGAGGGTGTGGAAGGCTTGATATATAAACATATTAGTCTAACAACTGTTGTGGGGAAGTTATTGGAATCTATAGTTAAGGAGAGAGTGACTGAGCACTTAGAGAAATTTGAGCTGATTAGAGAGAGCCAACATGAATTAGTAACAGGTAGGTCATGTCTAATGAACCTAACTGAATTTTTTGAGGAACTAACTGAAGTAGTAGACAGGGAATGTTATATGAACATCCAGAAGGCATTTGATAAGGTTCCACATAAGATACTGTTAGGTAAAATTAAAGCTCATGGAATTGAAGGCAAATTATTGACCTGGTTAGGAGATTGGTTAGAAGGTAGAAGAAAGAGAGTAGGGATAATGTGTATGTCCTCAAATTAGAAGGAATTGACTAGTGGTGTTGCACAAAGATCTGTGCTGGGACCTCAACTATTCACGATATATATTAGTGACTTAGATAACACAAAACAAAGCCATATATCCAACTTTGCCAATGACACAAAGATTGGTGGCATAGTAAGTAGGGTAGACAGGAATATAAAATTACAAAGAGACATTGATAAATTAAGTGAGTGGGTAAAACTGAGGCAGATGGATTTCAATGCCGGTAAGTGCGAGGTCATCCATTTTGGACCAAAAAAGGATAGATCTGAGTATTATTTAAATGGTGAAAAGGTAGGAATAGTGGAGGTCCAAAGAGATTTAGGACACAGATCACTAAAATGTAGTAGTGAGGTACAAAAAGAATAATCAAAATGGCTAATGAATGTTAGCCTTTATAACTAGAGGGCTAGAATATAAAGGGCAGAAAGTTTTGCTGAAGCTATACAAAGCCCTGGTTAGACCACATCTGAAGTAGTGTGTCCCGTTCTGGGCACCACACCTTAGAAAAGATAAATTAGCCTTGGAAGGAGTGCAGTACAGATTCACCAGAATGTTACCAGGGCTCCAAGGGTTAAATTATGAGGAGAGATTACATAAACTAGATTTATATTCACTGGAATATAAAAGATCAAGGGATGATTTGATTGAGGTTTTTAGGATTTTGAAAGGAATTGATTTGGTAGAGGGAAACTTTTTCCGCTGGTGAGGAGTCTAGGACAAGGGGCATAACCTTAAAATCAGAGCCAGGCCATTCAGGAGAGAAGTTAGCAAACACTTCTTTGCGCAAAAGATGGTAAAAGTGTGGAGCTCCCTCCCACAAAAAGCAGTAGATGCTAGCTCAATTAATAATTCTAAATCTGAGATCATTAGATTTTTGCTAGCAATGGGTATTAAGGGATATGGAGCAAAGGTGGGTGGATGGAGTTAGGATACAGATCAGCCATGATCTAATTGAATGACAGAACAGGCTCGAGGGGCTGAATGGCCTACTCCTGTTCCTATGTTCCTGTATCTTTCTTTAATCACATTGACAATTCAATTGATTGGGAAATTAGTGTTCACCTTCACTCTAACCACATTCTCCCCGTGTCTGCGTGGGTTTCCTCCGGGTGCTCCGGTTTCCTCCCACAGTCCAAAAATGTGCGGGTTAGGTTGATTTGGCTATGATAAATTGACCCTTAGTGTTAGGGGGGTATTAAATATGTGGGGTTATGGGGATAGGATGGGATATGTTAGGGGGAATTAAATACGTGGGGTTACGGGGGTAGGGTGGGATATGTGTACTGTGGGGATTAAAGCAGGGACAGGGTACTGGATTTGGATGATCAGCCATGATCGTATTGAATGGTGGAGCAGGCTCGACGGGCCGAATGGCCTACTCCTGCTCCTAGATTCTATGTTTCTATGTTTCTATGTTTCTAACCAGTTTCTCCAGCATTTATTAGCAGGCCAACTGTCAAGTGTTGACCAACAGAGTCTCCATCTATTCATTGCTGACTATCTCAGTAACTTTTAATATTAATTCAGAATAATACTTTTCCCTATACATAAAATTCAGAGCATTTTGGCTTCCAATTCACAAATTAACTAGAGTATGAGAGCGTTCACATGAATGATTAGTATGGGAATCTAAATTGCTGGTGTAATCTAAATACCCCTTACTCTTCTGAGCATGGGATTAAGGCACTGTGGGGTGAAATTGCTCCTGCCAATAATTTTAGTGAAAAAGTCAGTGCGAGTACAGAATAAGACATTCCATTTTGTACTCACACCGACTTCTATGTCAAAAGTGTCAACAGGAGAAATTTCATCCTGCTCTTGGTTTAGTATGGAGGGCTCAAATCTGTGCTGCACCTGATCTGGGAATGCCTAATGTTAACACTGCATGGAAAAAAATTATATTCCTCAGCTCTAAAATCCTTTAACAAACACAGTAATTAATCAAGATGTTAAAAAGCATACATGCCTACCAAAGTAAATCCTACAATATCTATTACAACATGATAGTTTATCCTGTTGTCTTGCCCAATGTACAATGGTGTTCCATGCTGAAGTACCTCGAAAATCCTGTGCATTGGATTTGCTCAAACCCACACTTTATGATGTCAGTGGGCACCAATTTCTATTAATTCACTGGTGGGCAAGATCAATTAAAGGCAAGACTCAGACTACTTTCTCACATTGTGGTTCCTCTGCCAACCATTTGGTAGAACAATGTAGCTTGTAACTCAAAATCTTCAGCCATTGTCTTTTTCATTGGCATCTTATTTTACTTGCAGTGGCTGTAAGTGGAGCTTTGTGAGGCCATCAGTCAATAGCCTTTGTTCTATTGCTCCCAGTGCCAACTCACTGAAGATTATTGCCCACTTAAAGCAATCATGAAGCACTAGAGAACGCAATTTTCACAGGTGGGCCAGCTCCTCGGCGAATATACAGGCACCGGCACGCAATATAAACTTTTTTCTTACCACATGTATTCACAGAAATAAATATACAGTCCATCCAGGAGCAATTGTGTGTTCTCAGTTAATAAACTCCAGATAACTACACTTGCTCTAGTGATTAATATTATTGCTATAATTGATTTAAAATCAGTACATCTGGCTAATTAGTCTGTTAAAGAATAGTACTTTTAAGCAGACGCGTACACATCTATGCAATAGTGAACAAGGATACGTGCCTAAATATACATACAGTGCAAATACCCTGAACCTTTCAATGTCCAATTAAACACGAGGCCTGTGCGGCTCCCAAAGTTCATGTCCAGTGCTGTACATATTTATGCTCATTGTATAGTCATCTTGTGATTTACTGGGTAAAGTGCACTTTGAAGTGCACTGTATAGAATTATTTGGAAAGGAACTGTTTTGTGCATGAGAGCATTTGATTAAAAAAAACTCTAAACAGGAAATACTTGCAAACGTCTTGGTTCTTTGCAGAAATCTGATGAAGTTTATTTACTTTCATGCACATTCCTCATCTTCACACTGCAAACATATAAAAACAAAAATCCTGGGAGCGATCTTAACCGAAAACCAATAGATTTATTTATTTCCTTCTATGTTACAATAAAACAAACCATTTTTTTCCACACACGCACTAGGGACAGTAGTGTTACCTTGAACTCTCAATGATCTGATGCCTCGGCGTTAGTTTGAGGTTTGCTTTGCCAATTACTGATCTCGTCACATCAGCGCCGTTTGTTTACGGGTCAGTCTCCAGGCACCTGAAAACTTTTCTTTGGGGACGGAAACACGCGTCTCCTCTTCATCTCTTTGAGAAACGCTCAGAAGTGGGACATTCGTTAGATTAAAATGAACTTAAACGTCTTTCATTTTTTTGCGTGAAACTTTTAAATAATGCATTCCGGCCAGTTCGTTATTAAGGGTATCTTAAATATATTGGTCACTTTCAGTTGGAAGTTTATGTTAGTTTTTTTTTAAGAGAGACGAGAACCAAGCTAAGAAATACATGTAATTGTTGATATTTTTGTTCCGATGAATAATCATTAGTTATTGAAGAATTATTTCGATCTGAGGCGGCATTGATGGTCAGCCTATAAGTAAAGGAACGATGAGTGGTTAACTTGGTATATACATGTGATACATCTTATATATGGATTTAAGGTTTACTTAGATCGACAGAATCATATTTTTCTACACTAAACTTATTTGACAGCATGGGGATTAGAAAGGATGAAAAATGATTTAAAAGAAAATAAATGGTGTTTTTCGTAAGCCTACATTTTAAAAAAATTAATTTCCTCTAAAAGCGACGCGGGATGGTTTAAATCCCTTACATCAGACGGGTCTTCCTCCCTACACCGTCTTCAAACAAAAAAAAAGTTAAAAGGTATGGAGCGCAGCCTCCGAAGTAAAACTAAGAGAAAAAAATTGCAGAATGCAACGTGCGGAGTTGCTGGGTTTTCAAAGAAAGCCCCGAACTCTCCCGAGCTGTGGGAACTCCGCGCTGTTTGAATGGAAGCTTTGTTCAAACGCGGAACCCCCATCAGTGTTGGTCCCTGTTCCTGCCCCCACTCGCTCGTTCGCTCTCCAGCCCTATGTTGACTCTCCAACAGACTCGCTGTTGTTTTTACAAATTAAAATAAAGGACGTCGCTTTCAGGAGAGAAAAAAAAACCATATATAGATGTATATTTTCAATACTTACAGCGAAGAGCCCAGTAATACAAAAAGTATTAACTGGGTAACTCAATTAACCGTTAGAGGGGAATTCCGCTTGTCAAAATAAACAGCTGTCGGTCTTTTATTAGTCTTGGTGCTTGAATGACCATTAGGAATAATATTGTAGATTCACTATTTTTAAATACAAGTAGTTTAGATTATAGAACGATTGTCGCCTTTACATTTGCATCAATGTCTCTGCACTTTCGGCTCGGCTTGAGTTACATTTCCTTCCCAGCCTTGGGTGTAATCATTCAATTTATATCATGCATTAATTACAAGTATTGTCTAAAGATATCTGAAATTGTTTTCGAGAAACTAAAGAATGCCTTGGCCTGTGTGAAATCTGTACGAATTAACTGAACTAACGAATTTATAATTGTGTATGTATTTTTTTCCCATTCTGTTGCACATTTTATCAAGCCTTGTAGCATCTAAATATCGCCTATGTAGTAGCATTTTCGCGTTCGCAATTATAACACAGGTCCCCCCCACCCCACCCCTCACATTGTCGCTTCGCACTGCGGTGTGTACAAGACCAGGTGCACTTGTCCCCCTTCCTTCATTATTAAATATGTAAATGAAACATTTCCTCGTCTTCCGATTCGTCGTCAACAGATTAAAAAACCCAACAAAGCAATATAAATAAAACAAATAATATGTTTAATTAAAATACACGTGATATGGTATTTAATCAAAATAGTTTAATAGATTTTTATTCATATTACATACCAGCAGAACAATATAGTAAACAAAAAAGTTATATTGGGTGTCAAACATTTTCTGTAGGAAATGAACCAACCGCTCTTTAACGTGGCGCGCTGACAGGAAAGGAAAACTATACTTGACGGTACAGAATACAGACAATAATGACACTTGCCCAGATATACATTAACGCAAGCAGCTGGAGTCTATCTCATAAAATGGTTGACATCATGATGTGCTGGCTTAAGCAAGCGTGACGTTTACTAATGAATTAATGAAATCTGTATCATCTAAATACTCGTGTATGGAAATACGCGTTTTCAGGGGGAAATATAGCAGCTAAAACGACACCCCTTTAAACCCTATTTAGTTTCACTGTATGTGAAACCCTTTGGGTGGTTCAGAGACATGCGCGATATAAATGCAAATCTTTCTAATCATAAAAAGCTGCCTAATAGATGAGAAAGAGGATTTATATAATAGGTCTATTTAACTGCTAGAAGCAATTAAACATTTATTTCAGTAACATTAATGTATCTACACACTGTTGGTGTCTAAATATTCAATTGACAAAGAACTCAATAAAATCTCTAGTCATGTAAAAGATTTTTGGTTAGAAAATCAGCTTTAGTACCATAGATGGGGGATCAGGTGTATTTTTGATAAATTAGTGATCTATTTAAAATTAAAACATGTTTCAGAACAAGTCAGTGGAAAATACGAATAAAACGGAAAACCGATTTGATAATATTTACCGGGTAACTGGTGTGTATCAAACGGCAAGGAGGTGTTAAAAGCTGCGCAGACCTTTGACGAGGTATCTAAAAGCGAACTGCCGAAGCATCTATTGGGTAGGCTTCTAAATTTAGTTTTGAAGTTGGGCGCCCCGGGTTTTTATCGACCTGGTCATTTCCACAACCACTGTCGCTGTGATGGCTTTTCTTAGATAGAATACTTTCTATGCTAAAACTCTTGGATCTTTCAGCGTGTGAGCTGGGAACATTTTCAGCTTTTTGCTCTCTGCTCTCTTGGCTGCTGTTTCCAACCAGTGATGGCGAACTAAGAGCTTGGGTTCCAAGGGTTGCTGCACCTTCTGGTGAATTGATTCTCCGAGGTGACAGCTGAGAACTAGAGGATGGCTCAGCTGATGCAGGCGAGCCTCCCGGCATCTCCCCAGCTTGGCTACCCTTTGAAGAAGGGCATGTTGATCCTCCTTCCCCTGGGATGGCCTTGAATCCAGATTCAACGGAGGTGACCACTGGAAGAGGGATGGGCACAGCAGACGAAAGTCCTGATGGAGAAAGGTTGGGCCACATACCACATTGGCCTGGATGGGTCACAGCCTGGTCGATAGGTTCAGCAGTAGATGGATAAAGAAAAGTTAATCCGCCACACCTTAATCTCCCGTCACTTTTGCCTTTGATGTCTGATGGCACCAACACAAGCTGGCAATCTTCTTGTTTTTTTCTGCCGCCTTCAGTTCTCATATTTCCCGAATCAACATTATCTGACGAATCACCTGCGTGTTTGAAATTCTCCGAATCAGATGAGTTGAACTGTGGTTTGATGTCACGGTCAAGTCCAGATTTGGGAGATTTGTCAGCCACAGTGCACTTCTCACCATGTTCTGTTTTGCTCTGCTTTGCCTCCCTCTGCCCCTGAGGTCCCTGTGTCTTGGACTTTCTTTTCCTCCGCCGGTAGTTTCCATTTTCAAACATGTCCGTGCACCTCGGGTCCAGTGTCCAGTAACTCCCTTTTCCAGGTTTGCCCTTCTCCCGAGGGACTTTGATAAAGCAGTCGTTCAGTGAAAGGTTGTGCCTGATGGAGTTTTGCCACCCTTGCTTGTTGTCATGGTAAAAGGGGAAGCGCTCCATGATGAATTGGTAGATGCCGTTCAATGTCACTCTCTGGTCAGGGACACTTTTGATGGCCATGGCAATCAGGGCAATGTAGCTGTATGGTGGCTTTTGAGGAGGCTCGTGTCTGGCCATCACGTTATTTCCATTGAACCCCAAAGAAGGGAACATCCTACTGTCCCCTCCATACAGGTATACTGCAGAACCACTGTTCAAGCACATAGCAGATCCTGACCCTCTGAGTTGCTGCAACTGGTTGCTATAGATATGGTTCATAGCTGTACACGGCGTCTCCTGAGCAAACTTTGTCTCCCTCTTTTCTTTTAAACTTCCAAAAGAAATCACAGTTTACAACAAAAAAAAACTGTGGACTTGCAGGAGTCCACCACAGACCCTCTGTGCTACAGTTCAGCAAATGTGAGTACTGCCTCTCTAAGATTGTTCCCACTTTGTCCCTTCGTCATAGCTTAAAATGTTAAATAATTGTTGTAAGTTGCTATTTTATGTTGACTTTGCACTGGAAAATAAATTGTCTATGATAAACAGTCGTTTTATTCTCAGCCCACCCACATTAATTAAATTTCATTGCAAAAAAAGCCTAAGCTCTCTCCACGTGTCTTCGAGGTACCAGCCAATCGCTTGCTTGGTTGTTCGTTCATTTGTTTATAGAATTAGTCTGTTGATAAGTCTGCCCACCCAAGTTGAATCAAGCTGTGTTTATTTGGAAAAATTTCCGGGCACCCAATACATAAACGCACTGATCTGATGTTTGAAATATCACGTCCACCGCTGATGCTCTAAGCACACACACACACACACACACAGAGTCACCAGCAAAATTCAGAAGACTGAAACTTCTGCAACATTCGCATCCTTCTTTTAATCTGTATAGAATCTGTAATGATATTTATTTGGCAGATATACCTCAATCACGGTGACTTTAATCGGATAGAGCAACAATCTTTCCCCCTTTTTTTGTTTTGTTGTTGTTGTGCACAGCTGGCCATTTTTGTACAGCCATCTGCAGCGCACAGGTTGGGCCGGAGGCAGTCAGGAAGAGCACTTGCAAAGAAGGAAAGTTCCAAACGGCAAGATTCCATAAAAGGGGAATTTGGCAAAGAGTGCTAAAAAAAGCTTCTCTTTCATGGACCAGTTTTATTGTTAATGTATGCCTCTTGCTTTATATTATATACTTTTCCTGTTTACAACAAGGATGGGGATTATAACAACTTTGCAAGTAATCACAGCTGTCTAATGATTACATAGAATGCTCGGCGCTTAGACTTGTAAACTTTCGGTTCCTTGAGTGAATGTAACTGTGCCAATTGTGCAGAGATGAAATGTGAAGAATGTTGTGATATCTTTGATTGAGAAGCACCTTTCTTTTCCACCACTTGTATTGTGTCAAACGATTGAAACGCGATTGGAAACAAAGGCGAAAATGCAGGTTTGAAACTCGACAGGATTGTAACAAATATTTAAAGCTGTACAATGCTTTAGCAATGACCCGCTTGTCAGTTGCAGGTCAATTTCATACCGTCAAAGTCCAACCACCCAAGACATCTCTGTGAAGTGAGTGGAATTAGAAGCAGAGGGTCTTTCAGTAAATATTATATAGTGCAAGAATAAAGTCCCAAGGGAGGCGAATGTACTTGAAACAATTAGCGAAATTTAAATGGATGGCAATATACTTAAGTTGTGTGTATTTTCAACATCGTTCCCCCGCGGACCCCCCAAAAGGGATGTTGCAACGTCGACTGTTCTTGCTGGCAAATGATAACAGTAACTTAATAGTATGCTTTGAAATGGCATTTTTATTTTGCATTTATTTATGATCAGTTTAACAATTGCGTGCTTTGTCCTTCTGGCATAAAGATGTCAAAAAAAAAGCCACAGTGTGTAGACATCCTGTTAACCTCTTCGGGGTTGGAGCAAGATATTTGCGCCATATTCCAAATATAGAACGCCAGACGTTTTTATTTCGTTCCGTCAAAATAAAACACCATATGTAGACATCCTGTTAACCGACAGCTACAGATTTTCTCCCTTCCTTAAGTTTAGAACATGGGTTATGTTAATTTTGTTCAGGGTGCTCTTTCTATGCTTTTTTCCTCAATGTGGTCGCTAATACGTGCCAATTTTTCTTTAAAAAAATTAAAATATCAATCAAGCGAGCTTGATTTGTCTCTAAAATAACTGAGATTTAGACGTTTCGAAATATTAATACAGTTCAGCTTATTATATTAATAAGTGAATGTTTCAAATTTTACACTCTTTTTGCTTATAGTGTGAAAGTAAATCTTTAATTTTGGTCGACCTCAATTCTTGATATAATTCGTCAGTTAGGTTTGTGTTAAAAGGAACAGCTTATCACAGATCTTTCCCAGCCCCGCAGTGTGACAGCAATACCTGAGAGTGTGCTGCGCGGCAGTCAGAGTTGTATTGAACCTACTCGAGGTCGATCACGTACAAAGGTAACCTTGAAAGTCGCCCAACTTTCGTATTATTCGTCAAAAAAATTGTTTTATTTGACTATTTATTTGAAAGTCGTTAGTTTACTGAACGTCTCATCTGGGGGGAAATCTAGGCAGACTAATAAAAAATAATAAATATTGGCAGAGAGGATATCCAATCCCAGATGGGACCGGAATTGTCACGTGGAAACGGTGATATTGCGGGTGTGTGAGTCAGTCCAGAACTTTATGTGCCACGATGATGATGATGATGATTGTTATTATCATTATTATTAATGTTATTATTACAACCCTTCGGATCGTTACATTTTAGGTTAACACAGGCTGCAATCTACGTATTTCATGGATAGGCTTGACTGAAGCCAGTAAGGACTGTGCTTGTCATTTTAGTAATTAACTTCAAGTTGAAATTTGAGAAGCAATAATGACTTTCGCAGAGATTCCATGACTGGATAAATGCTGACAGACTTAAGATTGATTACATTAACTGTCTCGATCGGATCCAACCGAGTACGAATTATTGTTATAGGACGTCCAAAAAAAATCAGTAATATGTAATATGTTTAAAGAGTTTAATTTTTTGAATAATATTTAACAAATTACCTGCAGTCAAAATCATTTCTCAAAGTATGATATTAAAACATTTGATTGCAATAAGGCCAACTACGATGTACTTTAAGTGTTAATATTGAGTTCCCCATTTCATGCTCTTTTTACAATCATATAAACAATTATACATTTCGCAGCACATTGCAATACATTACATGTTATTACTATATCTGTGGAGCTGTTAACACTATCTGTGTTATATTATTTGCTTAATAACAAGTCACTGCACTTCAGAGTAAATCCTTATGTGTGAAGCGCTTTGAGAGTTTGCTGAGATACATGATAAGGCTCTATGTAAATGTAAGTCTGAAGGTCTGGCAACAATGTAAGTATGGGGAGAAAGATGCAGACTTACATTAATAATAATTGTTAAAACGGTTTGACTTGTTGCTGATGTTAGATCTCATCCATCGCATTGAGTGTTGTCCATTCCTAAAGTTTAATTTTCTTTTTCAAGAAAAGCTGGCGAAGATTTTTTGGTGTCTGGAATAATTTTAAATTAAAATTTATATAACTTTATATGAATAAAGTACAGCACAGAAGGAGGCAATTCGGCCCGTCATGCCTGTGCGGTCTCTTTGACAGAGCTATCCAATTAGTCCCGCTCCCCCGCTCTTTCCCCATTGTCCTGCAAATTTCTCCCTTCAAGTATTTATCCAATTCCCTTTTGAAAGTTACTGTTGAATCTGCTTCCACCGCCCTTTCAGGCAGCGCATTCCAGATCATAACAATACTCTACATAAAAAACCGTTTCCTCCAGTCGCCTCTGGTTATTTAGCCAAGGAATTACCTTCAAAATCGGTGTCCTCTGGTTAGGACCAGTCTGCCACGTGGAACAGTTCCTCCTTATTTAAGAACATAAGAATTTATTTAATCTCAAAACCCTTCATGATTTAGAACACCTCTATCAAATCTCCCCTTAACCTTCTCTGCTCTAAGGAGAACAATCCCAGTTTCTCTAGTCCCTATGACAAATAATCCCCAGCCATTCCCAAATTGCTGACAGCAACCTCCAGCCTGTACAATGTTCATATTATCAATCCTTCTGCAGCTTTGGGTCCATTTCCCGGAGGGAAGCAGAATGTGCATTGTACTGTGTGAACATTAGGTGGGAAATATTTCCCACTGTAGGCAAAGGGTTAAGACATTATTGAACCCATATATGTTTCAGTATTCGACACAATTAAAATCGAAAAAAAAGTAGTAAGGTAGCGATAGCAGAAAACAAGTCACCATCCCAGTCCATATTAACAGTCTAGCGCAATATAGTGGTAATCAATGCTAAAACTTTTAACACTATATTGCACTGGTCAGTTTATAGTTTAAATGGCTCCCATAGATTCCAAAAAGATTAAATAAATAAATGGTCTGACTCTCAATGTCTCAGTATTAGAAACGTGCCTCATTTTTAAAAAAGTAGCTTTACTCTTGAATGGTCTAGTCTGAGTTTGGTTTATCGCGAATCTAAAGAATACTGGGTATCAATTGCATTGCCATGTGTTTCCCCTCGTAAAAAGTATACTATCCAATATATAAAATTACACTGACGCTTATATTCGACTGTTATCTCGGTCATGAACTACACTGGCCCTTAAGGCAGGTGGCCGCCTAATCAACGTTGCATGAAGAACAGGATTCAGAGTTTGTAGAAAATGCGAACGATTACAGTGTTTAAGTGAGGTTTGTTTGTCCCGTGCGAAAACCGTGCCTGCAGGATAACTTTCAATCAATGGCGTTATTATGACTGCAAGACGTTTGATGCCATTTATCCACACACTTAATACACGAGTGGGCATTTGTCAATTGTTTTCTTTGCCAACCAGTATAAGTAACATTCTATAATTTCTGAACAGGGCTGGTACTGGTTAATAAATGGGCTTCTTTTGTATCTAAACAGAAAAATAAACCATTTACAAGAACGTATTTGAATTGAAAGTAGATGTGAAATGTACCGATTTTACAGTAGGCGCTCCTATGTATAATGTTATCATTACAGCCCTTCACTAATGGTTTATATACCAAACTCGAAAAAGCCCATTCCTGTATCCAGACCACATTAATCATCCTCGGCGCAAGGTCGAGTGGCGTTTATTTTTAAAACACAAATGGGAATTTATTATTTATTCACAGAAATAATGAAACGAAGAAATTAAATCCTGGGAAGACAGACAGTAGAATCGGGGCCAAATGCTCTGTTCACAATCTAATGTATGGCATTAGACGGTAGTTTGCTCTATACAGGGGGATTTATCTGTTAGGACCACCTTTGAGATTGACTTCAGGTGATTTTTGTAGACAGATAGTTTACTAATCCAGGTTCAATACTCATTGTTATGAGGGGCTGAAGGTACACGACCTATAGGCCTGTGGCACTTACAGGCATGTTCCATTGTACGTAAAATCCCCATTCCACCTTACAGTGAGCACGAAGTTAAATACTGTTCGCATTTAAGTCGATCTTTCTCTTCCAAATCGTTTATTTTAAACTTTGCCAAATTGCTTATTATATTCGACGCAGTTATGCTGGGTTCAGCGTGGTAGCGTGCGAAAATTGAAAAGTTATATTTAAAAAAATAACGCCAGCAGAAAATTGATCTCAGATTGTCGAAAAATGCACGCGATTTCCATGCCTGGTTCTTGGCATGGAACTGCATGCGCTGCTCAAAGTGTTTTTTTTATACAGAAACAGAGGAATCATTTATTCCAAAATTTGCACTGGACGTTTTTAGTTTATTTGGATCATGCAAATCAATGTGATCCCAGAGCGCCAGACAGACTTCCGTTTTGATTACCCAACGCCAGATGTTTGCGCATTCTATTCGCAGCTGACTTTCAAGTATATTGTTAATGACAGGTGCAACTATCTACCGAGGCCATCAGTTGGTCCTGGAGCCTGTGCATGAGAAGATAGAACGACCCGATTTGAAACAGGGCCCGCATGTATGCTGAGGAACGCGTTCATACATTCATTCGTAAGACTCGCCTCTTGGTCAATTATAATACACCTCGGGCTTGCTTTATGCGCTTTCCAGTAACTTTCATCAGGTCTAAACCTGCCAAGGCTAGCTTACAATGGAGTCTGCCGAATGAACATTTGGCCACGGGCCTTCGTAGCTTTTACATGACAGCCATTCAATGCACTCCAGACCAATAGCTGTCTTTATGAAATACGCCACTATATCTAAGCAAATTTAGACTCAGAAGCTAGATTCACAAAATACTATGGGCGGAATTAATATTAAAATTCACAGTAACAATCAGAATTTTGTAAATTTGGGTTGTCAGAAAAGTTTCATTTTTTTCCACTCAAATCCAATATTTTAATGTAGGAGTTACAGTTTCAGGGTAACATTTCCAGGCTTTTTGAGGCCTATTAAGTAAAGATATCTTTAAAATAAAATTACATCGCCCTCACTTCAACTTTGCTGTGAGTTCCTGCCAAACACAATCAAGTTTTATCATTTAAACTGAGATGACTTGTTTGTTTTTGCAAGCCCCGTCCTTTCTATCGACAGAAACCGGTGCTTGCTCGGTTTTGAATATATGATGAAATGAACCTGAAATTGCTGACTATGTCTGTCAGTAAATGGACCTGTGCGCCGTACCAAATTTCTAAGTTCTAAGGCTTTTAAAACGTAAATACGATTAAGTATTTAAAGCAACCTTGCAGATCAGATGCTCTGTGACATATAAATATATTAATAAGAAAATGCGCGTACTGTAAGATAGCAACTCGAAATAGTTATGCTTATAAGTCAGTAAAATTGCAACGGTACATTTTATCGAGATAAACAAACGACCTGATTACTTGGAAAATCAAAATGCATTCGCAAGGGCATGAAATTGTCCTTTAAATAGGGGCTGAGACATATATAAATTCACCTCAGATGCTTGGCATTTTTGTTATATACTTGTTTGTTCTCAGTTACGTCCTTTGATTTTACTGAACTAAAAAAATGCATTTAGTTTTAGATACTTAAGAAGTTATTTGTCAGCTCTGAAACTTAACAGTTGTCAGGAAAGGTATAGTGTGTTGTAGTCAACTTAAACTCGTGCAGTTTGTTACTACTCTGGTAAGCTAGTCTGCAGTAAATAGGTTTAGACTTGATCGCAGGCTTAATAGAAATCTGTGCGGATACAATCAGAGAATCCTGCATCAAGCAGACAAAATGCCAATAACAAACCAGCATGCAATAGACTAAAAAAGATCCACCACGCCACTCTAACGTAAGGCAAAAAAAAACAACACTGATTTATTGTGGTTTTTTTCAGATAAATACAGCAATTAAGATCAACTGAACTCAGAAAGGAAATGTTCTTAAAACAATCCACTACAGACTGAAGGAGTGCTCACGGCACCGGGGCCTGGGCCAGCAATGCAGCACTGTCACTTTTTTTAAAAAAGAGAGATTTCGAGTTTTAGAA
This sequence comes from Squalus acanthias, assembly GCA_030390025.1. Taxonomy (NCBI): domain Eukaryota; kingdom Metazoa; phylum Chordata; class Chondrichthyes; order Squaliformes; family Squalidae; genus Squalus; species Squalus acanthias. The sequence goes on from CM059430.1 coordinate 10,955,727, forward strand.
AAATACTATGCATCCAATAAATTAGTTCTTTGGTTTTAAACGGAGCAAATATATCGATGATAAGAACGTAATAAAAATTACACTGTACAATGCACATGGCTATAAAACTGAGGTTGAATAACAGTTACGCTTTGGCACTTTACAAGGGCTGGGGAACATTAAAAAAAACGACAACATCCAGTGAACTGAACTTGAAAATATATTAAATGGCTCTGTAACGTAGCCTCCATAGAAAATCGTACAATTTACATCAAATATAACGTTGCATCAACACCCAGACAAAATGTCAGGAGAAAAAAAATGTAGCACTTGAAAATGGAACGTGATTGTATTAAACAAATACTGCATGAACAGAACATACAAGGTATCACTAGAATATTGGTCCATTAAACAGTTTAGACCCTACATTTGGCAGTTGCCATTTTGCTAAACTTTAATTATTCAAGTAGGTTTCCCTTATTTTAAGAATTTTAAACAAAAACTGTGTTTTAAGTTTTCAAACTCCTTATACACACTTTCTAACTACAAATCCTCAACACGTTTGGCCACTCACAACGCACTTTGGAAAGTCCCAGTCAATATTTTATGTGCAGTCCTAAGTTGTTTTTTGCAGTTTTGTTTTCATCTCCCAATATACATTTTTTTTAAAAAAAAGATAGATAGGTTGGTTTCTAAATCAATACTTATTGCAGTCGTAGGCGTATGGACCTGAATGTCGGTATACTGACGGTGTCGATCGATAAGGGATTTGACAGCTTGTGTTCCCGCTCACCTGATGGTCACTGAGGGCTGAGCTCTCAATGCCGAGTCGGTGGGAGTTAAACATCTCCCGCACATTGGGAAAAGTCTGCTGCTGGCCGCCGAACGTGTGGCCCGAGAGGTGATTGAGATCTGCCCCGTGGTTCAGGTACCAGGAGGCGGCTTGCCCTGCGCCCCCAGGCTGCTGATGGTGGCTCGAGGTTAGGACACCTTCCTGGCCTGTGCTGAGATTCATGGCGTTCAGCGAGGAACTGGTGCTCACAGAGTGATCTGAGATAGCATCCTCCAAGGTGGTAGGCACCAGCATATGGTTGTTCCTGTCGCCCGCGTACAGACTCATGGTTCTCATACTGCAATGGTAACTTCCACTGGAGTCCATATTTTGGCTACACGCTGGGCTGTAGATAGATTGTTGTGTTTGAGGGTAATTTACCGGCAACGAGGATACCATGCCAGTCCTGCTGGAAGCCACAGCCACTGGGCTAAGATCTCCTTGAGGAGATGTCCTTAATGTCATAATATTTTCCACACTAAAGCCGGACAGGCTGCTATTTGGAGGGTTGTGGTCTGGGATAGAGCTTTCTGTGGAAACTGACGGCGTGGAAGCAACGCTCCTTGGGCTGTCTTGCATCATGCTACTGTTATCTGGGCTCTCTAAGCTCTCTACTTTAGTGATGACAGGCATGCCCGGGGACACAGCTTCGTTCTTGACCACCACCTTTTTTTCCGTGCTGTCCTTCGAGGTGTCGGTCTGTGAAACGGGGGCCTGGCCCCCTTTCGGGTCTTTCTGTTGGCGGTCTCGCTCTTCCTTATCCTTCATCGCGTCCTTTTTCTTAAACCTCCTCCTCCTCCGCAAGAAGCTGCCGTTCTCAAACATGTTATAGGAGTCCGGGTCCAGCGTCCAGTAGCTGCCTTTACCTGGCTTTTTATCATCCCGGGGCACTTTAACAAAACACTCGTTCAGAGATAAGTTGTGGCGGATGCTGTTCTGCCAGCCCTGTTTATTTTCACGGTAAAATGGAAAGCGATCCATGATAAACTGATAGATCCCATTGAGAGTAATTTTCTTATCAGGCGCGTTTTGGATTGCCATGGTTATCAGGGCGATGTAGCTGTAAGGAGGCTTGACCAGGTCTTTGGAGCCGGCTGTTGGTGGTGATGGTAGGGTCCGTAGGATCTTGCCATACCTGTAGTATACTGGTCGTGCCCCGAATACACGCTCATCGGGGTGGGCATGCTGCCATAACTGCCGGCGGCTCGATAATAATTTTGGTCGCTGAGGTAAGGCACGACTCCCAGAGCATTGGGGTCTGACACTGGGTAACGCGCCTGCATCGTCGATGTTAAACGGGGTGATTTTTTTTTTCGGCACAAAATTGCTGCTTGAACTAGTATTTAGAAATAATCTTTATTGGTTGAAGGCGTGGATCCAATTTTAGTCCTTGATTAAGAGCGCGCCCGTAGATAGTCCTAAAGGTTTGGGGAAGTTTCAAAAACTTTCAGGCGAGCGAGTCTTTTACGGCAGGCAGGCTCCACCCCTTCTGGAAACTTTCAACCAATCAGAATGGGAGTTGTGGGGCGTCAATACATGTCCACGCACGTAGGTGGCGTAATTTAAAGTGAAACAGGTTTCACTGATATAGGGGGGACAAAAACAACCAAATTAAGTATTGTAAATAGTTTATGTATTATTTAGAATCGAATTTTGCACATGCATTTGAATCTTATTCGGAACATAATATAAGTCACGAAGATTTTTGGAAAAAGTGTTATTTTATTGCATTGTCTTTGCGTATGTGCCTCGCACGTGAAATTGGCGATCAGAGCAGTTATTTCGCACCAAATACAGCCCATTGCAATTTTTTTTCAATATACAATTTCATTCTTTTCAGAGTCCAAGTGCTGTATGTTCGTCGCTCAATAAATAACTTGGGTCGATAGATTTAGTGTAAGAAGCTCCCGTCATTTTAATGGTTTTATTAGAAATTAACTCGACTTAGTTAGTTAACCAAGGGCGTGCTCTGAGAAGGTGCCGATTCTGAAATTCCTCCTCAAGCAGCGAAGTGATTTTTTAAAATTGTTTTACTTTTATTGTTACGCAATTAATCTTGAGAAAGCCCAGCACATTAAATAGGCAAATAAGAAAACGTTCAAAATGTTTTTTTTAATATATTTGGGGGGGGGATAACGGCCTTTTACAGTAAATTTGTCTTAAAACATCTCGTAGCAATCCGAAAGCAGCGTGTAGCAACAGTGAAACTGGTCATTTTGCCCCAAGGAATGCATGAAAAGTTGACCTTATTATAAAGGCATGGGAACTATATTTTGATTATGTTTAAAATCGAATCAATAAGAGAGCAAATATTTACTCAAACGATGCATTGCGTTTAAAAATAGGACAAATACATTCGACTTTATAACTAGCAATTCTGACTATATGGTAAATCAGACTTCTCCTTGTTTAAAGTGTTTATTGTATTGAAATCTCCAGACTGTTGTTAAGCAAAATAGACGTTTTCCCTCTTGTCCTTACGCATTGTGCGTGGAATCCGATTATATTTTTCGTTTATAGCCAATTATACGTGAGCTATAATTGGCTTCCCGCTTTTTGTATTCAAAATTAAATCACAGGGGGAAAATAATGATCGTCAGTATTTATTAATACTACATTTCAAGGCTGTTTTATTTCATGTATCTGATACTGAGTTTTCTTTGCCTATTTGATTATTTTATTTTACACGTTTAGCTAGCACAAATCAGACTGTCCATCTGGGTAATAATTACAGCGATAAGTGTCAAGCGTCCTGTGGTCCCCCTGAAGTCTGGCGGACTTTGATAAGTTTTTTTTATTTTGGCGAGTTATTTGTATTGCTGTTATCTGCAGCCCCCCTTCCCTCCAGCCCTAACACACACACACACACACACCATTGGAAAAAATTTCAGGACTGGTTTCCTTTAAGGCTTTTCAGTAAGTCTCACAAAACCAAATAACTAACAAAAAATCTACGGGAGGCAAGTGAAGTGAATGTCGAATTAGGTCAGTCAGCGAACTGGTGGGCATGTTATAGCTGTTAAGCAAAAGAAACAAGCACGTTAATTCTGAATTAATTAAATTTTAATCAATAATCAGGATAGAAATAACGGCAATCGGCTTCTCAGCAGCGAAATACCAAGTGCTGTTCAGATTGCTAAACATTTGTTTGAGCAACTGATTACTGGTTGAATGAAGGAACGACTGGAATTTGGTTCAAGGATACTCAGTCATACGGAGAACATCTCACTACTTCATCAGTGTCCTAATTTGCTGCAGTTGAACATTTTATAGGTTGTGTCAAAACTGTCGGCGAGAAAGGGTCTGAAGAACTACAGTCAAGTGAACCAAGGATTGGTGGAATGCAAAGATTGCTTAAAATCATTTGTAAGGAAAGCTCAGGCCATGCAACTAATAGGAGAAGAGAATGATATGGATTTTTTACCATTATCCAATGTGGGGGAGGGGGAATAAAGTTCTGTAAGTGTACCGATTGACGTTTAAAGTACAGTAAACATTTGTTTTATAATAAAACAGACCGGGTATCATCCTACCAACCAAATCATGAACATAACTGGGACACTGCAGGATGCAAATTGGATTCATTTTTGCCCAGTGCATAGATTTGAATGCAAATTGATTTTGTTGTCGGGCGATATGGGATATACCTAACTGATTGCATATCTGTATGAATAAGGCTTCAGCGGTGAATCGCTTACCTCACATTCACAATCCCAGCCATCACATCCCAGCCCTAGACGGGGTCTCCCTTTAATTTTTTTTGAACTGTCATAGCAGTCTGTTAAAACTGACACATTGAAATCGACGAACAAATATTATGTCTCCGCGTTTTATTGTGTCTGTGCTGATCCTAGTGTCAATACCAACTGCAAGCAGCATGGTTCAGTGGCAACACAAACAACTTGTTGCAAAAGTCAGGGCAAGCAAAAGTCTTCAGTAGCAGTGAGGTACGTGCAGATAAGGTCAGATTTTCCCTTGACTTGGACCCTGACTGTTTCTATTGTGCCTCTTCTCTTTGCCAAGCCAATAATAGTTGAAAATACAAAATTTTCCCCCTCATAGCGGCTCTTTCCCCCCCTTAATACATTAATGTTGCTGGATATTTATAGATACAGTTATTTTCCCACTGCGGATATAAGATATACGTTATAAATCGTTCCTCGACATGAGTTAACACATCTATAAAAGTGCCGAAGAAAACTGAAGATTTTATTGGTAGAATTTAGTGTTCTGCACAAGGATTCCGTATTTTCAAGGGATAGCTTTTAAAAAAAAAAATCTGCACTTATTGTAAAAAAGGATGTTTAGAACTAAAATTTGAAATTAATTCAATGGTAATAACGGTATGGATCACTACAATTCTATTCGGGCGATTAAGCTGTTTTCCAACAATGCGGTATCTCATGAGTTGGGAACTGAACTAAGTCTACCATCTAACGTTGTGCGAATCAACGCATTTATTTGAGCATTAACACTTATTTTTATCCGCCGCCAGTACAAGCAGGAAGAAAGTTTTAACGAGAACCCCGACTGGTTCTGTACGCTTGTTTGAAGCAGTCCCTTCATTCTCTATTTATTGCTGCCCTCTAGTGACGGTATCTATTCCCGCAAGGTTTCCTATTTTCATATTTCAAAAATCTTTATACCTTTACCTGAATTGATTAGCATAAATAGAATTACTTTTTTCCCCTTACTTGGTCATTAAATTTCGTTGCTTAGCCTCACATTTAAGATATCATTTTAATTTCATTCCAATCCGTTTAGAATCGGGACGGCAGGAAAAGACACCATTCTGCTAAAAGAAGGGCAGCTCGTTAGTTACAAGTCACCTTTAAAATCTGAAATTGATTGGAAAATGAATGATCTGAGGATTAGAAACATTTACCCTAGCAAAATGTTATTTTACTGATTAACAATACTCCGCAAAAATCCACCTGAAGACTTTATCGGTTCCAGAGATTGTACAACATTAAAAGAAAATTGTAGGGATACTGATCACATTTTAATCTCTTATCAATTCACCATTATTGGTCTGTTTATCGAATGAAGATGGGGATTTTATTATTTAGAACTTTATAATGAAAACGTGGCGGGGGCGTCTAACGGGCTTCGTTTGGATAGAAATGTCAGTTGTGACTTTTGAACAAGGTCGGGTTTAATGTCTTGCTACTTTACAAGGACTTCTGTACAGACTCATTCGATTCGCCTAGGACTTCGTTACCAACATGCTTGTTAAAAGACTAACGTTTTACATTAGAGACCGAGTCTTAAAACGAGGGCGATGCCCAATAGAAATCTCAACGGATTTTCTAAAATATTACACGAAAAATATTCAAGCACCTTTCTCTGTTCGATTCATTATCAATGCCAAAAATAATCACTTATGCTGCTTCCTTTGCACATCCAGAAGTTGTCTTCTATCAGAATCGAAATGCTGAACATTTGCGTTGCATTTTTAAGGGTAAGTTTGTTTAAATGCTTCATTTGATCCATTCTTGCCCCAGCATGAGCCGGCGTTGGGGATATCACCAGGACTCTCAACTACCGTGAACTCCGAGGAAGCGCTTGGGTAAAGGGAAGAGGCGCGAAGAAACTGTACTCAGCTCCCTCGCTGTTGGATTTCTTGCAGTTTCAGCCTTCCTTCATATATATTCGTCTCTTTAATGATGTGAGCGCGGACGAAATAGCCTCTTTTTAATGTGTATTTGTAAATTAGTGTTTCCACCAAAAACACAAATGCAGACGCTAGCAGGACCCAGGAGTCCTTTTTTTTGAGGTCGCACAGAGTATGTGTACGTGCACATATAGTATAGTTAAAATAAAATTGTGTTTGTTTTAGTTTGGACGCCGTGAAGGGAAAAAAAAACTACTCTGAAGGTTAAGTGTCACTTGTCCTATTTTCTCTCAATATTTCGTTCCTGACAACACTGTAATAAATTCAAGATTAACAAACTCATATAAAAGAAGAATCTTCGGAAATAACAAAAAAAAAGTTCTGTCACGGAACCTAAATACAGTTTTATATACAATCAGATGAATAAATGATGTAATTTGCCGTGTGCGAGGAATGATAGCAGAATAATCACGCTTTCCCTCTCCGGCTAGTTTTGCCTCGCCACAAGATTGAATGAACTGGGACTGCGCACAGGTTTCGAATTAGGACGCAGGGCATTAGGACCAAGTGCAATAAAAGATGAGGAAACAATGGCGCTCCTCAAGCATAGACTGAAAACTCAGGCAAACATCGATTGACAATTTATTGCAGAGCTGTAACAGAATTTAAGCCAGTGGAATCAAAGAAAACAATCTTCACTCGCCCTGTCTGTGTGTCTGGAGTATTCGCTGATTCTTATAAAGGGTTTAACGTTAAGCTGTCCTTTCTGTGAAGTGAGATTGTGTCGTGAAGGCATTAAATAGGAATGTCAGCAGAGAATCAAAGCTGTTGTTAACGTTTGAAACAGTTAAACTCGGGCTTGTTTGTACAATTATCACAGCTTGTCAATTTCATCCTCGTGTTTATTATTAAGATGTACTTTAACATGGATGTAAGCATTTTCATATTTTCCTAATAAGCTCGTCTACATTTGTTTTAGGAGAGACCCCACTTCATACCACGAAAGGAAATGAGAACATTAATCTTTGGATTACACAATAATAATCCCTAATTGCAGAATCCATTGTAAAGAAAATTTATGACTACACAGCAGGAAGCAGAGAAAAGATTTACTGCTCTAAGGTGAAAAGGATTTTTGAAATAGTCTAATCATTAAAAAGGAGAGGATGGAGCCACTGATTAGGAGATAGCGATTTTCAAGTGCACAGGGGGCAAGAATAGCTCTGCAGGAAGTTTCCCACTTGCTCAGAGTCTCCTTTCACCTCCAGCTATGCAGTCATCACTTTATACGTTTTCCTTTCCACTGACTTGCGGCGGGGTGGTGGGTGATGCTTGTGATTTGGAATTTCATTGCTTTTTGTTCTCCACCAATAGACCTGCTCTTTAAAACAACAGATTTGGGGGTTGTCGAAAACCTATAAAATGCTCAGAAAGATATGAATGATATTCAATAATTCCAAAGTTATTTTTTACATGCTGTTTACTGCAGGGAACCTATTTGACTGTTTTTTTGTCATTCAGGGCTCAGGCAAGACAAGTTAAACAGCGTCACCTTTGTTTCTCATCTTAAAATAGCATTCCTGGGGAGGACCATTCATTTAGACACTGGGTAAAACTCATCTAACTACATAAAAACAGTGATTATACTTCAAACAGTAATTCATTAGTTGTAAAGTGCTTTGGGACATCCCAGAGATATGATAAGGTGCTATATAAATTAAAGTTCTTAACGAATTCAAGTTCTAGCAGATTAAAATGACAAGCAGCCTTCGAACCATCAAACTTTGAACCATTCGGTCAATGCATACATCAGATGATGTTCTTATATTTTTGATACTTCTCTCTCAAATTACATTGACGTGTGACATCGACTTTATAGAAGCAGATATCATTTGTTCATATTAAAGCCATGCACCATTCTAAAACTCTCAACCTGTTCTCGAGTTTACTTTTGCACATTTATGAAAAGAATGATTAGTAAAGCAAAGGTCAGAAACTGATGTTACAACATTTTCATTCATTATTTGAATCAGTATAATATTGATTTGTCTACTGAACAAAGCAGTGAAGCTTCATCAGAAAGAAAGAACTTGCATTTCTATAGCACCTTTCATGACCTCAGGATGTCCCAAAGCGCTTTACAGCCAATGAAGTACTTTTGATGTGTAGTCACTGTTGTAATGTAGGAAACATGGCAGCCAATTTGTGCACAGCAAGCTCCCACAAACAGCAACGTGATAACGACCAGATCATCTGTTTTTTTTAGTGATGTTGGTTGACGTATAAATCATATCACCAAGAGGCAAAAACTGTCTTGTAGAACCTCTATCATAATGGAGGAGACCCCTGACGGGTAATGGAAATTGGTAGATAATTGAAGCTCCCCAAATTTTGGTCTTGCACATATAGTACAACCACATACTAGGCCCAGGAATGAAGATGGGCAGAATGCAAGTAACAAAAGGAGCATTTGATGCAATTTTATTGATCAAAAATGAGATAAAATACCCCAAGAAAATTCAGAGAACCAGGAAATCAAATAACTGAAGTGCAGCTATTGGAAGTTCCAATGCAGTAGGGGAAATTTTGTGGCGTTATTTTAATTCAAAGTACCCTGCCTCACTGAACGTATTGCTATCATACGATAGCCGTTGTAAAATAAAATGCTATTTGTTAAATGGGCTTTTCAACCCTAATGTGGGTCAATGTGACATTAACATCGTATAACCAATTATGAAATTGGGTTGTGAAATGCAATACATTTTCATAATGTCTCCTGTGACAGGATTTCTTGGATTTTATAGGCAAAGAAATAATATCATGTGTTGAATTTATGTGTTTGACTTGTTGAGTTTCAATTGCTACAAAAGATGCAGGAAGCAGCTATTAAGAGAACGATTACATATTTATGTTCTAAATAAATTGATGTAAAGCAAACTGAATTCTGTTGCTTCAACAATGAAACGTTTTTTCCTCCAGCATAGAACTATTCACTTTTCTTGATGTTTAATAAGAAGGAAAACCACATTGTAGAGAGGGAATATTACAGGGATAGGAATTCATTTCATCAAGTAGAAATTGTTTGCCTGATACTTTGCTGCAGTTTGTACATTTCGTAAGGTAAGCATTGGTATTTTGGGTTATATTCGCATGAAATATTTTTCAACCCCCTCCCCTCCGATACAAATACTAAGAAGTGTTTTTAGGTTCTTTTCAGCTTGACTCCAAGGCTCCAGTTTGTCAGTTTCCACTCAGTGATGTCAGCAATTTCCATGGAAAACAGTGCAGCTGTCAGCAAAGTGCCTGGAACATTAGCATTTTCCTCTTGCCATGGTTTCCAATTATAATATGCAGTGTATATATTTTTTTTATCAATTATTTACTCTGCCGAATAGCCTCTTTAAGGATTATGAGTGTTGCAAACTATCCCTAAACTTCAACAAACAAGTAACTAGAAAAAGAACAGCTGATTCCAGTCAGACCAGACTGTAGTGTCTTCCGACACAGAATGCTATCCATATCTGTGCCATCAGATTGTGTGCAGATTCTTGACTAACTCAATGGTTTTTACTTAACACTGCCATAGCTGTGGATAGACCAAGGTTGGCAAACATTGAAAATATCTCAGTCTATCAGAAAGTTTTCATGAGATTTTTTTAAATTAAATTAAATTAAATTGTAAATTAAAGGAACTTGGGAGAGATTTAGTAACAATTAAGAAGTTCAGAAAAATAGTCCCTCATATAGAACAAAATGGACACAGAAAATCCTGCTCTCTATACTCTAGAGATGCAGTTCTACTGACTCTTTTGCACTGATGCAAAGCAATCTTTGGTGTGCATTGTTCTAAAAGTAGCAGGATAACCTAGTACACTAGACCAAGCAGGTGTCTTACATCACTTTAAATTTATGCAGAGTCTGTAGTATAACTCCAGCCCAGTATAAAGTTGCATTTCAAATCATCTCTTGGGCTACCTGGGAATTTTCAAAACTAGGAATAGATTTTTTTTTATGTTCGGAGAAATCAGATGTTCCCACCATACTCTCCTAACATGAAAAATTAGGAGTGGAGCTTTGCGCGTGCATCAAAGAACACATGCTGTAGCACTCTGTTGTCACTGGCCTTCATTGTTGGGCAGACTTGGGTCAGAATGCACTATATCAAGGGTTTACTAATTGCACTATGAAGCCAGCAGATACTGGTCTCAGGTCATTAGCTACAGTATAATTGCATCAAAGTTTCCTCATTTTGGCAAGTACTTCAGTCAGAAGATAAGGATCTGAAGTGATTTAGAAATCACATTCAAACGCTAGTAATGAATCATATACTTTATCACAAAGACACTTTTACTGTGTCTTCAAAATAAGCCATTTTTGTGGAAACAGCCACAAGGGAGGAATCTACGGTATCAGACATTAGCATAATGGTTTTATCATTTTTGCATTATTCATAGAAAATGTCTACCAATAATGTCATACCCCAAAACCGTGAAGGGATTTCATTATTTAATGCAGAAATGCCAACACAATAGCATTTTTTCACTTGCAGATGTGTTTGCTTTACACAGTTACATTTATGCCATAATCTGCTTGAATATATTGTTGAATGCTCCCAGATTGCTGAATGCCACTTTTGAATATTTCGTCCAATTTAAATAGACATATGGCTCAGAGAGGGAATCATTTAATGCAACGAGCTGCAAATAGAGATTCAATTGATTTTCTATTCTGATTTCAAGGGTCTTCATCCTAAATTGTAGTGTCAGGGAAAAACCATAGTCCCCTATCTATGTATTGTTGTAACTTCTACCTTCCCTCTACACCAGAAGGGTGTGATAATTTAGCTTAGAGCTATCTCCATCAAACTGAGTGAGAGTATTTCCTCCTCAGTTGATTTTCCTTATCTCCTCTAGACTACATGGTTCAGACTAACAGTCATTAGCCTAGAGAAGGGTGAAATCAGAAGATTTTGGCCAGCTTTTGGATTTGAAGTCAGGTTGTTGAGAATCTAATACTCCAACATTATGACTACTGGACTAGCTTTAGCAACCTGAATTTAAGAATAAGGTGTTGTTTTACAATATAGTGAATCATTCTAACCGAGATGTTCATCAATACTATCAGACCTCATAGTTACAGTTTACTTTCTACCAGCTTCCATAGATGGCTTGCCCATTGTCATTGCCACTTATCCATTTAGATATTCTTATACACAACCACACTATCTAAGCTTTTTTTCTAGCTGGGACACATTCCATCACTTTCCAAGGGAACCAGTAATCAAGCAGTTAAAATCAAATACAGGAAATTCTCATCTTCATATACAATTGAGCACAATTGAGGAACAATATGATAAACTTTAACAAATGTCCAAAACTGCTAAAGTAAACACATTTTCTTGAGAGGTACTGGGTAGCATGGTGAGTTAGTACAACTATCCTTTCATTTGGGTTTGAATCCAGCTTCCTCTTTGCTCTGAGACTTGATGAAAAGAGCTAAACAGCCCCAATAGTCCAAAGTCCTAAGCACAAAACTAACCACAGCTTGATAGTCCCACTTAGGTCTCAAGAAAGACTGGTCACAAGAAGTGAAACTTTGGTGGAATAAGAGAGTGGTTTTGAGTTTAGGATTAGGCCCTTGGTTGGGGTAGAGTAGAGGAAACTTTGCCATACACTTAATCTGAGCTATTCCTGTCATAGTGGATGCAATAGTGGAACAAATGCCATTCTCTAATAGTGATTTCTCATATCTTACAGGAGGCAAATTCATTGCTTTATTTTCCTGGTTCAGAAGCAAAAATAAAAATCATTTTTTTTCAACCATGCCTTGAATGCACTTTTACCAGAATGCTGTATAATAAAATTGGATAATAGCTGAACAGAAAAGTGACAATAGGCAAACATCTGTGAGAGCTGGAAGGAGGCAGAGCACAGAGCGTTTCTGAGGATTATGTACAATAAACTGAGATTCAGCCTTATACTTTTATTCACTGGCGCGTGGAAATTCTTTCACAGAATTTTTGATTTGGCTTCTTATTTTAAGGATTTGAATATTATTTTCCCTGTCCAGACAAGAAGTGCAATGATCAGAAGCACAATATGAAAAATATTTTCACAAATTTGCACCTCATACAGTATGATTAATAACTGGATGCGTTTAACTCAGTTCATCATGAAATAATCTTCATATTTCACACACACACACACACATCACAGAGTATTGTGCTCATCCCACATTAACAAGTCATTTATTTATGTTATTTTTGTAGCTATTTTATTATTTTAATTTTTTGCTTCATCCAAAATGAACTCAGTTATGTCACAGTGACTCTGAGTGTTATTCTGAGAATATGTGAATCTTATAGTTATCGCACTTCCATGTTTAGAATACTGGATCTTTTTAAAAAATTGAATGCAAATTGCCTCCAGAGTGAAGTGTGGCATCTCCATATGTATTCTGCAGTCATCTCCATCCTTGGAACCATCAGAGCAGGACAACTGTAACTTTGCCAGGCCCTCCTGCACCTTTTATACTGTGCACCCTGGTCCTGCTTCCCTGCTGGTTGTCAGCATTTCCTCTGTTGCAGTAGGGACGCCATTTTCAAGAAAATTCACATAATCACAGATTGCACCATACTGAAATTGTATTTGATTTGATTCACAAGTACCAAGACTGAGTGTTATTCTAGATTTATAGGATCATGCATTGAGAGCAGTCTTCTGCTGAGTTTATCATACATGAGTGAAAGGCACATATGTGCATGCCATTGATGTGAGTGAATTATGAAGCACTTCTCATGAATTAAATAAAGAAAAGAATTTGCATTTATATAGCGCCTTTTATGACCTCAGGACGTCCCAAAGTGCTTTACAGCCAATGAAGTACTTTTGAAGTGCAGTGACTGTTGTAATGTAATAAACTAGGCATAGAAATCAGGCAGGGGGATTGTGATATACTTGAACAAATTAGTATTGAGAGGGAGGAGGTACTAGCGGTTTTAGCGGGCTTAAAAGTGGATAAATCCCCAGGCCCAGACGAGATGTATCCCAGGCTGCTGTGTGAGGCAAGGGAGGAGATTGCAGGGGTTCTGACACAAATTTTCAGAACCTCTCTGGCCACAGGGGAGGTGCCAGAGGACTGGAGAACAGCTAATGTAGTTACATTATTCAAGAAGGATAGTAGGGATAAACCAGGGAATTACAGGCCAGTGAGCCTAACATCAGTGGTAGGGAAATTATTGGAAAAAATTCTGAGGGACAGAATTAGTCTCCACTTGGAGAGGCAAGGATTAATCAAGGATAGTCAGCATGGCTTTGTCAGGGGGAGATCATGTCTGACCAATTTGATTGAATTTTTCGAGGGGGTGACTAGGTGTGTGGATGAGGGTAGTGCAGTTGATGTGGTCTACATGGACTTCAGTAAGGCTTTTGAGAAAGTCCCACATGGGAGACTGGTCAAGAAGGTAAGAGCCCATGGGATCCAGGGCAATTTGGCACATTGGATCCAAAATTGGCTTCATGGCAGGAGGCAGAGGGTGATGGTCGAAGGTTGTTTTTGTGACTGGAAGCCTGTGTCCAGTGGTGTACCGCAGGGATCGGTGCTGGGTCCTTTGCTGTTTGTAGTGTACATTAATGATTTAGATATGAATGTAGGAGGTATAATCAGTAAGTTCGCAGATGACACAAAAATTGGTGGAGTGGTAAATAGCGAGGAGGGAAGCCTCAGGCTACAGGACGATATAGACAGGTTGGTTAGATGGGCAGAACAGTGGCAAATGGAATTTAACCCTGAAAAGTGTGAGGTGATGCATTTTGAGAGGACTAACAAGGCAAGGGAATACACAATGAATGGTAGGACCCTAGGAAGGACAGAGGATCAGAGGGACCTTGGTGTGCATGTACATAGATCCCTGAAGGCAGCAGGACAGGTAGATAAGGTGGTTAAAAAGGCATATGGGATACTTGCCTTCATTAGCCGAGGCATAGAATGTAAGAGCAGGGAGGTTATGATGGAGCTGTACAAAATGCTAGTTAGGCCACAGCTGGAATACTGTGTGCAGTTCTGGTCGCCACACTATAGGAAGGATGTGATTGCATTGGAGAGGGTGCAGAGGAGATTCACCAGGATGTTACCTGGGCTGGAGCGCTTCAGCTATGAAGAGAGACTGGACAGGCTGGGGTTGTTTTCCTTAGAGCAGAGAAGGCTGAGGGGGGACCTGATTGAGGTGTACAAAATTATGAGGGGCATAGATAGGGTAGATAGAAAGGAACTTTTCCCCTTAGTAGAGGGGTCAATAACCAGGGGGCATAGTTTCAAGGTAAGGGGCAGGAGGTTTAGAGGGGATTTGAGAAAAAACTTTTTCACCCAGAGTGTGGTTGGAATCTGGAACTCACTGCCTGAAAGGGTGATAGAGGCAGGAACCCTCACAACATTTAAGAAGCATTTAGATGAGCACTTGAAACGCCATAGCATACAAGGCTATGGACCAAGTGCTGGAAAATGGGATTAGAATAGACAGGGCTTGATGGCCGGTGCAGACACGATGGGCCAAAGGGCCTCTTTCTGTGCTGTATAACTCTATGGGGGAAAAATTCAGTTGGTTGCGTCTCCCGTTAGCGCCTTAAGAGGGCGCTAATGGGGCACAAAGCATCTAGCGCCCAGGCGCGGCGAAGTTTGCGCCGCTCACGAAATTAACTAGACATTTTGCGGCGGCGCTAAACACTACCGCCACGATCTCCTGCGCTGGCAGATCGTGACGTCAGTCGAGTGCGCAACACCCCGGTATCGCCCCGGAGCGGATATTGAGTGGCGCCCCCTGCCTTATTGCCTGATGCTAGCAACGACAGGTTGAGGGGAGCGTTCTGCAGTCATGAAGGGAAAGGGGGAATGCTATTTAAAGGTGACCGCTTCCTGCCTTTTATTGTTGGTGCCATTTTTGAACTACGCATTCTGAGAGAGAGAGAGAGAGACTTCTGGAGAGATTCAACGTTGTGTGAAGGAGTTTTGGGTACTGAGCAGCACTTTGCAGGTTCATTTTGATTTGCCATTCCTTGTATCGATTTAGAAGAGACTGTGGGGGCTGCACTCTGAGCTCTTTGCCTGGTACTCTCCATTGTTCTTTCCAGCAGATTTGATGTGCAGGACTCTCCAGGCCGAGATTCAAGTCTGCAATGAGCAGGATGTGGATGGAAAGCAAGATTAACCCTCCCCTTTAAGAACTGGCCCGTGCCATTGTGTGTGTGTTCCATTGCTGACTGACATTACATGAGCTTCGCCAGCGCTCTGAGGTAGCGCCTCGCTCCTCGGCCTTTGCGCCTTAAGACAGGTGTGAAGCGCCTGATTTAGCGCTCCAATCACCTCCAGGGGCGATAAAAGTCAAGTTTGCAGTCGGTGGCGATAATTAGCGCCAGGCGCTAATCTTTGCGCCCGGCCGATAATTGCGCCCCAAATGGGGCGATACTGAATTTCTCCCCCTATGACTCTATGACTACCAGTGCAATAATCTATCTCTAAATGTCAGCTTTGGCTCAGTGAAAGCACTCTTGCCTCTGAGTCAGAAAGTCATGGGTTCAAGCCCCACTCCAGAAGACCTGAGCATATAATCTATA
The DNA here is from genome assembly GCA_030390025.1 of Squalus acanthias. NCBI lineage: Eukaryota > Metazoa > Chordata > Chondrichthyes > Squaliformes > Squalidae > Squalus > Squalus acanthias. The sequence continues at coordinate 10,971,760 of CM059430.1, forward strand.
CTGACAGTTCAGTGCAATATTGAAGGAGTGCTGCACTGTCAGAAGTGCCATATTTTGAATGAGCCGTTAAACCACGATCCTGACTACACTCTCACATAGATATAAAAGACCCTATGGCCCTATTTGAAGAAGAGAAGGGGAGTTCTCATGATGTCTTACCACTCAACCAACATCACTAAATCAGATTGTCTGGTCATCATAGCATTGCTGTTTGTGGGACCTTGCTGTGTGCAAATTGACTGTTGTGATTCCCTTTATTATAATAGTGACTACACTTCAAGGAAGTACTTAATTGGCAGTGAAGCACTTTGGGACATCCTGAGGTGGTTAAAGGCACTATATAGGTGCAAGTTTTTTCTTTCTATTTGTGCATTCGTGTTACAGCATGAAAAACATAGTCAAAACATCTTAAATTGCAGCATTTAATGTCATTATTTTTGAGTGCATTAATATAAGATTTGATGTTTTATAGAGTGGCAAGTCTGCAATATCTGTTCTGCCATTGTGATCTATTGTTCTATTTCAGGAGGTGTATACATGGAGGGATAGTTGTGAGGTGGGTGTTAGTAAGGTCTTAATAAGCGTGACACAAAGCATGCAACATTTTCTGTACAACAGGTATAACCTGTATGTATAATATTTAGATTTTCACTAACTTTAAGTAGCAATAACAAGAACTGAAAATAATACTCAAAGATGTATAATATATGCATTGAAATTTCATGGAATTGCTTATTGTAATTGAGGCAAATTGCTCAGTTGAAGGTTAACGGAGGAATTATCATTTTCACATACAAATTAACACAGTGAGCACAACAGGAAAAGATACACCAAATCCTGAAAAACATTCAAAACAGTTTAGTTTATTTACTTCTTTAAAAAAAATTCTCTTGAGAGGGACTGGGTAGCACAGTGAGTTAGCATAACAGTCCTTTCACCTGGGTTTGAATCCAACCCAAATTGATGGAATGAAAGACTCTTCTCTGTAAAAGCTGTAAGAGGCCTCAGTGAAGTGAGCGTGAATAGTCCCAATCCATTTCATAGCCCAAAGTCCTAAGCACAAATCTGACCACAAATTGGCAATCTCACTTAGGCCATGAGGGCAGCTGGTGTGGGAAACGGAAAGTATGTTCTGGGGAGTTCTGAGGTTAGAATTAGGCACCTTGTTGGAATGGAGTACAAGGAGCTTTGCCATGCACCTAATGTGTGCCACACCTGATGTAATTCTCTACTAGTGATCAATATTATCTTAGTGGATACTGCCGCTGTCATTTTTTCCTTATTGCAAAAGCCAAACCAAAAGGAACTCTATCATATAGTAAGCACAGAAACATGTACGGAATTTATCATAATAAATATTTGTGTATTTCCTATAGGTAAAAATCCTAGAATTTTCATTGCATGTCACCCTTACCAGTTTAGCTCATGGAACTAGAGAAGGTGCAATGTCAAATGACTCAGTAAATTTTGTCCTCAGATGTAATTCGTCTTTCCCGTTTGTTTTAGTAGTAAGATTGGGGACAAGTGGAGCACAGTGATGTGTACTGCCTCTTTTTATCTTGTTTGTACTGCTTCATTTTGTTTGGTTCATGTGTGGCGTTAATTTGTTACATTTTCTGTTGGGGATTTAAGTGTAACCCTGATCAGTGAAAAAAAGTTTGACAATTGATAGCATTTTTTATAGAGCATAAATATCACTTTGGGATGAAACCCTCCCATCAGAAGAGTAAAGACGAGTGCATGTGTACAAGCCCACACTGCCCGCTTGCATTTTATTCAATATGGACTCTGATTGCCCAAAGGAAATTGTTAACATTAGTTAAATTTAAATTTGTAGGTTGTGATAAATGAAACCAGAAATTAAAAGCTTCCATCTGGATTTCTAATAAACCACCACAAATTTCCAACAATGCAGGTGTATATTATTCCAATTGCCCATCCTCCACTCTCACAGAGCATCCCACGTACTCTGAAAATGGTCAATAATTTTGAACAATTTCACAACATAATCAAAATTGTTTCAATTGTGATTGCTCCCATATCGCTTTACAGTCTTCAGAAGTCACATTAAAAATATACATTTCATACAATTAATCAGGGAGATGTGTCGTCCTTTGAAAGACACAATGATCCACTTCTAAAATAGTATGTAAAGACTCACCTGTCAATCTTCCATGCAATATGCCGTGGTCAGAAGTCTCACAGTGATTTTTGCTTCTTCCAACTCTTACCAGGGTAATGTAGGGAGAAAACAATCAATGTTGAAGATGTCTGAGTCAGAAGGACAAGTAGCCTTAAAGAGGTCAGGTAAATTCTGCCCCCCACCTCCCCCCCCCCCTGTGTTTTATGACAATCAAATTTAACCCGTTAAATTCTTATCTTCGTTCCATGTGCCCAAAAGAAATGAGTAAAACAGACATCTCAATTTCAGTTTCCAAAAGATTCTCTTCAAAGATTCCAGACAGTCTATTTGATTCATAGAATCATAGAATGATACAACACAGAAGGAGACCATTCGGCCCAATATGCCTGGGCCGGCTCTTTCAAAGAGCATCCAATTGGACCCACTCCCCTGCTCTTTCCCCATAGCCTTGCAAATATTTCACCTTCAAGTATTTATCCAATTCCCTTTTGAAAGTTACTATCGAATCTGCTTCCAACATCCTTTCAGGCAATGCATTCCTTAATTGGACACAATACTCGACCTGGGGCCTAACCAATGATTTATAAAGGTTGAGCATATCTTCCTTGCTTTTGTACCCTATGCCTCTAGTTATAAAGGCAAGGATCCGGTATGCGTCTTTTTAACAGCCATCTCAGCTTGTCCTGCCACCTTCAAAGATTTGTGTGCATACACCTCCAGGTCTCTCTGTTCCTGCACCCCTTTTAAACTTGTACCGTTTAGTTTATATTGCCCCTCCTCATTCTTCCTTCCAAAATGCATCACATCACTGTGTTGAATTTCATCTGCCATGTGTCTGCCCATTTCACCAGTCTGTCTATGTCCTCTTGAAGTCTGTTATTATCCTCCTCACTGTTTACTACATTTCCGAGCTTTGTGTGATCTGTAAACTTTAAAATTATGTTATATAATCCAAATAATCAGGAGCACCGACTCACATCCCAATAATCAGGAGCACCGACTCACATCCCAATAATCAGGAGCACCGACTCACATCCCAATAATCAGGAGCACCGACTCACATCCCAATAATCAGGAGCACCGACTCACATCCCAATAATCAGGAACACCAACTCACATCCCAATAATCAGGAGCACCGACTCACATCCCAATAATCAGGAGCACCGACTCACATCCCAATAATCAGTTTGTAAAAGATTGTCTGATACATACCTTCAAAAAGGTGACCAGGGATTCATGAATTTAAATAACTGTCTGCTAGTTCAACAGGCGCTGCCAATCAGGCACATATTTGAATAAATCACACAGAATGCTTCTATTTGAATTCAGTGGTTTGGCTCCTGCCCCAAACATTTATTTTTCAGGCTAACTGACAAATTATTGAAACAAAATATAACAAGATGTGCTGGAAAATTCTTCTCCTGTTGAAGCTGTATCTTTCTTTTGTCCCTTTTGTACCATGGCAGAATTGTTTTTTTTTAAAACCAAGCGGCCACACTAACTCCTAAAAGCACATTTACATAGCCCAAGAAAAACAGGTTCTTGATAGAGCCATTGCTTTCAACTGTAGCTCATTGAATAACCCATTTCGTCCCAATACTTATAAACAACATTTGTTAAATATGGCGGGGAGAATTTAGGGACTCTGGCCAACTATGATATGCCATCTGGATATATTGCTTAGTTATTCAGTATTTATTGGGTTTCTCCTCTCTTACACCATCAGGACAATTCTTTTGCTTAATAGCACTTGCAAGTCAGTTTCAACCAGTGATCCCTTTCCTTCTTCCCCTGTAAGAGTTATGGAGCTCACACGTAACCTTTTCTGACATTTCTGTGGACATACATCCACCATATAATATTATAATCCACTGAACAAATCTCTTTTAAAACCCAGACTCGTTCAAGGATCCAAAACAAAAAGCTCCATTCAATCCTATCAAAAGTTGGTTCAGCATTCAGAAAGACCACCAGCATTGAGCAATCAGCCTTCACATTAATACTTTTAAGATCAAGTACCCTATGGATGGTATTAAAGATATGTTGATCTTATATAAAATGCACTTGGCTCCACTGTACATGCTTTGACATGATTTTCTGTCATCCTGATGCCAGTGCCTTGGCTAAAATCTTGCAATCTACCCAGAATTGGCTTGAAATTCGTGCAGTCCACAAGAGCTTTTTTATGCACTTCATTTTTTTTTAAAGTCAGTATTGACACAAGGTTTGACCACATGGCGGAAGGATGAATTTCAATTGGAAAGGAATAAATTAAAGTATCTGCTGAAAAATGAGAACTAGGATCAATAGTGAAAGACTCTGTAGAGAACCCATCCAGGCAGAAAGTCTGCTATCAACCAAATATTATAGAATCATAGAATCTTATAGCACAGAAGGAGGCCATTCGGCCCATCGTGCCTATGCAGGCTCTATGAAAGAGCGATCCAATTAGTTCCACTCCCCCTGTTTTTTCCCCATAGCCCTGTAATTTTTTCCCCTTCAAGTATTTATCCAATTCCCTTTTGAAAGTTACTATTGAATCTGCTTCCACCACCCTTTCAGGCAGTGCATTCCAGGTCATAACAACTCACTGCGTAAAAATATTTGCTCCTCATCTACCCTATGGTTCATTACTACACTAACAAATTTCATTAATTCACTTCAGCTTAGCTTCAGGAGTCCCTGATTAACCCTTTCCATCCCCTGTTCTGTTACATTCATGCCATGTTAACTGGAGCCTGATCACCTATAAGACTGGTGCGGTCACTCAGCACTGCTGTCAGATGGGAATGATTGTAAGGAACTTTGTTATAGATCCAAACCTGTTGTATTATGCACTTATGTGGATAGACTGGAGAAGCTGGGGTTGTTCTCCTTAGAGCAGTGAAGGTTGAGAGGAGATTTGATAGAGGTGTTCAAAATCATCAGGGGTCTAGACAGAGTAGATAGAGAGAAACTGTTCCCATTGGCGGAAGGGCCGAGAACCAGAGGACACAGATTTAAGGTGATTGGCAGAAGAACCAAAGGCGACATGAGGAAAAACCTTTTTACGCAGCGAGTTGCACTGCCTGAAAGGGTGGTGGAGGCAGATTCAATCATGGCTTTCAAAAGAGAATTGGATAAGTACCTGAAGGAAAACAATTTGCAGGGCTACGGGGAAAGGGCGGGGGAGTGGGACTAGCTGAAGTGCTCTTGCAGAGAGCCGGCACAGGCTCGACAGGCCGAATGGCCTCCTTCTGTGCTGTAACCATTCTAATCACATGAATCACACACATGTTATAAGTAGAAAGATTCTTTAAATGCCCAATATTAAATAGCTTCTTTCAATTCTATGAGTGAATCATTCTCCAACTTACTATTTTCCAGCAAGGCAGGAAGTATATTAATGTGAATAAACTCCTGTATCTTATGAGTTAATAGCTTCCCCTCAGAAGGGCATAATTATTGACTATCAATTACAAAATACATAGCTATTTAAGTATAGAATTCTAAGGCATCCAACCATGTTCAATTCACTCCCATTGTAGAGAATTCCTGATCCAAGCACGACATAATCCTTTTCCAAGCAGAAAATGTTCCCCCAGCTATCAGGTCTCTACTCCGTTGCACATTGAACAGTCAATCCATTGTCAAATTTTATCTAGACATGGCAGTATGTTCTAGAGCCCTAATCTATTCTGTGTAAAATCTACCTTTTAAAGCAAGTATTTTCTGCTGTTTTTTGTTGTTGTTTGAATTGCTGAATAAATGGCAAGATAGCCAGCAGAAATCAGCTAGTTTCTGTGCAGTTACTGGAGACTGTGAGTCAACCACATTCCTAATCCAAATATAAAATTGCATGGCCATATACTTATTCACTTATCAGGCTTCGACTACTGAATGATTTTAGCGCATTACTAATTCATATTGAAATCAGCAGAGAACTTTGGTAAATTCAGCAGCCTTTTAATTAACGACCTAGTGGATCTCTCATTATGTTGCTCCCAGATTAAAAAAAATTAAAAGCCGTGACATAAATAAATAGTGTTCGTCTCACTCAGCAGGCAGATGAATGGAAAAATACATTTCTGTCCTTCACATACCAAAGTTACATCAATCAATTGTGGGCGTAATGTATTGTAGTTAAATAAATAAATAACAATGTATTGCTCCCATGCCTCTGAGTCAGAAGGTTGTGGGGTCAAGCCTCACTTCAGACACTTGAGCACATATTCTAGGCTGACATTCCAGTGCAGTACTGAGGGAGTGCTGCGCTGTCGGAGGTGCCGTCTTTCAGATGAGATGTTAAACTGAGACCCCCATCTACTCTTTCAGGTGGACATCAAAGTGGACATGGTATTGTTTTGAAGAAGAGCAGGGGAATTCTCCCTGGTGTCCTGGCCAACAATTATCCTTTAACCAATATCACTAGAAGCAGATTTCCTGGTCAGTTATCTCATTACTATTTGTGGGAGCTTGCTGTGCGCATATTAGCTGCCATGTTTGCCTCATTACAACCGTGACTACACTTCAAAAGTACTTCATTGGCTGTAAAGCGCTTTGGGATGTCCAGTGGTCGTGAAAGGCGCTATATAAATGCAAGTCTTTCTTTTTCACATCTCACTATTATTAAGCATACAATTCTGTGTGTCTCATTCACTTCATACACTCACATTGTAATAATTAGAGATGAATAGATGAGCTTAAGAAACATAGAATGTAGGATTTATATCATTCATATATATTTGCATTTATTGGAATGTACATCCCTGCCATTCCCCATAGCTATTTCAATCTCCCAACCTCCCTTCACATACATACTGTACAGTGCTCAGTGGTAGCACTCCCATCTCTGTTAGAAGATTGTGGATGCAAGGTTCATTCCAGGACTTGAGTATATAATCAAGGTTGACACTCCAGTGCCATACTGAGGGAGTGTTACATTGTCTTTTGAATGAGATGTTAAACTGAGGACCAGGGCGTCCGTTCAGGTGGACATCAAATATCCCGTGGCAATATTTGAAGAAAAGTCCTGGACAAGATTCATCCTGCAACCAACAATGCCAACACAGATTAACTGTCATTTATCTCATTGTTGTTGGTGGGACCTTGCTGTCAGCACACTGGCTGTTGCAATTGCCTAAAACAAAACAGAGACTACACTTGGCTGTGAAGCACTTTGGTACATCCTGAGGATGTGAAAGACGCTATATAAATGTGCATCTCTTTCTATCTTTTTTTCCCCTCACTTTACACAATTTGTCTTTACTTTTGCAGCCAGTTCTAACATTGTTACATTCAAAGCTGCCCCTTTGAAGCAAAACACAGAGATTTTTTTGTCTCCTACTTACAGATTCAATTGGATAAAATTGCTGCTTCCTTTTCGCAAGTGACTAATAATCAAATTAAATCAAATATGATGGGGAAGCTGTACCAAAGTCAGAGGCCTGGTATGCTGTGGTATGTTCATTGTGGAGGATGCGGTGAAGGTATTGGAGCCAAATTATGATTTCTCATGAATTTTTTGTGGAACCTTTATTTTTAGAGGCATATAGTGGGCTGGATGAAGAATTAACATACCAGCGGTATTTTGAACATTTCTTTTGGTGGCACGTGACTGGGGAGAAAGGTTTCACATCATTTGATTGGTGAATAATGAGAGCATAACAAAAGTAGGAAAAAAGTTAGAAAGGTGAAGAAACACTGTGACTTAAGCATTTTAATCCCTGGAGTATGTGTACAGTTTTGCCTTAGAGGCAGTGCAACAAAGGTTCAACAGTCTGATTTCTAGGATGGGGGGAATTGTCCTATGAGGAGAGATTGAGGAGATTAGGCCTATATTCCCTAGAATTTAGAAGAATGAGAGGTGATCTCATTGCAAAATGTAAAATCCTTACAGGGCTTGACAGGGTAGATGCAGGGAGGATGTTTCCCCTGGCCAGGGAGTCTAGAACCAGGGGTCACAGTCTCAGAATAAGGGGTCGGCCATTTCGGACTGAGATGAGGAGAAATTTCTTCACACAAAGGGTTGTGAATCTTTGGAATTCTTTATCGCAGAGGGCTGTGGAGGCTCAGTCGTTGAGTATATTCAAGACAGAGATCAATAGATTTGAGGAAGAAGATCTGCCATGATCTTATTGAATGGTGGAGCAGGCTCAAAGGGCCAAATGGCCTCCTCCTGCTCCTCATTCTTATGTTCTTAAGTACAACCAATGAATAAAAGAAAAACTGACCGTTGGTTTCACGGTCAGGTTATTATAATGATGTGGAGTTATTTAATCAAATATGTGGGACAATTCCTCATAGCGAAGCATGTTCCCTCACCAACAAAACTGATGTACCACATGCTGCCTACAATTACAGCATAGGGAAGCATTAAAATAAACGTGAAACTAATTTATTAAATAAGCAATGACTTCACAAGCCGTCAAATGTACTTGCATTTGTTCCTTCAGTTTAGCGATTAGATAATCCTTACTAAATCTCATCATTATAAACAATTTGACATTGGCTTTTATCAAATTTCTTTGTGTGTCATTTGAAAGTCTGCCATGGGTAGAGAATGAATGTTCAGCATCAGCTTTGGTGACCAGCTGCCAAGTATAACACACAGCTAGTTGAAACAGTTTAGATGCCCTCAGACTCATTTGTAGTCTTGCTTCCAATTCTAATTTTAACATGGAACAGAAGTTTCCCATTTAGGGCTGAAACATATACTGGAACCAAAAGAAGTTTAGGCCCATTACTTTTATAGTTACATAATAGCTTTTAATGGTAGTTTTTTTGGAAATGGGTCGGGGCTGTCATTAAATTATGAAATGATCCTAACTTAGAGAAGGTGCGATTAGATGTTTGCTACTGAGATAGAGACAGATTAGAAAGGCTGCCATGTGACACTGGGGAATATTTCGGCAGGTTAACAGACAAGGACAGTCCATGCTCCATTGGCTGCAGTCTTGGCTTAGCCCTCTCTATTTTGGTAGCCAGCAGGCTAACACTGTGGACATATCTGCTCCACCACAATTTCTTTGCTGTATGTATTTGGTTTCCCTATCCTGAGTCACTGTGCACGTTATGACGTAGAAATTTAGAGTGCCTCGCAAGTCACTTTGACAAAGAACACTGGAGGTAAATTTCCTCAATGTTTTTGGCGCATTAGCAGTGTTGGAGCGGAGCAACAACTTTTTTTAGTGAGGAAATTCGGGTAGAAGTCGAAATTTCATTGCTTGTGCGCCTTTGAAATGCTCCCCGCCCCCGAGTTTCCTCATTATTTCTGAATGATTCTGCGATCCGCCTGCTCTGTCCCCCCAGGCGTAATTTGCATACAACTGCATGTCAGCCAATGACATTGTAGATTCGAGTTTCCTCATTTTACCCTGCTATTGCACTCAGGGTAATTAAGACTATGAAGAGCAGCAGTTGCCTGTATCACCTGATCAAAGTGGAAGTGAGGAGTTTTTCAGCTTTGAAGAGTCTGTAAAGTTTGGTTAGTGATTTAAGCAGTTTGAAAATGCTTTTTCGACCTGTATTTTTTTATTTGTTGTTCAGGCTCCTTTCAGGCAGCCTCAGGGAACCTGTGCAACTTAAGCCAAGCAGCAGTACTGACATGCAGATGCTGGGTCACTAACAGCCCTTTACAGCACAGCAGCCCATTTCATATGCTTTGGCATTCTAGTGAGGCAGCAGAGAGAAAGGGCCATACAGTTCCATGGGGTTGCTGACTGCCCCCACATCACATTGAAGACATTCACAGAGCAATCTCTTACCTATGTGAACAGGAAAAGATTCCATTCCATGAATGTGCAGATAGTTTGTGACACCACTCTGAGGATTGTTTCATGCTAACACCTGATATACGTTGCCATGACGCCTTCATCCTCCTTCAGTTGGCCCTCCCACACCGTTTCAAGGAAGAAAACCATATCCAAGGGTGGCTACTGGGCGACAAGGCATATCCCCTGTTACCTGCTGATGACCCCAATCCAACTACCCTGAACGGAAGTAGAGGAGGAGTACAACGAGGCCTATGTAGCTACCGGGCTGGTGATTGAGAGGACCATTAGGGCGCTGAAAGTGTGCTTTCACTGTCTGGACAAGGTCGGGCAGGGATCTGCAGTATGTGCCAAATAAAATCTACAGAGTGCCCTTCACAACTTTGCCATCCAGGAAGAGCTGCAGTTTGACATGGCCAAAGAGGAGGCACTAGCTCCAGAGTACCTTGAACTTCAGAGAGCAAAACATCAGGACAACATCCACTTAGGGGCGTCCTTGCTGACAGCTGCAAAGGACATCAGAGGTGAGAAACTCTCAGAAGTCTTCTCTTCGTGACTTAGCCTGGATACCACAGTCTGACCTCCTTCAAACTTATCCTTAGCCTCTGACCTTGACTTTGCAACACCAGTAATAACAGGAATCCAGCCTTCTAAAACATTTGCACGACTCATCAGAGCACCTAGAAAAAGTGGCATCATGTAGGATCCCAGCTCCTTTCCCAATTGCCCGTTGCATGCATAACCTCTTTAGAATGACATTCTTGTACGGGTACAAACATAAAACATCCTTTAAGAGCATATCATGCTTTTTATTGCCGAGTGAGAACTTGGTGCTTGGGTTTCCTCACATTGCGCAAATTGCAGCAGGTAGCAATTAAACTTTGCATGTAAATAATGCCATATTCAATTGCTTCGGTTAATCGTTTCCATCTTTCTTTCAACTCTTTAAATGTGTTTTCAACTATTATCTTTGCAAGAATTAACTTCATTAGACATGGTATGAGTAGGTAAGTAAAATTACTCTTTAATGTTTCTTTTCAAATTATTGTGCCATTGTTTTTTCATTTAGTAATATCACTCAATGCTGAACTTTTGCATCATGTGCACTCCAGAATCAACCAGTTCAATCATTTCCCCATTCATACTGATCAACAACAGCTTGAAGTAAAGCCCTGAAATCATCTATCTTATTTCTGTGGTACAAATTAATTACATTCTTCGGTTTTGGAATGCTGATCTTGCGTGACTCATCAACTGCATCCACACAAACAAGAAAATGTGTCTGCTTCTCATATGTCTGAAAAATGGGCTCTGCTGTTCACTATCTGGTGACATTTACTCTATTTAGAAATCATTTATTTCTAAATACAGCAAAGCTTGTGGAAATTCCGATCAAACCGTTGCATCAGCAGAAGTTCAGCAGGACAGGACTTCCGCCCGCCAGTGTAGTGTGCCTGTCAACGTTAGTGTAAAGAGGGCAGGAACCCACACTGTTTCCCACATGCCCTGGATGTCTGCACCATGGGTGATGTGGGGTGAGGGAGGTGAAGAAATTTAGGAACGGCACCTTGCCACTCCATGGTTGAGTGAGACCAGGCCTTTCCAGTTGGAGATGCTTTTTTGTTACTGGACATGACATTTGTTGGTTTCTGAATGGCAAAGTGCGATTCAGAAAACAGAAACGTGGGCCCCACTTTCGTCAGGAGGTGGCCCTGGCAAGCAATGCACGCCTGCCTCGTGCAAGTGTATAATACACTGGGGACAAAGGAGATGGAACTGGCAGGATCTTTGGTGGATGATGCCATCCTGCCAGTCCCACCTCGCCTTCTAATGTGAGCACGTGGGGCAGGGGAGGAAGCGAGAAGCATCCGTCCTATTTCTGCTGGGATTTTGGGACTTAAAATCAAGGGGCAAAAATGCAGTGATTTTACGGGAGTGCCAGGAATGTCCAATCAGGTAATCAGCCCTATCATTTTGAAGACAATACTGTTGCTCTCAATATTGTAGGTAATGGTATTTATCTGCTAGAATCCAGCTCCTTAAACAATTCCAAAAAAAAATATTGGCCTGGAGTTTTGACTCGATTGCGCTGGTTTTTTGCAGCAATTCGCCCAAATTCAGCAAAACCACGCAAAAAAATTGCGGAATTTTACGTGTAAATTACGTTCAGTACAAATCGAGTTTCCACGATCTTCTGCGCTAGTTTAAAAAACACTGCACGAGAAGCAGGCCCCGCCCACAAAACTGGCCACGCATCCAGATCGAATTAATCACCATTGGGAGTTCCCGTTAATTGCACTCCTTTGCAGGCCTTTGAGGAGGCTGTGAAAATTAAACTGGTTCTTTTGAGCACAAGGACACTAATAGGCTCGTTTCAAAAGCTTTCGAATATATATTTTTTTTAATTACTAAGAAACTGACTACTGTACCCCAACTAAAACATTGTCCTGTATATTTTTTTAAGTCATTTTCAGTCATTTAAAATTGGGTTACTCACAGGCGGTGGATTGACATGCTGATTAAAATGCTTATTTTTGTGATAAACCCATTTTTAGCTGTATTGATCAAACTGCACCACGTTACCTGATAAATATATCAAGGAATATTTTTTAAAGCAGAAGAGGAAACTCTACCCCATTATCATTAATAATCACCATACCCAGAAAATAAAATGATAATGAGGCTCTTAAAGGCAACTCCTGCAAAACTAATCACTGATTTTTAGAAGCCTAATACAGTAAGATCCAAATAAACAGCTGACTTGTATTTTATTGAGAAAATTAAATGAAGGGCTATGGCCCACAGCACATAGAATCATCAACAACAACAACTTGCATTTACATAGCACCTTTAACATAGTAAAACGTCCCAAGGCGCTTCACAGGAGTGTTATCACAGGAATCATAGAATTATGTAGCACAGAAAGAAGCCCATAGGCACATTGCAGCTGTACCAGCTCTCTAAAATAGCTACCCAATGAGTCCCATTCCCCTGCTCTTTCCCCATTTTTCTTTGTCAAATTTTTATCCACTTTCCTTTTAAATGTTGTCAGACATTCTGTTGTCATAACAACTATCTGCATATAAGATTTCTCCTTACCTCTCCATTTTGAGAAGGTGCCTCTTGAGGGACTGTGTGCTAAGACACCCACGGTGTGAAAAGTGAAATGGCAAGATGAATTGCGAATTGGCATAAAGCATGGATGGTTGAAAATGGGGTAGCTTCCCATTGGAGTCCAGTCACTAGTGGGGTTCCCCAAGGTTAGGTGCTGGGTCCAATTCTGTTTATTATTTCATTAACAATTTGGAGTAGTAAATTCATGGACGATACTAAATTCTGCAGTCGAAGTTTGGACCTTAGACGGAGGAAATAGATTGCAACTGGATTTGGATACATTAGGGAAGTGAAGGGGTTAAAAGATTAGCGGCTTAACTGACTAGCTGGCTGATGTAATAAAGGAGAAGTCTGGCAGAACAAAGACAGTTGGAAAAAGCATATTACATGATGATTGGGGGAGTAAAAGGATCAAGGAGGCCATACATTGAACAATGGGCCGCCAAGATGTGATTTGCGAAGATAAGATTGCGTACGTAAATTGGATAGAACGATGGCAGATGTGGAAACAGGGCAAATGAGATAAACAAGATGTGTTTTGTGGAGATGTGATTAAGTGTACGTGACTTGGACAATTAATTGGCCAAGTCCCGAAGATGTGAAGGAAACAAGATGTAAGATTCTATATAAGCCAACTGCTTGAATGTAAAAATTAGACTCCCGTCTCAGCTCAGACTGAGAGGGCCTCTCCCTGCACGAGCTTGAATAAAGATCGCTTGGAACCAGTTCACGCTCGTCTCCGTCTGCTTTGGGGCAGAGAGAAATCCCACAACAGGAAGTGACCCAAGATTGACAAATTTCTATCAATATAGGTAAGTGTGCAGTGACCTGTGGAGTAATATTCCAGTGGTGGTAGTAAGGGGTGACTCCTCGCAGTCCTTCAAGAAAACATTGGATGTGTTTTTGAAAAATGATGTGATCGCAGTAGAAGAAAGGTAATAAGATTATTCCAGTTAATAACTAATAGGTTTGGGACCTCCCGAGGCTTGCCTGATCACCTTTAAGGGGGATAGAGAGGAATTTTTGACAGAGGATTCCTGAATTGCCTATGGGTCAGTGTGCGTTTGCTTTTCCCACAAGGTGCGGGAGGAAGGGTAGGTACATGGGATGTGTAGGGGGTGGTGTGTGGGGTCAGCCTCACCTCTGACTCAGTGAACAGTTCGAATCGCTCCCACGCCCCTGGTTCTAGACTTTGGACTTATTTTGGGGTTGTGAACAAAGATGCAGTAGACAACAGGTTCTGATGAAAGAATTTTGACTTTATTAAAAGAAAAAGGTAACAAACTTAAAACACACTTAACACTTAAACACAGGTTGGGGAACACACGGTACAGGCGAGGGAGAAGACAATATACAAAAAAAACCACATCCCTCCCAAAAATCCCACTATCTAGCTAGGTTTTGGTTTCAGGAGATCAGGGATAATGCTCACCAAACGAATCCTTGACAGTTGAGAGTTAGGGTTTAGAGTCATTTGAGTAAAAGGTTTCGTAAGGCCCTTGTTGCCGCGAGGTGTCCGATGGTCACTGAGGCAGTCGCTCTGGTTTCTTCTTGCGTGTTGGTCTGCTTGTGAAGTTGTCGGCCTCTTTCCTCCTCCTGCTCGTGGCTTGTGGTGTCTTGCTGGAACAGAGCTGAGAGAGCTGTGCGAGCGTTGAGAGCGCTGTCAGAGAGTCCAGAGAGAGAGAGAGACTGTCTTGGGGGATTAGGCCCCCAATTATACTGTTCAGGCCCTTTGTCCTTTTCGCGCCCAAAACCCCTTACTAAATCGGTTTCCTTTAGATTTCAAATGAGCCCTGTTTATTCCATTGTCTTAGTTTTGGCGGGCTTGTTAGTTTCGATGGCTTTTCCTGGTGTTAAACATGTCCTGATGGCTTCCGATGTTTCCCATTTAGGCAGGGCCTTTATCTGCGCGCCAAATCTTGTCCCTATTGTCCTAGGTTTTTGGCGGGCTTGTAAATCTGTCCCTGTGGATACCTGGTCGATTGGTTTTTGATGAAGTAATCGGGGTACTAAATGT
Source organism: Squalus acanthias (assembly GCA_030390025.1). Taxonomy (NCBI): domain Eukaryota; kingdom Metazoa; phylum Chordata; class Chondrichthyes; order Squaliformes; family Squalidae; genus Squalus; species Squalus acanthias. Next base: position 10,986,786 of record CM059430.1, read on the forward strand.
TTTATTGATTTCAGGCTTCTGGTATCCTGTTTGGGCTTGGATTATTCATATTTTGAGTGTAAACAATTCCCAGACAGCTTGACTGGGCCCCAATACCCAAAGCTGTCCACTGCCTGGCCACGCCCCTCTGCAGCCTGTCTTGTGTCTGTGAAAGGTGTCTTTCCCAACAGTAAGATTCAAAAGTCATTTTCCTCAGGGTTTTTCTTCCCTGATCTTTAAAATGTCCAAAACTGAGGTTTTTTACCTCAAATCACTTCACTTAGGTCCCATCATCCCAAGTTTGTATGAAATTCCAAAAATCACTCCCTTTAGGGTTCTGTTCGAGTTTCTGGGGGATTTTGCGAAGCCTACAGATGAGTTTGTCAAAAAATGGGGCAAGTGCTTACGAGCCTGATGGATTTTCTTTTCATCCTAGTTACATGACACATGACAAATTTCTAAATCTCTGCTGCTGCAAATTGTGGGGGCGATTTTGCCAGCCCTGGGGAGGTGGGTTTGGAGGCGGGACTGCTGGGAAAATGGCAGAATTTGGGGGCGGGTGCCCAACCTGCCTCCATGCCATCTTCCCAGGAGGTGGGTAGCCGTCCTGCGCCAGGTCCCGTCTCCTTGGAGGCGGGAAGGGATTACATCCACTTAACTGCCTGTTAACAGGTAGTTAACAGGCAGAAAATAGGATTATCCTCTTTTTGCCCACACAAGTGCGGGCTTTCCGAAGGCTCCGAACCCCGCCAGGTCACCGAAGCGAATAGGGGGTCTGCGGGGGTTGGAGGGGTCCAAAAGTGTGCTGTGGAGGTGAGTGATGGATGCAAGTGTTTTTAACAGCGACATTCCATCGTAAAAGGGGAAGTTTCCGTCCTTATATCTGATTTCAACTGATTGCCGGCTCGGGGGAGTTCCACAGCGCAACCTGTGTCGGAGCAGGGAATGACTGACCGTAACGTCAGGATTCCCGCGTTTAGCTGCGCGTGCGCTAAATCCTGAAGTTGTGGTCAGTTTCAGAGGGGCAATGACGGCGAACGCTGACAGTTTTGCTGTCATTACTACCGCAAAGTCTGGGCCATATATGTGATGAAACCTCCAGGAACACACCCGACCAAAGTTGGCAACCCGAATACCCGCCTCTATTTTCAGTTTATGTCTACATAGAGGACTTTCTGTGTTGCCAGCATTCTTGGCGCTACCAAAGCTTTATATTTTTTTGAAGCCAACTTTTGCTAGGTTGTGCTGTGTGTGGACAACACGCTCACTGATCCATTAACCAGTGTGCTCTATAAGTGACAGCTGTGTCTCAGTGGGTAGCACACTCGTCTCTAAGTCAGAAGGTTGTGGGTTCAAGTCCCACTCCAGGGACTTGAGCACATCAAAAGCTAGGCTGACACTCCAGTGTGGTACTGAGGGAGTGCTGCACTGTCAGTGGTGCCGTCTTTCGGATGAGATGTTAAACCGAGGCCCCATCTGCTCTCTCAGGTGGACGTAAAAGATCCCATGGTACTATTTTGAAGAAGAGCAGGGGAGTTATCCCTGGTGTTCTGGCCAACATTTATCCCTCAACCAACATAACAGGTCCTGAATTTCCGATCGGAGGGTTCCAGCGGGCGGATGCCTCCGATTGGAAAAAAAATCTACGAACCTACCTGCTGGTTCTGTAGATCCCGAGGCTTCCGCTCCTGGGCCTCTCCTGTTGGAAATGCGCAGAGGCCCAGGTATCCCCAGGGTGCAGGCGGTTCACAAGCGCCCCTGGGCCAGGCAAACCAATCAAAGAAGCGAATCCCCCTTCATACTTTTGATAGTTCCGTCCCTACAGACCTGTCAGAAGTATGAATGGGGATCACATTTATAAACACACCAAAACATTTAAAAAAAATTAATTACATAATTAAAATTAATTAAAATTCCATTTAATTAAATATTTTAAACAAAAATTTATTTTGAAAAAAAAATTACATGTTTTTTACAGGGCTAAAAATAAACTTACCTTTTTGAAGAGTATATTTAATTTATAAATTGTTATAAAATTTCATTTTTCTATTTTTTAACACTCTTAAGCTGGTAAAAGCAGGCCTTACGCCTGCTTTCACCAGGCGTAAGAATTCTATGGCCTTTCAGCAGGCGGAAGTTGTGCAAAAAGCGCAACTCTTAAACTTTTCTTGTGCACGCGGATGATCTGTCAAGAGAATTCTTGACAGATCGCAAGTGCCGGTTTTCAGCGCGTACGCTTCGCCTGCCTGAAACCGGCACTTGCGCGGCCCCTACGGGCGCGTACGGACCTCGTACGCACCCGCGGGGGTCGGAAAATCCGGCCCACCAAAAACAGATTATCCGGTCATTATCACATTGCTGTTTTTGGGAGCTTGCTGTGCGCAAATTGGCTGCCGCGTTTCCCACATTACAACAGGGACTACACTCCAAAAAAAGTACTTCATTGGCTGTAAAGCGCTTTGGGACGTCCGGTGGTGGCGGTGAAAGGCGCTATAGAAATGCAAGTCTTTCTTTCTAACTGTTGGGCAGATTGTACTCGGGATGGCCTGCAGTTGTTTAAAATGAGTTGTAATGCCGTGAAGTAGCAGAGGGGTCGAGTGGTCGCCTGTTGGTAGTTTCCAGCTGCCAGTAATGTGAGGAGATGCGCGGTTTCGGGTTCTCCTGCCTTTTGTGTTCAGGGTGGAATCTGCAGCGGCTTGTGGCTCTGCGCTGCGCCGTACGAGCTGCGGAGACACGTGTCGGCGGCGAGAGAGGAGCTGGGAATTGCTACCAGTTCCCCAAGCTGTGTCCCTCCTTGGCTACTTTGTATATCCGCGCAGCTCGCTGTGAAACTGCCTTCAGCTCAGCGGAAACAATCCCACTTTAAAGGCACCGACACTTAATTATTCTCATTCGCAGATGCCCTTTCTGCATTAGTTTAGAAAAAAGCATGGAACCTGCAATCAAGTTAAAGCCTGGTATGGTTTGCCTGTGTGTGTTTTGGCAACGTTTTAAGTATCTTGCTTATGCTCATGTGTATTGTCATTTTTTTCCTACTTTTTTTCCCCTTTTAAATCATGTATTATACTCTGCAACTGATCTCTGTAGCCTCCTCCAGCCCTACAACCCCTCTGAGATCGCTGCGCTCCTCCAATTCTGGCCTCTTGTGCGACCCCGATTTTCATCGCTCCACCGCTGGCGGCCGTGCCTTCAGCTGTTTCGGTTCCAAGCTCTAGAATTCCCTCCCTAAACCTCTCCGCCTCTCTCTCCTTTAAGACGCTCCCTAAAACCTACCTCTTCCCCGTCCTAGGCCGAAATTTTCAGAGGTAAGAGCGGGTGGGTTGGAGGCGTGGGGGAATTGAAAATTGTGAACCCCGACCCCAACCCGCCCACTTTCACCTTTCACTCCAGGGGGTGGCGGGCTGCCAACACGCTGCCAGGAGGCGGGTTGGTATTTTAAATATTATAATGAGGCCTGAAGCCTCTACTTTAACCTGTTTTGCAGGTTTTACTGCAGGCGGCCGGGGATCCCGGGGCTCGGGATTCCCGGTGGCTGCAGTGAGGCGCCTCCGCCTCGGGGAGCAATCCTTGTGGGCCGGAAGGAGCAGGAGTGCTTCCTCCCAGCCTCCCAAGCTCCCGCACCAGCAGCCCGGCCCTCGTTGGGGTTTGAACTTTCCCCCCTGGGATCGGAACCCCCGGGCATGGAATAACCCCCCTCCCCCCCCGGGATGGCGACTTGGCCCCGGGGTCGGGGATCGGACTCCCCCCCCCCCCCCCCCCCCCGGGATCAAGCAACACCCCAGCTCCCCCCCCAGCCCCTGGGTCGGGGATCGGACTCTACCCCGGGGGAGTGCCCCCCCCCACCCCCGGCCTTGGACTCCTACTACCCCTACCGCCCCCCACCCCGAACCATCGTGGGCCCAGCACTTACCTGTTGTTTCCGCCTCCTTCTCTGAGTTCTCCGCACGACCGGAAGCCGGCCTGTCAATCAGGCTGGCTTCCGGGCGGGAAACCCGCCCCTGATGTCACACACACGCTGTGGAGTTAAAACTCCACAGCGTGCCGGGAAACCTGAACTTCCGGGTTTCCCACCATCTCTCGGGTTCCCCCGCTCCGTGCGGGTGGGACCCGGTAAGATCCAGCCCCAAATATCTCCCTTACGCGGCACGGTGTCAAATTTTCTCTGATTAAACTACTGTGAAGCGCCTTGGGACGTTTTACTATTTAAAGGCGCTATATCAATGCAAGTTGTTGATCATTGCATATTGAATTTTGACAGTTGAAAATGAGTAAAGATACTGAGGTAAGTTTTCGCTTTGGGCGCAATTGGGAAATTGGGTGCAAATTGCGCTGGTAAGGTTACAGTTCAAGTTTCTACTAAAAAGCATTTGCACAATTATAAATGTAAAATCTTCCATGAACCAGCGCAATCGGGCAGCATAATAGAACATAATTGTTTTTTTTGCATGAAAAAATATGCATTGATGTATTTAAGAGCGGTAGCCTGATGCAGTTTTATTAGTACAGCTGAAAATGGGTTTATCACAAAAAAATAAGCATTTTTTTTAATAAGGGTGTCTGGTCCTCCACCTGTGAGTAACCTGATTTTAAATAACTGAAAATGACTTAAAAAAAACTATATTGAACCATTTGCTAGTTTCATTGGTGTACACTAGTCAGTTTCTTAGTAAATTAAATATTTTTTCATTTGTAAAAACTTTTAAAACGTGCCTACTAGTGCTTGTACCAGCTCAATTTGAAGAACTTCCTTGAACGTCCGCAAACAGGCGCAATTGGTGGAAACTTGCCATCATTATTTCAATCTGGGGGCATGGCAGCTTCAGGCGAAATTATTTTTAAATCAGGGTTAAAGATCTCGGAAACCCGATTTACGCTCGACATAACTTGCGTTTAAAATTCCCCGATCTTTTGTGCGCTGGCTCAGCCGAATTCACCCGGATTGAGCAGATAAAACTAGCAGAAAATCTACCCCGCTTTATGTAAAGTCTTGCACTGTAGTTTGTGCCTTCGGTAATTTTGTTTTAAAAATATTAGCAAGCAAGTGCCAATTAAATTATTGTGCTGGAGCCGATTCTCTCAAAGGCAATAATATCCTTATTACAATGAGCTTATCAGGACTCCAATTCTGTCTGTAGCTACATCAGATTTTCTCCCACTGATTGTGTTCCAATTAACCTTTTTTAAAGTCACTTTGCAGTCTGCTATTTTAAACTCTAGTATTTTTGTGTCATTGTCTTTTTATACATGGCCTCCTGATTACTTCAGTTCTAATGATATGATCAGTAAATCCTTCTATTTTATATGTCATAGCTGGATCATTACTGAAGTCTAGATGCAGACTAGTTGCTGACCATATAAAGACAAACCTTTGTAAATCACTGGTTAGGTCTCAGTTGGAGTATTGGGTCCAATTCTGGGCACCACACTTTAGGAAGGATGTCAAGGACTTAAAGCAGATGCAAAGGAGATTTACTAGAATGGTACCAGGAATGAGGGACTTCAGTTATGTGGAGCTGGGATTGTTCTCCTTAGAGCAGCGAAGGTTAAGGGGAGATTTAATAGAGGTGCTCAAAATTATGAGGGTTTTTTATAGAGTAAATAAGGAGAAACTGTTTCCACTGGCAGGAAGTTCAGTAACCAGAGGACACAGCTTTAAGATAATTGGCAAAAGAACCAGAGGAGAGATGAGAAGAAATGTTTTAATGCAGCGAGCTGTTGTGATCTGGAATGCACGAGCTGAAGGGGTGGTGGAAGCAAATTCAATAGTAACTTCCGAAAGGGATTTGGATAGATACTTGAAAAGGAAAAAAATAAGGACTATGGGCAAAGGGCAGGGGAGTGGGACTAATTGGATAGCTCTTTCAAAGTGCCAGCAGGGGTGAGATGGGCCGAATGATCTCTTGCGCTGTATGATTCTGTGTTGGCTGTTTGACAGACGTAATTAGAAAGCAGTCCTGGACTATGAGCTCCTCTATAGATTTCCCTCTACTGTTTTCCCAGTCAACATCTGGGTAATACTTTTGAAACCTTATACTTTCACTCGTCAAGCTTAAGTCTCAGAAGGACAGTCCACAGCTGCCAATAACCCTGGTGCTAACTCAGTACACCTTGTAAACCCTGCTGGCAAATCGCTCAAAACAAATAAGGTTTATTTTTGTATCTGTACTCTACCTGTATAAAGAGAGTGCATGTGGGAGACGAGTGACTTATACAAACTAAGCCATGAATCATAACCATTATATTTTATTCATGGGTTAGAATGGAATCATAGAATGGTTACAGCACAGAAGAAGGCCCTTCGAGCCCGTGCCAGCTCTCAGCTAGTCCCACTCCCCTGCCCATTCCATGTAGCCCTGCAATTTTTTTTCCTTCAGATACTTATCCAACTCCCTTTTGAAAGTTAAGATTGAGTCTGCCTCCACCACCCTTTCAGGCAGTGCATTCCAGATCTTAACCACTTGCTGCGTAAAAAAGTTTTTTCTTACGTCGCCTTTGGTTCTTTTGCCAATCACCTTAAATCTGTGTCCTCTGGTTCTCGACCCTTCTGCAGATGGTTTGTTTTGTACAAGCCACTGGTGGCCTTTTTACTTGAGGGTTAAAATGACGAGAGTAGAGTGTGATTTATAGATATAATCTGAACTGAGTTTAAATCACACCCTTGTGTTAATTCTCTACATCTTTGGTAATAGTGGATCTCGTGTGGTATTGCTCATGGATTTACGATGCATGGATTGTGGCTTTGCTGCTTCTTTTCCTCACAAAGGTGCAGCACCAACAAAATACCTTTGATAGATTTCAAAGTTACGACTAATTTGTGTTACTGACCAAAAAGTCAGTTTTAAAATGTTTTAATTCCAAATATTTGTATTCCTGTCGTAAGGTTTCTGATGCCATGGTACTTGTTTCTGCCAAAGGAGTTGGCAGCAGCAACTCCTGCTGGTGTCACTTGGTAACTGGCAAGAGGTGTCTGTTGAGGTGCAAAAGTAGACTGTCCCCCGTGCACTGAAAGGAACGGGCCCCCCCCCCCCCCCCCGCCACCAACAAAAAACCTTTTAACTGAGCTGGTGAATTCAGCAGGTGGACAATCGCAGCTATGAGCCTGAGAAGGCGGATTAGTGCTCAAGCTTATTATACTAGCAGAAGTCACTTTTCAAGCTGTCTGTTTTAAAGATATCCAAATTTTATGAAGTGAGATGGACATTCTCAAACACAAGCCTTGACAAATTTTGCTGACATGGGGATAATTGCCAGTTCATGCCAGTAACAGAAAGAGAGCTAATATCGGAGCATAACACCAGGCAGAGTTTTTAAATTGTAAACACTGCACATTTGGCGATCTTTTGATAATTTGAAAAGAACAAAATATTTTACCTGTCAATGGATCCTGTTTCAGATGCAATTTCTGTTTAAACTTTTGAGATTGCCCCATTTTTATGAGACATAGTCTGAAGCGTGTAGGCTTTTTAAAGTCAAACATGTCTTCCACCTCATTTGTTCTGTTTTGTTTCCCTGATGTACAATAGCTCTGCTGAGCAATATGATACTTTACGATATTTATGCACAGCAATAAAAGTGCTGAAGGTTGATGACAACTCAAAGCATTGGCTGCACTGAACATTTTAAAATGCAGGGATTGTGGCCGCATGTTGCAGTTAGGGATCCGAGTTCATATTTTTTATTTATTTAAAAACTGCTTTGAACAATTGGTGCAGTTAATCTTGCCGAAGCAATTTGGGGTGAGGGGAAAGAAAGGAGATAATAAATGGATAATATTGATTCGAACGATTTAAATATTCCAAAAAGTCTTCACTGGACGTGTGGGTAAGACATAAAATTATTACTCTCAGACTTTCAAATGAAGCCAATGATGGATCTGAAGATCGTGAACACTAAAATACAGTATTTGAAAGGCACACCATAATTATGGGATCAGATAATATATCGTTATTTTATTCCTGATTTAATCAAGTTAATGACTGATGGACAAGAACAAAATATTCTGCTTTCTAATGTGAATTTCTTGCCTGCGTATATTAGTATGAAAACTGTGAGGTAAACGTGTTGACTGATGATACCAGTTGCTTGATCTGACATTGCCTTTAGTGTTCCTTATGTTTACCAATGCAAATAATGATGAGATGTCAAGCTTTGTGCTTCTGATATCTCAGCATTGCGTATTCATAAAGAATACTGTGGAGTGCGTTACAAGACTTTCATTCAGTCGAGGGGTTTAGATGGTGTGTTGTGAGAATGAAGCTCTTAGAAATGTAAATTGTAGTGGTATGTGAGCATCTGAAAAATTCTGGAGTCGATTTGCAGCCTTTAATTCCCTTCACTGGGCCTGTGGTTTTATATAAAATGTGTGACGAAAGAGAAAAAAGAATCAAACTCAGAAATGCCACTGTGGATGGAATGGTGGAGGGAGGGAGTGCAATGGTCACCAAGAGTGTATAAATAACCAATTGTCACATCTACAGAGTAGAAAAATAATGTAATCAGAGGGCGTAAGAAGGGTGTTACATTTAGGATTTTAATTCTAACAGTCAAGTAATTGCATAGGTTGAAATATTGTGAACGGCAGAAAATGTTTAAAAAGCCGCCCTAATCGGGGCCTAACTGGTTTTCGTAGTCAAATGAAAAATGCAGAAATAAACAATCAAAATGCAGTCTACAAGTGTAGAGCAGATTATGAAGTAATTATGTCGGTCATAATGTAATTTACCTGTTGCCCTTATTTACATTCTGCCTCCTCTCTGGGAGAGAGTACACAAATTCTTCATGTAGCGATTGTTGAACATTTTGTTCCTATCAGTGATAAAGATAAGCCCGCTGTAAGTCTGGAATGATATTTCAGACCTGAGATTCTTTTTTTTTTTAATTCTTCCTAGGTGTCACTAAGTGGGACATTCGCCAGAAGGTTTGGGATTATATGGAAGAAAAAAATTTGGCAAACTTCCCAAGACCAGTTCATCACAGAATTCCTAATTTCAAGGTAAAGCCACTGGTTGAAGCCTCTCCAGCTTTATATTTAATAATCGTCTGTCTCGCCCCGTCTGTGTTCTCATGTCAAACTCATTATAGGCAAACCTGACGGAGGCAAATCATTAGCAAACCTCATCTGATTCACTACTTTTAGCAGACTGAACCTGTATCTGCCAATTATTGTTTGTTCCCTGTGGCAATGTGCAACTGATTTAATTGATGATCATATAGATTTTGACAAGTGGTCAAAATCTATATCGCCACTTGGCCCATTCAGTAGAGTTCTTGGACTGGTACAGTGATATCTGTTGTTAACCACAGCCTCAGGATAAAGGGTAGGCCATTCAGGACTGAGATGAGAAGAAATTTCTTCACTCCGAGGGTGGTGAATCTTTGGAATTTTCTACATAGAAACATAGAAACATAGAAGATAGGAGCAGGAGTAGGCCATTCAGCCCCTCGAGCCTGCTCGGCCATTCAATGAGATCATGGCTGATCATCCAAATTCAGTACCCTGTCCCTGCCTTCTCTCCATATCCCTTGATCCCTTTAGCTTTAAGAAATATATCTAACTCCTTCTTGAATATATTTAATGAATTGGCCTCTACTGCCTCCTGTGGTAGAGAATTCCACAGGTTCACCACTCTCTGGGTGAAGAAATTCCTCCTCATCTCAGTCCTAAATGGCTTACCCCTTATCCTTAGACTGTGACCCCTGGTTCTGGACTCCCCGGCCATCGGGAACATCCTTCCTGCATCTAGTCTGTCTAGTCCTGTTAGAATTTTATAAGTTTCAGTGAGATCCCCTCTCATTCTTCTAAACTCCAGCGAGTATAAGCCCAATCGCCCCAATCTCTCCTCATACATCATTCCTGCCATCCCAGGTATCAACCTGGTGAATCTTCGCTGCACTCCCTCCATGGCAAGAACATCCTTCCTCAGATAAGGCGACCAAAACTGCACACAATACTCAAGATGTGGTGTCACCAAGGCCCTGTACAACTGCAGCAAGACATCCTTGTTCCTGTACTCGAACCCGTTCGCTACGAAGGCCAACATACCATTTGCCTTCTTAACCGCCTGCTGCACCTGCATGCTTAGCTTCAGCGACTGGTGCACAAGGACACCCAGGTCTCGTTGCACTTCCCCTTCTCCCAATCTATTGCCATTCAGATAATAATCTGCCTTCCTGTTTTTGACACCAAAGTGGATAACCTCGCATTTATCCACATTATATTGCTTCTGCCCAATCACCCAACCTGTCCAAATCATACTGGAGTTTCTCGGCATCCTCCTCACGGCACACACTCCCACCCAGCTTTGTGTCGTCTGCAAACTTGGAGATATTACATCCAATTCCCTCGTCTAGATCATTAATATATATTGTGAATAGCTGGGGTCCTAGGACCGATCCCTGTGGTACCCCACTAGTCACTGCCTGCCACTCAGAAAAAGACCCATTTATTCCAACTCTTTGCTTTCTGTCTGCCAACCAGTTCTCTATCCAAGTCAATACCTTGCCCCCAATCCCATGTGCTTTAACTTTGCACGCTAATCTCTTATGCGGGACCTTATCGAAAGCCTTTTGAAAGTCCAAATACACCACATCCACTGGTTCTCCCTTATCTATTTTACCAGTTACATCCTCAAAAAATTCCAGTAGATTAGTCAAGCACGATTTCCCTTTTGTAAATCCATGTTGACTTTGTCCGATCCTGTCACTGTTTTCCAAGTGCTCTGCTATTACATCTTTTATAATGGACTCTAGCATTTTCCCCACTACCGATGTCAGGCTAACCGGTCTATAATTCCCTGTTTTCTCTCTACCACCTTTTTTGAATAGTGGGGTAACATTAGCTACCCTCCAATCCATGGGTACTGTTCCAGAGTCTATAGAATTTTGGAAGATGACCAGCAATGCATCTACTATTTCTAGGGCCACTTCCTTAAGTACCCTAGGATGTAGATTATCAGGCCCTGGGGATTTATCGGCATTCAATCCCGTCAATTTCCCTAACACTATTTCCCTACAAATACTGATTTCTTTCAGTTCCTCCCTCTCATTAGACCCTATGTTCCCCGACATCTCTGGGAGGTTATTTGTGTCCTCCTTTGTGAAGACAGAACCAAAGTATGTATTTAATTGGTCTGCCATTTCTTTGTTCCCCATTATAAATTCCCTTGATTCTGACTGCAAGGGACCTACGCTTGACTTCACCAATCTTTTTCTCTTCACATATCTATAAAAGCTTTTACAGTCGGTTTTTATGTTCCTTGCAAGCTTACTCTCATACTTGTAAGGGTTTTTGCGTGTGTGACACCGCCTGTGGCTCTGTGCTCAGCCTGGGTGCTAGTGCGAGGTTAGGCCTTGTTGCCTGTTCTGGTCTCCAGCCAGTCTGGGAGCACTAGACACCTGTGAGTGGTTCGACCCACTCGCCCTTACGGTTCTGACACTGGACTTAGATGCGAGAGCAATAATGGAGAGAAAACTCAGGTAGACCCGGTTGAATGGTACGAAATGGAAAATCTTTATTGCATATTATTCAAGATTACGAAATACATGTCATAAGCACAGATTAATGACAGTACAATCTTACACGCAGTTATGTAACTAATTTTAGGGAAACGAGGAACGAACGACACATCGTAAATGGGGGCACACATTACAGTTATCCTTAAAACTTAAACCCTCCCCTATCAATACCTGCTCTAAACTAGATTTGTAGGATCGAGACTCATGCTCACCACTCGTGATAACTCGGAGAATTCCGAAAACTCTGCTCGGATGTTTTTACCGCAGCACCTGATCACCCACGTGTTGATCAGGGGTCTCTGTACCCCACTTGTTTACTCGTTTCTGCTCCGGCTAGCAGGCTGGACCGTCTGCTGTCATGAAGATCTGTGTTGTCCTCGGAGTTCCGACACAACTCGAAAAATAGTCTTCCTGGGCAAGGAAAGTGTCTATTCGACCTACAGGCGCGGTCGGGGCTTACTGACCGTGGCGATACGTATGGTCGTCTTCTTCTCTTCTCATCTCATCTCATCTCATCTCATCTCATCTCGGGCCTTCGGTTCCAACACCGTTTACCGACTTCTCGGGATGGTGTGCCCGTTTCAAGGCTTCACAGCCCGGTTCCACACAGATCTTTGCGGCAAGCCACGAGGCTGATCCTGGCGGATCAAAAAGTTCGATAGTCTTCTAGCAAGTCGAGCAGCAAGAGTCAAGAGCAAGGCGGCAAGAGGATAAGAGAGAGATGGACGGTTGGAGCTTGACAGTTATAGTGCTGCAATTCCTCTTTTCCCGCCCAATCTTAATGTCTTTTCTTTTGTTAGGGTTTTGGCGCTCAAAATTTCTTGTATAGGGTGATCTCCGTTTAATGGGTTTCGGTGATACTCGTAACTGCCTGAGTACCCGTTAATACTTCTCCCATTGTGTAACCGGTCAGTATTCTCCCTGGAGGGCTTTTGGGGCTTCCAAATGTTTCTGTAACTACCCGCAAACGGCTCTCTCATCGTAGAGTCATGGGGATTTTGCATATTAATGTCTTTGGATGGGTTCTTGATCGCTCGGTACAATAGCCCTTATTCGCACCTGGGAGACCGATTTCAGTATTTATGTGTATACTGCAAACCCATAATGTCTTGTGTATTATCTCAAATGTGCTGAGTCTTGATCGATCTCGCACAAATGTTTATTGGAACGCCATCTTGTCTGCTTATCGAAAAGTCTAGAATGTTCTGCCACGAGGCGTGGCGGCCATTTTACAGGCTGCTTGTGTCCACTTTGAAAACCTGACAGCATTCTGCTGAAATAAACTGTTTGAACGAAATTATGTGTTTTCTCCTTATTTATAAAATCGCGATTATATTGCGAATTCTACATACTCTATTATCCCCCTCTTAATTAATCCCTTTGTCCTTCTTTGCTGAATCCTATACTGCTCCCAATCCTCAGGTTTTCTGCTTTTTCTGGCCAATTTATATGTCCTCTCCTTGGATCTTATGCTATCCCTAATTTCCTTTGTTAGCCACGGTTGAGTCACCTTTTTTGTTTTATTTTTATGCCAAACTGGGATGAACAAATTCTGTAGTTCATTCATGCGATCTTTGAATGTTTGCCATTGCCTATCCACCGTCAACCCTTTGAGTGACATTCCCCAATCAATCCTACCCAACTCGCGCCTCATACCATCATAGTTTCCTTTATTTAAATTCAGGACCCTAGTCTCTGAGTCAACTACTTCACTCTCCATCTTAATGAAGAATTCGATCATATTATGATCGCTCCGACCCAAGGGGCCTCGCACAACAAGATTGCTAATTAATCCTTTCTCATTACATAATACCCAGTCTAAGATGGCCTGATCTCTAGTTGGTTCCTCGACATATTGGTCCAGGAAACCATCCTGTATACACTCCAGGAATTCCTCCGCCACAGTATTGTTACTAATTTGGTTAGCCCAATCTATATGTAGATTAAAGTCGCCCATGATAACTGCTGTGCTCTTATTGCACGCTTCTCTAATTTCCCTTTTAATGCCATCCCCAACCTCCGTATTACTGTTTGGGGGTCTATACACCACTCCCACTAGCGTTTTCTGCCCCTTGGTATTTCTCAGTTCTACCCATACAGGTTCCACATCATCAGAGCTAATATCCTTCCTTACAATTGTGTTAATCCCCTCTTTAACCAGCAATGCTACCCCACCTCCTTTTCCTTTTTGCCTATCTTTCCTGAATATTGAATGCCCCTGTATGCTGAGTTCCCAGCCTTGGTCACCCTGGAGCCATGTTTCCGTAATCCCAATCATATCATATTCGTTTACCTCTATTTGCGCAGCTAATTCATCCACCTTATTACGAATGCTCCTCGCATTAAGACACAAAGCGTTCAGGCTTGTTTTTTTAACGCTCTTAGACCTTTTAGAATTATTATTTACTGTGGCCACGTTTGATTTAAACCCTTGATTTCTCTGACTGACACCTTTGTTTTTTTCCTTCCTGAGTTTTGCTTCTATCCTTGTTTCCCTTTCCTCTGTCTCCCTGCTCAGGTTCCCAACCCCCTGCCATTTTAGTTTAAACCCTCCCCCAGAGCACTAGCAAACACTCCCCCAAGGACATTGGTCCCAGTCCTGCCCAGGTGCAAACCGTCCGATTTGTACTGGTCCCACCTCCCCCAGAACCGGTTCCAATGTCCCAGGAATTTGAATCCCTCCCCCTTGCACCATTCCTCTAGCCACGTATTCATCTGAAATATCCTTCTATTTCTACTCTGACTAGCACGTGGCACTGGTAGCAATCCTGAGATTACTACCTTTGAGGTCCTATTTTTTAATTTACCTCCTAACTCCCTATATTCAGCTTTTAGGACCTCATCCCGTTTTTTACCTATATCGTTGGTACCTATATGCACCATGACAACTGGCTGTTCACCCTCCCCTTCCAAAATGTTCTGCAGCCGCTCTGAGACATCCTTGACCCTTGCACCAGGGAGGCAACACACCATCCTGGAGTCTCGTTTGCGGCCGCAGAAACGCCTATCTATTCCCCTTACAATAGAATCCCCTATCACTATAGCTCTACCCCTCTTTTTCCTCCCGTCCTGTGCAGCAGAACCACCCCTGGTGCCAGGAAGTTGGCTGCTGCTGCCTTCCCCTGATAAGCCATCCCCCCCAACAGTATCCAAAGCAGTATATCTGTTTGAGAGGGGGATGTCCACAAGGGACTCCTGCACTACCTGCCTGCGCCTATTACTCTGCCTGGTGGTCACCCATTCCCTTTCTGCCTGTGCAACCTTTACCTGCGGTGTGACCAACTGGTTAAATGTGCTATCTACGAGGTCCTCAGCATCGCGAATGCTCCAGTATGTATCCATTCGCAGCTCCAGCACCACAATGCGGTCTGCCAGTAGCTGCAGCTGGATACACTTCCCGCACACATGGTCGTCAGGGACACAGGAAGTGTCCCCGATTTCCCACATAGCGCAGGAGGAGCATACCACGGCGCCGAGCTGTATTGCCATGACTTACCCTTTAATTAATTGAACTTAAATTAAATCAAATCAATCCCACCAATTATACTATAATTAAATGATATAGGGCCCTTGTTTACCAACTGTCCCCGCTACACCACAGAGACCCTAGAAACTATAAACCACAAAATTTAAGTTTGGAAAATGGAGAAAAAGAGAAATACTCACCAACCAATCACTTACCTGCTTTCTGGTGACGTCACACTTTGATTATTTTTTACTTCTCTCTCTCCCTGCTCTCGGGGCTCAGATTGGTAAGCCTACCTGGTCGCTGCCGCCTTTTATTGCCGCCGCCTCGCCACTGTCGCACCACCCAGGTCCGCCGCCTCTGTGGGCCTACCTGGTCGCTGCCGCCGCCTCGCCGCTGTCGCACCACCCAGGTCCGCCGCCTCTGTGGGCCTACCTGGTCGCTGCCGCCTTTTATTGCTGTGGAGGCTCAGTCATTGGGTATATTCAAAACAGAAGTCGATAGATTTCTGACTAGTAAAGGCATCAAGGGATATGGCGATAGGGCCGGTGAATGGAGTTGAGGCGGAAGATCAGCCATGATCTCATTGAATGGCGGAGCAGGCTCGAAGGGCCGAATGGCCGACTCCTGCTCCTATTTCTTATGTTAACCCAACCTATTGCACATAAATAAACTGTTAGCATAGCGCTAAAAAAAAGTTTTCAATTAACAATCTTTACTTTTAAATATTAAGTGAGGACTCCATATTTACTATTGAGACAATTTGTGCCTTGGTTCACTATTGCATGCGCAAATAGCCAGTTTTAAGTTGTACTCAAAGCTATCTTGCCCTACAGTGATGATTTTCTTTTTCACACTATTCTCCCCATTCTACTGTTCTCTAAAATAATCACTTCCAAAATCATCCCAGTGCTTTTTGATTGAATTTTAGTATCAGACTTTCTTAATGTACAGGATACAAAGTGTGCAGTATTTAGGCCATCATTACCTTTGATGCATTTGTTTTCAAGATGTGGTAACAAAATAATTTATAAGAATAGAGTGGGTCCTAAATAAAAAGCTGGTATCAGTAAAGAAAAAAGTGACCATGAAGCTGTCGGATTGTCGTAAAAACCCATCTGGTTCACTAATGTCCTTTTAGGGAAGGAAACCTGCCGTCCTTACCCAGTCTGGCCTATATGTGACTCCAGTCCCACACCAATGTGGTTGACTCTTAACTGCTCTCTGAAGTGGCCTAGCAAGCCACTCAGTTGTATCAAACTGCTACAAAGAATAACAAGACTTCAGCCGTTCAAGAGGGCGCCCCACCTTTCTCAGCAACTAGGGATGGGCGATAAATGCCAGCCTTGCCAGTAAGGCCCACGTACTGAGAATTAATTTTTAAAGAAATTTCTCTGTGCTGTAGCTGTCAGAGCGGGACAAAAAAGACACTTCAAGAAAAGGAGCAAGAGACAAAGAAAATGCTGATACTTTCTCTTGCCTTACCAGTAGTTTAAAGCCAGCGTTGTCTTTGTGTAGCATTCTGTCTTGCTAAGGAACTGTTTGAAAGGAGATTGGTGGTTCTTTCATGTTGCTAAACAAATTGATATTGTAGTAGCTCAGCCTGGGAATTTTACTTGTCCCACTGACGCCCAGTATGTTAAAGAAATTAAGCTTTATTTTACCTGTTCCTGAAATTCAAATGATCTAAACGCCAAACTTGACTTCTGTTTCCTCAGTCTCCTCATACACTGGATTTTATTAATGTAGGTGAGACGTTACGACTTGTGCAGCGCTATTACAGACTCAGTGATGCGCAGACAAGGAAGCGTGATTGTGAATCTACTCAGACAAAGTAGCTGTGTCAAATCCAGCACGATGTTTGCTTTACATTATTTCCCCAAAGTGGGCCAAGACACAGTTTACATGTATGAATTTGAACTGCACCTCAATTGACAGTAACAAACTCTTAAGAGTTGTAGGTGTGGGAAAAATGTAGTTGGTTGAACCGATGGTTTTTTTCCCTCCTTTTAATCCATGTTAGGAGCATATTTTAGGGAATTTAGAAATAATTAAGATTAGTAGAAAATAAATAATTGATAATATAATTGATTATCAAGATGTAGGTAATCACAATAAACACATATTCTGTTCCGTTACATAGAGTCTGGATGCATTTACAGAATTAATATTGAGTGATTACAATAATTTGCAAGAGTTGAACAGAATTCCTGTTAGACCGTGACATATTCAGATCGGCAATTAAAAAATATATATATTCTTAACATTACGCCATAAGTGTTCAACAAAAACATAACTGGCGACTGTGTTTGCATCACTGTTTTCATAACAAGGGTATTGGTTATCATTAACGGTTGTTGTTTTTTAAACAAACTTTTTTGCACCATTCTGTGGGTGAAAACGAAACGAAATGTTGAGCTACCGCAACGTAACCAACCACAATCAAATCTTTATGAGTAAAAATTTAAATATATCCCACGCAGCTGCTTATAGAATCTGAGTGGGTGCTGAAAGGTCTGCTGATCCCTTCGGCCTTTACAGTCTGTGTTATGCCCATACAGAGTCCGGTTCCACACATGGAGGAAGCCTCTTATTCTAGCCCTGCTGTTATCTTTGTTTTCATTTGGTGAATTTTGTACTTATCAGGGGATGTCCGTGCTTACGACTAGAACATTTTTTGCTCCCAATTTGATCATTTAGCACTGGGTCATTTGTGTTGTACAAAAGAGCAAGGGAAGGAGAAAAAGAGAGAGGCTCTTGCATGAACTAACTGAACAATGTCATCACTAAGTAACTCCACCGACTGTTTACTGTCTTACATAGTAGCATTCTGCGTTCCAGCACGTAGCAGAGGATCGTTTGTGAGAAGATTAAGATCGGTTTTATTGTTTTTGTTGTGAATTTTGTGCCTGTCCTGGTGATTTTAGTGTTGGAGAATGAAACCCTTTGCATCTCAGTGGCCGAGTGTCAGTGTTGGCATCAACGGCTCACAGATCTCATGTATAGCGCAGCTAGGTCCAGCTGTGTGCTTCTACTTTGCCCGAACAGCGTGCCTCAAGACTAGCACTCCTACTGCAGCAGTGTGATATTTAGCCATTTCCCAGACCAGCTATGCAGTGGTGTTTTTTGAGCAGAATGACCTATTAGTGTTGAATCAAGAGCACTTTTCCTGTGTCGTGAACCCACTGAGACTGCGTCAGCAAGTTCCAGGTGGGATCTTTACAGCCAACAAATAGAGGAGACTTTCAGCTCGTCCATCTGGGCTGGATATGAAGACATCCTAGCCTTGAAGGACTAGTGTCTAATCCACTGTACCACCCAGTCTCCCTTTGCATTTATCTTCTACAAAGGATTGCATTTTAGCAATGTTCCTTTTTCTGTTTTCTAGAGTATCCCTCGATGCACTTTTCAAGTGTGCAAGCAATGCTTTTTCAGCTAATTTTATTCTGAAAGTATTGTTCACTCCCAATGGAAAAATGAAGTGTGTGGGTACTCCAGTTTTATTACTTTGTTCTCAGTGTTCAAAATACCGCAGTGAAACATAACCCCTTGTGTAATCTAGATTTTTTTTTAGGATGTGGGAAAGGAGATTTATGTGGGTAAAAAGGTTAATGCACTGTAAGGGAGGGCGAAGAGTTTAA
The DNA here is from genome assembly GCA_030390025.1 of Squalus acanthias. Lineage (NCBI taxonomy): Eukaryota > Metazoa > Chordata > Chondrichthyes > Squaliformes > Squalidae > Squalus > Squalus acanthias. Next base: position 11,005,386 of record CM059430.1, read on the forward strand.
AATGTGGGGGAAATAAAGATATAATAAAGCATGCATGTTTCCGGTTGTTGTTTTTAATTGTAATTCGTCACATCTTCTGGAAGCAGGGGGCTGCTCAGGCTGCCGAAACTTTGCCAAATCTGCAAGAGTTCAAAAACGCAAGGATTATCAAAGTGAATCCCGACAAGCCACAGGAAAATGTCCGCTTGCTGACGCTAGAAGTAAGTCTTTGTTTCTTATTGTCACTGCAGGGTGCATATGATGCCTGCAATAAAATCAAGGACCTGGATTGTTTCATCGAGACTAGAGAGGTGAAGGTGGATCCCGACAAACCACTAGAAGGAATCCGTTTAGCCACCCTCCAGGTAATAAGTCATTTAGAGCCAAGCACTTAAACACAGCAGTTTTAAGTTAAACCTCCTGAATTGAAAAGCTCTTTTGGTTTAGGGGAGCCAGGTGATCATTTAGAAAAGTTTGATTGTACAATTGCTACCATATGTATACTTCCGATATGAATATCTATTGATGCCAACCTGCATCAATGTACTGATGATAGCAGTAGCTGTTATAACTCTTCATTGTTGCCCTCTACTCCTTGTACCATTTCTGAAATGAGGCAAATTCGCAGACTTTTGCTATTCCTTCAACAGACCAGGATGTGCATGAAAGCAGTATAGGTTGAAATTGGAAATTAATGACGCGAGATATCATGGGCACAAACTGACGGTTATTGGAACAGTCATGATGATTGTTCAACAGACACTGGATTAAGTGCTGGTCTTGATGATTTTAACTATATCTTTCAAAATTAACCCTGCGACCTCTTCAGATATCCTAGTACCTGGGAATTTAATAAATACTGTGCTATAGCTGCAGGAATGCATGAAATAGCTCTTTGTGGTACTGTAATGTCTCAGTTTATAAAAATAAAACACTACGCCATACAGACCAAGATTTGGGCTTCGTCACCAGCCTATGCTGTTTTAGTTCAGTTATCAGTAAGCGGGGGATTCCTCTAAGCCAATTCCTCTGGGAAAAATCTGCCAACGTTTCCATTCCTGATCACTGTCCAGTGACCCTTCCTGGAAATGTGCATGTACAAATGTCTCATGAGATGGGATTTCCCCCATGATCCAACAGTTGGTTAGAAGACACACTCTTTTTTTTATTCGTTCATGGGATATGTGCATCACTGGCAAGTTTCACCATTTATTGCCCTTGAGAAGATAGTGGTGAGCCGCCGCCTTGAACTGCAAAGGGCAGTTAAGAGTCAACCACATTGCTGTGGGTCTGGAGGCACATATAGGCCAGACCGGGTAAGGACGGCAGATTTCCTTCCCTAAAGGACATTAGTGAACCAGATGGGCTTTTACAACAATCTGGTAGTTTCATGGTCACCATTACTGACACTAGTTTTTTATTCCAGATTTATTTAATTAGCTGAATTTAAATTCCCCAGTTGCCATGGGGGATTTGAACTCATGTCACTGGATCATTAGTCCAGGCCTCTGGATTACTAGTCCAGTAACATAACCACTATGCTACCGTACTCATGAAGAATATCCTCCTGGGTGAGATACTGGCAAGTGGAACTAAAGTCAGCAACTTCAGGAGAGAAGAGGGGGAAAAGATTGAGGGGGTTTAGAAATACCTTTTTGTTGGAAGTTATATGGCACTGGAAGTTATTCTCTTGTTAACCTAATAATAGTATTATGGCTAGAAATAAAATGATTTTATGATAAAATCCCATCGTAAGTCAGTGATATTTTTATTGTTGATAATCAGTCTGCAAATTTCAGATTTTTTCTTTAACACCTAATGCAATGCTATGCATTTAGCAAAGGGGAGATGGCCTACCATTATTTTGAAAAAAATTATAAACATATCTGATCTAAAAGTATAATGACTTGTGTTTGGCGCAGTTGATGGCACACTTGAATCTGAAGGTTGTGGGTTCAAGTCCCACGCCAGGACTTGAGCACATAAACGTTGCTGACACTCCAGTGCAGTCTTGAGACAGTGCTGTATCGTTGAAGGACCTTTCCATTGCTTGAGACCTCCCACCGGCCTGATAAAATGGGCATTGAAAATTCTGTGGCACTACTGGCAAAAGAGCAGGAGTTCTCCCGGTGTCCTGGCCAGCTACCAAATTGACTGGTCGTTCATCGCAAAGCTCTGCATGGGACATTGGCAGTTAGAATGGCTGCTGCATTTACTTACAGAACCACAGGCACAGAAGGACACATTAAAACACAGCCATCTTGCAACTTGGGAGGTCATATACTTGGGAGGTCATAGCCAGTAAGTTATTGCAATCAACAGTTTGACTGCTGCCAGACTGGATACTTGATGATTTGACCCCATAATAAAAATGGGCTCAGGCAAGGGAATTATTTCAACATGAACTTATGGAGAACCCATGCTAGCTGCTTGCAGCCTTGACTCACTCCTCCACATTGCTTGCAGAGTATTTTTACTTTGTCCTTGGGCATACATCCAGTCCGTCCTAATGCCAAGATATCACTCGTGTGCACATATAGGTATTGTGCAGAGAATCACCTCTCAGTCCACCAGTTATGGAATGGCTGAGCGTTAGTTGTCTGGGGACTGGTCACCCTTAAAGTGCATGCTATCAATTAGCAGACTTGGACAATTGTTTGGGGGAGGAGTCCCATTGGTACTAAACCGCTAGCGCTTGGTTAGTCAGGTTCCAAGGAATGCTGCAATGTGCTTTTAATATGTCAAAACTTCATACCTTAGATGTTTATACAAATGGGATGTAGAATACGTTCAATTATTAAATCTGATTGGAGTAACCCACGAGAACCGAAAAAACAAAGTGTGAGCAGTTCAGATTTGCAATTTATTGTGCCCAAGTGTAATGGGAAGGTTAATAATATGCAATCAATGTCTTGGTCACTTCGATAAATAAAATGCTGATATTTCAGAAAGTAATTGAACACATTTTAGATTTTAAAGCCGTAATGTTACTGTTACGGTGAATAACGATGTTCAGTAGTAGATAGTTGTCCAGATATCTGCATTATCCACAAGATGTTGAAAATTACTCTCGAGAACCGGGCACACCCTGAATGCAAGAATGTTTACCCATTTCTTTTGGGGTATCGCGTATGATGAAGTGTACAGAATGTTTACGTTCTAGAAAGTGTAAGTCTGTATTGAAAACATTAGCGAGTTATCACTAGCAATGTTGTGATATCTCCACCAGATATATTACGGTCTTATCGATTGTTGTCACAAATCAATACAACTCTGGTGTTTATTGCCAGTTTAGTGTGGGTCACTTTGACCTTGTTGATGTGTGCGTGCGCGTTGGAAGGAAAAGATTACACAGGTGAGCCAAAAATACATCGCTTTTGAGATTCCTGTTTTATTAATCACTAAGATATATTGCGTCGTAAAGAGTAATGGACAAAAAGAACAGAACAAATATTTTTCTCCAAAGCAGAAGGGAGTGCTTGGATGCAAACGGAGAGGCTCGTGGTGATCTGCAGCTGTCCCTAGGTGTTCCACTTTCTATCCATCATCTACTCTGCAGTGCTGTGGTGTCTGCCTACTCATTCAGTCACTGATTGGCAGCCACTGGCTTTCCTCATGGCCAAACTATGTTGATAAAAGAAAGACTTGCATTTATGTAGCGCCTTTCACGACCTTGGGACGTCCCAAAGCGCAGTCGCTGTTGTAATGTAGGAAACGCAGCAGCCAATTTGCGCACAGCAAGCTCCCACAAACAGCAATATGATAATGTCCAGATAATCTGTTTTAGATATTGATTGAGGGATAAATATTGGCCAGGACACCGGGGAGAACTCCCCTGCTCTTCTTCGAAATAGTGCCATGGGATCTTTTACTGTCCACCTGAGAGAGCAGACTGGGCCTTGGTTTAATGTCTCATCTGAAAGACGGCACCTCCGACAGTGCAGCGCTCAGTCAGCTCTGCACTGGAGTGTCAGCCTAGATTTATGTGCTCAAGGCTCTGGAGTGGGACTTGAACCCATGACCTTCTGACTCAGAGGGTGCTGCCCACTGAACCAAGGCTGACACTATACACTGATGAATTGCTCCTCCCCTCCATTGTCCCTTCTTAAGTGCACTCCTGCTCTATTATTTTCCATTCAGTTGTTTGATTGTTCCCAGTTGCTCCTTCCTCCTATTGCTCGCTATTTTGGTTCCATTTTTTGGAGCTGGCCAGGGTCAATTCGAAACCCAAGGCCACAGGTTTGACTTTCAGTGACACTGTCTGTGGAATGAGGTAGTGGTGGTAATCGCCTCACCTCTAAGCTACACACGACACTACAAACATTTTTAAAATGCCAACAGAAATCATCTGATAGTAAAATCAAAAACAGAGGTTCCAGGATGGCAAAGCACATTGGAGCAGTATTTAAATAGCAAACGTAGGATTGATATACCCTCACTCCCAGCTCGTCTAAGTTCCAGATCTCCATGATATATGGGAGGTGCTTGGCTTCCCCTTAGTTCCATGGTTATGCAAGGGGAGGAAAATAAAATTAGAGGGAGAGCCTCTGTGTCATGGACTGGTCATCCAACTGAGGAGCAGCATTAGACTTGGGAGTTAGTCAGTCGCAAGAGGTAGGTGGCCCGTCAAATGGATTGTGGACAAGAAAGGATAAAATAATAGAGGGATTTTATACTTTTCCCTCTCTTTTCTCCCCCCCCCCCCCCCCCCCCCCACTTCTTCCAAAATAGCACCAGAGGACAAGTGGCATGTTAAATGCTTGTCAATCTAGCAATGGATTTTGTAAAATAAAGAAAGACTTGCATTTCTATAGCGCCTTTCACGACCTCAGGACGTCCCAAAGCGCTTTACAGCCAATTAAGTACTTTTGAAGTGTAGTCACTGTTGTAATGTAAAATAAGCCGCTTATGGCAGGGCACGGCACGAGTATCTGTGCTTGTTGCCAATTACCAGGCCATTTGATTGTTTTCCATATATATCTTCAAAAATGTTGCCACTCTTCATAGAATCATAGGCCGCGATTTTCCCAGCGGAGGCAGGATCGCGGCGGGAGAGGTGGTTGGCGGGTTCCGGTTCCGGTCCCGCTCCCGGCTGCAGCCGCTCTGTGAAAAGGATTTTCCATTAATAAGACTTGTTAAGCCCGCCCTGCGGGGTTCCCGGCGAATTAATTGGAAGCAGGTCTAATGACATCATTTGATGACGCGTCATCAGCCGATTTCCTTAAAGGGACCACGGCCACATTCATTTTGCCAGTTCTGCAGCATTGAGGTGCTGCAAACACTGACAAGCACTGCACAAAGGTGCACGGCTGCACCCAGGGAGGTTCGCTTCCCTTCCCATGGGCGGAAGACTCCTCCCCAGGACACCAACGCAGCCTGGTTGCACATTGCACAGGAGGACACAAGCAGGGATGTCATCAGGAGGACCTGACTGCAGTGACGCAAACCTTTCAATAATCTCAGTAGATCACAAAACATTACTGCAAAGCCACACTCAGCCTCATCCTGCTGTGCCTCTCATCACATCCCCATAACTCTGCCTTCCCTACCCTACTCCTGCACATCTTTACTCACACCAACTTACCTTGCACCTCCACATTATCGGAGGCCTGCGATCTGGAAAAATCTGCGCCCTTACCTGAGGGCTCCCGGGACGCACACGCTTCCGCTCCTGGGCCTCGCCAAACTCCAGGGGCGCAGGTAGTTCGCAGCATCCCTGGGATCACGTGGGTCATGGGGAGTCAATCACAGAAGGGAATCTCCCTTCATACATTTGAATGGAGATCAATGAAAAAACATAGTAAAACTTTAAATAATTTTTTTAAAAATCACATTTTTAAAATGACGTGAAATTACAATAAATTAAGTATTTTAAACAAAAATTTAATTTTTTGAAAAAAATAATTAAAGTATTTTACGGGGCTAAAGTATTTTTAAATGATAAATCAGTGAAAACATTTTTTAAAACTTTTTTTCTACTCTTATCCTGGTAAAAGCAGGCCTTACGCCTGCTTTTACCAGGCGTAAGAATTGTAAGGGGGAGAAATTCAGTATCGCCCCATTTGGGGCGCAATTATCGGCCGGGCGCAAAGATTAGCGCTTGTCGCTAATTAGCGCCACCGACTGCAAACTTGACTTTTATCGCCCCTGGAGGTGATTGCAGCGCTATATCAGGCGCTTCACACCTGTCTTAAGGCGCAAAGGCCGAGGAGCGAGGCGTTACCTCAGAGCGCTGGCGAAGCTCATGTAATGTCAGTCAGCAATGGAACACACACACAATGGCACGGGCCAGTTCTTAAAGGGGATGGTTAATCTTGCTTTCCATCCACATCCTGCTCATTGCAGCCTTGAATCTCGGCCTGGAGAGACCTGCACATCAAATGTGCTGGAAAGAACAATGGAGAGTACCAGGCAAAGAGCTCAGAGTGCAGCCCCCACAGTCTCTGCTAAATCAATACAAGGAATGGCAAATCAAAATTAACCTGCAAAGTGCTGCTCAGTACCCAAAACTCCTTCACACAACGTTGAATCTCTCCAGAAGTCTCTCCCTCTCTCTCTCAGAATGCGTAGTTCAAAAATGGCACCAACAATAAAAGGCAGGAAGCGGTCACCTTTAAATAGCGCTCCCCCTTTCCCTTCATGACTGCAGAACGCTCCCCTCAACCTGTCGTTGCTAGCGTCAGGCGGTAAGGCAGGGGGCGCCACTCAATATCCGCTCCGGGGCGATACCGGGGCGTTGCGCACTCGAGTGACGTCATGATCTGCCGGCGCAGGAGATCGTGGCGGTAGTGTTTAGCGCCGCCGCAAAATGTCTAGTTAATTTCGCGAGCGGCGCAAACTTCGCCGCGCCTGGGCGCTAGATGCTTTGCGCCCCATTAGCGCCCTCTTAAGGCGCTAACGGGAGGCGCAACCAACTGAATTTTTCCCCCTAAGTGTTTTCTGTGGGCGGAGGGTCTCCATAAAGCGGAACTATCTGCCCGCAGAGGCCCTTCTCCAGGGCAGGCGGAGGATCTGTCAAGAGCATTCTTGACAGATCGGAAATGCTGGTTTTCAGCGCATGCGCTGTGCATGCCTGAAACCGGCATTTCTGATGTCCCTACGGGTGGATACACAGCGCGTACCCACCCGTAGGGATCGGAATATCCGGCCCATTATCATTTCCCCAGCTCACACGACACCCCTCACACTCACCCTCATCCTAGTGCAATCATAACAACTAACAACACACAAGGGTAGGCACTTGAGTGTTTTATGCAATGTTCATGTGAAGTTTCTGTTAATGTGTTGTGAAACATTGAAATCTTTATTTTCAATACTTTACCTTATTGTACATATCTGTGCTCACCTTTGGAAGTGTCTTAGTGAGTTGCAGTGAATGGTGAGACATAACTGTATGCCCCGCAATGGTGATGAGTGTGAAAGGAATGGCTTGGTCATTGTAGGAATGCTTTATGGTGCTGGTGTGGGGTGGTGGTAACCTGACGCATCATGTGGCAACCAGGGTGTACAGCGTCAAGTGAAGTAAATCTGGCCATGGTGATGCCATCGCTGGCCTCCCGGGCAGCAATGTGGTCGGGTGCTGATGCCCTGTGTCCTGTGCAGCATCAGGTGATTGCGGAGAAGGTTGGTATTGTTGTTGGTGATGTTGGTGTGCCTGGTGATGTTGGTGCTGGGGCTGATCGTGGAGGGATTCAGAGGACCAAGGTGAGATTTTTTCAAGGGCACCGATGTTGCTGGAATAGATGGCAGCTGAAGTTGAGATGACAGAAGTGATCTGTCAATGGTGAGAGAGCTTGCTCCAAGGAGGTGACAGTGGATAGAGAGTTTACTCCAAACACTTCCAAACTGCCTACAGCTCAAAAGTTTCTTCCAAGTCCTGAAGGCTCAAGCTTCTGACATTGGAAAGTGACCAGCTGTGAAATGGTAGCTTTCATACCACTTTTGCAGCTGTCACCTATTCACAGCAATGGGGAGACATAGAGAACCCGACCTACTTACCTGAGGTGATCGCCGAACGACATGAACCCCATTAAAAATGTGGTAAAATAGAAATAGGCTGGCAAAACAGTAGTTAACAAGCATTTAACAAGCAGTTAAGTATCTTAAATGCCTCCCCCGCCGCTTGGTGTCGGGTCTGTTAAGAAATCGCAGACCCGACACTTTGGAAACTTAAATGGAGGCGGGTTCGCAGCAGGTTCCCAACCCGCTGTCAATCATTTCAATTTTGACAGCGGACCCGCCTCCAAACACGCACTCTGAGCGCCAGCAAAATTCAGCCCATAGAATCATAGCATAGCACAGAAGGAGGCCATTCAGCCCATCGATTCTGCGCGGCTCTTTCGAAGAGTAATCCAGTTAGTCCCACTCTCCCGTTCTTTCCCTATATCCCTGCAATTTTTTCTCCTTCAAGTATTTATCCAATTCTCTTTTGAAGGCGACTATTGAATCTGTATCCACCACCCTATCAGGCAGAGCATTCCCAATCCTAACCACTCGCTGCGTAAAAGTGTTTTTCCTCATGTCGTCTCTGGTTCTTTTGCCAATCACCTTAAATCTGTGACCTCTGGTTATCGACCCTTCAGCCACTGGAAACAGTTTCTCTTTATTTACTCTATCAAAATCCTTCATGATTTTAAACACCTCAATCAAACCTCCTCGGCCTTCTCCGCTCCTTGTTTAACTTAGTTTTAAAGAATTGTACTGCAACATATTCTGAAGCCTAATCTTTATTTTATTGCTTGCCTCCCTTTTTCCTGTAACTTCCCTGCACCACAAACCCACAGTTAAAGTGTATTTATCAAAGAGGCTGATCGATTAAATCCCAAATACCATAGAGCATTTGTTAGAAGTACAGTAATCTGAAATTCCTCTGGTAAAATAAAGCATCCAAAATCTGTGTAAAATGTATTTTAAAGTATACGCAAGATTCCATCAATGAGGCGCAAAAGTAGTTACAAACATTGTTTTCCATCGCAATTCCCTATTGAAATAAATGTTCATGCCTCATGTTAACACAGTTGGTTTAAGTTACCTGCAGCTTTTGAGGGCATTAAAGGATTATTCTAAACAATCATATTGTGACGTCACCAGTCATCACCAGACTTTGAACTCTGCTGTTGGAACCTTCCTGAAGCTTCCCTTCCTCTAAAGTAATCGCATGCATGGTTTGAACTGAATGCTCATTGACTTGTAAAATGTCAGTGGATTGTGTTAATGGTTTGCCAGTGAGCTTTCCCATTGCTTCTTGAAGCACAAGTTGCAGGGAGGGTCATACTATCTTAACCTTTCAGTCTTTTTTAATCCCTTTTTTAAAATATATGTATATATATTCTTGCCTTATTTAGATTTGTACTACCTTTTGACCCTTTCCCTTCTCGCCCGCGCGCACCAAGACACTCGCCCGCGCGCACCAAGACACTCGCCCGCGCGCACCAAGACACTCGCCCGCGCGCACCAAGACACTCGCCCGCGCGCACCAAGACACTCGCCCGCGCGCACCAAGACACTCGCCCGCGCGCACCAAGACACTCGCCCGCGCGCACCAAGACACTCGCCCGCGCGCACCAAGACACTCGCCCGCGCGCACCAAGACACTCGCCCGCGCGCACCAAGACACTCGCCCGCGCGCACCAAGACACTCGCCCGCACATCCTACCCTCCTGCACACACACATCGCTTACACATCAATACGCCCCGCACTTACCAACAAACCCACGCACCAACACACAAGCACGCACACACACTCGAAGGGTACCTTTGCCGTTGGTATGCTCCAATGCAGAGCCTCACGTGCAGCAGCCCACAGTTTCCTGTCAGGTAAGGTGGTGGACACGGGAGCCTTACTTTTGATAAAGTGCCACACAAGAGGTTATTAAACAAAATTAGGGCTCATGGGATTGGGGGTAATATACTAGCATGGATTAAGGATTGGTTAACGGACAGAAAACAGAGGGTAGGAATAAACGGGTCATTTTCGGGTGGGAAGGCTGTAACTAGTGGGGTACCGCATGGATCAGTGCTTGGGCCTCAGCTGTTCATAATTTACATCAATGATTTGGATGAGGGGACCAAATGTAATATATCCAAGTTTGCTGATGATGCAAAACTGGGTGGGAATGTAAGTTGTGAGGAGGATGCAAGGAGGCTTCAAGGGGATATAGACAGGCCAGCGTTTAAAGAATTAATACATAATTTACAAAATAAATATACATTCCTTTAAGGCACAAAAACCCCACAGGAAATCTATTAGAGTTTTTTGAGGGTGTAACTAGCAGGGTCGATAAGGGGGAACCAGTGGATGTAGTATATTTGGATTTTCAAAAGACATTTGATAAGATGCGACACAAGAGGTTGTTACACAAGATTAGGGCTTGTGGGATTGATGGTAATATATTAGCATGGATTGAGGATTGGTTAACGGGCAAGTGAGTGGACAAGAACATGGCAAATGGAATAAAATGTGGAGAAATGTGAAGTTATCCACTTTGGTAGGAAAAATAGAAAAGCAGAGTATTTTTTAAATGGTGAGAGATTGGAAAATGTTGGTGTTCAGAGGGACCTGGGTGTCCTTGTACACGAATCACTGAAAGTTGACATGCAGGTACAGCAAGCAATTAGGAAAGCAAATGATATGTTGGCCTTTATTACAAGAGGATTTGAGTATAGGAGTAAAGATGTCTTACTGCAATTATATAGGGGCCTGGTGAGACCACATCTGGAGTATTGTGTGCAGTTTTGGTCTCCTTACCTAAAGAAGGATATACTTGCCATAGAGGGAGTGCAACGAAGGTTCACCAGACTGGTTCCTGGAATGAGGGGATTGTCCTATGAGGAGAGATTGAGTAGACTAGGCCTATATTCTCTAGAGTTTAGAAGAATGAGAGGTGATCTCATTGAAACACACAAAATACTTACAGGGCTTGACAGGGTAGATGCAGGGAGGATGTTTCCCCTGGCTGGGGAGTCTAGAACCAGGGGTCACAGTCTGAGACTAAGGGGTCGGCCATTTAGAACTGAGATGAGCACGGCAGTGGCGAGAGGGTAAAGACCGGCCCGAGAGCGGACCTGAATTAAAGCAGCGGCAGCGGCGAGACTCCAATTCAAAAACAACGCACAAAAAAAAATCAAAGAGTGACGTCACAGGAGAGCAGGTAGGTGATTGGTTGGTGAGTATTACAGCTTTTTTTTTGCTGTCTATGTTAGGGAAGGGGGTTAAATTAAGAGCTGAGAAACTGTAACTTGCTAGTACTTATTAAATTAATAACTTAAACTCGATAAAATAATCAAACAATATAACTAAAATATCGATTGAATAAAAGCTTTAACTAATTAATTAATAAAACAAGGTTAGAGATGGCAGGGCAGGTGGTGTGTCGTAACTGCAGCATGTGGGAGTCTGTGGAGAGCATCGCGATCCCGAGCAACCACACCTGCAGTAAGTGTCTGCAACTCGAGAAACTTCGGCTCAGAATTGTTGAGCTGGAGTACGAGCTGCAGACATTGCGATGCATCAGGGAGGGGGAGAGTTACCTGGACACTTTGTTCCAGGAGGCAGTCACACCCTTTCGGTTAAATAGTACTTTAGAGTTCGTCAGTGGTCAGGGACAGGAGGGTGTGACCGTGAGTCAGGAAGGTATGGGGACCCAGGATGTAGTGATGGAGGAGCCTTCATATAGACTGAACAAATCAAATTGGCAAAGATAGTCTGGAGGACGAGTTCATGGAATGCATTCGGGACTGTTTCCCAGAACAATACGTCACGGAACCAACCAGGGAACAGGCTATTTTAAATCTTGTATTGTGTAATGAGACAGGGTTAATTAGCAATCTCATAGTAAAGGATCCTCTGGGGCAGAGTGATCATAATATGATAGAATTTCACATTAAGTTTGAGAGTGACTTGCCTAAGTCCGAAACTAGAGTCTTAAACTTAAATAAAGCCAATTACATAGGTATGAGGGGCGAGTTGGCTAAGGTAGATTGGAAAAATAGATTAAAAGGTATGGCGGTAGATAAGCAGTGGCTAGCATTTAAAGAAATATTTCATAATTCTCAACAAAAATACATTCCATTGAGAAACAAAAACTCCACGGGAAAAGTGATCCAACCATGGCTAACTAAAGAAGTTAAGTATAGCATTAGATTGAAAGAAGAAGCTTATAATGTTGCGAAGAATAGTAGTAAGCCTGAGGATTGGGAGAGTTTCAGAAACCAGCAAAGGATGACCAAAAAATTGATAAAAAGGGAAAAAATAGAATGAGAGAAAACTAGCAAGAAATATAAAAGCAGATTGTAAGAGCTTCTACAAGTATGTAAAAAAGAAGAGAGTAGCAAAAGTAAACATTGGTCCCTTAGAGGCTGAGACAGGAGAAATTATTATGGGGAATAAGGAAATGGCAGAAATGTTACACAAATAATTTGTATCTGTCTTCACAGTAGAAGACACAAAAAGCATACCAAAAATGGTGGGGAACCAAGGGTCTAATGAGGGTGAGGAACTTAACGTAATTAATATAAGTCGAGAAAAAGTACTAGAGAAACTAATGGGACTAAAAGCTGACAAATCTCCTGGACCTGACGGCCTACATCCTAGGGTTCTAAAAGAGGTGGCTGAAGAGATAGTGGATGCATTGGTTGTGATCTTCCAAAATTCCCCTAGATTCTAGAACGGTCCCAGTGGATTGGAAGGTTGCAAATGTAACACCGCTATTCAAGAAAGGAGGGAGAGAGAAAACAGGGAACTACAGGCCAGTTAGCCTGACATCAGTCGTCGGGAAAATGCTGGAATCCATTGTTAAGGAAGTGGTATCAGGGCACTTAGAAAATCATCGCATGATTAGGCAGAGTCAACATGGTTTTATGAAAGGGAAATTGTGTTTGACAAATTTATTAGAGTTTTTTGAGGATGTAACTAGCAGGGCAGATAAAGGCGAATCAGTGGATGTAATATATTTGGAGTTCCAAAAGGCATTTGATAAGGTGCTACATAAAAGGTTATTACACAAGATTAGGGCTCATGGGGTTGTGTGTAATATAGTAGCATGGATAGAGGATTGGCTAACGGACAGAAAACAGAGAGTAGGGATAAACAGATCTTTTTCAGGTTGGCAGGCTGTAACTAGTGGGGTGCCGCAAGGATCAGTGTTGGGATCTCAGCCATTTGCAAAGTTATATTAATGACCTAGATGAAGGGACCGAGTGTAATGTATCCAAGTTTGCTGACGATACAAAGCTAGATGGGACAGTAAGCTGTGAGGAGAACACAAAGAGTCTGCAAAGGGATATAGATAGACTAAGTGAGTGGGCAGTAAGGTGGCAGATGGAGTATAATGTAGGGAAATGTGAGGTTATTCACTTTGGTAGGAAGAATAGAAAAACAGAATACTTTTTAAATGGTGAGAAACTTTCAAATGTTGGTGTTCACAGAGATTTGGGTGTCCTCGTGCAAGAAACAGAAAGCTAGCATGCAGGCACAGCAAGCAATAAGGAAGGCAAATGGCATGTTGGCCTTTATTGCAAGGGGGTTGGAGTATAAGAGTAAGGAAGTCTTGCTACAATTGTACAGGGCCTTGGTGAGACCACACCTGGAGTACTCTGCACAGTTTTGGTCTCTTTATCTAAGGAAGGATATACTTGCCTTGGAGGTGGTGCAACGAAGGTTCACTAGATTGATTCCTGGGATGAGAGGGCTGTCCTATGATGAGAGATTGTGTAGAATGGGCCTATACTCTCTGGAGTTTAGAAGAATGAGAGGTGATCTCATTGAAACATACAAGATTCTGAAGGGGATTGACAGGGTAGATGCTGAGAGGTTGTTTCCCCTGGCTGGAGTGTCTAGAACTAGGGGGCATAGTCTCAGGATAAGGGATCGGCCATTTAAGATCGAGATGAGGAGGAATTTCTTCACACACAGGGTGGTGAATCTTTGGAATTCTCGACCCCAGGGGGCTGTGGAGGCTCAGTCGTTGAGTATATTCAAGACAGAGATCGATAGATTTTTGGATATTAAGGGAATCAAGGGATATGGGGATAGTGCAGGAAAGTGGAGTTGAGGTAGAAGATCAGCCATGATCTTATTGAATGGCGGAGCAGGCTCGAGGGGCCAAATGGCCTACTCCTGCTCCTATTTCTTATGTATCCCTCACCCGAGATGAGATAGTGGACTGAGAAGTTGCTCAAAGTCCTCTCCCAATCCAGCTGCCCAGTTTATCTTGTTTTCTCTCTCTGGGGAGGGGGGGGGGGGGCGGTTGGGCACTCAGTTTTGCTGACCGCCTCCCCATTGAAGACACGCTCGAGATCAAGAGATCTTCATAAGGGAAGCTTTGAGCACAAACATGCATCTCACTATTGTGAGGTAAGGTATATTGATACACAGCTGTCTGCAGTCTCTGCCATTTCAATCCATTAGAACTATATAACTCCACAACATACCACTGACGTCTAATAAAGTAGCTACTTTAAAGTAAGCAATTTAGATACAATTTTGAGATATTATAATAGATTATTCTGTGAGTTTAATCTGCATTCATGTTTCTACGCTGCTTGATTATGTCTCGTAGCTGCCTTCGTTTCTTAAACTGATCGGTAGCCATCTTCCTTTTTAATACAATGGTAGGTAACTTTACCTGAAGTCACATTACAAAGACAAGGAAGGCAGCCGCAGGTGAGGATGCTGCTGTTCCCTCTTCTGGTCACTGTCCAGTGGCCCATGCTGGCAAGTAAATCTATGGATCTTTGGTGAGGACAAGGGCAGGCCTGGCTCTGCTGCCCTGCCGGTTGAATAGCCCGCTGTCGAGGCCTGCACACGAAAAATTGCCATTTTTGGTGAGATACAAGAAGTTTGCTGGGGGCCTCGGAATTATAAACCAGCGCAAGTGCGTGCCTTCAGGAGGATAGAGAATGGAAAACGCATAAAAAATACAGCGAGTGCTCGTAATCAAAAAAAAAAGAGCTATTATAATGATGTGTGGAAGTGTTCTAGGTGTGTAGAGAGGAGCCTTCAAAGTTGCAGAGAAAGATCCTTTGAAAAATGGAGTTAGCAGAACGGTTGGACACCCCACAGACTCTGCCATTGCCACTTTTCAGCTTTTCAGCATTAAAGTGGGAGAAGTGTGTTGAGGCACTGTAATCTCTGCGGGCAGTGTGGTAAGATACAGCGTAGTAACAAGATGCACGTGTCAAGATATAACTAGTGTACTCTTTATACTTCAGGCCAGAAAAACATTGTTGGTTCCAACTCCTCGGCTAAGAACAGGACTGTTCAACAAAATTGTCCCACCTCCCGGGGCCTCAAGGGAAATACTGCGAGTGTGTTCTACTGCTCAGGTGGGTACATCGGTAACCAACAAACTCCTCCTCACCTTTTAAACACCTCTTGGCTGGGCTATGAACAGGGCAAGTGACTTGGTGTGCCACAGTGTTCCATGACAAATCCCACAAATTTCTACATTTACCACCAACCACCCTTACACACATCTGTGTGGGCGGGTGGGCGTGTTGGTGGGGCTGGCATGCAGGCGTGTCTCGCTGCTTGAGTGCTGTCATTTTGCAGAAAAGGTTTCGGGGACAATGAAAAGCCAGTTTTGGATCAACAACTCATTTGCCCTAATTATGAGACGTGATGGCAGAAAGTGGCCGATTTAGTTTCAAGATCGAGGAATCTGTTGACAGGGTCTGAAAACGAGTTGCTGTTTGAAGTCCACACTAGTTACTCAGTTTAGTCCATAGTTTAACCGTCATACGAACGTACATGTTGGAAAATTCCAAAACTGACATGTTTCCTTTGCCAAGAAAACGCACTATACCTAGAGCACGTCCACAGGATTCTAACCTGACTAAAGTCACAGCTTTATCCAGTTTCTTCAAAATACCTAACGGTGAAATCAACGTCATGAACTTTGGGTAAACACGGCCAGACTGTTCCAAAAGCGTAGCCTTCCTGAAACCTCTGGGCGGTCCTTTCAGTTTTCAAACTTTTTTATTTTTGTTAGATGTCTTCGTTCGATAACTATTTGCTTTGTTATGATGACCCAATGCAAAAAAACTTTTCGTGGCCAGTAAACCGTGCAGTAGTTGCCTTTTGACTAGGGGAGAATATTTCTGCTTGTCGTCAACAGCTGAGGGCTTCTGCTGGTAGTAGAGCGCCACCTGGTGTTGCTTTCTGGCACACCGATTGCTACTGCTTGGAAATGGGCAATCAATTCGGACCTGCAAATATTAACAGCTAGTTAAAGATTGGCAGCTCAAGTGATCTGGAACAGGGCACAAACTGGAGCAGCGGTTACATTGATTCAAGATCTGGCAGAGAATAAATGAGAGGACACAAACGCGATTGTCTTTAACGGAGGAAGAAGTTAAGGGGTAATGATAGGGCTTTCATTAACAGGGTCACCAGCCACTTAAAATTGCCACTGTGACAGGATGTGAACTGTTGATGAATTAACCGAGAAGTAGACATGGAAAAAACGTGCAGAGAATCCGCAGCAAACGATTAGATTCAGTAACGTGGTCACACGTCTTGGTATAATGATACCAGTGACTGTATCACAAGGGTGCCATTATAAAAGGTTAACTCCTTGTGCTGGCACCGTGTGCTAACAGAAACTGTGATCTTTTTGTTCAAAGCTGGCTGGCATGAAGTTAATATTTAAGTTCTCTTTTGTTTCTCTGATTGATAGGGCTGTAAATTTGGAAACAGGGTTAACTCTGGCTGTTTACAAGTTTACACAAAGCATTTGCAAATATCAGGAGGGTTACTGAAATAGTCTTCACTTGTTTAAGCTTCAGTCGTTCAACCTTCAGTGCATTTTTACTTGGTTACACATTTACATGCTAACAAGTGCACCGAGTATTTAGAATGGCTCTCAGGTAGCTATTGACTCAGCCGTTCCATACATTCTGCTGTGAATTTCTATATATACTAGAATATTGTTCATTGCCCTTTCTATTCTCCACCCCCCCTCCCATCACCACAATGGAAAGCTCAGTATGGGTTATCTTGGAGCCGTTGTTACGGATGTTCCCGTACAAGCTCTCATTGACTTACAGCAGGAAAGAAAGACTTGCACTTATATATCGCCTTTCACGACCTCAGGACATCCCAAAGTGCTTTACATTTTTGAAGTGTAGTCACTGTTGTAATATAGGAACTGCGGCAGCCAATTTGCGCACAGCAAGCTCCCACAATCAGCAATGTGATTATGACCAGATGATCTGTTTGTTTTAGTGATGTTCGTTGAGGAATAAAAGTTGGCCAGGACATTGGGGACAACTCCTCTGCTCATTTTCAAATAGTGCCATGGAATAGTTACGTCCACCAGAGAGGGCAGACGGGGCCTCGGTATAAGGTCTCATCCCAGTGCCGGCATCTCTGACAAACATGGGAGGCAGTAGAAAAGCATCTTTCCCTGGATAGGATAATTGATGTATGAGCACCTGCACTCGGTTTCTCCCCGCTCCTTCTCTTTTGCCCCACACTTTGCTGCATTCTTCTCTTCACTAGGGTACAGTTGCACGGGCACTAGGTGCCCTTCAATTCTTCTCCCCCCTTAGCCACAATTCACAATTGAGTCTCGACAGTAAATGTCAGCAACTACGCCAAACCTGATTCTGCGTGTTGTTAAACTTGTATAGAACCTTGGTTAGACCACACTTGGAGTACTGTACACAGTTCTGGTCTCCATATTACAAAAAGCATATGGTGGCACTGGAGAAGGTGGAAAAAAAAGATTTACAAGGATGATACCAGAACCGAGAGGGTATTCATATCAGGAAAGACTGAACAGGCGGCGGTTCTTTTCTCTGGAAAAGAGATGTCTGATGGGTGACCTAATAGAGGTCTTTAAACTCATGAAAGATTTTGATAGAGTAGATACAGAGAGAGTGTTTCCCCTTGTGGGGAAGAGCAAAACTGGAGGCCATCAATATAAGATAGTCACCAAGAAATGGTGAGAATGTGGAACTCGTTACCACAGGGAGTGGTTGAAGCGAATAGTATAGATGCATTTAAGGGGAAGCTAGATACGTACATGAAGAAGAAAGGAATAGAAGGATATGTTGATGGGGTTAGATGAAGTAGGGTGGGAGGAGGCTCGTGTGCAGCATAAACACCGGCGATGGCCTGTTTCTATGCTCTAAATTCTATGGGGGAAAAATTCGGTAGCTTAGCGCCTCCCGTTAGCGCCTGCAGATGGCGGTAACGGAACGCTGATGCAAAGCTGGCCTCCCTGTTGCGCCGCCGGTACGCGGTACTGCCAAAGACTTCAATGGCAGGCAGTTAGTGACGTCAGTGAGCATACAACGCTCACTGGGCGCCCGATCTGGAAACTTCATTGGCGCCACTTACCTTAGCGCCTTGACCAGACAGGGAGAGCTGGCGTGCAGCTGCAGGAAGCCGGCTCCAGCGACGTTATTTAAAGGCATCAGCATTAATCACTCGCAGCTGTCAGGGCAGGTTAGTTTCAGTGGTTTCTTGTCATTTTCACCTAGTGGAGCAGTTTGTCTGAGTAATTTCAAGCTTCTTTTGTATCAGCAAGCTTCTGGCAAGTGCAAAGTAGCTACATTTATTGCTCAAAGATTCAAACTGCTACACTTGGCAACATTAATGAGGGCTGTACTGGCATGCCACCTCACCCTCCAGGATCTACGGTGGAGGGAGCGTAGGCAGCGAGAAATATGGGAATATGTGCGCAGTGGGATGAGGAGGGACAGCAGGGCTCTCACCAGGAGGCCTTACCCTCCGAGGGTTTTCCGACAGCACTTCTCCTACCTTCAATTAAATGAGGAGCAGTGTATTGGACGGCTCCGCATCACCAAGGTGGTGGTCACAGAACTCTGCCACCTCCTCCAAACAGACCTCCAGCCTCACACCAGGATGACTTAAACCTCAGATCCCTTTTGCTCACCACATGCCCATCATCCCTGTGTCATGCCATATCACAGCGTCCTCCTGAAATGAGAGAAATAAGTGAAATGAGAGAGACCACAAAATATTGCAAACTCCATTATTAAATTTATGCATTAACATATCACACAAATCGCATTCATTCTAAGAACTAATGACCCTTGTGCCTGCCATAGTTGAATAGCTGTCATTGTGTGCAAGGCAAGAGATGTGGGTGTGAGTATTGGTAGGTAGAGATTGTTGGTGAGTGAGTGCTGGAGGTGTGGTGCTTTGGGCAGTGTGTGAAGCTTGTGGTAAGATGGTTGTATGTAGCATTTGTTGAAGCATTCAATCACCCTGACCACCTGACTGAGTTGCATCTGCCATGAGCACACCTGCTTCACTCTCCGGCAGCTTCTCCTTGTTGTGCTTCTCCTTGCTGAGGCAGCTGCACAGCCAGCAATGCTGAGAATGAGGTGCTGCAGTATCAATTAAGTGCTGGGAAAAGCCTGTGGCAATGATGAGTTGCGATTAGACTGCACCTGATATTGGTCCCCCCTTTCAGTGTAACGCCACTGAGCTAGGTCTTTAAGACTTGATTTAGCACTCCAATCATTTCTTTGAGCAGTGAGAATGAATTTTGCGTGCAGTCTAAAGCATTCTTCTTAGGCAGTCCCTCGGAACCGAGGATGACTTGCTTCCACGTTAAAAATGAGTTCACAGGTGACTGATGAGTCCAATGCGGGACCTACAGTCTCTGTCACAGGTGGGGCAGATGGTGGTTGAAGGGGCGGGTGGGTGGGGTGCTTGGGTTGACGTGCGCTCCTTCCACTGTTTGCGCTTGGCTTCCGTTTGCTCCCGGCGAAGAGACTCGAGGTGTTCGGCGCCTTCCCGGATGCTTCTCCTCCACTTTGTGCGGTCTTGGGCCAGGGATTCCCAGGTGTCGGTGGGGATGTTACACTTTTTCAAGGAGGCTTTGAGGGTGTCCTTGAAGCGTTTCCTCTGCCCACCTGGGGCTCTCTTGCCGTGCCGGAGCTCCGAGTAGAGCGCTTGTTTTGGGAGTCTCGTATCGGGCATGCGGACAATGTGACCCGTCCATCGGAGCTGATCGAGCGTGGTCAAAGCTTCGATGCTGGGGATGTTGGCCTGAGCGAGAACACTGACATTGGTGCGCCTATCCTGCCAATGGATTTGCAGGATCTTGCGGAGGCAGCGTTGGTGGTACCTCTCCAGTGCTTTGAGGTGCCTGCTGTACGTGGTCCATGTCTCTGAGGCATACAGCAGGGCGGGTATCACTGCTGCTCTATAGACCATGAGCTTAGTGCCGGGTTTGAGGCCTCGCGTTAATTGTCAAACTTGTTCTAAAGATACCGGGCATTCCTGGGCTATAATGAATTTCTAGCCCTATGTAATCCTATGTCCTGACCCGCTGTCCCCACATACACATATGCAAGCATGCGCATGCGCTCTCCCAGGAGCAGTTAATGAATAGCCGTCGGGAGTCATAATCCTGGCTGATTTCCCCCATGCCAGCCCAGGACTGCTGAGTCCAGTTGTCGTAACTCTACTCTCTGACTCCAGTTGAGGTAAACCCAGACCAGGATTCCAACCCAGGAGCTTCCTGTCCAGTATGGCCTAAAAAAAAAAGCGATAGATTCATCCCACCTCAGTGGCTTTTCAGAGGTTGAAAATGTTTTGTACACAATTCCTAATCATACCTCCATTAACATTCAGCAGAAGTAAAGGATGGCAGAAAAAGCTCACGCTTTGGTGCTGCTATTGTGTGTATGAATAACTCCGCTGTCGTCATTTTCAAAGAGAGATGAAAGTTCTGAGAAAATGCCCCCGCTCTGTACCAGTGTTCCCTTTAATTTTTTTGGGGGGTGCGTGGCCCCTTTAAATTCCCGCGCACGCGCGTTTTTTCCCATTGCGAAGCCGGCAAGCGGCCTGCGCGGGACCTGCAGATTGCCGCCCGGCCGCGCAGATTAACAGGAACATTGATCTGTCTCTGTTGCACCAAACCAATGAAATATTCCTCCTTCGAAACACAGCAAGAAGTCAACAAAATTCAATTCACTGTAAATGGAACAGAACACGTTGTAAAACTTTTATCAACAGAGGTGTTTCTGGGGGGAAAAAGGGCCGTGGGTGAATCACAAAAATTCCTTTTGTTTGTGGTTACTGTCGCTCTAACGACTAAGTCTTGGTCAGTGATCCATTATTACAGCAAGTTGCTTTCCAATATTACAGCCAGGCGTGTAACAGAAGCCTTGTTCACTCCAATAGGACTCATGAGAACCTAGGAACAGGAGTAGGCCATTCAGTCCCTCGAGCCTGTTCCGCCATTCAATTAGATCTGTATATTAACTCCACCTACCCGCCTTGGTTCCATAACCCTTAATACCCTTGCCTAATAAAAACTATCCACCTCAGTTTTGAAATTTTCAGTTGACTCCCAGCTTCTTGGCGGAGAGAGTTCCAGATTTCCATTACCCTTTGTGTGAAGAAGTGCTCCCTGACATCACCCCTGAATGGCCTGGCTCTAATTTTAAGGTTATGCCCCCTTGTTCTGGACTCCCCCACCCGAGGAACTAGTTTCTCTCTATCTACCCTATCAATTCCTTTAATCATCTTAAACACCTCAATTAGATCACCCCTTAATCTTCTATACTCAAGGGAATAGAAGCCCGTGCAACCTGTCCTCATAATTTAACCCTTTTACCCCGGTATCATTTTGGTGAATCTGTGCCAATATATCCTTCCTGAGGTGTGATGCCCAGAACTGAACGCAGTGCTCTAAATACGGTCTAACAAGCGCTTTGTATAACTAACATAAGTTTCAGTATCAGTATTTAATCAGACTCCGTTTCAGTATTTATTTTTACATCCATCCTGTTGTGACTGCATGCACTGCCTTATCTTATAATAACTTAAAAAATCTTCAGCAAATTTGAACCAGTATTCATGAATGACTTTCTCCGATTAGCTGCTGGCTTTTCTTCCAAGGGTAATTTTAAGTTGACCGTGTAAGTTGGCAGCCAGTGCACACTACTCCAGCAGCTAAGGAACTGAACTCTGTGCCGTCATCAGTGTCCAGGATATTATTTTTCCTGTCTCTCAAGAAAGCTATCCTGTCAGGTCCATTGGAGAGACAATATAGACTGATGACAGCTGGTTAATACAGAAAGAGGTTTCCCCTGGCTGGGGGGTCTAGAACGAGGGGTCACAGTCTCAGGATACGGGGTAGGACATTTAGGACTGAGATGAGGAGAAATTTCTTCACTCAGAGGGTGGTGAACCTGTGGAATTCTCTACCACAGAAGGCTGTGGAGGCCAAGTCACTGAATATATTTAAGAAGGAGATAGATAGATTTCTAGACACAAAAGGCATCAAGGGGTATGGGGAGAGAGCGGGAATATGGTACTGAGATAGAGGATCAGCCATGATCATATTGAATGGCGGAGCAGGCTCGAAGTGCCGAATGGCCTACTCCTGCTCCTATTTTTCTATGTTTCTATGAAAGAGGAGAACAAGGCTTGAAGCCACAGATATTCCCTTAAGCACACCTGTTCTGGTACCCCGAGTACAAGTGTAGCTGACCAAAGGAGATGTTCATGGACTTCATTCCATGAGGTAAAGAAGCCAAAAATGTGGATCAACGATTCTGCTCCTTGGATAGAGAGAGGATTTCAGTGATGCAGAGCCCAGCATGTCTGATGCGACCAGATTCCCAGTCCAAATGTAAAACCAGGAGAGCCGTGACCAGATGTTGTTCCTCAGAAACTGGATGAAGTTCTGCGTACTAATATAAACACTTATTATAGCTGACGATGTAGCTCGGTAGAATGTGAAAAGATGTAGATAAGGTTGCAGAAAGTTGGGTTATTTAATTTGGACAGTGCAAAATATAAGTATAAAATTCGCAAGCTTTAATCAGGAAATTAGAAAAACTGATTTCCAGAGAAGCTGGTTAATTTGGGATCAATTGACAATTTTAAAAAGGAGCGAGATTGAGATGCATTGAGAATAAAAAAAAAAGTTTAATCAAATATATTGTAATATGCAGTGTATTTTTGGGAAATTTTACTTGATTCATTTTAATTGGCCTACTAATTTTGATCCATAATAAAGTGTATTATTAACACTGCAATTTAATTTTATTAAAAGTGACTGAATATATTTGTTGCTCATATTGAAAGTGTTAAGTAGCTCCCTGTACACGCTCCAATCTAATGATGTATCGGATTAGTCCTTTAATTATTTTGTGGAACTTGAATGTGCTGGCCTTTTCCGTGTTTGACTTTGTGTATAACAGCATCAGATAATTTCCTTATTAAATAAAGAATTGGCTTGAAAATGTACCTCAGTACAGGTAATACAAATGAAAAGAGCTGATTTTGGCAATTCTCAGCACAGTTAAGAATTTTGAAATCTAAAGTTTTCGGAGGTGGTGACCAACAACAATTTGTATTTATGTAGGTGAAATTCAACCTCGGCGGGTGGGGGGGAGGGGGGCGCGGTGGCAAACGGCTAGTACCGGATCGACCGTAATACAACCCGCCTTATTTTCCTTTCTATTGAAATCAAAGGAACAGAAAATCGAGCGGGACGTATGACAGGCGGCCGATCTGTTACCGCCCATTTCACGCTGACGCAGAGGTTGAATTTCACCCCCTGTGACTCGTGCTTCCTGCCCACCTGCCGTCTGACCCCATTTACCAGGCAGTAGGTCGCACGTGCTCACCATCGTTTCTGTCACTATACGCAATACCGAGGTAGGACAGGCTCGGTTGAGAGTATATTTCCCTAAGCATTTGAAAATAGATATGAAAAGAAAAATAATTTTGTGGAGCAATATCCTCAGGAGGTAAGATGGTAAAGTAATTTTTTTTCAATTTTAAATGGGGGGAAAAAAAATGACTTGCATTTATATAGCGCCTTTCACGGCCTCAGGACATCCCAAAGTGCTTTACAGCCAATGAAGTACTTTTGAAGTCAATATTGATTATATAACATTTGTGACGTACCAAGATATTTCACCTAAAACTTCTTTCCCCATTCAAATTAGGACGCTTGGCTAGCAAGCACACCTATTCTACGGTGTGATGTAAAACTTTCTTTTTTCCACCCCAGGGAGTGAAGGATTTCAGTGTACCTGTGGGACTTGATGCAAAAGTTCGTGTGGATCTGGTTGTGGTGGGTTCTGTGGCTGTATCAGAGAAAGGTAACATTTAAAACGTAAACTCCAAAAATTAAGTACTTACTGTTGTGATATTAAACAGTAACTGCCAATCTGCCACTGCTAAAGATTTTTAGCACCACCAACAGCAACAACTTGCATTTATATAGCGCCGTTAACATAGTAAAACGTCCCAAGGCGTTTCACAGGAGCGTTATCACTGAACCATATAAGGAGATATTAGGGCAGGTGACTAAAAGCTTGGTCGAAGAGGTAGGTTTTAAGGAGTGTCTAGAAGGAGGAGAGAGAGGTGGAGAGGCGAAGAGGTGTTGGGAGGGAATTCCAGAGCTTAGGGCCTAGGCAGTTGAAGGCGCGGCCACCAATGGTGGAGCGATGAAAATCAGGGATGCGCAAGAGACCAGAATTGAAGGAGCGCAGAGATCTTGGAGGATTGTAGGGCTGGAGGAGGTTACAGAGATAGGGAAGGGCCATGGAGGGATTTGAAAACAAGGATGAGAATTTTAAAATTGAGGCGATGTCGGACCGGGAGCCAGTGTAGGTCAGCGAGTACAGGGGTGATGGGTGAACGGAACTTGGTGCACATTAAGATACAGGCAGCAGAGTTTTGATTGAGCTCAAGTTTACGGAGCAGATAGTTAAAGCCTGATGGCTTCACATACAATGTTCCCTGTAAGCTGCACTCTGTTCTGCGTGGCCTGTTTCTTTTAATGTGCGGTCCCTTTAAATTTCTGCGTATGCGTGGTTTTTTTAATTCGTTTCTTGGATGTGGGCGTCGCTGGCAAGGCCAGCATTGATTGCGCATCCCTAATTGCCCTTCAGAAGGTGGGGGTGAGCCGCTGCCTTGAACCGCTGCAGTCCGTGTGGTGAAGGTACTCCACAGTGCTGTTAGGGAGGGAGTTCCAGGATTTTGACCCAGTGACGATGAAGGAACGGCGATATATTTCCAAGTCAAGATGGTGTGTGACTTGGAGAGGAACTTGGAGGTGGTGGTGTTCCCATGCACCTGCTGCCCTTGTCCTTCTAGGTGGTAGAGGTGCTGTCAAAGAAGCCTTGGTGAGTTGCTGCAGTGCATCTTGTAGATGGTACACACTGCAGCTACAGTGCGCTAGTGGTGGAGGGAGTGAATGTTTAAGGTGGTGGATGGGGTGCCGATCAAGCGGGCTGCTTTGTTCTGGATGGTGTCGAGCTTCTTGAGTGTTGCTGGAGCTGCACTCATCCAGGCAAGTGGAGAGTATTCCATCACACTCCTGACTTGTGCCTTGTAGATGGTGGAAAGGCTTTGGGGAGTCAGGAGGTGAGACACTCGCCGCAGAATACCCAGCCTCTGACCTGCTCTTGTGGCCACAGTATTTATGTGGCTGGTCCAGTTAAGTTTCTGGTCAGTGGTGACGCCCCCCCCACCCCCCCCAGGATGTTGATGGTGGGGGATTCGGCGATACTAATGCCATTGAATGTCATGGGGCGGTGGTTAGATTCTCGTTTGTTGGAGATAGTCCTTGCCTGGCACTTGTGTGGCGCAAATGTTACTTGCCACTTAGCAGCCCAAGCCTGAATGTTGTCCAGGTCTTGCTGCACGTGGGCATGGACTGTTTCATTATCTGGGGGGTTGCGAATGGAACTGAACACTACAATCATCAGCAAACATCCCCACTTCTGACCTTATGATGGAGAGAAGGTCATTGATGAAGCAGTTGAAAATGGTTGGGCCTAGGATCCTGCCCTGAGGAACTCCTGCATCGATGTCCTGGGGCTGTGATGATTGGCCTCAACAACCACAACCATCTTCCTTTGTGCTAAGTGTGACTCCACCCAGTGGAGAGTTTTCCCCCCCGATTCCCATTGACTTCAGTTTTACTAGGGCTCCTTGATGCAACACTCAGTCAAATGCTGCCTTGATGTGAAGGGCAGTCACTCTCACCTCTGGAATTCAGCTCTTTTGTCCATGTTTGGACCAAGGCTGTAATGAGGTCTGGAGCCAAGTGGTCCTGGCGGAACCCAAACTGAGCATTGGTGAGCAGCTAATTGGTGAGTAAGTGCCGTTTGATAGCACTGTCGACAACACCTTGCATTACTTTGCTGATGATTGAGAGAAGACTGATAGGGCGGTAATTGGCCGGCTTGGATTTGTCCTGCTTTTTGTGGACAGGACATACCTGGGCAGTTTTCCACATTGTCGGGTAGATGCCAGTGTTGTAACTTGGCTAAAGGCGCAGCTAGTTCTGGAGGGCAAGTCTTCAGCACAAGAGCCGGGATGTTGTCGGGGCCCACAGCCTTTGCTGTATCCAGTGCGATCAGCCGTTTCTTGATATCAAGTGGAGTGAATCGAATTGGCTGAAGACTGGCTTCTGTGATGGTGGAGACGTCAGGAGGAGGCCGATATGGATCATCCACTTCGCATTTCTGGCTGAAGATGGTTGCGAACACTGCAGCCTTGTCTTTTGCACTTGCGTGCTGGGCTCTGCCATCATTGAGTATGGGAATATTCATGAAGCCTCCTCCTCCCATTAGTTGTTTAATTGTTCACCACCATTCACGACTGGATGTGGCAGGACTGCAGAGCTTTGATCTAATCCATTGAGTGTGGGGTCGCTTAGCTCTGTCTATAGCATGCTGCTGCTTTTGCTGTTTAGCATGCATGTAGTCCTGTGTTGCAGCTTCCCTAGGTTGGCACCTTCATTGTTAGGTACGCCTGGTGCTGCTCCTGGCATGCTCTTCTGCACTCTTCATTGAACCAGGGTTGGTCTTCTGGCTTGATGGTAATGGTAGAGTGAGGGATATGCCGGGCCATGAGGTTACAGATTGTGGTGGAGTACAATTCTGCTGCTGCTGATGACCCACAGAGCCTCATGGATGCCCAGTTTTGAGCTGCTAGATCTGTTCTGAATATATCCCATTTAGCACAGTGGTAGTGCCACACATCATGATGGAGGGTGTCCTCAGTGTGAAGACAGGTCTTTGTCTCCACAAGGACTATGCGGTGGTCACTGCTACCAATGTTGTCATGGACAGATGCATCTGCGACAGGTAGATTGATGAGGAAGAGGTCAAGTAGGTATTTCCCCCCTGTTGGTTCTCTCACCACCTGCCGCAGGCCCAGTCTGGCAGCTATGACCTTCAGGACTCTGCCAGCTCGGTCAGTAGTGGTGCTACTGAGCCCTTTTGGTGATGGACATTGAAGTCCCCCACCCAGAGTACATTCTGTGCCCTTGCT
This sequence comes from Squalus acanthias, assembly GCA_030390025.1. NCBI lineage: Eukaryota > Metazoa > Chordata > Chondrichthyes > Squaliformes > Squalidae > Squalus > Squalus acanthias. The sequence goes on from CM059430.1 coordinate 11,032,657, forward strand.
ACTCTCAGTGCTTCTTCCAAGTGGTGTGCAATATAGAGGAGTACTGATTCATCAGCTGAGGGAGGGCGGTAGGTGGTAATCAGCAGGAGGTTTCCTTGCCCATGCTTGACCTGAAGCCATGAGACTTCATGGGGTCCAGAGTCAATGTTGAGGACTCCCAAGGCCATGCCCTCCCAACTGTATACGACTGTACCGCCACCTCTGGTGGGTCTGTCCTGCCGGTGGGACAGGACATACCCAGGGATGGTGATGGAGGAGTTTGGGACATTGGCTGAAAGGTATGATTCTGTGAGTATGACTATGTCCGGCTGTTGCTTGACTAGTCTGTTGGACAGCTGTCCCAATTTTGGCACAAGTCCCCAGATGTTAGTGAGGAGGACTTTGCAGGGTCGACTGGGCTGGGTGTGCCGTTGTCGTGTCTGAAGTCGGTGCCGAGGTCGATGCCGGGTGATCTGTCCGGTTTTATTCTTATTGTTGTTTTCTGTAGCAGTTTGTTACAACTGAGTGCCATTTCAGAGGGCAGTTAAGAGTCAACCACATTGCTGTGGGTCTGGAGTCACATATAGGCCAGACCGGGTAAGGACGGCAGATTTCCTTCCCTAAAGGACATTAGTGAACCAGATGGGTTTTTACCACAATCCGATAGTTTCATGGTCACCATTACTGATACTAGCTTTTTATTCCAGATTTATTTAATTAACTGAATTTAAATTCCCCAGCTGCCGTGGTGGGATTTGAACTCACGTCTCTGGATCATTAGTCCAGGCCTCTGGCTACAATGTAAAAAATTGAGAGGTCGCACAACACCAGGTTATAGTCCAACAGTTTTATTTGAAATCACAAGCTTTCGGAGCTATCGATCGCCCCTTCCGAAGGGGCGATCGATAGCTCCGAAAGCTTGTGATTTCAAATAAAACTGTTGGACTATAACCTGGTGTTGTGCGACCTCTCAATTTTGTCCACCCCAGTCCAACACCGGCATCTCCGCATCATGACTACAATGTAAAAGCCAGTGAGCGGCCTGCACGGGACCTTTCGGATTACTGCGCGGCCGTGCGTGCACCTTAGCAGGAACATTGTTCACATGGTGCCAGGTTTTTTACTTTTCTGTTTCCTGATTTACACTTTCTTCCTTGTTTTTCTGAGGAGCCCTCCTTGCCACGCAAATCTTTTGGAAGACTGGTTGAGATCTAAGACACAGGTCCACGATCCCAGTGTTCAGACAGCTACCTGCTTGTTCCTTCACTCGGCCACCAAGAGCCGTGCTAACACTTTGTTTGAGTATTAATGAAATAGCTTTGGTCTTCTACAGATTGGCAAGAAGAAATGCAACACAGTTATGAACTTGAATTACTCAAGTATTCAGTAATGGGGAATAACAGCTAATGATATATTTGGATATTAAGGGAATCAAGGGATATGGGGATAGGGCGGGAAAGTGGAGTTGAGGTCGAAGATCAGCCATGATCTTATTGAATGGTGGAGCAGGCTCGAGGGGCCGAATGGCCGACTCTTGCTCCTATTTCTTACGTTCAAAATAAGAACATGAGTATTTCATGTGACAAAAGCCACACTGAAATCTGCACAGAACATAATGAGAGGTATAGTTAAAGTTAAATAAACTAAACATGCGGCCTATAATTTTAACTACATCCAATAACTCTGCATTAAAATAAAAGTTTACAATGTTTTAAAATGTTTATTCACAATAGCAGAAAGCAATATGTTATAAATGATTGATTTTAGATAGCATGTTGTTATTTTGAAAGTCAAGTATCATTACTGCGAGTGTCTAATCACACCTGAAGGTCCACTTGGAATTGGGAGTATGCTTGTATTCCCTGGTATGATGTTAGGACTTCACCAGGTACTTGTGTTCAGTGCCAGAGGCCACTCCCATAAGTGTTACCATCACTCCCTACTAACTGGAGTGTGACTTTATACACACAACATCTGGTGACTACATTTATATTTAACCTCAACCATCTGGTGCAGGAACCAAGATTTAGAATGCCGAGCCACGTCTCAAATAGATGTTAAAACAGTGGGTTTTCAGCTGCAGTCTGACCTTTAAGTGAACCCACCATTTATTTCTAGAATGCCTGCCAATTATACCTTTTAGCCTTAAAGGGACACACACTTGCATTCTATTTTACACACTGTTTTCTTCCCCTTATGAAACAGTGCAACCTCTCACTGTGTGCAGCAACATCAGAGGAAATTTGTTAGTAATATTGTGAAGTAGGCAGTGAACAAAATGTTAGAAATAGCCCCCATATTTTGTCATGTAAAACTAATTGTGTATATTTTTCTGTGAAAATGATACTGTAAGGGAGGGGCTCACACCATGAATTTTACTTTTTGAGTTTTTAGACCTATTTTTTTTTAAAAAACAGTGCAAATGTTCACTTCACAATTGCCCATTTATTTTCTTTTGTCTGTAATACTGTTCTTAAAATATAATTTGTGTTTAACGTCAAGGCTGGAGAATTGGAAAAGGAGAAGGCTTCGCTGATTTGGAATACTCGATGATGGTAGCGATGGGAGCCGTTGATGAGAACACAGTTGTTGTCACCTCAGTGCACGACTGTCAGGTTAGTTAAACAAAAGTACAAGGAAATGCAAAGTGACACATTGAGGTAGTTTGTTGTTCACTCATTTAAAAAAAAAGAGAATCAAATTCTTTTTGATTCAGGAGTAGTTCATAACAGATATCTTCTTATAAAAGTGAGCCTTGACATAATATAATAGGCAGTCCCACTGTCTGTAACCTAAGCACAGGGGTGTCGGATATACTAACATATGAAAATGACAGGAAAAGACCAGCTGGTCCATCAAGCCTGCCCCACACCCATGATGCCTGGAGCATCGTGACCAGACTCTTCCTACCCCGCCCCACAGCTGTGCAATCTCCTGGGAGAGGCAAGAAGCCAGAAGAAGAAAATAAAAGCAGGGCTAATAAGGGGGGGGGAAATCTGGAAAATTCCTGTCCGACCCCCTCAGGCGATCAAAACCACTCAGGAGATCACATTGACCAAACGTGTGTTAACTGCGTTAATCCACTTCTATATGATGCGGTCACTGTTCCGCCAAGAACTGGTTCATCTCCCTCTTGAAGGCGTGCAGCGAGTCAGCACCCACCACACCAGCCGGCATCGCTTTCCAGAGACTCTCAATTCTCTGGGAAAAGCAGAACCGGCTAACATCCAGCCTATTCCTACTTCTGCATATGATGCGGAGATGCCGGTGTTGGACTGGGGTGGACAAATGTGAGAAGTCGCACAACACCAGGTTATAGTCCAACAGGTTTATTTGAAATCACAAGCTTTCAGAACTCCGAAAGCTTGTGATTTCAAATAAAACTGTTGGACTATAACCTGGTGTTGTGCGACTTCTCACATTACTTCTGCATAGTTTAAACGCATGTACCCTGGTCCTCCCCAATCTGTCAAACTGAAATAACCTATCAATGGACACGCAACCCAGTTTAGACTACAGCATGAATCAACCTTTGCACATTGAGTAATGCTGAAAACCGTGCTGTGACTGAGGCCATCAATAGAATATTTTCCTTTTCAACTAGAAAAAATAAATAAGTAGAGGAAAAAGAAAACCGCAAATGGTGAAATCGGAAATAAAAACTGAAAATCCTGCACGTGGACAGCAGGACATTCTGTTCTATTGAAAAGTTACACCCGGAACATTAACCTGTCTGTTTCAGATGTTGATCAACCTGCTGTGCATTTCTAACATTTTGAGTTTTTATATTAAAGAATGAAAGTATTTGGCTGAAGCCAATCTGTAACTGAGTAGCACTGAGGATGGTGTTTCTTGTTGAAGTCCTGGTAATGCCTGCACTCAGACTTCTGGGAGCAATGTCTCTCATTCCGAAATTTTGTACAAAATGTCACAGGTTCTATTCATGTGGATCAGAAAGGGGGGAAAAAAAACCAAGTCTACATTGCAAGGGCAGAGTGATTTTATTGTATAACTGATTAGCTCGGATGGGGGACTTCAGTTATGTGGAGAGACTATATGGATGCTGGGTTTATTCTCCTTAGAACAGAGAAGGTTAAGGGGGCGATTTGATAGAGGTGTTCAAAATCATGAAGGGTTTTGATTGAGTAAATAAGGAGAAACTGTTTCCAGTGGCAGGAGGGTCAGTAACCAGAGAACACAGATTTAATAATCTTGACACTGGGAGAACTTTCTATTATTTTCAGAAAGTGCCCTGGGATCTTTAACATTTACCTGATCCGACAGGACCTTAGTTTAACATCTCATTCAAAGAACAAGACGTCTAATTATGTAGCAGCCCCTCAGTTGCGCACTGGAGTGTCGGTCCAGATTATTGTGCTCAAGTCCTGGATTCATTAGTAAAAGAAGCAGAGGGGAGATGAGAAGACATTTTTTGCCCAGCGAGCTAGGATCTGGAACGCGCTGCCTGAAAGGGTGATGGAAGCAGATTCAACAGTAACTTTCAAAAGGAAATTGGATAAATACTTGAAAAGGAAACATATTTGCAGGGGAGTGGGATTAATTTAAAAGTTATTTCAAAGAGCCAGCACAGGAACGATGGTCGAAATGGCCTCTTTCTGTGCTGTATGATTCTGTGATTCTATCCACAGTGGTTTCAACCACGAGACTTTTAAGAAAATGTACCTGCTAGTTTGGTAGTCCGCTCTCCCTTTCTTCCAACTGACTCCTGTCTATTACAGGACCCCATGGGACTGGGCAGAGTTGTCATAATACACAGATGGATGCAATATACAGCAGAGGGTGGTGAATCTTTGGAATTCTCTACCCCAGAGGGCTGTGTATATTCAAGACAGAGATCGATAGATTTTTGAATATTAAGGGAATCAAGGGATATGGGGATAGTGCAGGAAAGTGGAGATGAGGTAGAAGATCAGCCATGATCTTATTGAATGGCGGAGCAGGCTCGAGGGGCCAAATGGCCTACTCCTGCTCCTATTTCTTATGTTCTTATGTAGTACCTGAAAAGGAAATCACATTTTATTCAAATGACAATTGTGTTAACTTTACTTGGCCTCATTGCCTTAGTGCTGATTGACTTTTCAATCATGTTAATAGTAGCTTTATTTTGTTTTAGGGTTAAAATCCCACTCCAGGGCTTGAGCACATAATCTGGACTGACACTCCAGTGCACGACTGAGGGGCTGCTACATAATTAGAAGTGTTGCTCTTTGAATGAGATGTTAAACTAAAGCCCCGTCGGTTCAGGAAAATGTTAACGGTCCCAGGGCACTCCCTGAAAAATCATAGGGAGTTCTCCCAAGTGTCCTGGCCAACATCACTCCCTCAACTAGCACCACCAAATTAATTTAATTAAAAGCAGGAAATGCTGGACATATTCAGCAGGTCAGGCAGCATCTGTGGGGAGAGAGAAGCAGAGTTAACGTTTCAGGTTGATGACCTTTCATCAGAACTGGAAAAGGTCAAAGGTTTTAAACAAGAACAGAGGCAGGGAAAAGTGGGCAAGGAAAGAACAAAAGGGTTGTCGGTCTGTGATAGGGTAGAAGGCAGGAGTGATAAATGACAAAAGGGATGATGGCGCAAGGCAAAAGGAGTGGTAATGGGACAAGGAAATTAAAAAAAAGATGGGTTTAGAGGAGCTGTAAATGACCACAACAGAATCATTACCAACAGCTCCTGTCCTGACGAAGGAGCAGCGCTCTGAAAGCTCGTGATTTCAAATAAAACTGTTGGACTATAACCTGGTGTTGTGCGACTTCTCATTTTTGTCCACCCCAGTCCAACACCGGCATCTCCACATCACAAAAAAATGGGAGCAGCAGTTAAGCAGTATTTTGCTTTTACAGCCTCCAAATAAGAGAAGGCCATCATGCCTGTTCCTTCTGCAAGCCATGTACAATCTGCCCCCCAGGGGTTCCAATCTCCAGCCCCTGGATCACGTACAAGTCCCCATTTTGAGCCCTGGCAATCCGGTCCTCAAAACCCAGACAGCCTAAGTACTATTGGTGCTTCTATTTCTCATTCACTGCTTTGTCCTGTTTGAAGTGCCTGCACTACAGTATATTTAATAAGCATTATATAACAATAACACTATTTAACAAGAATATTGACAGGACACCATTGAGTATTTTCAAGAGAATATTGCCCCTTCTGCTGACTTGCTTGTTCTTGACTGAAAGCCAACGTAGATCCATTTATGTGCTGTGCCGGAAGTCTTCATAACAGTTAAAACACTTTTATAGATTCAATTATACGGTCACAGTCTCTACGGCAAAGGAACGTGGGTTCACTCATGGCACTTTTACATATTTCCTATCATCTTCACTATCATGATCTGACATTGATTGCTTACTCAGACAGTGTAAACATCCAATGAAAGTCTGTAGTCAACATCTCTGAGTCCAGATCTGCCTACCAACCTGCAGTCAAGAGCTCACTAATGGTGCACTGGCAGCTCCGTTCATCACTTATGAGAACTCGTGCTAGTGTCCCGACACTATCATCACTTGACATCAATTGAAAATCCTGAATTACTGAAGCATTTGATGATGATCATCTCTGATTTGATCTGATTCCCCATGCTTTCTTAGTCCAAAAAATGACATCAAGGTCCGTAATGTACTTCAGGACATCCAAAGTATTATCACTTGTGTCATTCCTAGAACGAAGTGACCGCGACAGAAATGTTCCACAAACAATCTTCGCACAATTTGATCCGATGGCTGGAATTTTGAAATATTGTTCCCTGGAAAGAATTTGACTGTGACACTCTGAAATTGAAGTGTCCTTTGCAGGGTGACAACAAGCACAAAGAAGAGAGCTTAATGTTTCTGCCTCAATCAAACACCTTGCAACAATAATATAAATGTCTCCAGTCACCCATGCTTTTTTTATTTGCAAAGTAGGTCATGGAAGCTTCTTTTGGAACCGTTTCTGAAGTGGAATTTATCAATATTCCAATAACAGCAGGTCTTTTCCTACTGTTTTGCTTTCTTTTCTCCCATCCATTTGCAATGTGTTTGACAGCTAGGAATCTTGAGAACACACCAGTTTCACTGTTATTGAAGCAATCACAAGGATCTGAATCACTGACTATCAATAGCAATTTCTCTTTCTGTTTGCCCATGATCATTACTGTTCCTGCATTTTCACCACTCGCAGTTATGGCAATTCTTCAAAAAATATCCAACCAGCCATTGAAAGTTTTGCATTTGAAGTTTCCTACCCACTGAGGAAGTATAAGGCCTTTGCTAACAGCAGTGGTTCTTGGACTGAGCAAGGAAACATTGTCACACCAATGCGCTGTGTACCATCTACAAGATGCACTGCAGTAACTCGCCAAGGCTTCTTCGACAGCACCTACCAAACCCCGCGACCTCTTCCACCTAGAAGGACAAGGGCAGCAGGCACATGGGAACACCACTACCTGCAAGTTCCCCTCCAAGTCACACACCATCCTGACTTGGAAATATATCGGCCGTTCCTTCATCGTCGCTGGGTCAAATTCCTGGAACTCCCTTCCTAACAGCACTGTGGGGAGTACCTTCACCGCACGGACTGCAGCGGTTCAAGAAGGCGGCTCACCACCACCTTCTCGAGGGCAATTAGGGATGGGCAATAAAGGCTGGCCTTGCCCAGCGACGCCCACATCCCATGAATGAATTTTTTTAAATCATGAATGTCCTTGCCTTAGTTTACAATTATTTACCAGGATTTCCTCCAGCACTGAATGGATTTCATCTCTATTCAAGATTATCAGTGGGGGTTATATCTGCCCACATTCCTCCATCCACAAATTTAATAACGCAAGTGCGATATCCAATCGCTAACGCACTCCATTAATGTAAATAGATTGAAAATTGGACGGGCGTTCTTAGGAGTATGGATTCCTCTCGCCCGATTGTTCTGTATTTATTATGTCCATTGAATATCCCCAATTGCAGGAACGGGGAAATCTGCTCCTCTATTTCCTAAAATTTTACCTTTGTAATTTTTTTTTGTTGGCTGCTTAGTTACCAGCAGAGTATAGTGGTTCCAAGACAGGTGGAACTTTACTGAGCAACAAACTGAGTTTACAGGACATGGAGCAGCCTCACAAAACCAGCACGATACAATACATCTTTCTACTCTCCTAAAATATTCTGCTTACGTTACTAAACAAGAACAGTTAGTACTGTTTGCTTGTTTCTTAGCCGGGCAGAGATCCAAGCTCTTCTTGCTCAAAAAGAAATAGGAATTTTGAACAGCTGTTCATACTTGGCAGGACGCACCCAGTTGAACACAGACTGCACCTTCCTATCGTGCACGTTGGCCCATTCAGGAGGAATCAGGCTAGCTTCAGGCAAGGAAAAAAAAGGTATGGCCATAGCCCAAGTGGTTCCTATGGCCCTGGACAGACTACAAGGAGATGACCGAACCAGGAGGTAGAAGTGCACTGCACGGTACAATTAGGTGGTGCTCAAAATAATCATTTTTGAACTGCTGCAGTTCAGACGGAAAAAGACTTTAAAAGTTGTAGTTGGAAGGACCATCTTGTTTATTTCCTCTAGGTGCTTAAGTGTTTGTAAGTATATAAAAGTAGCTGTGAAAAGCGTGCATCCGTGAGCAGCTCAGTGGCTTGGGGAGATATCTGTTAGTGGAGGAGAAAACCCGGTGGGAGGTGAAGGCTGAAGGCTTAAGTGTCATGCCTCACTGCCCAGCATCGGAAGATGGTGCAAAAACTCTGGCTCCAATCAGGAAGCCAACCATGACAAGGTAAACATTTAAACATGGTCTTAAGTTCTAAATAAGTTTAAAAAAAATAAATACCTGGATGTATATTTACTCGAGGATAAGGCTGCTTTGCAGCCCAATCCTTGAATATTTCCTTTAATTCATTCACTGCCAAAGGTGCCATTTGGCATCACTCTCACTACAGTTCACTGACTCAGAGAAGATGCCAGAGGGTGCTGTCTTTGCAGCTCTACCGAGCGAATGCCAGCAGTAGTAAGTGATTGGCAGGGTGTAATAAGTGAGATAATATGTTTAGTATTTAGGAGCACCTACTGACTATTGAACATTCTTGGGACAAAGATTGTGAGGAAAGTTTCAAGAGTTTAACCAATTTCCATATTTTAATGTTTTTTTTCTAGCTGCTTGACATCCCAGAAGAGCTAATGGACAACCACGATCTAACCGTAGATTACATCCTTACACCTACGCAAGTGATCAGAACAGACTGCAAACGCTCCAAACCTCAAGGAATTATATGGTCAAAGGTTTACAATCCTTATTTTTTTTCTGTGCTATCTTTTTTTTTCTTTTGCTGGAAGGGAAGGTTCTTTGTTTTTGTCAAAATATTTTTTCTCCTACTTTCTCATAATCTTGGACCTCCTGCTTCAGTCAGGAGGTCCAAGTCCCACTCCAGACACCTGCGCACGAAAATCTAGGCTGATATTCCAGTGCAGTGCTGAGGGAGTGCTGCACTGTCGGAGGTGCCGTCTTTCGGATGAAACGTTAAACTAAGGCCCCATCTGCTCTCTCAGGTGGACGTAAAAGATCGCACTGCACTATTTTGAAGAGGAGCAGGGAGTTATCCCCAATGTCCTGTCCAATATTTATCCCTCAATCAACATCACTAAAAACAGATTATCTGGTCATTATCACATTGCTGTTTGCGGGAGCTTGCTGTGTGCAAATTGGCTGCCGTGTTTCCTACATTACAACAGTGACTACATGCCAAAAAAAGTACTTAATTGGCTGTAAAGCACTTTGGGACGTCCTGAGGTCGTGAAAGGCGCTATATAAATGCAAGTCTTTCTTTTACATCTCCCTGGACCACATACCGTTCTCCACATAACTGACTCAGATCCAAGCTAGCTACTTTGTAATCAGCCACTAAGAAGTGCAAGAGGACAGAGTGTCTCACTTTCATTCCCCTCCCCCCATACACATTTCTCTGTCCCTGTCCAGTGGGGAAGTGCGTGGCCCCCACTCTCCACCCCCATGAAAGCATGGCTGAGATTGGGAAATCATAGGGGAAAGCTAATGCACGGCTGATGGGCGTTGCGTGTGAATCAGTGAACTGCACCATTGCAATCCCCGTTATGCATTTATTTATTAACTCTATATTGTGGAATGAAAGTCTCCTTATGATGTTTGCAAGCAATCTAAATTGGATGTCAGTAAGTGATCTAAAGTAAATCATTTCGGGCAATCGCACACGACTTCCTAGTGGATGTGGGTCCATGGCATAAAACTGCCCATAAATTGGCATTAAGTTGAGTACAAGGATGGCTGGTGTCAGAAATGGAAGAGTCTTACTGGTGCTTTTTCTGAGGTTGGAATTAGCACATATTAGCAGGGAGTGTCTGATGCTGGCCCTGAGTGTGAGAAAAGCATCCTGTGCGTTATTTCAGTGAACAAGCATAAGAATTTATCGAGCAAAATACTGTGGATGCTGGAAATCTGAAATAACAACAGAAAGTGCTGGAAACGCTCAGCAGGTCAGGCAGCATCGAGGAGAGGAGAAACAGAGTTAACGTTTCGGGTCGAACCCTTCAAACGTTGACTCTGTTTCTCCTCTCCTCGATGCTACATGACCTGCTGAGTGTTTCCAGCACTTTCTGTTGTTATTTTATGAGAATTTCTCTGCAGGCTCAGCAGGTTAACAATCATGCGATGAAAAGCACCGAACAATTGACTTGCCCCATCTGAGCAAGTAGTTTCAATCAATTACATCGACAGTTTCTCTTGTGAAACTTTAAAAAGAAAGTACGTAGAGTCTTAAGGGGCTGCGCCATGGACGCCCAAGGCCCATCTGATGCAATTTTCAGGTGGGCCTGTAAATGGGAGCACTGCACGCCCAATAGAAAACAGGTGAAAGGTTACAATTGTGGAACCCGGTTGGCAATTTTCAGGTACAAATGGGCGGTGCCATGTGCACGCCGCCCATTTGTACCAGGCAGTGAGCGGCCTAACCAGCGGACCTTAAACAGTGTGCTGGAGGCTGTTCCAGAAGCAGTCTGCAACTATTTTTTTGTTGGTGAGGGGGCGGGATTTTGTAGGGCCAGGAGGAGCAGGAATGTTTTTTTCTTTCATAGCCCCTCCAAAGTACTGTAGGTTGCTGCCGGCTGCCTCCCCCCCTTTTTTTTTTATTGCTGACTTCCAGCTCGGCTCACCCATGAAGCCGCTGGATTTCTCTCCCCCAACCCTCCGGTGTGGTGAACTGCTGGCTAGCAGACATTGAGCTCGGTCGGCAGCTCGCCCAAGTTATACTGATGAGGCCTGAACCGGAAAATATTTTTTTTTTAGCCCCTCCGCTGACCACTTGCCTGTTTTGGGCATAAATTAAAAATCAACAACAACAACTTCTTGTATTTCTATAGCAACTTTAACGTAGTAAAACGTTCCAAGGCGCTGCACAGGAGTATCATAAAACAAAAAATTTGACTCCGAGCCACATGAGATATTAGGGCAGGTGAAAGAGGTAGGTTTTAAGGAGCGTCTTAAAGGAGGAAAGAGAGGCGGAGAGGTTTAGGCAGGGAATTCCAGAGCTTAGGGCCTAGGCAACAGAAGGTACGGCCATCAGTGGTTGAGCGATTATAATCAGGGATGCTCAAGAGGGCAGAATTAGAGGAGCGCAGATATCTCCGGGGGGGGGGGGGGGGGGAGTGGTTGTGGGGCTGAAGGAGATTACAGAGATAGGGAGAGGCGAGGCCATGGAGGGATTTGAAAACAAGGATGAGAATTTTGAAATCGGGGCGTTGCTTAACTGGGAGCCAATGTAGGTCAGCGAGCACATCATTCCCATCGTGTCTCAAACAAAAGCCTACCTTTCTCACGTTAAGCGTCCTGCAGCCACCCCTTCAGCTCTGCGTTTTCCCTTTTCTGTTGGACAGGTGGATTCAGAGATGATGGAAAAAATGCCGATCCTTAAAAGCCTTCAATTCAGGGAAAAGAAAGCGGGCAAGGATGTCACGCTGAAGGACGAAAGGTTCACGGAGAAAAAAGAACTTCAGAGGTCCTCGGACAAAAGGATGTCGTCAGGAAAAGGTGGAACCGCAACCAAGATTAAAAATACTCCAATGGAAATGACTAAAAATAGCGAAGAACAAATAGAATCTGACTGTAAATCGCAGCTAAATGCTCCAAGCAGAGTCACTGCGGTTTATATGGGTAACATACCTCCTAGCCTGAGAGTCAGTGGATTGAAGAATATCTTGAGAGATCACAATGCAGTTCCAGTGCGTCTGAACTGGCAGGGCGCCCAGCACAGGGCCTTTCTTGACTATAAGGATGAAGTAACTGCAGAAGAAGCTGTAACTTCCCTAGCTGGGCTAAGTATAAGTGGGACTATCATTAGAGTTGAACTTGCCAAGAGCCAGAGAGGCAACAGATCTAGAAGTCAAACCACTGAAAAAACGAGCAAACAACCGTTAGCCTGATCATACACCAAAATTGTCATCACTGAACTCCATGTATGTAAAAGTATTGGTGATATCTAGATGTATGAAATACAATGGAGTCAGCCTATTTACAATTTGCCATTGCATTTATTGCCTTAAGTGGGCTTAAAAGAACAGTTGAAAAAGGTAGAATTCAAACAGACTGCTGTTGAATCACATCAAATAACACATATGCACTTGATGAACAGTCAGTGGAATTAGAAACTTTGTGCTACATGAGCATTCAAAAGAGCTATTCTGACATGTGGTACAGACAGTGACCTAGAATTTGCGGTCAGCAGCGATGCAAAGGTGTTTGCCGCTGGCCCCGAAGAAAGCTCCCCACGGAGATCTTGCAATCTCTGAGGCAAGAAGTTTGCCTTTTTCGACGCGTAGGTGATTTCAGTGCAATATAAGGGGGAATCCCTAACGCGACGTCAACACGCTGTCTAAGCAGCCAATCACATTGCAGAATTCTCACAGACAGGGAAGCAGGAAATGAGAACCTGCTTTTATCCGGACTTTTAAAAAATGTTAGAGAGAGCAAAACAAAGATTGGGGCTCTCACATGGGGAAAGGTAGAACCTGAAATAAATATGAACAAACTTTTTTAAAAATATATAATTTTTTTAAGTTTCTTAAAAATTGTAATTTTTATCATAATGGAGAAATTTGACACTCCACAAAATTAATAGTTTTTCAGGGCCAGAACGTTTGTTTAGCAGTCTATGCGCTGTTAAAACCCCAGTTACACTTAATCCAACAAGGCCTAACATTTAATGGGGAATTTAACAGCGATATTACCACAGAAAAGCCCAAGTTTTCATCAGTTTCACTGATTTCACTGTTTACACTGATTGCCAGTTATGGGGCAGGGGGGCCACAGTGCAGCCAGTGTCGGAGCAATGAATGACTGACCGCAACTTCAGGATTTCCGCGTTTAGCTGCGCGTGCGCTACGTCCTGAAGTTGCGGTCAGTTTCAAAGGGGTAATAACGGCGAATGCTGTTGGTTCGCCGTTATTACCCACCACAAATTCTGGCTCATTATGTACAGGATACTGTGGGACTCTCTGACAACATGTGGTTTCTGACATAACATGATTCCCTCTATAATAGAGAAACCATATAAAGCACTCTGCAACAGACTTTGTATGTATTCCCCATACAGCTTTATAAAAAGCATTGTATAAATATTAATGGTGCTGTGCTCACAAGGTTGATTAACAAGTAAGTGAACATAAGCAATCAATTTATTTTTTGATAATGGTTGTGTTAAGTTCTCTCTTTTTCAGACTATTAATTTCCATATTGCCACGTACCCATGTTTTCTGCCATGGAAATTAATGGATCCCAGTAGCTTTACTGTTAACAGTAGAAATCTGGGCCATCAGAACTTAATTGTAATAATATGTGTTTAACACATTTTAAGTGGCCAGCAGGCTTGTTACTAATTAAAGTAGTAACAAATGTTTAACAAATTTGCTGGAGTTCTTTGAGGATGTAACGAGCAGGGTGGACAAAGGTGAGCCAGTGGATGTGGTGTATTGGATTCCCAGAAGGTATTCGATAAGGTGCCACATAAAAGGTTACTGCATAAGATAAGAGCTCACGGAATTGGGGGTAATATATTAGCATGGATAGAAAATTGGCTAACTAACAGAAAGCAGAGAGTCGGGATAAATGGGTCATTTTCCGGTTGACAAACGGTAACTAGTGGGGTGCCACAGGGATCGGTGCTGGGGCCTCAACTATTTACAATCTACATTAATGACTTGGATGAAGGGACCGAGTGTAATGCAGCCAAGTTTGCGGATGATACAAAGATGGGTGGGAAAGCAAGTTGTGCAGAGGACTCAAAGAACCTGCAAAGGGATATAGACAGGCTAAGTGAGTGGGCAAACATTTGGCAGATGGAGTATAATGTGGGAAAGTGAGGTTATCCACTTTGGCAGGAAAAATAAAAAAGCAAATTATTATTTAAATGGAGAGAGATTACAAAATGCTACAGTTCAGAGGGACCTGGGGGTCCTTGTGCATGAAACACAAAAAGTTAGCATGCAGGTACAGCAAGTAATCAAAAAGGCAAATGAATGTTGGCCTTTATTGCAAGGGGGTTGGAGTATAAAAGCAGGGAAGTCCTGCTACAACTGTACAGGGTATTGGTGAGACCACACCTTGAGTACTGCGTACAGTTTTGGTCTCCTTATTTAAGGAAGGATATACTTGCATTGGAGGCAGTTCAGAGACGATTCACTAGGTTAATTCCAGAGATGAGGGGTTGACTTATGAGGAAAGGTTGAGCAGGCTGAGCCTATACTCATTGGAATTTAGAAGAATGAGAGGTGATCTTATTGAAACATATAAGATACTGAGGGGGCTCGACACGGTAGATGCAGAGAGAATATTTCCCCTCGTGGGGAAATCTAGAACTCGGGGGCATAGTTTCAGAATAAAGAACTGAGATGAGGAGGAATTTCTTCTCTCAGAGGGTCGTAAATCTGTGGAATTCTCTGCCCCAGAGAGCTGTGGAGGCTGGGTCATTAAATACATTTAAGGTGGAGATAGACAGATTTTTGCAAGATAAGGGAGTGAAGGGTTATGGGGAGCGGGCAGGGAAATGGCTTTGAGCCCAAGATCAGCCATGATCTTATTGAATGGCGGAGCAGGCTCGAGGGGCCAAGTGGCCTATTCCTGCTCCTATTTCTTATGTTCTTATGTAGTGGGCACCAGCCATTCAGGCAACATATTTTCCAAGGAAATGGATCTCGGGAGAGACGAAGTGAAGCCTGTTTCACGAGCAAGGCCATGGTCGTGCTCGCTGATGTAATCCTGGAAAGGAAAAGGGCCCTTCTGGCTCACTCGGGGTCACAGCCAGATAGGTCTCATGCCAACGTGCTGGGCAAGAAACCACAACGAAGGTGCGCATTGTGTCCATGACAGAGGTCAGGAATAGTTTAACAACTGGAAAAAAGTGTAAAGTGAGCCAACAGGAATACAATAGGTAAATGCCCAAAGTAAGGACACAGGTCAAGTTGTTTATTATGTAAAAGCTCTGTTAGAATGACATGGACCAAATATGATGCGACAGATGGAATGAAAATGCAAATATGCAGACACTGACTTAGAGAAAAATGGTATCTTCTGAATTGGAACGCATTGCATAAAGGAAAGGAACAATTGTCTGATAGAGACAATCACTTTCTAGGATTGGAAATGCAGTCAATAAGTGGGGAGTAGTATATTGTCATTTGCACTTTCACAGAGGCCCTTGGTATCCATAGGGCTGAATGAATAGTTCTGCTTGTTCCGCTTCAAAGTGCAAGATTTTATTCTGAGCTGGAGTCTGAAATTTCCAGTCTGCGGAATTCCTTTACTAAACAACAATTAAACTGATTGGCTTGGGACTTGAGCATCAAAATGCTGCATTACATGGGGATACATTTTCATTTTCACCAAATGGGATGACAATCGGGCAGTCCCTATAACTGGCGGTCAGTCCACTCCGTCATGGGCTGAAGACAATAGTTTATCTCATGGTATAACATTTCTGGCCTTTTAAAACAGCGCATCATCCGACTTACTGTCAGCAATGCCAAAGGAAATCCACTAGTATTTAAAGTAAAGCTGGCTGAAGGACCGAAGAGAGACTCGTATGCATACATATGAGTACTGTAAATGTGTGCCTGCCTTGACCAGCACCATTTCGGAAACTTGAATATTTTTCTTGCTTTAAGCCAAATTGGCACTGAGCACCAGATTGAGCGTGATCACTGGTTAGGGACCCTGGAAGGAGTAATGCCTGGTGAAATGCTTGGATCCTGACATCGCTAGAATGTGGGGATGGTGCAACCACACTGTGGTATGTGTGTGCCATGTGACGAGAGTTGTAATTCTCTACCAAATGTCATTGTAACTAGGCGGAAGATCAACACAGATGTATTGCTATGATACTACAGAAATATTAATGTAGTATCCATATCTGCCTTTTTCACCTGTGAAGGAACTACAAATTCATGATAACTTACATTTATAGCACACGTTTCATATAACAAAATGTTCTAAAGTGCTATGTAGAGGAGTTGATTGAAGACACAGAGATATGTTTTAAGGAGGCTTTTGAAGATGGGGAGAGGTAACAAAGTAAAGGGAATTTTGGGAAAAGAAATTCTAAATTTGGACATGCTCAATAACTGAAAGCTTTGCCATCAATGGTGGAGCAGAGAATGGAGGGATGTGCAATAGGTTGGAGTTGGAAGACCAGAAGGTGAGTCCTGGGAAGGCTGGACAAAATTCCAGAGGTGTGGTAGAGACATTTGAAGACCAGGATTTTAAAATGAAAGCAGTAAGGGTCAGGTGTTATGGGAGTCCAGGACATTATGCAGGATAAGACACGAGCCGCAGAGTTTGTTCTGGATGAGTTAGTTTTTGCATAGGTTTGAACAGAAAGGCAGCATCTCAACATTAGAGAAATCAAGTATTACGGTGACAAAGGTATGGATGAGGGTTGCAGTGGCAGAGGAGTAAGGGTAGTGTCCTAAGTAACCAGTGTTCCAGAAATGGAAGTTAGCAGTCTTGGTGATACGGGGTTTGAATGTCTGAATCATACCGAGGTCGTGCACCTGCAGACTCAGTTTGAGCTGGAAGTCCGAGAGAAATCTGGAATAGCTGCCTGAGCTGCATAGTTTCTAGTGTAGCCTAATGGGATGGCTTCAGTTTTGCTGATATTGAGTTAGAGAAAGTTAAGGCTCATTCAAGACTTGATTTCAGACAGGCAGTCAGACAATACAGCTGTAGCATCAAGGATGCAGATGGAGAAGTAGAATTGGATGTTAATTGATGTGCACTTAGAAGTTAGCCCCATATTGGAAGATGACCTTTCTGAGAGGGAGTATATAGATAAGGATGGAGCCATGGAGCACACCAGAGGTGACCCATGCAAGCCCAGAAGGAAAAGCAACTGGAGAAGATGAACTGCCAACAATGGGGCAGTTAGGAATGGAACCAGGAGAGGGTGATGCCTGGAGGTGGACCACACAGGAGAGGCAAGGGAGGCAGATGCACTGGTCAACCGTGTCAGCGCAAGTTTAAAGGTCCATAAAAGATATGACACCATAATCGCAATTGCACAAGATATCAGTAATTTTGATAAAGGCATAACCCAGGGAATACTGAGGCCACAGAAACACCAGAATTCCTCCTCAATGCCACTTTTTAGTAGCACAGATAGTAGAACTCCCTACCCAAACTTGGGGATGTACAGCAGAGTGGACCTGGTGAAATTTGCAGTTCATTGCCAGAACTCAGCCCTGTCTTAGTGCACCACAGCAGGAAGAGTTGTGTATTGGTTACGGTACAGGACCGGTAATGCAGAGATCATGAGTTCAAATTCCACTAGGGCAAGTTGTGGAATTGAATTCAATAAATCTTAGAATTTACGAGCTGGCACTGGATCAAATGATCATAAAAAGTGCCAGATTGTCGTAAAAATCCACCTGGTTCATTAATGCCCTATGTGTCTTCTGAGGTGGCCTAGCAATTACTAGGAGCCCCACCCAAACCTTCTCAATGAGCAATAAATGTGGCTTTGCCACATTTTGAGAATTTTAAAAAAAAATGCAGCTATGTGACATCTTGGGAAGGAAGAGTTTTACCAGGTTAAAAATAAACAATATTAAATGTTAGGTAGAAAATGTTATGCAACGCGTGCCTTTCTAAAATGCTAGGTATGCTGCTGTTTAGTAATCATGTTGGTGATAGTTTATCGCAAGTATCACCTGAACATTCCATTGACTATGCATTTATGCTGTGACGTTATCTCAGGTTGTGGGACTATTGCTGGCCCATCCGCATTGCTCTTGCATAGGGGCAGCTAGCAGTACATCAGAGCATTTTACAGCCACCGTCCTACGGTACATCCTTGGGGTATACATGAGGAAACCACCAGAGGGGTCTAGGCAACTGAAGTGTTATTTGAACACATCCAAGGTTTACTCAATTAGCTTCATGTTCTCAGGGTCACTGTAAGTGGGCGTCATGCCCCCTACAAGCCCAACATCTAGGTAAATGTAGCAGACCCAGTAGTCAAACAGATACCCCATGTCACTGTGCTCCAGCGGAGGAAGTTATAGGGCTATGAGAAGAGAGCATTAGGATTAGTTTTTGATTGTTCTCGCAAAGAGCTGGCACAAACACAGTGGGCTGACTGGCGTACTGCAATACTGTAAATTTCTGAGATTCTATGGCTCAATGGAATATATAAAGTGCCACCACATGATCTCTGTCTTCAGTAGGTACGATAAGATAGTGGTTATGGTACCTCACCATAGCAAGTTAGCAAATGGAATTCAATAAATCTGGTAATCGAGCACCAAAGAAGGAAAGCTGCCAATTTGTTCTGAAAAACATAAGTGATTCACTGCTGTCCTTCGGGGAAGAAAATCTGCCACTTCTACCTGGTCTGGCCTTTATAATATATGACTCCAGTCCACACTATATGGTTTGACTCTTAATGCCCTAGGACAACTAGGGAGGGGCAACAAATGCAGTCTTGTCAAAAATCTAGGCTGACACTCCAGTGCAGTACTGAAGGAGTGCTGCACTGTTGAAGGTGCGTCTTTTGGATGAGACGTTAAACCGAGGCTGCCTTCTCAGGTGGATGTAAAAGATCTTATGGCACTATTTCGAAGAAGAGCAGGGGAGTTCTCCCTGGTGTCCTGGCCAATATATATCCCTCAACCAACATCACTAAAACCGATTATCTAGTCATTATCACATTGCTCTTTGTGGGAGCTTGCTGTGCGTAAATTGGCTGCCGCGTTTCCTACATTATAACAGTGATTACACTTCAAAAAGTACTTACTTGGCTGTAAAGCGCTTTGGGACGTCCGGTGGTCGTGAAAAACACTTTTCTTTGCCCACATCCTGCAAAATTACAAAAAAGGTGGACGTTCAACCTCTGTCAGACTGTGGCTCAGGCAATCAACCAATAGACAAATGTAGTGAATATTAAACAGCTAAATGATAGTACTCAATAAAACCAGCACATTTACAAACTTTATTAATCTCATTGTCAAAAACAGGAAGACATATTAATCCTCAACATTGACTTGAATCACAATTCCTTTACTTGTGTAGCTAAATGCCACCATGGAGTCACTGACTCAATCCTTGTATCTACGGCTATCATGCTGACTGCTGACTAGGTGCCATACAGCCAGGAATTGCTGGAAATTCTTTCCAAGATATACTAGAACAAATGAAATTGAAAACTATTTCTCATAACTACATTTAGATTGTCAACCGTTCATTTGAACTAAATAGTTTCACCCCTTCCTGAGAAACCACTGTTCTGTTCCAGCTACTTTGAACAACTTGTGGATACAAGAAACTAAAGCTTAGAATTTATGGAGCAAAAGAGGCCATTTGGCCCATCCTGCCTATGCTAGCACTATCTCTTCTAATCTCATTCACCTGCCCTTTCCCTCTTCTTCCTTTTCAAATACTTATCCAGCCTTTATTAAATGATGTTTAGACTCTGCCTCAATAGTCACTTGTGGCAAACCATTCCATTTTTTAATAACCCTCTGTATGTAAAAAAAAAAAAAATTCGAATTCCTTGTTTGTTCTTGGGATAATCCTGAATCTATGCCACTTTTTACTGACTTGGCAGCCAGAAGAAATAATCTTCCTCTTTTTACCATCTCAAAACCTTTCATAATTTTGAAAACATCAATTAGATTCCCTCCTTAACCTTCGCTGTTCTTGTGAAAAAGGTCCACTTTTCTGAGCTTTTTTTTTAAAGCTATCTTCTCCTTTTCCTGGTATCATTGTAGTGAAACTTTGCTATACTCTCCATAGCTCAAATATTCTTTCTATGACGTGGTGTACCGAACTGCAAACAGATCGCCTGTCGGGCCTCCCAGCTTGCACCCTCTGTAAAGTTGAGCTCATCTAACACTCTGCTGCCCGTATCCTAACTCGCACCAAGTCCCGTTCACCCATCACCCTTGTGCTCACTGACCTACATTGACACCTGGTCCGGCAACACCTTGATTGTAAAATCTCCATCATTGTTTTCAAATCCCTCCATAGCCTCACCGCTCACAAGCTCTATAGCCTCCTCCAGCCCTACAACGTTCCGAGATCTCTGCGCTCCTCCAATTCTGGCCTCCCCATCCCCGATTTCCTTTGCTCCATCACTGGCGGCCGTGCCTTCAGCTGCCTAGGCCCTCAGCCCTGGAATTCCCTCCCTAAACCTCGCCACCTCTCTACCTTTCTCTCCTCCTTTAAGATGCTTTCTTTGACTGTATTTTTGGTAAGTGTCAAATTTTGGTTAACACTCCTGGGACATTTTACTACGTTAAATGTGCTATATAAATGCAAGTTGTTGTTGTAGTAGGCCTAATCAATGTCTTGTGCAAATTTAACATCACTTCCTTGCTTTTTATGTTTAATGCTCCTTTGTATAAAACTCAGAAGCCCATTTACCTTCTTTGCAGCCTTTTCTATCTGCACTCCCACCTTTAACATCTATATATATCTGTCCCTGTAGGTCCTGCTGTTTCTTTTCACTATTAACAATCTTACGACGTAAGATATACCTGTACTTCTTTTCAGTCTTCAGTTTTCCAAAATGCACTACCTCTCCTCCGTTATATTGAACTGCATCTGCCACCCTCCTGCAGTATTTTGCATTCTCCCTCACTGTTTGCCATATCCCCTAATTTAGTATCATAAGCAACCTTTACTGTCATTGCTCGTGTCAATGCCCAAATCATTCATATAAATGGAAAACAAAAAAGATCCCAACACAGCGCTCTACTTTTTTTACTATAGCTAGGGGGTTATTTTGGTGAAAGGGTGAACACAGGCGCAAAGTGGGTGCTGTGCTAATAAGACACACCTGTTTGAAAGTCTGGTTTTAGCACGCAGTTTTGGTCCTAATTGCTGATTACCATAATTTGAACTTGCCTGGAGGCGCTAAACCAGAAACCTGCAGGTTAAGCACTCAGGCGCTGAGCAGAAGCAATTTTCATGGAGCAGTATATGTGGGCTCCTCGCACCCACTTCCACTGAAGGTGTGGAGTGCGCTGGCTGACACACAGCAGCACGTTTCAGGATGGCTCAGGGCCGAGGGAGAGGGCGCACAGGTTCTCGGACGCGGCACTGGAGGTCCTGGTGGAGGAGGTCTCGAGGAGGAGGGATGTCCTGTACCCCCAGGGGGAAGGAGCCCACCTCGCCCTCCTGCCCCTCTCCTGCAGCAGCTGGTGCTGCTCTGCCTGGCCTCATGTCCTCCTCCCAGTCCTCCTGCAGACCAAGGGGGACCCCGAGCAAGATGCCGATGACCAAGCACTCGCTTTCTCCTGGTGACTCCTATAAGATGTGCAATAAGATAGAGTCGCACAGCACTTACACTTTTTAGGTGAAGTCCTCTGAGAATTTCTGGAATAAATGTTGATAGTGTTGGTGAAGTCTTTACAAACTGTCCCAGAAAGTCTCCCGATTGCATTTCGAAAGTCTTCTTCTAACCTCCAGCAGCAAGTGAACAGTGAAAGGCGAGTATGCCTTTAAGTGGCACTCAAAATCCTCAGCAACTTCTATTCAGCTAGTTGCTGTTACGAGAGGGCGTTAGTTCAAGCGCTAGCCACCAAAATGCCGTGCAGCCTCATTAATTTATGTGCAATCAGCCCCTTAACGATCCTCTGGGCGGCCATTCCTAGCATGCGCTTCCACTCCATTACCAAGATGGCATCTTGCGCTAAACCAGCGTTGCAGCTCAAGACCTCATCTTGACCACCTCGGAGGCTCTTTACCGCTTAAAGTATCTGGGGAAAGTTACGCCCCTACTCTTTTAGGTCCCTAGCCATCCCTCTATGTGGCTAAATTCAGTATAGATTAAGACTGTGTTAAAAGGAGATTTCTACTATTTTATTGTAAAGGAAGGAGAGGTTAGAGATGTACGGGGGAGAGACGAGAACGGCAAAGAAAGTGTAAGTGAGTAAAATGGTAGAGTACCAATTCGTTATTCTGAACTGGTTATCAGAACAGGTACTGAATATGAATAATTTACATTCAATTAAATGAGAAAAATACTAACAATAAGTAAATGGTAATAATGAAATACATTAATGTGCAAAAATCTATTTTCTGTAACTCACATTTAGAGAGAATAGAAAAACAGTATTCCTCATTCATTAAATACAGTTAGTAAGGTAAGTGCGACAATCTGGAAAATCTGTCCCTTTAAGAGACTTTTCTTCCTTTACAACATCAAACTTCATATTAATTTTTCTCCACAGTCAGTATTGTCCATATATCACCACTAGAGGGAAGCAAGCTACAGGGAAGAGAATGAGACGTTTACTGTTCTGTCAAGATTACTCAATATCTCTTAAGTTTTCGAGGGATTCTGCTGCTTTTAAAAATAAATATATTTATTGCTTTTTGAAATCTACATCAGCAAAACAAATTGAGTGTCTCCAGGAAACATATAATTTATCAGTCTGTTAATTCTGATGGTGTTTTCAGGCAATGTCGTTCCACAGACTGTTAATATTATTACA
The DNA here is from genome assembly GCA_030390025.1 of Squalus acanthias. Classification (NCBI taxonomy): domain Eukaryota; kingdom Metazoa; phylum Chordata; class Chondrichthyes; order Squaliformes; family Squalidae; genus Squalus; species Squalus acanthias. The sequence continues at coordinate 11,055,642 of CM059430.1, forward strand.
GCTACACTGGATGGTAAAGGCACTGGACACAAGATGTGTCATGCAGAAGAGAAGAGGACCAATTAATCATCTTTGAGAGAACACTCATTGTCACATGGAATCAAATCCAATAGGATTGATAAATGGTTAATCCAAGGAGGGCTTAATATAAGCTGCAGGATCCAAAGCTTCCTCAAAACCTCTGGACAAAGAGTACTGATATGGGTAACAAATTCCCTTCTTGACCTTGTTAATTCTATGGGAGAGCATATTATCACCCTGCCATTAAAGCCTTTCCTACCCAAGTGCAATGAGCTGCATCTAAGCCTGGAATTTCTGCAGGGGTTTTCCAGATCTACTGCTGTAACTTTGGCAGATGCCCCAGAGAAACAGCTTAAAATACTAGAACTTAACTTTAATGCTAAAAACGGCCATTGACACTGTTTCACCAGGGTCTCTGCTGAGTAATAGATCGGGAGAACCTCATGGAAATTTCCCTCACTTCTGTCTAATGGGCAAAAGAACTTCAATACTGACAAATGAAAAGTGTTGCATATGAGAAGGAATAATGTCCTACAAGGTAAAGGTGGTCCCAACTGACAAAGCTGGTAGCTTCCCATACCTTGTAGGTAAGCTCCGTGGTTTTAACTGGTGTGTCCCTAGGTGGAGAGGATGTACATCCTCTCAAGCAAACAGAAACTCTGTGGATTGCTCAGTGGTTTTTGTTGGGAGACTTGTAACCATGGTGGTGGGTTTTCACACACATCATATTCCCAGCTGGCCAAAAAATAAAAATGAGCAACCTAGGGATACAATGAAAGGAATAGATTTAGCACAGGGAGTCTTTGAAAGCGACACTGGAGTGAAAGCGACACTGGAGTGACAGTCAACTCATCACTTTTAATGTCAAAACAATGTGGAGAAAGAAAGAAAAGAAAGACCCGCATTTACATAGCGCTTTTCACGACTACTGGACCTCCCAATGAAGCTAATGAAGTACTTTTGAAGTGTAGTCACTGTTACAATGTAGGAAATGCAGCAGCCAATTTGCACACAGCAAGCTCTCCCAAATAACAATGTGATCATGACCAGTTAATCTGTTTTAGTGATGTTGATTGAGGGATAAATATTGGCCAGGACCCAAGGGATAACTCCCCTGCTCTTCGAAATAGTGCAGTGGGATCTTTTACATCCACCTGAGTGAGCAGACGGGGCCTCGGTTTAACGTCTCATCTGAAAGACGTCACCTCCGACAGTGCAGCACTCCCTCAGTACTACACTGGAGTGTCAGCCTAGATTTTTGTACTCCAGTCTCTGGAGTGGGAAGCATTTAAAATAAGCAGAATTTTGGGATGTGTTAGAGCATTGGAGTATAAATCTTTAGAAGTTATGCTAAGGCTTTATAATGCACTGGTCAGACCATTCTTGGAATATTGTATGCGCTTCTGGTCACCATGCTTCAAAAGGGACATGCATGCATGGGAGAGGTGTAGAGAATGATACAAAGTGTAAAGGGGATGTGCTTCAAGGTAAGATCACAGAAGCTTAAGTTTTCCCTGTTCAGAAAGAAGGTTAAGGTCATTGAGGCATATAAAATATTAAATGACATAGATAAGGTGAACCCAGACTAGTGTATTAGTTTGTCATGACATTAGAACAAGAGGACATGAACTTAAGTGAGAGAAAAATGAACAAAAAGAAAAAAGAATCTTTACTCAAAGTGTGAGAAATGTTTGGAATGATCGATCAGATATGATAGTGGGTACAACAGAAAATGCTGGAAACACTCAGCAGGCCAGGCAGCATCCGTGGAGAGAGAAACAGAGTTAACGTTTCAGGTCTGGGACCCTTCATCAGAACTGGAAAAAGCTGGAGATGTAACAGATATTAAGCAGGTGCAGAGACAGGGCGGGGGGCGGGGGTTTAGGAGGGGAGGAAGGAGTTGAAAGAACATACTGTGCTTATGTAAGAGGCAGGAAAGATAAAATGTTGCAAATGGGAATGGCAAAATCATACAGCATGAAAAATGGGGGCAGGGATTATTGTCTGAAATTGTTGAGCTCGATGTTAAACTTTTTTTCTTCCTTTCTGATGTCAAGGATTACAAGCTTCATCAACTCTTGGACAGCAACGCCCCTCCGGAACCTTCTTCCCGGTCACTTTCCTCTGACCCCCCTTCTCCCAATCTCACCCGCTGCCGTGTTTTCACTATCCCCTCTGACCTTCCCCTCTCTGACCCCGAACGATTAGTCCTCAGCAAAGGCCTGAGCTTCATCCCCTTACGCCCCCATCTCAATGAATTTCGAGCTCGGCACGATGCTGCGCTCTTTTTCTGTTGCCTTCGTCTCCGTGCCCACTTCTTTGGCCAGGAGTCTTCCCCCCGCACAGCTGACCCTTTCTCCCGCTTTCTAAATTCTCGTTCTACTTGGACCCCTCCGTCTGGCCTCTTACCCTCTCTAGATCTCTTCATTGCTAACTGCCGACGTGACATCGGCCGTCTCAATTTCTCTGCTCCCCTCTCTCACTCCAACCTACCTCCCTCTGAACTTGCAGCACTCCGTTCTCTCCGATCCAACCCTAACATTATCATTAAACCTGCTGATAAGGGTGGTGCTGTTGTTGTTTGGCGAACTGACCTCTACCGTGCGGAAGCTGAACGCCAACTCTCCGACACCTCCTCCTACCTCCGCCTGGACCATGACCCCACTAGCAAACATCAGGCCATTGTTTCCAAGACTGTCACTGACCTCATCTCCTCTGGAGATCTTCCCTCCATGGCCGCCAACCTCATAGTCCCCCAACCTCGCACAGCCCGCTTCTACCTCCTTCCCAAGATCCACAAACAGGACTGCCCTGGTAGACCCATCGTTTCAGCCTGTTCTTGCCCCACGGAACTTATCTCTTCCTATCTCGACGCTATTTTTTCTCCCCTTGTCCAGTCTTTTCCCACCTACATTCGCGACTCTTCCGACGCCCTCCGTCACTTTAACAGTTTCCAGTTTCCTGGCCCCAAACGTCTCCTTTTCACAATGGACGTCCAATCCCTCTACACCTCCATCCCCCACCAGGACGGCCTGAGAGCGCTCCGTTTCTTCCTTGAACAGAGGCCCAACGAGTCCCCATCCACCACCACCCTCCTCCGCCTGGCTGAACTTGTTCTCACATTAAACAACTTCTCCTTTGACTCCAGTCACTTCCTCCAAATTAAAGGTGTTGCTATGGGAACCCGCATGGGCCCTAGCTATGCCTGCCTGTTCATGGGATATGTGGAACATTCTTTGTTCCAGTCCTACTCAGGTCCCCTCCCTCACCTCTTTTTCCGGTACATCGATGACTGTATCGGTGCCGTTTCCTGCTCTCGACCTGAACTAGATAAGTTCATTCACTTTACTTCCAATTTCCACCCTTCCCTCACCTTCACATGGTCCATCTCCGACTCTTCCCTTCCCTTCCTTGACTTCTCGGTCTCCATTTCTGGCGATCGGCTTTCGACAAACATCCACTACAAGCCCACTGACTCCCACAGCTACCTGGACTACACTTCCTCCCACCCCGCTTCCTGTAAGGACTCTATTCCATTCTCCCAGTTTCTCCGTCTCCGCCGCGTCTGTTCTGACGATGCCACCTTCCATGCCAGTGCTTCCGACATGTCTTCCTTTTTCCTCAACCGAGGATTCCCCTCTACTGTGGTTGACACGGCCTTTGACCGTGTCCGTTCCATCTCCCGCACTTCTGCTCTCACCCCTTCCCCTCCCTCCCAGAACCACGATAGGGTTCCCCTTGTCCTCACCTTTCATCCCACCAGCCTCCACATTCAACAGATAATCCGCCGCCATTTCCGCCACCTCCAACGTGATCCCACCACCAAACACATCTTCCCCTCACCTCCCCTTTCAGCATTCCGAAGGGACCGCTCCCTTCGCAACACCCTAGTCCACTCCTCAATCACCCCTAACAGCCCTTCTCCTTCGCCTGGCACCTTCCCGTGCAAGCGCAGGAGATGCAACACATGCCTTTTTACCTCCTCCCTTCCCACTGTCCAGGGCCCCAAACACCCCTTCCAGGTGAAACAGCGATTTACTTGTACTTCTTGCAATTTAATATACTGTATTCGCTGCTCACGATGCAGTCTCCTCTACATTGGGGAGACCAAACGCAGATTGAGTGACCGCTTTGCGGAACACCTCCGTTCAGTCCGTAAGGGTGACCCTGAGCTTCCGGTCGCCTGTCACTTTAATTCTCCGCTTCACTCCCACTCTGATCTCTCTGTCCTCGGCCTATTACATTGTTCCAATGAAGCTCAACGTAAGCTCGAGGAACAGCACCTCATCTTTCGATTAAGCACTTTACAGCCTTCCGGACTTAACATCGAGTTCAACAATTTCAGACAATAATCCCTGCCCCCATTTTTCATGCTGTATGATTTTGCCATTCCCATTTGCAACATTTTATCTTTCCTGCCTCTTACAAAAGCACAGTATGTTCTTTCAACTCCTTCCTCCCCTCCTAACCACCCCCCCTGTCTCTGCACCTGCTTAATATCTGTTACATCTCAAGCTTTTTCCAGTTCTGATGAAGGGTCCCAGACCTGAAACGTTAACTCTGTTTCTCTCTCCACGGATGCTGCCTGGCCTGCTGAGTATTTCCAGCATTTTCTGTTGTTATTTCAGATTTCCAGCATCCGCAGTATTTTGCTATCATGATAGTGGGTACAGTTCTGTTACTGGACTAGTAAACCAGTGGCCTGGACTAATGATCCGGAGACATGAGTTCAAATCCCACCACGGCAGCTGTGGAATTTAATTTTAGTTAATTAAATAAATCTGGAATAAAAAGCTAGTATCAGTAATGGTGACCATGAAACTACTGGGTTGTTGCAAAAACCCATCTGGTTCACTAATGTCCTTACCGGGTCTGGCCTATATGTGACTCCAGACCCACAGCAATGTGGTTGACTCTTAACTGCCCTCTGAAATGGCCTAGCAAGCTACCCAGTTGTACCAAACAGCTCAAGAAGGCAGCTCACCACCACCTTCTCAAGGGCAATTAGGGATGGGCAATAAATGCTGGTCTTGCCAGCAACACCCACATCCTGTGAATAATTAAAAAAAAGGTCAAAGACATTAGTGGAGTTCAAGATACAGTTGGATACTAGGCTAGATGAGTTAAAATACCAGAGGGACAAGCTCGATGTGCCAAAGACATTTTCTTACATTCAGGTGAATGCCACCTTCAGTAATGGAACAGCTTAATGATAAATGCCTGTGGTGACCCATGAAGCTTTGGTTGATGAGCTGAGCAATGTCCTCTCTACTCTCCCAAGATGACTCCTACAGTTCCAAAAACCTTACTCCTTTATGTGTTTTCCTACAAAGTCTCTTTTTGATTGATATTGCTTGGCAGTCAGTTTTCAGATTTTAGGAACATAGGAACAGGAGTGGGCCATTCAGCCCCTCGAGCCTGTTCCGCCATTCAATGAGATCATGGCTGATCTGTGACCTAACTCCATATACCTGCCTTTGGCCCATATCCCTTAATACCTTTGGTTAACAGAAAGCTATCAATCTCTGATTTAAAATTAACAATTGATCTAGCATCAATTGCCGTTTGCAGAAGAGAGTTCCAAACTTCTACCACCCTTTGTGTATAGAAGTGTTTCCTAATTTTGCTCCTGAAAGGTCTGGTTCTAATTTTTAGACTATACCTCCTAGTCCTAGAATCCCCAACCAGCGGAAATAGTTTCTCTCTATCTACCCAACATGTTCCGCTTAATACCTTGAAAACTTCGATCAGATCACCCCTTAACCTTATAAATTCTAGGGAATACAACCCTAATTTGTGTAATCTCTCCTCGTAACTTAACTCTTGAAGTCCAGGTATCATTCTGGTAAACCTCTGGTGCACTCCTTCCAAGGTCAATATATCCTTCCTAAGGTGTGGTGCCCAGAACTGCTCACAGTACTCCAGTTGTGGGCTAACCAGGGTTTTATATAACTGCAGCATAAATTCTACCCCCTTGTATTCCAGACCTCCAGAAATAAAGACCAGCATTCCATTAGCCTTTTTGATTATTTTCTGTACCTGTTCATGACATTTTAATGATCTATGTACCTGGACCCCCAAGTCTCTTTGGACCTCCACTGTTTTTAGCTTTTCACCATCTAGAAAGTACCGTGGTCTATCCTTTTTAGGTCCAAAGTGGATGACCTCACATTTGCCTACATTGAAATCCATTTGCCACAGTTTTGCCCATTCATTTAATCTCTCAATATCGCTTTGTAATTTTATGCTTTCATCTACACTGCCACCTATCTTTGTGTCATTGGCAAATTTAGATATATGACTTTCTATGCCATCATCTAAATTGTTAATAAATATTGTGAATAGTTGAGGCCCCAACACAGATCCCTGCGGGACATCACTAGCCACATCCTGCCAATTTGAGTAACTACCCATTATCCCTACTCTCTGTCTCCTGCCTATCAGCCAATTTCCTAACCAGGTCAATAATTTGCCCTCAATTCCGTGGGCTTCTACCTTAGTTAACAGTCTCTTATGTGGGACTTTATCAAATGCCTTTTGGAAGTCCATATAAATAACATCCATAGACATTCCCCTGTCCACTACTTTAGTCACCTCTTCAAACAATTCAATCAGGTTTGTCAGACATGACCTACCTTTCACAAATCCATGCTGGTTCTCTGATCAACGGAAAATTTTTGAGGTGTCAGTCACCCTATCCTTAATTATAGACTCTAGCAATTTCCCAACAACAGATGTTAGGCTAACTGGTCTATAATTCCCTGGTTTCCCTCTCTCGCTATTCTTAAATAGCGGAGTGACACACACAATTTTATAATCTAAAGGAACGGTTTCTGAATTAAGAGAACTTTGGAAGATTATAATTATGGCATCTGCAATGTGCTCACCTACTTCCTTTAAACCCTGGGATGGAAACCATCTGGTCCTGGGGATTTGTCACTCGTTAGTGCCATTATATTCTTCATTACTGTTATTTTACTTACATTAATTTTATTGAGTCCTTGTCCCTGATTCAGTATTAGTTTCCTTGGGATTTCCGGCAGGCTATCCTCTTTTACTGTAAATACTGACGCAAAGTAATTATTCAACATGTCCGCCATTTCCCCAATGGCCCAGAAATTCCGGTCGGAGGCTTCCCGCGGGTGCAAGCCCCCGACCTGCACTTAAGAACCGCGCCTACCGTTATGCTCTGCGCCCACGCAGAATTCCGTTCCTGGGCCTGCTCCAGCTGCCGGTGTGCAGGGCACGCGTATCCCAGGGGCGAAGCTAGTTCGCAGCGTCCCTGGGATCACGTGGGCCATGGGGAGCCAATCGGAGCAGGGAATCTCCATTCATAGATTTGACCAGAAGACCTGTCAAATTTATGAATAGAGATCGGCCCCAAAACCTAAGTAAAACTTCAAATACATTTTTATTTTTTTAAATCACATTTTTAAAATAATTATAAATTACATAAATTAACTACTTTAAACAAAAATTTAAATTTTTGAAAAAAATAATTAAAGTTTTTAACAGGCTAAAAATAAACTTACCTTACTTTAAAGTATTTTAAAATGATAAACCTGTGGAAAAAATGTTTTACTTTTACTTTCTTCACCTCTTACCTTGTTAAAAGCAGGCCTTGCGCCTGCTTTTTCCACGCGCAGCTGCTCGGGACTTACCCGCACTGCATCAACTGAGAAAAAAACGGAAGTTCGATGCGTACGCGCTGCCTCTCCGGCGCACGCAATTGACCTGTGAACCCCTTCCTTCAAGAGAACGGAAGTTCCGGTTTCCAGCGCATGCGCAGCGCATGCGCGAAACCGGCACTTCCATTGGCCCTACGGGTGAGTACACAGCGCGTACTCACCCGTAGGGAACGGAATTTCAGGGCCATTGTCATTGACAATATCACCACTTTCAGTTTTTAAGGGGCAACATTGCTCCTGACTACCCTCTTTTTCCTAATGTAATTGAAAAAATTCTTTGTATTGATTTTGATATCCCTTGCAAGTTTCTTTTCATACTCCCTTTCTGTAGCTCTTACTATCTGTTTTGTGACCCTTTGTTGTTCTTTGTATCTTTCCCATTCGCCAGGATCTGTGCTATTTTTTGCATTTTTGTATGCTTTTTCTTTTAGTTTTATGTTGTCCTTTACCTCTTTAGTCGTCCATGGCTTTATTTTTGGCAAGTAGAGCTCTTGCCCCTCAGGGGTATAAACTGGTTTTGTATCACATTAAATTCTTTTTGAACATCTCCCACTGATCTTCTGTCGTTTTACCCATCAACAGATTTGCCCAGTTTACTGTGGACAGTCTCTGCTTCATCCCGTTGAAGTCGGCCTTACCTAAATCTAGAATCTTAGTAGCTGTTTCACGTTTCTCCCTTTCAAACGCTACGTTGAACTCGATCATGCTAGGATCGCTGTTGGATAAAAGTTCACGCACAGTTAGTTTTTCCCGACTCTGCTCTAATTCCAGACTCACTGACATTTAACTGTCAGAATACAGTACTTCCAGTTACTAATATGCTGTCCAGTCTGAAAGGAGGAGGTCTGCAGAATATTGTTAGTAAGGCTCAATGTTTCAGTCAATATCATAGATTTTTTATAGTGAGAGTGAATGGGTTACTATTTTAAACCAATGCATTTGGAAACACCTTGGACATTTTACATTGCTTGGATACAAGCAACTTATTATGTTGGTCTAGCAATTCATTGCTGCGATTTAGGACGGTATGTCTAAAAGAAGCATTAGTATTGAAATCTACAAATTTGAAAGGAAATAAAAAGTGTGACTGCTGTTTTGTTGCTTTGCACATTGCATGGTCAGAGAGCAATTGGTGTAGCCCCAGCAGTTCGCTCGATTAGAATGAGTAAGATTATAAGAGATAACAAGGAAAACTGAACACTGAAAATCTGGGATAAAAACAGAAAATGTTAGGAACGGGCAGCAGGTCTGTCAGCATCTGAAAGAGAAAAGACAAGTTAAACTTCTGGGTGAGACTGCAGTTTGGAAGAAGAATTCTATCCAAAACACTGAAGCCTTAACTGTTTCTGGCTGGGGCAGAGATCACATTGTACAAAAGGTAGGTACTGTACGGCATTAATCAGATTTTTTTTTTCGCTAATGTGTATTTTTTCTTATTATTCATTCCTGGGATGTGGGCGTCGCTGGCAAGGCCAGCAATTATTGCCCATCCTAATTTCCCTTGAGAAGGTGGTGGTGAGCCGCTTTCTTGAACCGCTGCAGTCCGTGTGGTATATATTGTGATGCATAAGGCTTTGCAGTTGTGTGGGACAGGCTTGATGGACCTGTTTGTCATTGTTGGTAGGTTCTTCTTCAGATGCAGACTAACTCACTGTGCATTTCCAATAAACTTTTAATTTAAGCAAAATAGGAAGTAGTGTAAACTGTGAAGAATGGTCAAGCAATCCATTCACAAAAATCTAAAGCCAATGTTCCTCCAATCACATCGTTCCCCATCCCGTCCCAAACATAAAGGGTTTACTGGTGCTATTGCTCCAGCTTTGGCAGCTCCAGTTGTCCTTGTTGCTCTTTGGTATCTAGTATAAGGGGTGGCCCTTAACTAGAATCATAGAATAGAATTATAGAATGGTTACAGCACAGAAGGAGGCCATTTGGCCGGTCGAGCCTGTGCCGGCTCTCTACAAGAGCACTTCAGCCAGTCCCACTCCCCCGCCCTTTCCCTGTAGCCCTGCAATTTTTTTTCCTTCAGGTACTTATCCAATTCCCTTTTGAAAGCCGTGATTGAGTCTGCCTCCACCAACCTTTCAGGCAGTGCGTTCCAGATCCTAACCACTCGCTGCGTAAAACAGTTTTTCCTCATGCTGCCTTTGGTTCTTTTGCCAATCACCTTAAATCTGTGTCCTCTGGTTCTCGACCTTTCTGCCAATGGGAACAGTTTCTATCTACTCTGTCTAGATCCATCATGATTTTAAACACCTCTATCAAATCTCCTCTCAACCTTCTCTGCTCCAAGGAGAACAACCCCAGCTTCTCTGGTCTATCCACGTAACTGAAGTCCCTTATCCCTGGAACCATTCTTGTAAATCTTTTCTGCACCCTCTCTAAGGCCTTCACATCTTTCCTAAAGTGCGGTGCCCAGAATTGGACACAATACTCCAGTTGAGGCCGAACCAGTGTTTTATAAAGGTTCATCATAACTTCCTTGCTTTTGTACTCTATGCCTCTATTTATGAAGCCTACGATCCTGTATGCTTTTTTAAAAGCTTTCTCAACCTGCCCTGCCACCTTCAATGATTTGTGCACATATAGCCCTAGGTCTCTCTGTTCACGCACCCCCTTTAGAATTGTACCTTTTAGTTTATATTGCCTCTCCTCATTCTTCCTACCAAAACTAGAGCCTTCATGGAAAGCATTAAGTTAAAAACTGACTTTCTTTAGACATTCATCTTAAAATCCAAACATTTGCACAAGTGCAAGGCATGCGACGCTCTATCAGAAACTTCACTTGTGAGGTTCATTTATCTTGGAGACTTGACAAGATTTGGGTACAGCCATACAGGGTATGCAGTGGTTCTGCAAGTGTACAGTTTGATTAGTGCGGGGCCAGTGGAAGTGGTTTGTGAGTATTATTCCATTGATTTAATGTGTGAGCTTATCATTCCCTGCTGCCACTTCCTTTCTGCGTCAATTGTCATTATTTTCATGAACCAGTTCTGTGATGCAACCGATTTAAAATCTTCACTAATTTTTTTTCTCGCTTTCCAAGCCTACTTTTGGAAGTACAATCAATAAGCAATTTACTGGACTGAGCAAAATTTCTCATATCCCAAATTTTTCATATACTTGTTATTTGAATAGATTCTATGCACATTCCACTTCTCTGTAAATACAACAGTCAAGAGGCATTAACATTTTGAATGATCTAGAATGAGACATTTCATTCACTCCAATTGATGCTTATCCTAACGTTAATGCTGAGAATACATCATCAGTAAAAATACGAAACTGAAGAATCCAAAGTCAGTATTTGTCTGAATCCTGTATGTTTGGCTTAACGTGTAAATTAAAAAAAAAAACACACATGGGTTGGAAATCTGAAACTAGGTTAGAAACTAGGGAGGCAGGAACAAGGACGAGAGCTGGGGTTTACAGCTGGCAGGCAATGGAGTGATTGAGGCTGGGGGACGCATCAAAGCAACAAAACTGGCTCAGAGCTGTGGAGTGGGAGCAAGGAGTTGGTAGAGAAGAAAGGCACTATTATAAATAACAATACTTTGAACTAAAGCTCTGGAAGAAAATAAAAAGAAATAATGGTAAGTTGCAAGCTGGGCTGAGGTCATGCCTCATCTCTCTTTCTAAGCCCACACCAGTCACTCTTCTGCTATATTCTTCACCTTCCTAATGGCTAAGAAAAGAAAGAGGGGAAGAAAATATTTTCACTGATTTTTAAAATGAAATAAAACCGCAATCAATTTTTTCATCCCTTACTTATAAGTTGAATGTGCTGGAGTCGGGAGGCCTGGGACTAAATTCCAGGAGGAGACCAAGGCAGGACTCAAGCCTGCAGGATCAGAAAGTTGGAGCAGGGCCGGACACCAAGGAGGGAGGGTGGAGTGCCAGTCTAGGCCACAGTAGTAGTCCCGCGCCACACACCCAATGGATAGAGCAAACTTGCACCGGACATGTACTGAATGGACTTTAATAACCATACATTCACTAACGCAGGAAGGTGTCCCAGTCACTTGGCTTGCATGGACAAATCAAATGTCTAGAAACTGATGGGTGGACAAGGACAAAAAATGTTTTATTTCTATGGATAAGATTTTTTCCCCAACTTAGTTGAAACAAAAAAAGAAAGACTTGCATTTCTATAGCGCCTTTCACAACCTCAGGACATCCCAAAGCGCTTTACAGCCAATGAAGTACTTTTTGAAGTGTAGTCACTGTTGTAATGTGGGAAACGCGGCAGCCAATTTGCGTGCAGCAAGCTCCCACAAATAGCAATGTGATAATGACCAGATAATCTGTTTAAGTGATGTTGATTGAGTGATAAATATTGGCCAGGACACCAGCGAGAACTCCCCTGCTCTTCTTCGAAATAGTGCCATGGGATCTTTTACGTCCACCTGAGAGAGCAGACAGAGCCACTACAAGCAGATGGTGCCTCATTGTCTGCCTTTGCCTCTGAGAGGAAAGTTATGAATTGCATAGACTATACTTCTGTTAATGTTTTTTGAAGTATGTTTTAAATAATTGTTATTTTTTCTGTGTGATTTTCAGTAAGCAAGATTATATTGTGTACACTGTGTCATTATTAAATCATTTTAAAGTATTGTCTTGATTTGCAGCAGAAAAGTTCTGCAAAATATTATTGTGGATTGTGTTCAGGTATTATTTTCTAAACAACCAGATATTTATCTTTAACACTTTTAATTATCTTTTTGAGGTAATTTACAGAGTTGGCTGTGAAATGTTACTATGCAGTGTGAAATTATTGTTATAAATTTTACTCTGTTAAATTTCTGGATAAATTCTGCAGGCTGAGTTTAATGTGTGTTAATTTTTGGAAAAAAATCATATTTTGAGGTTATCCGTTTATTATATCACATTTTTCAGTAATGAAGATACTTTCATTCAAAACAGAACAAAAAATTACTCGGAAAGCTTTCAGACTTTGTAGTGGTACATTTCCACTCTGTTTTCTGGGCACTGTTTAAGGCTGGATATACACAGCACCAGCGAAGAGAAAGATTAACATCTTGGGTGCAGACCCTTTGTCAGAACTGGAAGCTGGAAAATAGGCGAACCCCTTTCACAGAACTGAGCAAAAGTGAAGTGAAGAGGAGAGGACAACAGGTAAAAGTCAAGAATCGTGTATGCTAACTACTATCGCAAAAGAGCAGTTAGTGAGTTTAATGGCCTGTGAATGAGTTTTTGCAAAGGCTTCAAAGTGGTGAAAAAGTGTTGGATGACATATAAAGTTCCTCTCAGTCAGGAAAGCCAGGCAGAGAGTAAAACACCTGAGTCATGCAGCAATATATAAATACTGTGTTACCAAAGCATGCTGGGGGAAATTTTTTCTACGTTGGCAACCTCAGTTACCATTTTGACCTTCATAGATTTCACAGCCCTCTGCCTGTTTGTGCTGCAATGGCAGCTGTTTCTGGAACCGTAAACTAAGCCAAGGCACTGTAAGGTATGGGATTTCCTGGCATTGTGCAAAGAGGAATGGGAAATCTCCCCCCACAGCACTCGACTCAGTGCGGGCTATGGGAACAGACACCGTTGCAATACATCGAGACACAGGTAAAAGAGAAACAGAAAATACTGGACATCTGAAATTAAAACAGAACGTGCTGGAAATTCACAGCAGGTCAGTTACACCTGTAAAGAAAAAAGGCAGGTTATGATGGTTCGGGTGTGTCGTCTTCTTCAGAACTCCTGTAGATAGCTAACTGGAAGGATAGCTAACAGAGACTGAACAGGAGCTCAACTTTGCCCCTCTTAATTTTTTTTTTAATCAAAGCTATAGTTTAGTCTACTTTTTGACACTAGTTCTTGTAAAATCTGTTAGTGTGAGTTCTCAGTAAAGTGATCTGCACTTAAGGTAATGATGGGCACTGATAAGCATTATTGTGTCCATCTTCTTTAACCATAATGGACAACACAGTCTTTGGCATTTGGCTACTGGGCACAGTGTCTGTATAGGAACTGTGAGAATGTTAATTCATTAGTTAATCATTTCCTTTTGAGTCTAAGGGCAACACGGTGGCATAGTGGTTAGCACTGGTGCCTCACAGCGCCAGAGACCCGGGTTCGAATCCGGCCTCGGGTGACTGTCTGTGTGGAGTTTGCACATTCTCCCCGTGTCTGCGTGGGTTTCCTCCGGGTGCTCCGGTTTCCTCCCACAGTCCAAAAATGTGCAGGTTAGGTTGATTTGGCTATGATAAATTGACCCTTAGTGTTAGGGGGGGGATTAAATATGTGGGGTTACGGGGATAGGATGGGATATGTTAGGGGGAATTAAATACGTGGGGTTACGGGGATAGGGTGGGATATGTGTCAGTGTAGGCTCGATGGGGATTCTGTGTGAGAAAGCAGGGACAGGGTACTGGATTTGGATGATCAGCCATGATCGTATTGAATGGTGGAGCGGGCTCGACGGGCCGAATGGCCTACTCCTGCTCCTAGTTTCTATGTTTAAGATGTTGCAATGTGCTGTGTTTAAATGTGTTGCATTATGCTACTGTTCTTGAAGGTCTCCTTCTTGCCTCTTTTCTCCTTCCGCTCTACAGCAGCACATCGAAGCTTCCCATAAGTAACGTGTCTCTATGGTTGCGCTGTTCTCTATATTCTGTCCACCCCAAACCCCCTTTTGGTTTCACCCCATTGGGCTCAGTGACACTTGGCTCTACTTAAACACCGTGCAAAGAGGAAACTTGTTAACTAAGGATTAGGAGAATTCATGAACTGACGCAAAGGGGACCTTATTAACAGAAGAGTATTGCACACATAATTTTACCTTCACTGAATGACACAGCCCAAAAAAAAAGCCCAACCGAATCACAGGTTCCTGTTGCTTTATATTCTAACTGCAAATATCCAGCTTTCCCCACCACCCATGAACACGCCCCAATCTCCTCATCCAATCAGTTTCTTGTTTTTTTTAACATTTTAAAGCTTTAAATCGAATAACAATGACTTTGGAAGTTCAGTCTGCAGCAAAGGAAATAGAATGCAATGAAAGCAACTGTGAGAATTGTGCAGGATATTTAACTAAGATGCGGAAAAAAGCCTTTGATGAAATATGAAACCTCCACAAAAGTGCAATTTGTATTATTGGATTCACCATCTGAGAAAATGCAGTTCTAAAAATGTTGCCACTTTTTGGTCCTCGGCCATTACAAATAAATCAACGTGGGGTTTATTCATTGTAAATCAAATTGAAAGATTTGCATTATCATAGCATCTTTTCATGTTACTCAGAAACATGACAGTGCATATCAAATACAGTGTTGCTTTTGGACTGTTATGTAGGCAAATGCGGTAGCCATTTTGTACATGGCAAGATCCCATGAACTGCAAAAACATTACTGACCAGCTGATTTTGGTGATATTGGTTGAGGGGGGATGTTAGCCAAGAAAATTCTTTAAACCACTGGGCAGGCAGACAGGGGCTTCAGTTTAATGCCTCATCCAAAGGACGGCATCTCTGGCAATGTCACTCGGTAATGCACTGCAGTGTCATAGATGGGTTTGAACCCATAATTTCCTAGTTTAGAGATGAGAGTGCTAGCAACTAATGACAAAAATAAAGAAAGACTTGCATTTATATAGCGCCTTTCATGACCTCAGGACGTCCCAAAACGCTTTCCAGCCAATGAAGTACTTTTTTTTGACGTGTAGTCACTGTTGTAATGTCGGAAGCGCAGCAGCCAATTTGCGCACAGCAAGCTCCCACAAACAGCAATGTGATAATGACCGGATAATCTGTTTTAGTGTTGTTGATTGAGGGATAAATGTTGACCAGAACACCAGGGAGAACTCCCCTGCTCTTCAAAATAGTGCCACGGGATCTTTTAAAGCCACCGGAGAGGGAAGACGGGGCCTCGGTTTAATGTCTCATGTGAAAGACGGCACCTCCGACAGTGCAGCACTCCCTCAGCACTGCACTGGGAGTGTCAGCCAAGATTTTTGTGCTGAAGTCTCTGGAGTGGGACTGGAATCCACAACCTTCTGACTCAGAGGCGAGAGTGCTACCAACTGACACAATCCCCAATAACAAAAACCACATAAAAAATTGTTAAATATTACAGCGTAAAATCGCTACTTCAAAAATTAACCAGTTTTTAAAATTGTTTGTGAGAATCAGCTTTTGCCAGAAACTGTCGACAGTAGCCTATGGCAGAAGGCTTAAGTATCCATCTTTAGTGTAGCTATCATTAGCAAAGCTAGCATTGAATATAAAAATAACCTTAAAGTTAAATTCGCTGGCACCCAATAATGGGCACAAAATGGTCGCACGCCAGAAGAGTGAGGCCTGAAAACCGGCCTAAATTCGTCCTCATTGGAATAAATCCACGAGCTACAGGTGTGGCAATCGGGCGCCCTGATGCAGTTTGCCAGTCCGGGCACTTCTGATTTCGCACCGCCTCAGACTTTACCGTTATCCTGCAGGTAACTCCAGTGGAGAAGGCAAATGGGGTGGCGGGGTGTGGGGGCGAGTGTGGCTCGGTAGTGGCCCACAGGAGGAGCGCTCCTCCTGACTCCATGTTAAGGTAATTTAAAAAAAACTTACCTGCAGTTTTTTTGTGGTGGCCTCCAGCGGTCCCTGTAGAGCCCTGAAAAACTATCCGACTGGTTTAAACGGATTTCTCAGAAATGGACACAGGATCCCTCAATTCAATATTGGGCCTGCGTTACACCGTCTAAAAATGGCCCTGACCAAATCAACGGCAGCCCAAACCCACACGCAAATCATGCACAGGCCATCGCTCTGCTAAATTCGTCATCGTTGCGCCCATTTTACACCCATAAAACAGACGCAACAACGTCGAATGTATGCTCCAAAATCTCTTAAGATTATCTGAGCGCCGTCACTCTTTCTACTCTTTATTTAACACAGCATGACCACAAGATCTGATTTGTGCTGAAACTATTAAACACTGCAGGAAGTATGAAATTAATTTGCCTCGTACTATCTGAATATATATTTCAAAATGGGGGGTGGTGAGGAAAGAAATTTGAAAATCCTTTGCACTGAAGCTTTTTTTCCCCCTTTGAAACAGAAAATGCTCATTTGTACCCAGTTTACAAATGATGTTTGTTCTGATGCCTGGCCAGCAGTGCAATTAGATCTTGATTGACAGGTAGAAGTGTAAACAGTACAGTAATACTACTTTAAATTCAGCTGAGAACTTTCCATTTGAGCAGCTCATAAACTAAATCTTTATTTGTTGGAGCTCCTGAATTTGGTGAAACTTGTAGTGTCGATTTCAGCACACTAGAAGTGGAGGGAAGGAGTTATAATTCCTGTAAATATTGCCATATAAAGGTAGCGTTCTATCCATCCTTCATTCATGGGGATAAGGACAAATTACACATTGCCAGAACAACTGGTTTGAAATGACTAAATAACTGAAATTCCCTTTTTTACAAGGAATTCTAAGATTTTTTTACCAGTGTTTTGGGGATTGCATTCCACAATTCTGCCCATTTATTGCTTGTCATAAAAACAAGTCAGTAACTAACTTAGGCCAAATAAACTGCTGTGCTGTATGCACCCAGTTAGTTTACTGTGTTAGAATCCTAGAATAGTACGGCACAGAAGGAGGCCATTTGGCCCGTCATGCCTGTGCTGACTCTTTGGTCGTGGATTTAATGGAGGAGGCGGGGATGGGGGCGGGACAGCCGGTTTCCGGGTTCCGGTCCTGCTCCCAGCTGCATCCGCTCTGCAGATGTGATTTTCCCTCGATTGGCCTTGTTACTAACCAATTAACAGGAAGCGGGTCTGATGACGTCATTTGATGACGCATCATCAGCCGGTTTCCTTAAAGGGACCACATCCACATGGAGTTTGACAGTTGTTCTGTCAGTGTTTGACAGCATTGAGGTGCTGCAAACACTGACAATCACTGCACCAAGGTGAACGCTTGCACACAGGCTCTCCAATGACTCCCTCCATATGCTTATGGAGGGAGTCACAGCACGCAGGGAGGTTCTCTTCCCTTCCAAGGGCGGAAGAGACCTCTCCAGGACACCAACTTACCTTGCACCTCCACCCAACCCTCTCTATCACTTCCCCATCTCACTAGCCACCCCTCACACTCACCCTAATCCTACTGCAAGCATACCAATTAACAAGACACAAGGGTAGGCACTTGAGAGGTTTAGCCAATGTCCATGTGAAGTTTCTGGTAATGTGTTGTCATACAGTGAAATCTCTTTTTCAAAAAGTGCCCCTTATTGGACAGATCTGAGCGCACATTGAGAAGTGTCTTACTAAGTTCTAGTGATTGTTCAGTCATAACTCCCGCCCCCCCCCCCCCGCCCACCCCGCTATAGTGATGAGTGTGCATGGAATGGCTTGGACATTAAAGGGAGGCTTCACGGTGCTGGTGTGGGATGGTGTCAACCTGGCGCATCATGTGGCAGCCAGGGTGTACATCGTCAAGTGAAGAAAATCTGGCCATGGTGATGCCATCGCTAGCCTCCCGGGCAGCAATTTTGTCAAGGGCTGATGCCCTGTGTCCAGTGCAGCATCAGGTGATGGCAGAGAAGGTTGGTGATGAGGTTAGTGATGTTGGTGTGCCTGGCGATGTTGGTGTTGGGGCTGATCGTGGAAGGGTTTGGAGGACCAAGGTCTGATTGTTTCATTGGCTCCGATGTTGCTGCAATAGATGGTAGCTGCAGGTGAGATGACAGAAGCGATCTGTCACTGGTGAGAGAGGTTCTCCCAATGAGGTGGCACTGGACATACAGTTGGATCTAAAAACTTGTAAGCTAAAGCAATCTCTATATGTATAAAAAATGCAGTAACCAACATTTTCTGTGCTCTGAAACTGACCATCTGCAACATGGCATCCTTGACACCACTTCTGCAGCTGTCAGCTTATCAGAAACATCAGAGCAGACTCAAAATGCACCAGGTTGAGCTGGGTGTTCCCCGAACAGTGGGTAACCAGTGGGGGAGAAGGTAAAATACTCT
Source organism: Squalus acanthias (assembly GCA_030390025.1). Lineage (NCBI taxonomy): Eukaryota > Metazoa > Chordata > Chondrichthyes > Squaliformes > Squalidae > Squalus > Squalus acanthias. Next base: position 11,074,338 of record CM059430.1, read on the forward strand.
TAAATTGGCTCGTAAGCCATTTAACAAGCTGAATTGTATCCCCCGTCGCTTGGTGTTGGGTCAGTTCTCCGCTGACAGACCCGACACCTGGGAGACTCGCGTGGAGGCGGGTTGACAGCGAGTTTCCTACCCGCTGTCAATCTTTGCTATTTTGACAGCAGACCCGCCTCCAAACCCGCCCCCTCATCGCTATTAAATTTGCGGCCTTTGAAAGAGCTGTCCAATTTCCCCTGTCATTCTTTTGCCAATTTTTATAAATCTATGACCTCTGGTGATCGACCAACTTGCCAGAGAAAATAGTTTCTCCCTATTTGCTCTATCTAAACCCCTCAAAATTTTGAAATTAGGTCTCTCCTTAATCTTCTCTGCTCTACGGAGAACAATCCAGCTTCTCCAATCTCTCAACATACCTGAACTTCCTCATCCCTGGTATCATCCTGCTAAACCTCCTCTGCACCCTCTCCAGGGCCTTGACATCCTTCCTGAAGTGTGGTGCCCAGAATTGTACACAATACTCCAGCTGGGGCCTAACCAGTGATTTGTAAAGGTTTAGCATGACTTCCTTTTGTTATTCAATGCCCCTATTTACAAAGCCAAGTATCCCATATGCTTTAATAAAAACAGAAAATGCTGGAAATACTCAGCAGGTCAGGCAGCATCTGTAGAGAGAGAAACAGAGTTAACGTTTCAGGATGATGACCCTTCGTCAGAACTGGAAAAAGTTGGAGATGTAAAAGGAGAGGAAAGAACAAAAGGGAAGGTCTGTGATAGGATGGAAGGCAGGAGAGATTAAGAGACAAAAGGGATGATGGTGCAAGGCAAAAGGAGATGGTAATGGGACAAGTTAAGAAACAAAAGATGAGTCTAGATGAGGTATAAATGGGAATGGCAGAATCATTAACAGCTGCCATGTGAAAAAAATAGGGTCAGAAGTTATGGTCTGAAATTGTTGAACTCGATGTTGAGTCCAGAAGGCTGTAAAGTGCCTAATCGAAAGATGAGGTGCTGTTCCTCGAGCTTACGTATGCTTTTTTATCCGCTTTATCAACTTACCCTGCCACCTTCAAAGATTTGTGCATATGCACCCCCAGGTCCCTCTGCTCTTGCACACCCATCAAAATAGTACCATTTAGATTATACTGCTTCTCCAGATTGTTTCTCACAAAGTGCATCACTTCACACTTATCCGCATTAAATTCCATCTGCCATGTGTCTAGCCATTTCACCAGTCTGTCTATGTCCTCCTGAAGTCTGCTACTATCATGTTCACTGTTTACTACATTGCCAAGTTGAGTATTGTCCACAAACTTCTAAATTGTACTCGCTATACCCAAGTCCAGGTCATTTATATATAACAAGAAAGCAATGGTCCTAAAACTGACCCCTGGGGGACCCCACTGCATACTTCTCTTCAGTCAGAAAAACATCTGTTCACCACTACTCTCTGCCTCCAATCCCTTATGTACCCAAGTTACCACCGTTCCTTTAATAGCATGTGCTTCTATTTTCTGGATAAGTCTGTTATGAGGTACTTTATCAAATGCCATTTGAAAGTCCATATATGCAGCATCTACTGCACTACCTTCATCAACCCTCTGTTACTTCATCAAATAACTCAATCAGGTTAGTCAGACATGATTTACTTTTAATAAATCCAAGCTGGGTGTCTCTTATTGACCCATGCTTCTCCAAGTGAGAATTCATCTTGTCCTTGCTTTGTGAAACAGTCGGTAGGTACGTAATACAGTGAAAAATATACAAGTGGCATTTTGCAAATATAAGTCCTATAGCTACAACAAACCAAGATCCCGTTCACTCTGAATTATATCAGCCTCCCCCTTCTCTCCAAAATAAGGAAATGCTGGAAGTGCACAGCTCATGCAGTGTCTGAGAGATAAAAGAAAATAGGTTGATATTTCAGGTGTAACACTTCATTAAAACGCTGTTCTGATGGAGGGCCACACCTGCTCTCTTAACCTAACTTTTTCAAATGCTGATTGACCTGCTGTACAATGCCAGCATTACCTGCAGATTTCCAGAATTTAGGCTCCTTTTAACTCACTCTTCCCATTTATCTACATTCTTGTTCCTTGGAATGTTTATCGTGTGTAACAATATTTGTGGCAGATTTGCCAATTGTAAACCTAAGCTAAATCTAAATTTATAGTAGTTAGCTTTTATCCTTGTTAATCCTCGATATCTGTGAATGCACAGTTATCCTGTGTTGCGCCTGTACCTTTAAGACATTACTTTTAGGAAAGCTAGGCCTAGAAATTTTTTTGCCCCCGAAAACGGGTGCAGGGATCGCGATGCGCTAACAACCTGCAGCCGTTCGAAGGACTGCAGGCAACTCGCGAACTTCGTGCTGATTGCTCATTTCCATGATTGTGGCATTCAGCCCAGTGCTGAACGCGCTGTTGAGTGGCTGAACACTCAGCAGGGGGCGCAGGTTCGTGCAAGGCTAGCACCAATTAAAGCTAGCCTGCACTACTTAAAGGCAGTCTGCACCTCTTAAAGGGGAGGTGTATTCTGTCTGTAGTAGATCATTGAACTGACTGAGGAAGACAGTGTAAAAAAACCATTAATGATTGCACAGCAGGGAAGAGAGTGTGCACCAAGGTTCTCTGATGCAGCACTGGAGGCCTTGGTGCAGGAAGTCAATAGGAGGAAAGAGGTCCTCTTTCCATAGGGGGCCAGGAGGCTCTCCAGGCAACAGACCATAGTACAGTGGGGGCAGATAGCCACTGTGGTGAATGCCAGCAGTGTAGCCCCGAGGACATTGCGCAGTGCAGGAAGAAGTTTAATGACCTCACACGAGTGGGCAAGGTCAGTGAATTCATCTTCAAAAGCCATATCCCACAAACTGCACCACTAGCCTCACACACTGCTCAATGCATCACACCCTCATCACTCACCTACCAACAATCTCTATTAATCATGACTCATACCTCACATTCACATGCTCCATCTCACCCTCACACACTTACCACTGCTGCAAGCCTCACACCCACATCTAACAGCTTGCACACACTGTCAGCTATTCAACCATGACAGGCATATTACCCAAACACATTGCACCACTCACTGACACACTTCCCTTTCTCTTGCAGGAAAAGGTGGCACATAACCGGTGCCAGCAGAACGTGTTTCAACTCACCCCCTTGGAGGAGACGCTGCTGGCCATTCTTGGGAGGGGCATGGCTGAGCCCATGGCCAGCGGCAGGACTGAAAGAACACAAGATGCCGCTATCCTCATATGTTATCCTCCTTCTCACATCCCACTTCCCCCTCATCCCACAATCTCTTCTGATTTACAAGCTGCACATGGTGTAAGCATGCACCTCTAGCTTCCGCCCCCCCCCCTCCCCTCACCACAACCCTACCCTTGTGCCTTTCTCATTTCAGAGACCCAAAAAATCCAACCTGCCCAGCCAGTGGTTACAGAGAAGAGGGAGAGGAGAGTGATGAAGAAGAAGAAACACCGTCACTCAATCTGACAGTTGTAGATACTGGCATTGCACGGAGTTTAGAGGGTAGCTTAGAGGCAGGACCTGCACGTGGTGAGTCACCAGGCACGAGTGGGCTGTAGCCAGGGCAGGGGGAAAGAGTAGCACAGGTGCCAGCTCCCCAGAGGGCGAGGTCGAGGTCGCACAAGTGTTCTGCTGCAGAGGACGCAGATGAGGACTTTATTGGGATGGCCTACAGAAGAATGCTGATGGGTATGCACAAGAAAATGCTTGATGCATTGGCAGGCCTGCCAGAAAGCCTGAGTGCAATGTCAAGGGTTTTGCGCAGAGCTTGGAGCCCATCCTTCCCAGTATGGAAGGGGTGGGCAGATCCATTCACGCACTTGTGGACACAACCATCATGCAACGTCTGATGGCTGATGTCTCAGCTTCCATTGTAGCACAAGCACAAGCCAACCTACATCTGAGTGCTGCAGTGGAAGCTCAGACTGAAGTCATGCAAGCTCAGACTGCTGCCACTGTGGCTGGGTTTACCAGTGTGGAAAGGGGCTTGCAGGGTATCACAGCATTCCAGCAATATGTCCTCTAACAGATGGCTAGGAATGCTGAGGCGTCGTCCTGGGGGAGTGGCAGCGGTTCCGGGGCGGACGACTCTGCTGTCCTCTCCCAGGATAACAGCATATTTTCCTCCCACCACTGCCACTCCGCCAGTGCCCTTGCTGGTGCCTATCAGCCAGCCAGCCCAGACTGCTGCTGCCCATGCCGAGGTGGTGCAGTCAGCAACTGGGTCTTCTAGGCCCAGAGGTGTTTGAAGTCATCCTGCAAGTCCATCTGCAGTCTCCCCCATTGAAAGTCAGCAGCCTTCCACCAGCCATGCTGCAGCCACTGGGGTAGCACTTCATAGGAGCACTAGGACAGGCAAAGGCACAAGCAAAACAGACACTAAGGGAGTGCACAAGTGTCATTAGTTGACTTTGTTAGGTGGATGAATTAATGGATAAAGTTGGATTGGAATTTTTTTGTGGTGGCTTTTAGTTCAGCATTGTGGCCAAGAGGACGCTTAGATGGTCAGTAACAGAGGGAAGGTAAGGTGCGGGAATTGGGGATGAGTTCACTCATACCGCAGTCGGATGAGTCAATCACGGACAGAAGCATAGAAGATAGGAGCAGGAGTAGGCCATTCGGCCCTTCGAGCCTGCTCTGCCATTTAATGAGATCATGGCTGATCATCCAAATAAATCCAAAGCGGAAGGAAGGTAGCAACCCAGACAGCCTGGGCAGAAAGGGGCTGTCTGGGTTGCTACCTTCCTTCCGCTTCCTCCTCTTCTGCTTCCTCTTCCTCCTCCTCCTCCTACTCTTCCTCCTCCTTTTCCTGCTCCTCAGCTCATCACCGTATGCCTGGTGGTAAGGGCTGTGCCCTCGTGATGGTGAGGTTGTGGAGCATGCCAAGTGGTCAGCGGATAGCCCTTGGCACCCAGTAGCCACCCTCTGGTTTGTCTTGGTGGCTCAAAGACTGAGGGAACTGCAGACTGGCATAGAATAAAAGCACCATGACTGCTGCCAGGATATCGGGTATTCGCCATCATGATGTACTGAGCATGGTCGCACTCCAACTGCACATTCAGCGAGTGGTAACCTTTGCGGTTGTGGTACATCTCAGCATTTAGATGCAGCACCCGCAAAGGCGCGTACGTGCAGTCGATGGCGCCCTGCACCATGGGGAAACCCGCTATCCTGGCCAAGCCACATGCATGCTCTGCCTGCTTCTCTCTGGTCAGAGAGAAGACAATGAACTCCCCTCTCCTGGCATAAAGAGCGTTTGTAACTTCTCTTATGCAGCAGTGAACAGCGAACTGGGAGATGTTACAGATGTCGCCTGCTCCAGCCTGGAAGGATCCCAACGCGAAGAAATTCAGGGCCACGGTCACTTTCACAGCCATTGGCAGCGCTGCTCTTGCCCTGGTGTGAGGCTGCAGGTCTGGTTGCAAGAGGTGGCAGAGTTTTGTGAGCAGCTTCTTCGTAAAGTGCAGATGCCTCACACACTGCTCCTGGCTCAGGTTGAGGTAAGAGAATTGCTCTCGGAAGACCCTAGGTGGGTAAGGCCTCCTGCTGAGAGCCCTTCTCCCCCTCCTCCTCCTCACTCTGCGAGCAACTTGTCCTCTTCTTCGCTGCCTCTGCTCCATCTCCCTGTCATGCTGCAGGCCAAGGGGGAAAACAACTCGAGCACCCATGACTGGGAGCAAGAGGTCTGACCAGAACCCTTGAAGTCAGAAGCAAGGCCTTCTCCACTTGTAGCACCCACTCCCTGTCAACTCACCAACGTTAAACAACTCTAGAAAGCTCCAAACACTTCCACAAACTTACATGGAGCCAGTAGAAATTAATCAGCAACTGACCTGAGAGTGGTTGACGATGCCTTTAAATATTGCTGGTAGAGGGTCGATGCAGCTGCTGAACACATGTTCAGCTGTGGAAGGTGAACACAGGGCATTATTTCCAGCGTTGAGGATGAAAATGGCATCACTGGCGTCAAATCAGCATTGCACGCTGATTGATGTCACAATCTGCCTACTCTGCATACTTCTGGCGCACGCTCCCAATGCTGACGCTAACGCCTTCACCAAGATGGCATCCACTGCGGCCTCCACCAGAATTGTGTGCATGTGGCTCAGACGCCATTTTCAACCCAAAACGGCACCCAAAAGTGCCCAAACAATGGCCGCTACGCAATCGAATTTTTAGCCCCTAGTGTTGCAATGGGTTAGACACAAGCCTTTCACTTGGGTTTGAATCCAGCACAGACCATTGGGATAAAAATCTCCTCTGTTTGGTGGCTGTACGGGTCATATGTGAAATGAGTTTGGGCACGGCGAAGGATCACTGAAAGGACTACACGATAGCATCAACAGGTTCCATCCCACCATCAAACTCACCATGGACTACTCCTCAGAATCGGTTTCATTCTTGGACACACGAATCTCCATCAAAGACGGACGCCTCAGCACTTCACTCTACCGCAAGCCCACGGACAACCTCACGATGCTCCACTTCTCCAGCTTCCACCCTAACCACGTTAAAGAAGCCATCCCCTATGGACAAGCCCTGCGAATACACAGGATCTGCTCAGACGAGGAGGAACGCGATGGACACCTACGGACACTGAAAGACGCTCTCGTAAGAACGGGATATGACGCTCGACTCGTCGATCGACAGTTCCGACGGGCCACAGCGAAAAACCGCATAGACTTCCTCAGAAGACGAACACGGGACACAACCAACAGAGTACCCTACGTCGTCCAGTACTTCCCCGGAGCGGAAAAAACTACGCCATGTTCTTCGCAGCCTTCAACATGTCATCGATGACGATGAACACCTTGCTAAGGCCATCCCCACGCCTCCACTACTCGCCTTCAAGCAGCTGCCTAACCTCAAAAGTACCATCGTTCGCAGCAGATTACCCATCTTTCAGGAGAACAGCAACCAAGACACCACACAACCCTGCCACGGCAACCTCTGCAAGACATGCCAAATCATGGACACAGATACCATCATTACACGTGAGGACACTACCCACCAGGTACACGGTACATACTCATGTGACTCGGCCAACGTTGTCTACCTGATACGTTGCAGTAAAGGATGCTCCAGAGCATGGTACATCGGCGAGACCATGCAGACACTGAGACAACGTATGAACGGACACCGCGCAACAATCGCCAGGCAGGATGGTTGCCTCCCAGTCGGGGAACACTTCAGCAGCCAGGGGCATTCAGCCTCGGATCTGCGGGTAAGCGTTCTCCAAGGCGGCCTTCGAGATACACGACAGCGCAAAATCATAGAGCAGAAACTGATAGCCAAGTTCCGCACTCATGAGGATGGCCTCAATCGCGATATCGGGTTCATGTCACGATACAGAACGTGACGTGACATCATGGCCGGTCTTCCCAGGTGTTTTTTTTTTGGTTTTTTTTTAAAAAGGCTAACACAAGAACACAAATTGACAGGATATGCAGCCAGCAGGTGGTTTGACACGTTGGACCCCCTGGGACACATCTCATTGTCTTGGCTGTGCTCTTTGTTGTAGCGAATAATGTGAATAGATTTTGTCTGGGTTTAAATTGTGAATTCTGGGAGATTCTCTCATTGCTAACTTACCTGACGAAGGAGCGACAGCTCCGAAAGCTTGTAAAATTAAATAAATCTGTTGGACTATAACCTGGTGTTGTGCGACTTCTCATTTCAGTTCCTAATGGGCATGGGCCCACAACACAAAATTGTCGCTAATTCGGCATTACAGGCTGCTTAACTCAGAGAGGCCACATGGTGGCTCATGCAGGAGATGAAAAGAATCTCACACAGGTGCAGTAGGGGGCGCTCTTGTTGGACTGAGACAAATTGCTGCAGTAGAATCGAGGAAGCTTTACTCTCCATCTGGCTGTGTTAAACCTGACCAGGGAGTGCTTGATGCTGATACTGGGTGCCAGAAATGGGAAGACTCCCTTTCCCCTCACCTGGATTAGCACAAAAAAAAACACTTCTGTGGTTCACTTTGCTCCCTGGCTACCATAGAAATTTGCGGTAGGTACTATCCCCATTTCTTTTCAATCCTGCCGCTGCTGCCCAGGCTTTCTTTGTCTGCTATCAGTGCACACTAGATTTAGATATGTTTATACCTGTGTCATTATTCCAGTGTTTTTTTTTATTCATTCCTGGGATTTGGGCGTCACTGGCAAGGCCAGCATTTATTGCCCATTCCTAATTACCCTTGAGAAGGTGGTGGTGAGCCGCCTTCTTGAACCACTGCAGTCCATGTGGTGAAGGTACTCCCACAGTTGATAATGGTTATCTTTATTGTGAAGACTGGGTAATCTCTCTACAAATACTGATACAGAATTGTACAATAAGTCTATGTAGGAACAGTGGGCATTGGAGGGAACACCTGAGAGGCCAAAGTTATCCTTTACCTGGCCATAGTCTTCCTAGCCTGCTAGAGCTCCTATTTCTATATGCCAAGCAGAAAAATAGGAAGCCCCTTTGAAAATCTGATTAATATCTAATGATAATGAATCATAAACCAGTTAAATAGAGCCAAAAAATTATCATAGAATTTGAAATTGCTCTATCTCCTCATTCCAATAAACTGATTTGGTAAAAATATAACAAATCATAAAGTTATAGATCCTAAATGTGAATTAACACAAAATGATCCAATTCTATTTCATAATTCTATTTAGATCTTGCTAATAATATCTTAATAACTTGCCTTTATCACAACAGGTAGTTGTCACGTGTCACCCCCATCTAACTATTGGATCCTCACTACCCCTTCTTTGTTTGAGATGCAGCAATATTTTAGGACCTCTTTGTCTTCCCTGATGCACATCTTGGATCCTGCTCCAATAGTGCTTTATCTTGGTTCTGTGTATTGGGTGTATCATAAAGAAGCACATTCAGTTCTGACACATTCACCTTATCATCACCACCTTCCTCATTTTGAGGATACATTACTTTCCTAGGTTGGGTCATTACTCTATGAGCGGCCAACACAGTAGATGACTATGTCCCAAAGAGGACCACGGGGAAGTGGACATTCATTTCAGTGCTCCTTCATTAGTAACGAATTAGCCTATGGGAGAGGTGGTTCATTTTTCTGTTTCATGGTTTAGCTTAGATTACATTCCATGTTGAACAACATGGAATGTTGCACAACATACTTGAATTCTCAGTATAAATCCTGATTGTTTCACTGTCAATACATGCTACATACCTCAGTGTTGTTTGCATTATCCATACCTCAACCAAATTATTTCCCTTATACACCCTTTAATAGCTCTCATCTTAAAAAGTCACTGAATCACTTCTTGTTGCTGTTATAATCCTCCACCTGGCAAAAAGCCTTTCACCCTCATGTCTACAGATCCTATTGAACCACTCCTGACTGTCAGTCACAAAACCTTTGACCTGGAAGCTGACTTAGACTCGGATGCAATGTCGGCCCAGGTCCTCTTCCTCGCTGTTGGATGGGAGCCATTCTGGCAGTTCCAAAAGATCTTACTGTAATGTTACATTTCATCTGCTGGAAGGTCAATCCTTGGCTCCCTGAATCTGTCTTTGTACTGTCTGCCAAGGCTTTGTTCTGCTTCTTTTGTGCTTTTCCCTTGGACTTTTTAGTGCATTTAACTTTCAAATAAGCCTATGTATCATCATCACGTAATTTGACATGTCAAGAACATTAATTGCAAAAGCAAAGTGATTTTCCAGTGCTAAACCTCTAGAGTGGTATTGAACCAGAGTAGGAAATATTAATATTTTTTCATTGTTTTTAAAGTTCGACCAAAGTTTACAGGCTTTCTCAGGTCATGAAGTAATGGAATACATTACAAATTACAGATTGCCTGCTACTTTCAAATACACACATTGAGGGCAAGCCAGTGACCAGCCAGACTTTTCCTAGACCCCTTCATTTGACCTCAACCCTGGCAGGGATTAACCCCGACGTTGTCAACTAGGAAATATTCAATCGATAAAACTTAGCACTTGCACCAAAGTTTATGTTAGCATGATCCTAGCCAAAACTTCTATCCAGTATTTTTTCTTCTAAGGTAGTGATTCTTTCCTTTCTAATTAAAATATATATTTTTCTGCCTTCAGCACTACACCAGAAGCTCTATTTCTGTTTGTTTTCTTTGGCTTTATAACCTGCCGTTTAATTTTAATTTACAGCCAACACAAGCAAACAGGTAGCAATTCTTGGACTATGCTATGTAATTGCTGCTGAAATAATTTTCTGTGGGATTTTCCCTCTTGAACATAACATGAGATGCACTTATACAAAGTTTAAAATGTACCAACACGCATTGCTATACTTCAGTCAAATTGTCCATCCTTTTGCATTCCACTTTTTAACATGCCCCTGTGTATATCTTTCTTATCTTTGCCTTTTCTGAAGGTGTGCTTCTTAGGATTGTTCTGTTAAATATATAAGGGCATTTGAAAAGGTCAAACATTATTCAGTCCCAAAGAATAGGAAGAACAATGTTAGAAAATGGGCCTGTTATCCATGTGGCAGGTTCCATTTGTACCAGAAGATGGCAATATTGTTGCATGTATCAAAAATGCGACACAAAAGTTGATCAGCGAAGGAATTCTATGTTGGACAGAATGCAGTATTCCAGAAGTTTTTTTTAAAGATATTGAAAGTTTGATTTCTACCTCCAAATATTGGTAGCTGAACTTTACATGAGTTATTTAATGACAAGAATTTCCTCAGCGTTGTCCCGATCAGCTGCTGTAACTTTGACGGAAGCTCAGTTTATCTGAGGTCTCCGCCAAAGTTACAGCGGCCCATCGGGAGAAACGCCAAGGAAATTGCCAGTGTAATGCATTACCATTATATTTGCTTCCGGCAATTGAGCCAAAACCAAGTCCAGAAGCAGCCAATCTTCCAATTTAATATTTTGTTTATTAAAATATAATACATGCACTCTTATATCGCCCCTTACAGATTTCACAACAGCTTCTTTCTTGAATATAATTTTCTACTTTTGAACTGTCCGAAAATTAGAGATTTTGTTAAAGATACTTTTAACGTGTAAAACTTTCCGCATGTCTTTGAAGCAAAATAATAACGGAAGAATTCTATAAATCTGTAAAAAAAAAAATTAAAAATTATTTTCAGTTACCTCTTTCCATCCCATTTTATCACGGGCCAGTGCTGCAGTAAATGGTATAAAACGGAAAAGATTTCAGTCTGTCTGTGTTTAGTCTGTAGTCAGTGGATTGATATATATAGAGAGTTATTTAGCTGCAGTGTGTGTGTATGTGAGTGTAACTGCTAATGATATTAGTTATAACATACTCTGAATATTTTATTGATATGCCATCCATACTTTCATAGGGAAGTTTTGTTCATGCTGCATTGCATAATGTGTGTGGTTTTTAGGGGATAGATGGAAACCAGACTTTTAAGGTGAATCGTAAAGCAGATTGAAAAGGAGAAATAAGGGAAGAGGGAGTGTAAATGCAGCAACTATCTTTTAATTACTGATAAAGTTAGGTGCAAGGACAAGCCCCATAGTGCAGGGCACCACCAGGTTTGAAAAGAGTAGTCGCGAAGACGGAATAAATTATGAAGTAGTACTAGATGACACCAAGGTTGGGTTCTGAAATGCTGTAGATTGTGGGAGGGAAGGAACACTTTGGGAAATAGGAAGTTCCGCAATTTTGAGGCATTAGGAAAGAATGAGTACAAGGCAGGAGATCGTGCAGTGCAGAGGGAGGAAGGATATCCTGGATAGCATACTATTTTGACATTGAAGGAACAAGACAGGAAAGTTCAGAGGAGCATTGACTATAGCAGTATATAAAATCAAAACAAATATGAAGGGCTACAATGGGGAAAGATTGGAGGCTAAAAATGAAAGATTGCAGAGCAGATCCCCTCCACAAGTATGAGAGGTGTTCTAGAAGGCACTGCCCAAGTGTGGCAACAGTATTCGGGGTACAAATTTGTCGATGCCTGGTTTCAGGCGCGGTAACAAGGCGCACCTGAACAGAGAGGCCCAAGGCCGGCATGCAATTAGGCCCCGGCCTCATCTAAAAAATCTGGGGAAGCTGCCAGCACCTGTCACACCTCCACCAGACAGTTTGCCCATTTTAACCAGAGGAATTTCAGGCTGCTCGTTTCACCGACAGCAGCCCTAAGGTAAGTCTCAGGAGGTGGAACGGTAATGTGGGGGCGATCGTGAGTACTGTGCAGTCGGGGGAGCTCTGTTGCTCCTCCTGGCTCCACACAAACAATTTTTTTTAAGTACCATTTGGTGGTGGGTGGTCAGTGTTCAGGTCGCAGCGACCACAGATGAATCCAAAGCAGGAGCCGGGCCTGCATCAGAATCCAATTTCACAGAGAAGAGCCTAAAACAGGTATTATTCCCCTCATTTACATATGTAAGAGGACTAACGCCTGTTTTAGGCGGCCGTCAGGAGGTGCAGGACATCGGTCCCTGAAATTGGATCTCGCTGCACCCATTTTATGCCTGTATAACAGGCGTAACGAGGTCCAATTTCTACCCCTTTTAAGTCTTGTGGATATTAAACCCCACTCCTACACTAACGTCCGTTCAAAGCCAGGGGGAATGATGTCACCGCCGCTGGGCAGGAAGCAAAATTCGTGGGTGGGCGGATGGCGGGGGGTGGGTGAGGCTGCTGCCAGGCACCCACAGAAACAGACCCCAGCAAGGTAAGTAAGGAATGGGAGGAAGCAGGGGAGGCCCGAGGTAATTAAAAATGAAAGAAAAGTAACACTTATCTGGGCCTCCTGTGGGCAGGATCCTGGCTGTTGCCAGCTTTCACTGGTGGGTTTGAGATTGTATGGGCCTTAGTCGGGCCCACAGTAAAAATGGCATGCCTATCCCGATGACATCATCAGGGTGCGTCTTTGCCATTTAATTTAGGCCCCCCCGCTCCTCTTGGGCAGGTAGACTTCCTATGCCTGAATTCAGACAAGTTAAAATGGTGGGGGGTAGGAATAGGTCTGAGCGCAGGCCGACAACGCACTGGAAATGCAACGCAAACCCCTGCACAATCTTAACCCCCGCCCACACCACTTCCGCCAGGCAGACTGGGTTTAAATCAATACTTAAGAGCCATAAAGGCATTGTAAAGGAGTCGTTGGAACGAATTGTATAAATCAGTACAGATTTGAGTCTTTAACAAAGATTGCACGTTTCAATATCTAAGATCAATGATATATCCATTGGGGTATATTAATGGATTGGGATGTCCAAAATGACCCACCCAAATTTACCACTGTTGTAACAGAGAATGTCCTTCAGCAGTTCCAAGTGCATTTTCAAACTGGGAAGAAGGAGGAAACAGAAATGCCATTAAATTGGACCACTTATTTCTTTAAAAATGTGTACAATTTCTAATACTGACCCAAGCCAGTACTCTTCTCACATATGTATAACAAAATGTTTCCACAGTCCCTGTTCATGCAAAACAGTATGGATTGATACTGGATTACTAGTCCAGTAACATAACCACTACACTAAAACTCCCTCAAACTCTCTCTGCCTCCACACCTCCCACTTCTCCTTTTAAAACATTCCTAAAAACCCATCTGTTTGACCACGGCTTTGGTCGCCCCTCCTAATCTCTTCTTCTATGGTTTGACATCCATTTTCTGTACGCTACTGTGAAGCGCCTTGGGACAATTGCTACAGTAAAGGCTCTACGTAAATGCAAGTTGTTGTTGAGCTGCAGCAGGGCTCCGAGGGATTTTTTCGATCGCCCCTCTTCAGCCTTTGAGCTCTTGTACAGGCCCCTGGTGTCAAAAAAAATCAGGCCGCCCCCCACACCCACAACATCCCACTGCGAAAAGAACTCGACTAACAGATGGCCCTTGTGTCCAACATTTGAAGGAGAGAAATCATGGGAAGTATTTTGGAGGACATATTTCTCTGATTTAAGCCCACCCATATATGAAGAAATCACAAGACATGGCGGCGTTTGTGTCCCCGAGCACGTTATCCACCAAAAATCAGTGGGGGGTGGGTGGAAAGTCTAGGCCGTATGTCAAATTCCAAACAGAGTATCACGTGGGTTTTACTTTCGCTCTTTAGGTAAGGCGAAGTTGGCCGCCAACTCGTAACTGTAAATGAAGCTGGGCTGACCATCGTTTAAGTCAAAATATAGAATCATAGAAAGTTACAGCACGGAAGGAGGCCATTTCAGCCCATCGTGTCCACGCCGGCCAACAAAGAGCTATCCAGCCTAATCCCACTTCCCAGCTCTTGGTCCGTAGCCCTGCAGGTTACAGCATCCCAAGTGCACATCCAAGTACGTTTTAAATGTGGTTAGGGTTTCTGCCTCTACCAGCCTTTCAGGCAGTGAGTTCCAGACCCCCCACAACCCTCTGGGTGAAGAAATATAGCCACGGGATTACTGTCGGGGATAATCATGGATGAATGCTTTCTAGTTTGTGTACAATTCTGACGCGGGTATTAACGCGTTTATTTTAAACAGGTTAATCCTCCCTGATAAAATAGACTGTCATACAAGTGCGTTAAGCATTCGTTGCCAACAGTAATTTCTCAGCTTACACCTTGCTGGTAACTTTGCGGTGGAGCAGTAAGAATGAGTGAAATCGCCCTGTCCCTCTCCTACACTGGCCTATTAAAATAGTAGACACTGTGAAGGTCTGATGTAAATAGTTATCAAAAATTCTCAGAAGGTGTAATTTAGACATTTTAACATCACTGCTGTTGGTGATACTAGATTCTAGTTGCTGAAGTATTCTTGGACAAGGGATGAATAATTCCTTAAGAACATACTTTTGGTTGGAAAATGAAATCTGTTCTGAGAGCATCAGGCTGTCTTCACTCTATTGCACAGTGAAAAGGAGTGCTCCCGGCAGTGGGAAATTCACTCTGTCAAAACAACTAATTAATACGCTTTAAAACCATCGTGCTGAAAATAATTAATTTTTTGTCAAAAAGTGAATTTAATTTAGTCAGAAATGGGCCCCATTCCACTCTCCCTTCAAGGGAATATATTTTTTTTAAACATGCTGTTGTGCAAAGTGCAGATTGAAAATGTTGCTAGAATGAACATTCCAGTCTTATTAACACATGACACTCCTACTATTATATTTGATCATTGCTGGTGGTAAGCCAAGACTGTAAAAGTTAACTTACAGTTTAACGCTGTTCTCAGTCCTGCTTAGCTGTTTAGCATTCTATACTGCTGAGCAGCGCTCTACTCAAAGTGTTGGCTTTTCTTTTGACAGCTGCCCGAAAGAGCATTGTAGCTTTATTTCCCTGTATTGGCAGCTTCTCAGTTGGATTTCAAGCACAAACAGTATGCCCAATAATAAAAGTGCAGATTTAATGTAAATGGGTTTTGGTAAACTGGATTTGGGGGAATCTTAGGAATTTGGGAAATTTTCCACTTTGGTGCTCCTGGCACATCTTGGGAAATTGTGCAACCCCCCCCCCCCCACCCTCCCCCCCCCCACCCCCAGCCCATAATTTTCTGTCCATTAAATTTAGTGGTGGAAAGACAAAGGCTGGGTGTGCAATTTCCTGATACATACCAGGAACACTCTAATAGAAAATCCTCCCTATCTTTTTTAAAATTTATTCACAGGATGTGGGCATCGCTGGAAATGCCGGTATTTATTGCCCATCCCTAATTGCCCTCGTGAAGGTGGTGGTGAGCCGCCTTATGCAACTGAGTGGCTCGCTAGGCCATTTCAGAGGGCAGTTATGAGTCAACCCCACATTGCTGTGGGTCTGGAGTCATATACAGGCCAGACCGGGTAAGGACAGCAGGTTTCCTTCCCTCCAGGACATTAGTGAACCAGATGGGATTTTACAACAATCCGGTAGTTTCATAATCACTGTTACTGATGCTTTTATTTCAGATTTCTTTAATTGAATTTAAATTCCCCAGGTGCCATGGTGGGATTATGAACTCTTGTCCCCAGATCATTAGTCCAGGCCTTCTGGATTACTAGTCCAGTAACATAACCACTATGCTACCGTACCCCATCTCCACATGATTGCTGCAAGCCATGATTAATACAAATGGGATCACTTAATAAACTGGTTTCCAGTGAAAAAGGTTTTAGACGTCATAAGATGGTGAGTTAAAAAATGTTGCTTTTATCAGTTAAATGATTTCAAAGCATAAAATTATTAAGGATGGTGGTTTATTTTAATGTATAGTGTCATCTATTGATAAGCATTCAAATCACAGCTTCTGCTAATAATTGTGTTAATCCGATCTTAACTAAGTTATTAGAGGGAACACTGAGTACAGGCAAAGGGCTGAGCCAAAATGAGGTGTGAAAAATTGAAGGGCTGTTGGACCACAGTACCTCAGCATCTCGAGGTCCTACAACCAGCGTAGCACACCAATTTGCCTAGTAACACAGCCTTACACCTGCTTCAGGTGGGCGTGCTGCTCGGCATTTATGGGCCCACCTGAATATGGCATCAGGCAGGCCTTGGGCATCAATAGGGTGACCAAGGTTTTCAACTCCTGTCCGCCCATTTTTCAGGCACAAAACGGATGGCCGTGAATTGAATTTTCCCCCCAGTATCCTAGCGGTATTAAGCAATGAAAACCAAGAAGCACAAGAACTCAAAAGTGCAGAAATGTCTGCAAGACTGGGCTGTGATAAAGAAATTCCAGTTAAAGCTAATGTTTCTATTGAGTATGTAAAAGGCTGTGCAGAGAGTCTTGTAGGCCAAGAGACTGTTTATATCCTGTCATCCAAGCTCTTTGATCCATGCTCATGTTTTGGCATCTTAGTGTGAAATTTGCAGCAATGTGTCCCAATGCTTGTAGCTTGCTGCTATATAGGGATTTACCAACACCAGAATAGCCCTAAGTAGTGTAATCATGTTTACTTATGACAAGATTTTCAGCCAATATTGTCAATAAGTTCTGTGGAAAGAACTTCCTTGCTGAGCACAGCTCAGTGAGTTTGCTTACGCTTTGGCTTGCAAGGTTGTTGGCATGGCAGTCAAGTGAAAGAGTCTTCTCAACTGTTATAGGTCTTTACCACTGTATGGAAATATAGGAGTTTCCTTTGAACATCATGGTTATATTGCTATTTTGTTCTGAGATCAGAGTTTGTAACTACTGACCATCAACGTGACTAGTGGCACTTACTATTCAATGGTTCATTTCATCCACTCACTATGGGTTTTTCTGGGGTATTATAATTTTAATTTGTTTTCCTCTGCTTTTCTCCCTCTTTCCCTTCAGTTATACAGGGCATTGGTGAGACCACATCTGGAGTACTGTGTACAGTATTGGTCTCCTTATTTAAGGAACCATGTAAATTTGTTGGAAGCAGTTCAGAGAAGGTTTACTAGACTAATACCTGGAATGGGCGGGTTGCCTTATGAGGAAAGGTTGGATAGGCTAGGCTCGTATCTGCTGGAGTTTAGAAGAGTAAGAGGTGACTTGATTGAAACATATTAGATCCTGAGGGGTCTTGACAGGGTGGATGTGGAGAGGATGTTTCCTCTTGTGGGAGAATCTAGAACTAGGGGTCACTGTTTAAAAATAAGGGGTCGCCCATTTAAGACAGAGGGCGCGATTTTGCCAGCCCTGGGGAGGCGGGTATGGAGGCGGGACTGCCGGGAAAATGGCAGAATTTGGGGTCGGGTGCCCAACCCGCCCCCAACCCGCCCCTGTGCCATTTTGCCAGGAGGCGGGTAGCCGACCTGCGCCGGGTCCCGTCTCCTTGGAGGCGGGAAGGGGATTACAGCCACTTAACTGCCTGTTAACAGGCAGATAAGAGGATTATCCCCATTTTACCCACACAAGTGCGGGCTTCCCGAAGGCTGCGAACCCCGCCAGGGTCACTGAGGCGAGTAGTGGGTCTGCGGGGGTCGGAGGGGTGCAAAAGTGCGCTGTGAAGGTAAGTGATGGGTGCAAGTGTGGAGAGGTGAGTATGTGAGGTAAGTGGAAAGTGTTGCAAAAAGTTTACTTACCTTTGTTTCTTCCTGCAGGCTTCAAGAGTTGGGTATGCGAAGAGTCTCGCATCTCACCGGCAGAGATGACAGATGGCCGTTGCATTCTCCAATGCAACAACCATCTAATTTCTGCTAAAGAAAGAAGTTTGATGAGTCTTGAATTCAAGAACTCATCAAACTACAGAGAATGTCAGTGTTTGACAGCTTCACAGAGCTGTCAAATGATGACAATTCATCTGTCAAAAATTTTTGACTGATGAAATGTCATACGCTGACGTTCTCTGTAACCGGCTTTCCCTTAATTGGCCTGCTAAGCCCGCTGGGCGGGCTTAACAAGGTCAATAAGGGAAAATAGCGTGGGTTGGCCACAAATTGATGGGAGGTGGGACATCAACCCGACAAGCAGCAGTCCCGCCTCCAACGTGCCCCCATTGGCAAAATCGCCCCCAGAGATGTGGAGAAATTTTTTCTCACAGAGGGTCGTGAGTCTTTGGAACTCTCTTCCTCAGAGGCCAGTAGAAGCAGAGTCTTTGAATATTTTTAAGGCAGAGGTAGATAGATTCTTGATAAGCAAGGGGGTGAAAGGTTATCGGGGGTAGGCGGGAATGTGGAGTAATCAGATCAGCCATGATCTTATTGAATGGCGGAGCAGCCTCGAGGGGCCGAGTGGCCGACTCCTGCTCCTAATTCGTATGTTTGTATGTTCGTATGCAACATCAACACCTCCTCACATGGTCTGAGATAGGGAATTCCAAAATGCCATGCCACCTTCTGCCTTCACTCATCAACCTTTTATAAGTCTTTCCCAGCTTTGTTACATAGAAAAGGAGCTTTATCTTTCGATCTACAACAACAACTTGCCTTTATATAGCGCCTTTAAAGTAGTAAAAACATCCCAAGGCATTTCATCAGACAAAGTTTGGCACCAAGCTATCTATCTATCTATCTATCTATCTATCTATCTATCTGTCTATCTATCTGTCTATCTATCTATCTGTCTATCTATCTATCTGTCTATCTATCTATCTGTCTATCTATCTATCTATCTATCTATCTGTCTATCTATCTATCTATCTATCTGTCTATCTATCTATCTATCTGTCTATCTATCTATCTGTCTATCTATCTATCTGTCTATCTATCTATCTATCTGTCTATCTATCTATCTATCTATCTGTCTGTCTGTCTGTCTATCTATCTATCTATCTATCTATCTATCTATCTGTCTGTCTGTCTGTCTGTCTGTCTGTCTGTCTGTCTGTCTATCTATCTATCTATCTATCTATCTGTCTATCTATCTATCTATCTATCTGTCTATCTATCTATCTATCTGTCTATCTATCTATCTGTCTGTCTGTCTGTCTGTCTGTCTGTCTATCTATCTATCTATCTATCTATCTGTCTATCTATCTATCTGTCTATCTATCTATCTATTTGTGCCCTTTCAGTAAATTGCATAACATCAGAAATGGAATATTACCTTTGTTGAAAAAAACAGAAAATTCTGGGAATACACAACAGGTCCATCAGCATCTGGTAAACATTTCAGGTACAGACCAGAGACATTAATGTATTTTCTTTCTCTTTTCATGTGCTGGTGGACGTGCTGTGTATTTCCAGCTTCATATTTTAAAATTGAGATTTTCAGCATTTGCGTTGTTTTTGCTTTGCTGGTATTATCTAACCTTTCACCTGTTAATGAAGCCAATAAGAATAACCAGCTAACCAGCAGGCGGAATAGTGGCTTGGACGCCTGACGAGCTTCCTGCTCTATTTCAAATAATGTACTGGGTTCTTTAACATCCACCTGAGCAGGACCTCAGTTCATCCTCTCATCCAAAAGGTATTACCTCTGACAATACAGCACTCCCTCAATACTGAAGTGTCAGCTTAAATTATGTGCTCAAGTCTTGAAGTGAGGCTTGAACTTATAACCTTCTAATTCAGAGGCAGCAATACCACCAGCTGAGCCCACTGTCTCTTGTGGATAAGGTAAGATAACAATCTGTGTATACATATGTGAGACATGTGTGTAACAATTGGCAAGTGGAAATTTATAGTGAACATGTGATGTCCACTCCATGTACTGTAATTGTAATATAGAGAAGACTTTCAACATAAATTAAAATAGAAATTTTACCATAATTGCAGCATCTCAGTATCAATGTTTATGAATAATTCTAATTAATTTCAGTATCTGTTTTCTATCCTGATGTTTTTTCTTAATATTTCAGTTTAAAACTGAGCATTCATTACATCATCTGGAAACTGTCTGGGAGGAGTTACTGAACTTGACAATGTGAGGGAGTAAACTGCTGTATACAGTTGAAATAACTAGGTTCCCCAAAGCACCCTTGGTTAATGGTGTATCTGCTGATGCTCAGTCAACTCCCTCACATGTTAGTGTCATTAACTCCTGCCATGCAACTGGACTATGATTAGGGCAATGATTTGGTGTGGCGTGACAACCCGTAACAAATCTTGCAAATTTCTACATTTACCTGCGAGGGTTTTCTACTTCTGCACAGGCCAGCCCGATTTTCGCTCCATTCATTTGCAGGGCTATGGGGAAAGAGCGGGAGAGTGGAACTAATTGGGGTAGCTCTCTCAAAGAGCCGGCACAGGCACAATGGGCCAAATGGCTTCCTTCGGAGCTGTAAGATTCTATGATAAAAGTGGAATTGGTGGAGAATTAAGAGCTGGCCAAAGTAGAAGCATCATGTGTAGCACAATTTGCGGCCCCAAGTACCACAATTTTGCTTTAAATTGCATGAGGCAGTGGAAATGTTGGTATCGGAGCAGTTCTGAGTAATAACAAATCATTTGCCCTTTCACATCATCACCATACTCCCCATGACAAAAAGCAGAATTTAACGGCAAAAAAATTCAAGATCATTCTAATTCTTGTTGGATGAATTTCCGATTGCATTTCCCGATCCAACACATAAATGATTTGTTCAATGTTACCTTTCACCCTATCCAGTTACCTGATTTCAGACCTGCTCAGTGTCTGCCCCACCATTGGCGGCTGTGCCTTCAGCCATCTAAGCCCTGGAATTCCCTCCCTAAACCTCACCGCCTCTCCACCTCCCTCTCCTCCTTTAAAAGGCTCCTTAAGACCTACCTCTTTGATCAAGCTTATGGTCATCTGTCCTAATGGCTTCTTCTTTGACTCTTGTGTATTTTTTTTTGTCTGATTACACTCCTGTGGAGCACCTTGGGATTGTCTTACTACTTTAAGGGCGAGATACATGGAAGCGCTTTGGGACGTCCTGAGATCGTGAAAGGCGCTATATAAATGAAAGTCTTTATTTCTTTCCCAAAGGATAGCGTGATGCAGGCAATCAATTGGATCATCTGATTCAGGGGGGTCTCAATACATAAAAGTAGGCAAAGGAAAGTGGGACCACGCGATGGCGCTCCAGGGTAATGTATTTCCCAGATTCCAGACATTCCCTTTATTCTCTGAAAGCTCAATCGGTTTTGTTCCAAATCACAAGACTCAACGGTTCGCTCAAAGCTTCAAATGCATTTTGTTAAGCGGGGTGAACTTTTATTTTTGCTTGATGTTGGGAGAGGTTCGTGAACATTTTTTAAAAATGTTGTCTCTCAGGTGTAAACCATTTTAGAATTTTAATGTCCATATATACAGATTACATGTCTGGTCATTATAAGATACACAGTTGTACGGATATAAATGTAGATATAGATTCGAACGTGATTTCAGCAACTTAGAACAAATGATAAATAGTTCATTTGTAAATTTAACGATCTATTTACACCAGTCAAACTTTTCATGTTAAAAATAATCAATACTTAAAAGTCGAAACTCCTTCAAAATTGCGACGGAATAGCTGCGTGTAATCAGCACTGTCAAGAAACAGGAAGAAAAGAAATACTGGACAAAAGTTGAAGAAATGACGAGGAGAACTCACATTGAAACGGATCGGGGCACAATGATTACAATAATTTGAACTTTAAGACAGCGATGTCCACATCCTTTGGAAAAATATACTTCTTAAATGACACAACTGTTTAAAATAAAACATATAAAATAGACCTACGTCTTGGTATGTACTTATTATTATTAGTTATACTACTGTGATGTCCTCCCTAATAATGTGACAATAGACCTGAGAGGTGTTATGGCACTGACAAAATTAATTTGGAGACACGCCTTATTGAAATGTGACTGACAATGGTATATTGTCTATATTTTGCATATATAGAATTTTCAGCAGCAGTCGAAGCAGTCTGGATCAGAATTTAATTTCCCTCTTTATTTTCTTATGTTTGAAATAGTTATTTTTCAAATTTACTTTTATCCGATTTTTTTTTTAAAGTATCGGAACTTTCTACTCGGTAATAATGGTTTTGTTGTTAAATTGCTTTTGAGATCGCTGTTTATTTGCACGACAGTTACAGAGTTAAATAACACTGATAATCCGAGAGAAACAGGCTTTCAAATAAATTACACCCCATGTCTGAAATGTCAAAGTTTGAAACGTTGCAGTTTCAGTTGTCGAGGACCTCGGCAGTAACGTGGACTGCGGTGGGTCCACACGGTTCAACCACTCCTGCTATAAACTAGACTACACATTCCAGGCCACTAAACTGCATGCCATGGGTTTTTGTTTATTTTTTACTGAATTATACAATATCGTGTCGACTTCATACATAGAATAAAAGAACATTTCATTTCGATCATCTACTAAAGGTACAAACCAACTCGTCTATAAAAATCCACATGAATTACATTTGTATACAGTGCATAAGATTACGTTAAAAAGTCAGGTGTCACAATGCGGCTTTCAAATCTTTTCCAAATGCCAAGAAATGC
Organism: Squalus acanthias; assembly: GCA_030390025.1. Classification (NCBI taxonomy): domain Eukaryota; kingdom Metazoa; phylum Chordata; class Chondrichthyes; order Squaliformes; family Squalidae; genus Squalus; species Squalus acanthias. The sequence continues at coordinate 11,097,137 of CM059430.1, forward strand.
TAAAATATGTATTTTTTTTCCCCAATACACATTCAAATTAAAAAGGTAAGGATGTCCTTTTTTTGAATTAAAAATGCATGTTTTAAATGACAAAAAAAAACTATAGGTACGGCAAATATTGCCAACAAACTTCACCCTTGACTTATTTTACAATACTGATAGGTTTTGGAGGCTATGCGGTGTTCTTTACGATGGGTAGCTAAAAATTAGAATAAATAGGAACTATTAGATTGAGCTTCGCTGAAAGTGCCTTCACAAATCGTATCTCTCTTTAGTAATAATCCTGGATCCACTTATTGCTTTAAATAAGGATCCAAACAAAGTTTATATAGACAGGAACGCACCGCGGCTGATGATGGAAACTATTGCAGTGCAAGGCGGGGGGAGCATATTCCACTGGTTTCTCTATAATATCACATTACACAAGGTTTGATATCTTGGTAAGTCACTTGCTGATGATAGTAAGATCCATTAGGTGATGGATGCATTGAAGGGGACGTCATGGCGTTGAAAGAGAAGACAAATTCTTTCCTATCACACATGCTGGGAGACTGCGAGTGATATCGCGGAATTCCTGTTAAAATAAAATGGGAAGAAAAAACACACACACTGATGAAGACATGCCATTCAAGTAAAGCTTCCGTTAGTAAAATGCGTGTCTATCGTTAAAAGGCCAGCCTAGTAATACAATCATCCGCTGCTTTCAAAGGAAAAGCTACGATGTGGAGAATAAAATTAAAATAAAGTATCACAATAGACCTGATCAGATATCACGGGAGTCCATTCTAATACCGTGAAAGGCGCTTAACTTTTTATTGGACATCTGTTATTAAAAATGGTAAATTCCAGATAAAGGTTTGATTGTAACATGCCCATTGGAGACCAATAATCACTGTCACACCTCACCACCCAATAATGCATCAACCTATGAATTATTTTTAATCTATATTCATAAGTCTAATGCCAGCTAACAGATGCCATTGCTGTACTGTCCATTCACTAACATTTAACCTATAAAATGCAAATCTGTAAACATGTGGATGTCAAACTTTGCGTCCCAGATTTCCCATCAAGTCTCCTCACGTTTTATATTCGCGCTTCCATCTCCCTTTGAGAGCTCCACTGATTACTGAAGAAAAACTGCAGCTAGCACAGTCACCCAGTCGGTTGAACTTTTTCGGCTTGTTATACTTTATTTATGAGCCATGAAATGATTGTTAAATATCAGAGATGCTCTGAATGGTTACCAGGATTTGTGCGGCGGGGTTTAAATCACGTCATTGCGAGTTGTCATTAAAAGAACCCTATTTATGCAAGTTTTCTGCCCTACATATTTGAGCACAGAGTATTCACACACGCCAAAGCTATTTAGTTTCATGTTTAAATTAATTTCCTTCGCAGGCTCTAATAACGTGAAGTCTGTCACGCTCAGAAACTCAGCGGCCGCGTAAATTAATTATTTCCGTTGTATTTAAAAGTTGCAACTAGCCGTCTTATCCGACGTATTTGTTTCTCCACATACTTTCTCATTACAATGTAATTATGCCAGTTGAACTTAATCTGATCGTGTAGATATAGTATCATGCTTTATATCATTATGCTGCTAGTCACTGTAACATGCACAAGATTTTTATTATTACTTCCACGAAAAAAATGACTTGGGGATTTAATTTTCCCTATGAATTCCCTTTGATTCACAGAATCTATTCGTGCTTTATCGCGAAATGTGCATCTGCAGTTATCGGTACACAAGCGTTGACTTGGAATCTGCCAGAATAACACAGGAATCGAACTGGTCAAAGTGTTTTTTTTATGGTTGGATTTTGAAAGTTGATCCTAATCTTTACCCTTTAAAAAAAACAAGTACTTGAGATTTAACGTTGTATATTTGCTATCCGGTCTATTTGTATATTGCTGATCCCTGCTCAGAAATAATTAATATTAAAAAAAAATAACTTTTCAAGTCTTTCTCGGGAGAGTTACTACCCCCCCCCCCCCCCCTCCTCCACTCTTACTCTGCAGATTCACACAGTTAATCGTGCTTCTGGCGGAGTTGGTCTGGGGCTGAACTGCACGCTATGAATCCCCAGTAGACGATCTCTGCGGCAGGGAGTCGGCGCTCTGCATTCTGATGTTGTTATTGCCGTCGAATTGGCACCGCAGTAAACACTGTCCCTGCGGGGATGGCATCGAGATGTTTTCTTTGACCACGTTTTGGAATTTGTTGGAAAAACAAAGGACGGTTTATTCTTTCGGTTTGTTATTTATTCCAGCCAGTAGCCAATTAAGTGTGGAGAGAAGGAAGCAACAGCGACTTACTTCCTTAACTTAATGACACTTTTGAAACTCTTCTGCAAGACAGCAGCTATAACCCAGTCTCTTATCATTTTCCTAATTAATCTTACTGGCGCATAGCCTCCGAATAGTTTATACGCAGAGACAGTTTGTATGAAAAATTCTGTCTTTTACAGAGCTCGATTTTTGCCGTTTATCAGTGTGATCAAATCAAATTAGATTTCAATCGCCACAGTGTTTATTCAGCTAGTCTGCGAAATCTTTGCGTTTTAGAATTGCTTTCTATAAAAACTAAATGGCTTTTTTGGAACTACTGCATTAGAAGTTAGACTAATAATTAGTTGAAATCTAATTTAACTCCTTGCTTTTCATTAAATCGCTTGTACGCCAAGAAGTGAGTTTCTTTTCTTACCCTTTTGATTGTTGGTTAAGATCTTCTGCTTCGAGCTCAAATTACAGCTCGCCGACACAAATACAACGCTAAATCGAAAAAAGATTGCTTCTGAAATTATAGATTCTATATCTGGGTTGACCCGTCCCAACCTGGCTGTAGCGCAAATAATCTATTCTATATCATAATATTGATCCGGTTACAGCATGAAACGTACATTCTTAAAATTCTGATTGAAATTATAAACATAAGATTATCAGCTTATCCTCGTAATAGAACTGCTTTTCTGTCGTTTTAATATCGAGTGTCTCCTGCTCTGTAAAGCCTTAATATTTTTGCTAATGTCTAACTGTAATATCATGGTTCTGTACCTTGTATATCGGCAGCGTTGTGGCTATTTTGATGTAAATAGGACTGATCTAGGGAGTGTGCTTGCAGGTTTGAAGTGAGATTCGCCGACGGGTTGCACGGTGATAGGGGCTGCTGTTTGATGTAAGGAGCCCCGTTGTTGAGCGCGGAGGCCGAAGGTGCCCATGCAGAAGCCGAGGTAGTGTACATGGAGTGCGGCTCCATCACCCCACCGCCGGTCAGCAAGGGAGACGCGGGCACCGAGCTGTCGGCGTGGTTGGGGTAGTCTCCTACGGAAGATCCTGTACAGCTTCCCATATAGTGACCATTGTTGGCCGAGAGGTGAGAGACAGAATGTCCTGGTAAACCCATCCCATCAACGTTGCTGGGCAAATGTCCATTCATCATGCTAATGCTACTATCTATAGAAAGGCCGTTCGGAGCACAGGAGATGGGTCCTCTTGACCCTTGGAAGTTATAGGTCTCTGGGATGTGGTTGAACCCCAATCCGTTCATCATGCTGTACATGGGCTTAAGGGCTTGGCATTTCCTGCGAAAGCCCCTCGGTCTGCGCCTGAAGGAGCCCTCCTCAAACATGAACTCGCTGGCCGGGTCAATGGTCCAGTAATGGCCTTTGCCCGGTCTGCCCAGACCCTTGGGCAGTTTGATGAAGCACTCGTTCAAGGAGAGGTTGTGACGCACAGAATTCTTCCAGCCTTGGTAGGAGCCTCGGAAAAAGGGGAAGCGGCTCTGGAGGAACTGGTAGATTTCGCTGAGGGTCAGCCTCTTGGTGGGAGAGCTCTGGATGGCCATCACAATCAGGGCTATGTAGGAGTAAGGCGGCTTCTCCGGGCGCCGTATGCCAGCGTTTGTTTTCTTAGTTTTGGTAGTGGAGGTGGCTGATTCCATCACAGAGGTCTGATTGTTGGCTTTCTCTGTGCCTGTAGACATCGGGCTGGTCTGGGCCGTGCTGTGAGCCGCCGGCTGCTGAATCTCGGCCGTCATTTAGGAACAATTCTCACCAAGCAAGTCACTTTAAACCGGCCGTAAAAGTCCTTTGATTCAACTTCGCCGTATCCTTCAATATTTCCAAAACTTCAAGCTATTTTAAAAAATAAAACTTTTTGTGCTAAAACGAATCCAAAAAAAAAAGTAAAGCGATCAATGCAGTTGTGAAACGCGCTGAGGAGGGAGCCCTTGCTCGGCGCAGTTATCTCTTCAGCTCTGCTGCTTTTTGCACAGGTCGGCTGGACAGGGAGTAGCTTTTCATCGCAGTTGTTCTGGGATCTGCCACGCCAAAGGGATCGCGTTTACTTTATCTCTTGTCATCAGCGTCTCGAACCTCTCGACTGTCAGACGTAAGGAACAAGGAACTCCCCGCCCCGACCCCCCTCCCACCTCGGTCAGGACTGGTGGGCCGTGAATGGGCTTCAACACCCGCCTTCATTTGCGATTTGATGTGGTATCTGTCTTTCTTTACACGTAGTTCAAACCAGCTTTTATTGAGGGGGGTGGGGGGGAATCACTATATATATATATATACACACACACACATGAATATTAATTAAATTCATTTAATTCATAAAAAAACCAAACCTTGAATAAAAGTAAACTGCAAGCCCTGATAAAGGCTTCAAACTAATAACAGCAGAAATTATTACAAAAGTTGTTATTTTGTTTAACAGAAAAAAAGTCAATATAATTTTAACAAAAAAGTATTCCCGTGAGGAAAGTGGATTCTAGAGGTGGTAAAATGAAGTAAAGCTACAGAATAGACGGTCTAACAAGTTTTTTTTATTCTTTAAAAAAGAGATTAAATCTGATAATCGTATAAAATGTTTATTGTACTTTAAGAACCAGTTTATCATTTTTTTGAGAAATCGGTGAGAATAAATTGGTGTTGGATTTTCTAGTATTTAAAATGTGATTCAGATACACACCCAGTCCCTTTTTGAAAACTGATGTTTAATAGACAGGAACATGTACAGGATGTTTATACAAAAACAATGTAAACATCTGCGATCTGCTCCTTTAAAGAAAATTCAGTGAAATCCCGTCTAATACTGTTTCTTTTCCTGTTACTTATAAAATGCTCTTTGTAGCCTCACGCCTGACTGTTTAGATATTCTCTTTATATATGTGTGTATATATATATATAAATAAGTCAGTAGAAGCTGAGTTGTGCCCATTTTCTGGCCCGCAGAGTTTGCCACACGCACACACATTCTGTCACAGCGAGAGAGAGAGAGAGAGAGAAAAGCAGCGACACGAACGAGCAGCCTCGGCGCCTGGCATTGTTAGCAATAACGTGTCGCATCCCCACAAACACTAACCAAGGTAAGGGACATCACAAATATCTCTGCACTTCTTTCATGTGAAGTCGAAGCTTTTTACACGATTAGAAGCCAAGTGTGAGAAACCCGTGCTTTGATTCGTGATTTAGAAAGTGCCATTCTTGCTGTTAGTTGCAGTCCTTTATAAAGATGAACTACAAAAGCAAATGCATGCGACAAGCCGAGACGGCGCCTGCAAACCCTGATATTTTTTTCTCTCTCTGGTAAGCTTGTTAATATAACGTCGAATTTCCAATAAGGCTGGGATTGCGTTGCAGAAGGTCGGTTTAAAGTCATTTAATGCAGATAAAATTGTAATCTAAATTCCCATCGGGATTTACATTTTTTTTACATATGAAATTGTGGCGAAAATTAAGATCTTGGAGGGAATTTGTATCTAATTTCCCCCTGGGAGTTAACTCCAAATTAAAACATGTTTCATTTGAGAGATTCTGTAATTGGTTTGGTTTGTCTCTGCAGTGAAAGTAGGGTTGACTCAGTGTAAGCGACTTAATATTAACGCACTAAATACACTTTTGAAAACAGTAAGACCGTTAAGGCCCCGCCGAACGACTTGTAATAGCAATTTTTCCAAAAAATATAATACATTCCTCATTAATACATTCAGAGTTCTAGGACCCTTTCTACAGCTGTGAGTTTTGGTGTCTCCATTAAACATAATAAAACCACAATATTTACAAAAAAAAAGACACGATTAAAAAGGCCACATCCCTAATGCAGCCTGGTTACAGAGCGCTAGTTTTTTTTTAAAGCGCTAGAAATCAATAATGTACTGCATCTTATAAACTTACGCGATAGAGAGTGCATCTTGCTTTTGGGAAAAATAATTTTGCTAAATGCAAAAGGAAAGTAAAACGTTTAAAAATAAAACTTTAAGCACATAACAGATTAACAATTCTGCTAGACATTTGCGAAAAAGACTCGGTGCAATAAAACTCGAACACCAACAAATGTATTTGTTTTTAAACCCAATGGCGAGAACGATAAAGGCGAAACAAACCTTGCTGGACTCCTCTTTAAACCTGGATGAGGAAAGAGCTCAGAAGCCGAGTGATGTGCTTCCAATGGATAAGACAAATTAGAAAGTTATAAATACAGGGTGTATTCAAGTGACATATTTGCCTAAACAATTTACAGATTCTTTTGTTAATACTTAAGGTAGATTGTTGAATGGGATTTTGTTAAGATGTCTTTCGATCTATTACAGTTTCAGGATTTAATTTCCTTGTTTTGATAGAACGTACGCCCGCGCCTTTTTATAATAATATTATACCCATCTCTTTAATTACTTTACTTTGATGATATTCACAAGTCTTATCCACCTGCACGCAGGCACAGTACACATTAGGAGAACTGTTAGAAATGATATTTCCCCCCCCCCCCCCAGTAAATAAGGAATAGATCCAGACCAGCAAAACAATCATAGGATTGTATTGCACTCACGAATGTTAAAATATATTCCAATTCCATACATATGATTCTAATAATTTAAAATATAAATTGAAAATATAATACGATGATGTGCTTTAAGTAAATTAATTGCTATAGAAAGATTTAGTCTTTGTGAATTGATGAATAAAAGGACCACGCTGTAATGAACAGTTACATTTTGTTATTACTTACATGGGGGTAAACGATTTAGAAATGGTGTTGCCCTATCGTCATGCGTTAAAAACACGACTTTCTGTGATGGACATAATATATATTCATGTGAAGTAGTGTAGTGGGTATAACTTTTCTGAATTCAGTACAAAGCACGGATTGGATAAATAAAATCAATTTCTTTACAATCTATCTGTGGAGAAAGAAAATAACAGCTGTGACCACAGTTGATGGAGTGAACTCGATGAGCACAATCAGGTTTTAAAGGCATTTAGGTGAACTGATTCTGTGACATTTTCTGATGCCCGTACCACAAAGGAACTATTAAAACTAGAATGCTTATTAATTATAAATCAAAATGATTTTTAACAAATTTCCAGGTGGAAATTACTGATGGTTGATTTAATATTGACGGTAATACTATGTTTACCGAATTTAAACAACTTTACGTCTACATTTTTAACATCATCCGTTATAAAATCACCTCTTTTGGAACACCAGTGTTTTACATTTCCCATCCCACTCTCCTGGGGCAGCTTGACCCCCCCTATTAAAAAGCAGTTTCCGTTTAAGATCAGATTCGGCAGTGTTGATTGTATGTGAGGCACAAATAAAATTAATAAGAGGGGAATTATGCTCCACGTCGACCCAGGTTTTGGTTAAGTTATTGTAAACAGGCTGCGCAATCAGTGACCCTGTTAGCCAGGGCCAGGCATTTATCAGCGCTCAGGGCTGAGGTAGAGAGCGAGCTCAGACCACCCACCGCTCCAGTTAAGGCACGCGTGCGCCCCGTTCCATTCCCTGCTTTTCATTAACACCAGCGGCTCCCCCCAAGATCACCTTCGACAGGGGATTTTTTTTTAAACTATAAAACCCTCTCTGCATAAAACTTCAGGGTAGCCATGGAAATTGATCCCTAAACGTTTATGCAAGGCGAGGGAGGGGAGTGGGGGGTGGGGGGTGGTAGTGACAGGAGTAATTCCATCAACTGTTAAAAGTGTTTTTTGCCCCCAAGGTGGTGACAGAATAATGTAGTGTCTTCTTAATGGACGCACAGGGACGGTCCGTGAACGTTAAAAAAAACTTGCATAAAACGCGACCCAGTATTTGGAGACCAGTTGCCCCCCGCGTTAGCGATATGTATTGAACGGCTGGTTAGCAATTGTGTTGTCTTTGTCTGTCTTATCTATCTCTATATCCAGCTGACATGCGCGAAGCCATGAGTAATATGGAAAGGAAAGGGGCACATCAAGTAATAGAACAAAGCATGGTCCCGTGATTATTGTCCCTCAATAAAATATCGACTCACAAAAGAGTTCGTATTAAAGAATGTCAATATTGTGATGTAAAGAGCTGTATATGATTCTGTGGTAAAAGGTACACGATAAAAAAAATCAGTAAAGCTATTTTCCTGGGTGCTTTATTGTGCATTACGTTTAGCAGTAGTTTATTTTAGTTATATATAATCTATACAGGGACAACGCCGGCAGACTGACCAGAGGAATTCCTACACTGGCTTGCTGGCCCATCTTAACTGGACTTTATTAGATGAGGGAGATTAGGGTGCGCATGACGCGGAGGAAATGCTCTTTCAGTTGAACTATGTTTTCTGTTGCTCAAGGGATGTGTTGACAGGGGAGAAAGCGTACTGACGTGTTAATATAATTTAAGTTTATGTAACCACATAATAGATCGACTCTTGTCCACTGGATTTTAAATATTAAATGCGCTTGGCATGGCAGGAAGAAAGATGGCATATCCTGGGGGAAGGTGCTGAGATCTCTGTTTTACAGTCACGTATAATCCAAATTGATCAGGGGCACCACGTCTGGAGTGATTTTATGCAAAGTAGAAGACGCACACCTATAGTCATTTAAATGCGATGGAGATTAAAAACAAAGCGGGTTGAAATGAATGGGGTGCAAATAAATTGAGTGGGCGATAGGTGACATTGTTACTTTGCCTTATTGTAATAACCGCCGTCTCATCATATACCCGGTAGCTGCACTAGAGCAAGATGCTGAACGTCGGTTTCTTCTGAATGGTAATTTGCTCCTTTGTCCCCATTTTATGACTTGGACGGAAATCGTGGACAGGCCAAATCCCCACAGTCTTCATCCTGACTTTCTGAGAGATCGTTAACATTTTTTACAATCACTTAGTAAGAAAAGCGCGGGTGCAATTTTCAACGTAAATACTTTAATTTTATTGAAGAGGTGAATCTTTTTGCTCAGAAGATGCAAATTACTTTTGTGGCGTCCCCCGCTCGACCCATCCCGGCTGGCTCTTCAACTGAAGGCACAGATTTTTCCATGACGTTATTCCATGAAATATGTGACAACACTGTAAGTCGAGGGAATTTACAGCCTCTTTCTGATGTCTTTTTTAGTACTTGCATCGCTAGTATTAAACAAAAAGCACAATTCCAGTCTGCTTTAAAGCAAACAATGGCACGTCAGTCAACAGACATAAATATGTAATTATTTTCAGTTTCCTCTATCAGAAATCCAAACTGTGAGAAGGGAAGGCGGTTTGTGACAAAATCATCCACTAACCGCTCTTGCCACCCTGTGAGCAGTTTGCGTGTTGACACCCTTGAAGTAATGAACTACAGGAACATGGTGCAAGTGCATATATGTTACAATAATGTAAATGAATGACCGTGATTCTGAGACATGCCCAGCCCCTTTGTACCTTTTACCTGCTCTAAGATACTGCGGTTCTTGAATGGAAGTTTCAACGGGTTTCATGTGTGTGTGTGTATCATTGTTCGTTGCTTTCCATTACCCTTTCCCGTTGTTTATTGCGCTCATGGGTTTATGAATGATCCGTCTGCCTCGTATATTAATTGGAATTACACAGGCCAATGATTGGTAATTGCCAACCTGGGATGAAATTGACCTGCAACTGCACACTGTCGGGAGCAGGATATTTGCATGTATCGCAGCGTACAGTTTATAAATAACAAAATCAAAACTTAAGATTTCTGAATGTAATTCGGTAAAATAAGATTTATGTTAATGGGAAAATGTTTTCACAGATCCTCCGAGACAAAAGACGAGCTTTTCTATCTAGGCTGGTGCAGGTGGGGTAAGATTCCCCTGGACATATTCTGCCAAGTATTTTGTTGTTACCGCCGCTATCTTTTTAATTATACTTTATTAATTATCTTTTTAATTAGGAAGATAATATCGGTTTTATTCAATTAGAGCTGCGCATTACGAAATATCACAAGAATCCAAATTTTGTATCCCCATATACCAAAACTTATGATTGCACGAGGGGTTCTTAATAAAAATCACACAGGAACAGACTATTCTTTCCCTAGGTTTTGACTAATGAAATAAATATTAATTACGCATCTGATATTTTGACTTTTACAGCGACTACATTCACTATGAACTCGTCTTTGCAATAAAATAGGTCACTTTTACTAAACATTCTGCATTAAGCAAATTATCTCGATCTCTAATGTTCTGCTGTACAATCCAACTCTTCAGGAGGAGTTCCAGCTCCATTTAAATTCAAGACAATTGTATTTCTCGTACTTCACATAAATAGATTGTGAAACGAGCAGATTTGGTGTATTGAAGAGCAGTGATGAACACGTTTAACGGACATGGACTCATACTTTGCAGAGTGAGTGTCTAATATGCAATGGTTGTGGGATAACAATATTAACGTGTTTTAATAAACAGAATCAGTGACTGCCGTAATTCTTACCAATATAGGAATTTAACCCAACAAACCCTTTCCTAAGCCCGCATCCCCAAACAACCTGTATTAACTTTTCGTGAAACGTCCCAATGCGCTTCACTGGAGCGTAATCAGACATCTTTCGTTTAGGCACGCTACAGCCCTCTGGACTCAATATCGAGTTCAACAATTTTAGATCATAACCTCAGCTCCAATCACATTTATATTTTATTTTTTCCACCCTTTTATTTGTTCCCCCCCCCCACCTTTTTTTTCCTCCTAGAAGCTGGCAGCTGTCCTTCATTCTGCCAGTGGATTTCACATTTCATTCAGCCTTAATCTGTCACATTAACATCACCTCTAGCCTTGCATATCTCTTAATGTCTCTTCATCTCCCCCTTTGTTCCTTTATCCCCTCCCCCTTTTCCCAGCTTTACCCTGGCCTTAAATCTATTTGATTTCCAGCTCTTCCCAGTTCTGATGAAAGGTCATCGACCTGAAACGTTAACTCTCTTTCTCTCTCCACGGATGCTGCCTGGCCTGCTGAGTTTTTCCAGCGTTTTCTGTTGTTATTTCGGATTTCCAGCATCCGCAGTATTTTGCTATCAAAAAAATTAAGTTAATTGTTTGCACGTAATACTCCACAGGGTTTAATGTTCCCCCCCATTAAATACAGTTAAACCCATCTGCAGATCCGATATAAGCACATTTCGGATATAAGCATCTCGATAGCGAGTCCCAATTTAGCCCTGAATTGCAAAAAACTGGTATAGCTGTCACTTGTCTTATAAGCAGGCTCGATCAGAATCAGCTTTAATGTTTACCCCAACCGTATACACAGAAGAAACGAAATGGCAATATAATTTTTGACCCTCTTATGAATCAGTGGCCACTCATATTTCACGTTTATCGAAACCAGTTTAAGCAAGTATAAAAAATGCTGTATCTCGGTTCATTTTTCAAACTGCCACTTTTATCAGCTCCGGCGAATTCGAGATAAATGGATTCCAGATCTCCTTCTCTTCGATTGATTTTTTTAGGAGATGCAGCAGGAAAATCACCAGCTGGTCCATTTAAAAGTTTATGCAATCGGTAAAATGGTGATGCTACAGCTTTAAATGTTGAGTGCATTGTTTAAGTGAGCATGCCTATGGGGGATGGGCATTGCAATTCCACCGAGCAGCACTAGAGGTCTCACTTCGAGGTTCTTATTGGTTGAAAGGTGCACTGAACAGGGTACTGACATAGCCGACTTGACTTTAAGTAAACACATATGATAAGGGACTATCACTGTTAAGTGAATATAATTAGAAACAAATGCATATCTACAGCTATTTCAATGGTGCTGGTTTAGCGAATTTTTGGCCAGATCAAACCTCAGTCAGTTTCCATGTCTCTTCATGGCGATACCCGCAAAATAATGGCAATGTGAACAAATTAAGGAGGGCAACATGTTTTCGTGCAAATGATCATACAGCAGAGAAAAGATAAATCTGGAGTAAAATAGAATACAGTCATACCCAATATACACTAGTTAAACATTCCCTCAGATACCGGGAGCAAAAGATATTTTTTTAAAAAGAATGTGTTAGAACTTTGAAAGAGAAAATGGTGTAAATGCACAGCAGGCCGGTCAGCGTCTGAAATAGAATGAAAGGTTGGTTGGGGTCTGCCCTTCACCAGAATGGGTTAGACTCTGGGTTGGGAGGCAGTGAAGTGCATGTGTTATCATTACCGTGAAAATGGGATATATGAGATATGCATCTGAAAAACAATTGGTAAGAACATAAAGACACATCCAATAATAGAAGTAACGGGATAGGGAATTCCGAGATCTACACAACATAACTATTTTCTTTCTTGCACAATAGTAACAATTTAATAAACCCCCTATACTAAACGTACCCGTAAATATAATCCAATCTAGTATGATGGAAATTGAATTGTACAGGCTCACGTTGAGACAGTTTCGAGGTTATCTGAATAGTAATATGTAAGTAGTGAATTTTCTTTGCAGTTGAATTAGAACAAAGAATTACACATTCTTTGCAGTTTCTAGATTGTGTGTTTCAGCTTTGGAAATACTTTTTAACAATGGTTCTTGCTATAAAAACAACGCTCCTCGGGATCCAACAAGAAAGCTCTTGTCAAATGCAGTGTGCCCAAAACCCATCTGTGCAAATTTAATATAAGCACATTCCTGGCAATGGTTTAATACATGCTGGTCGTTCCAACTTTGCAATTGTGTTCCTAACATAGCCAGTGATGAGTGTAGTCAATGTTGTTAGATGCAAGTTTTGTACAACGTCTCTGTGTCTCTCCCGACTTGCCACATAAACCAGGATTATACTGGTTGAAATTCGTTTTTTCTCCAGTACGGGGAAATGGCAGATGAGAAGCGCATCTAAGAAAGATAACGTGGGTTGGTGTAAGAACCGAACAAAGGCTCTCTGATGTTAATGATCAGATCTACTGGAACAAATACTTCTTGGAGTCAAAGATTAAAAAAGATAGACGGTTTATAATGATGTAAGATTAACTGCCAAGTTTAATATTCTGATATCTAAATACAGTACTGTCCATCTAGAGTGAATGACATGTTCGGATCATTAATTGCTCTCGACTGGCCCTGTAGCACCGAAAGAACAAAAGCAAAGTGAGTTCAGTTTTTAGATATGAAACGACTGGGAAAAGTTATTGAGACTTGGGCACCCACAATAGAGACAAAATAGTCATTAGGTATATCCGTCATTCGGGTTCAACTTTCTTTAATTTCGTTAAATTATATTAGAACAGGTCTTAAGAATTTTAGATTTAAAAATAGTTTTGTTTTTATGAAAGCAATTCGCTTAGGATTTCATGATTCAATTAATCACATTATAATTTAGCACATTTCCTTCATCCTCTGGAAAACTCTGACTTGTGTTTTGTGCAAAGACTTTAGCAATAATGATATCTCTAAGGTATCATTTACTAATCGAAGGAAAATGCGCACTTTCTACCCAAATGAGCCAGTTTAAAGTAACATGGAACAGCCCGGGGGTGCCAGCATACACGTGTCGCTCAAACGCCGCTCAAAGGCAGTAAAGGCACACTCGCTGAGATTTGCTAAATAATTGAACACTTTCAAATTAGGTAAACATTTGATAAAAAAAACAAGCTCTGATCTCAAGTACCTAACCGGTGATTAGACGGATTTTACAAGGTTCCATTTTACTTGTTTTGAGATTATATACAATGCAAATCACACCCATTTTCGTTGACATGCTGTACACAAGAAAAGGTAAATTGCTGTTAAATGAATACAGGATTATATTTAGCACGAATTGGCAGTACTGGAGACTAAAGGCAACCTCTACTGTATGTTGTTTGATAGTCAAATAACGAAAAATGAAAGCGGTGTGCTATCATCCTATGCTGTTTTTCAAGTTAGGAAGTGTTCACTTTATCATATATAAACATTATTGCCTTTTGTCTCATCTGCTACAGCGTAATATATTGTTATTTGCATTTTTATTAATCCAGGATTGCTATTCTAACCAAATAAAACTAAACTGGCAATATTTGGTTATTCATGATATTATTATGTGTTGCTGAGCTTTTAAAAATATGGCAATTCGTGCTGATTGTCACACATGGTTCCTTCCCAGTGGATGTATTGCTGTACATGTGTTGGCATCCTCGTTTGGATATAGAAAGTACTTCCAGACACCTCAAGCTGACTTCTATAGATTAAAAGACATACGACCATCCCTCTAGTAACCTGGGTCCAATTGCCACAACTACTTCTTTGCCTTTTCATTACTGACTGGTGAAATCTCTTTAGGGACGCGGTGGGTTGAGCATTAGCAGGAGTGGGGATTGTAAACTGCTGTTAGTTTACTGTGACCTGTCGTTTCCTAACCCTTCTTTGGTCGAGGTAGCTTCAAGGATCTCTCTATAGGCTCTGAGGTAACCAAATATAGCCCTCTCAGTGTTCCTGTCTATTTTCCAACCCCCGGGTTTGCCAAGATGCAGCGCAGAAGAACCCCACTTCAGCCACCTGGGGAACATTTCCTACCTGTGCAACGTGTAGGGAAATCGTAAAGGCGCTTTAAACAAGAGGCTTATCATTTCGTTATCTAGTGCACCGAGGAAATCTTTCTCCTTTTTGGCCAACAACGTTTTCCAATGAGTTCTTAAGTGTGCGGTATCTGTATTTATTCAGGCATGTCATCAAGATGAGAGGTTATAATTTGCAAGTCATAAGCAAGTAGACCCAAACTACTCAAAGCGGTCATTGGTGTATGTAATTCGAATCTTCAAATTTGATGCGTTCTTGAAGTCTAACCATGTAACTGGTTCATTTAATAAACTGGGAGAATACCAGGTCGCTCATACAAAGCAAACATGATTTTCAGTCCAATATTTTGGTCATTTTTCGTTTGCACTGTATCTGAGTATCTGAGTAAAGCCCGAAAAGCTTCATTCTGAGCTCGCAAACCATTCATACATCCCAGCAAACACTTAGAGGAATAATTCCACTGGGATATAACCGTGTGGAAACGATGCGCGCTGATTTTTTATTTATTGCCCTTTGCATTCTTCATTTTAATGATCTTTAGAAATTCAAGCGAGAAAACGCCACGCAGAGAGGGATCCGAATGATTTGCAGATTTTCCATCATTTTTTCCTCATAGAACATTAAATGCTTCTAGACTTGTACACACCAGGCAATCTGCGAATCATGGCGATTCATTGAGGCCGCTCAAATAGATCAGGCGGGACAATATTGGGGAGGTTACATGCTATGGCCTTGCAGACACTGTGGAATATGCTGTCTGCAGCTATTTTCTGTGATTGTGCCATTAGTTGGATGGGAGCTGTCCTCCGTTCGTGTTGTACTCATCCAATTCAATCTGCAGAACGCTTATGTATTAACTTTTTTTGTAGAAAGAACTGACCAGTGTCCCAACTAGCAGAAGAAAAGCGATCGTGAGCGCGGGATTCTGCTTCCTCCAGGCTGCACCATCACCGAATAACAGTCTGGATTTTAACCTGTTAATGGCCGCGCCAGCATTCGCGCATCGCGCCCTAAACTAACACAGAGCAGTTGGATTTCTATTTTTGGGGGAAAAAAATCTTTTGTCTTTACTTTCTGTTGTGCTGGGTGACACTCGATGTTATTTTCTCAACGCGCCGTTCTGTTAGACAGAATAACAGCAAAAGTAGCAAGAGAGTTGCTCAGAAGTTAAAGTGTTCGAAGGGTTTAACAAAAAGTTCATTATTTCAAAACTCACGCTGCTGAAAGCTAAATAAGCCAATCATTTTCTCGATGGGTGGTATCTGTGTAACTCAACATAGCTACTCCACATTCTCGCTTTGATGAATTGATGCTATAGTCACAAAGGACATCAATCATAAAACACACATTCCATTAATCACGATCAAACTTGCCAGCAGACACAGCCAGTAACTTGGCCCATTTTCAATTTCTGCATTTGTTGAACTAAACGTTTGTCCAAAGTAGTATGGGAGCACGTTGAGGTTTATAGGGGAGAGAGTCACTATTGCGAGCCAACATGTTTTCTACTGCTCCACGCACTTGCGTCTTCCTCCGATACGACACATGTATTGTCAACCAAAAATCCGCATTGTGTGGTTATAATATACAAACAACAATCTTTATTAAGCTGAATGCAATCCCAAGCCTTAAAAAAAACCCACATCAAAATGGATGCAATTACCTTTTAGACCACACAATCAACATTAACGAATGCAGTTGTTCTGTGTCGCATCTGAGACTTTTGGGGGTTTCTTTGATGTTTCTTTAAAACCCATCCTGAAATCTAGTTGACCAAGCAAAGTATTTACCAATTCCAGATTGCTGAACTTTTCCCGCACCATTAAAATGCACTATTGAAAGCACTGGACTTGAACACGATATAGTCCTTTAAAATATGCTGTTAACAAGTATTGGGGAACCACGGGAGACTAGAAATGAATTTGAAGTTCAACTATTTGTATCGAAAAAGCTTTTATTTGTTGATTGCACTACCCCCTTCTGAATCATTAACCGGTCAGTTTCATAAATTCAAAAACAGACATTCGACTTAGTTTGATTTAGTTGAATGCAAGGGTTAAAATACATTGCAGTGTCGCCACTACTCCAGCCCCAGTGACATCCAGATCACTGTTCTCAGACTCATCGCAAGAGTTCATGATAATGATGAGCTTAGAGTCTCCTGGCTAAGCTAGTTTAAGTACTAACTAACTCCAGGCAGTGGAAGACCACAGACAAACGTAAGGTTACGGTTAGTATTCTAACCGATCTTGCGACAAATATAAATATTCTCGGCAACGAACTATCACTACAAGAGTGTGCAGTCTCTTAAAAAGTGACTGGCATGGGTTAGGCATAACAACTGAAAATCGTGGCGATGCACTTTTAATGTATTTGTGTTTGAATAAGAATTGATTTATTAAAATATAGTGACGGGGACAGTACTTTTTGGAAAGGGGAATGCATATTTCCCGCGTGTTTTTAATAAAAGTTTTATACTTTCAGTAACACACAGATAACTGAATAAACGCAGATTATATTTTTACTTACTTAAAGAATCTTAAATGTATTCACATTTGTTCAGATGGGCTCCGTTTTTAATATTCCGTTTAGGAGCAGGTACCTGGAGCACAGTCTGCCAGTGTTCTCAAAGTGGGACACTGAACTTCAAAATCCTAGTGTTAAATTAGATTTTTTTGCTAAGAATGTCAGAAGATAATACAACCTATTCTATTAGTGTTCATTTACACTATAATTTTAGTCTCACTATGAAGCATCACAGTGCCAATATGACTCCATATATAAGTGATGGGAGACTCCCTGGTAAAGGTAGTCTCCTATCTCCTGGGCACTTTTTAAACCTTCCTGGAGTTGTAACCTAAAACCTGATCAAACCTAAAACATTCCAATCTGACGAAACTATCATTGAATTCTAGTTGAGATGAGCCTGTGTCTACTTAACACTCAGACTTTGTTGCTTTAAAAGGACACAGCTCCATTTCAGAACAAAAAATACATTGCGCTTTTTCAAGTATAGCACTCTTGTCCTTATAGAACAGAGTGTCATTTTGACTTACCATGGGCAATGTTACAATAGTGTTTTTTCTTAAAAAAAAATGCTTGTTACATATTCTGGGAAAGGCCCCATAATGAAGAGCATGATAATTACAGAATGTTTTATTCATTTTTAGGAAGCTTTTTCAGAATCTTCTACCAGGATGTATGTTCATGGTAACACATCCAGAATCTGATTAAATTTGGAGATTTCCTTTTCCCTAAACGTTTAGGGTGTTTATTTTACGCTGCACCCAGAAATAAAACTGTATTTACATTTTTGTGAGGTTGACATTCCACAATGTAGTTGCATGGTTGCCTACACTTAAGCAGGTCAGTAAAATATGAGACATGTTGATATATTTGAAATCTCGATACACAAAACTCTCAAAATCTTTCCAAGTTATATTGTTTACAAGATATACAGCTTGGCATGACTTAATGCAATGACAACTGTATGATTTAAATTTATACCTTACGGGCAGTTCAATATACGTGCATGATTTATGGCACTCTTTACCCACTATGTGTTTGTGATATAAGCTGTTGTGTATGATCCAAGTTTACATACAGTGAACTGCAATAATGTGCAAACTTCAAGTCCTTACCACAGGCAAACTCATTAATTTGTCAAATAACGAGTTTACAGACAGCTCTTTCCCTCCACACATACCCACACAAGCAACATTAAGATGACAACAAGTACAGTTTTTGCAACAGCTGATGAATGGAACCTGAATAAAAAGAAAATACAAAATTGCAAAGGTTAGGTTAGAACTTTTTGCCCAATGTATGTGTTGATTTGTTATGAGGAAAGGTAATTACATTTCAGGGTCTTTTATAAACTCATACATACATACATATATAGTGACATAGTCCACAGCACAGACACAGGCCATTCGGCCCAACTGGTCCATGCCGATGTTTACGCTCCACACAAGCCTCCTCGCACCCCTCTTCATCTCACCCTATCAGCATATTCTTCTATTCCTTTCTCCCTCATGTGTTTATCGAGCTTCCCCTGAAATGCATCTATGCTGTTCACCTCCGAGTCAGCACTCGTGCAGCTTTAGGAAATGTGGTAAAGTGTTGATAGGAAATAAGATATGGAAGTTCAGTGATCTGAAGGGAAAAATTATATCTTACAGAGTAGCTCAGTATTGGGTGGTATTTCAAATGGAACATCAATCCTTTTGTTACTCTGTCACACTGGGTAACAAATGAATAATTTCCTTCTAAAGCTAAACAGAATATTAGCAAGATACAAACTGAATAAGCATTGCGATTAGAAAGCCCAAACTAAGTAATCTTATTTAGTCTGCAAGAATACATAAACACTGAAATACACTACAATATGTTTGCTTTTAAATTCTTCATTATTTTGGTTAAAGCTAGACCAAAGTACAACAGGATTTAGATATTTTTCCGATGATATGACTTGCTAAGATGCTAAGGTTTTAAACTGATCCAGTTGATCACTTGGTCAAAAATATGCAATATTATTCCATAGCTTTCCAATTGAACTTGTACAATTGTTTGATATGAAAAGTACATGAAAAATTGTTCCATAAATATGTTAAATGTTGGCCGTGAAACAAAATAAAATCCATTATGGATTCAGCAGAAATGACAAAAGAAGTAAATGATAGATTTCGAAGGTAATCTCTTTAAGTAGGTTTTAGAAGTAATTGATAATGTATCTTTTGAATGGGGGAACTGATAAGACTGAGAAGTGAATTATTGCACATTAAGAATACCCACCTTCTCAACTTCTGTTTATCCATTTGTAGTATTTTAATTTAATAATGTGAAGGAATAATTAACATGGCATTAATATATGACACATCCAACGTTCCCTGTAGGCTGCACTATGTTCTGCGCAGCCTGTTTCTTTCAATGCGCGGTCACTTTAAATTTCTGCGCCCTCATGGTATTTCCAATGTAAAAGCTTATGAGCGGCCTGCGCAGGACCTTGCAGATTACTGCGCGACTGCGCACGCACACAGCTTAGAGGGAACATTGGACATATCCTGATTTTATTCTGTATAATAACTCTTTTACCATGCTTATCTATAAAATTTCTAACTTCTCAGTGTAAATTATATTCACTTAATTAAATAAGGATTTTACATGTTGAAGGGTTTCATAGACGTTTATTCCACAACAGAGGTCGACAGCAAAATTCAGCAGCCAAGAATTCAAAAGGCACAATGAGTAGCACTGCTCCGCCTTATCAGTGGAACAAAAATCACATTAATTAAAAAGTATTATTCTGTTTATCTTATAGGTGTATTTTGTTTTTATTTTGTGCTGTTGTTGTACTGTGTTAGTTAGGTGCAGAGTGTGGTGCACAGGCAGCAAGACTCTCGTTATAGTGCCTGATTGTATGTCTCACTCTGTTCTCCAGGAAGGTGCCATGTGTATGGATGCTTACACACACATATAGAGGCAGCGCTTCCTCATGAGATTAAAAAAAGATTCTGCTTATATTTATAAAGTGCTCCCAAAGTCCAGCAGGCTACCTGAGCACTTTTTAAACCTGTTTGACACTGCACTGGACTATATTCTATATGATATCAAGCCCAAGCGATGTGAGATGGCTCCCCAAAGGAGTCTCTCACTGCTTAGTTTATGTGCACTCTGGATCTCGATTACGACCCGACTGCAGAATTATTTTGCCACTTGTGCTTCATTCTGAAGGAGGAATTGCTTTGTAGATACACACAAGTGATAATTTAACTGCACTACTTGCGTTTTCATTCTTAAATATTATTGTTACTTTTGAATCTGGGGATGGAAACGGTGTAAAAGATCATTTCCTTCCAGTGCAGAATAAATTGGGTTACATAAGTGAGGGTAAAATGATTATTTCGAGCACAATGATAGCTGCACTATTTATTTGGGAAGATGGGAGACTTTTCAAATTATGCCAAATGTTTATGCAGTCAGTGTGGAAAGAAATAACTTGGATGCTTGCACTAGCAACATGTACGAACAATTATATAATGGACTCAGAATGCGTTGGTTATGATGAGTAATATTGTTTCATATTTAATGAAAACATTTATTGGAATATAGACTTATTAGAAATTATGGGGGAAGAATAGCTCTGGTCACTTAGCGCAGTGATATCATAAATGCATTTTGTTTATGATATTGATATGCATAGAAAAGAAGAACTTTGTATTTATATACCACCTTTCACTTCCTCGGGATGTCCTAACGTGCTTACAGCCAATGAAATTTTATGCGCAGTTACTGTTCTTCTGTAGGCAAACATGGTAGACAATGTATGCACAGCAAGATCCCACACGCAGCATTGAGATAGTGACCAGTTAATCTGTTTTGGTTGAGGAGAAATGTTGGCCAGGACACTTAGAGAACTCTCTGCTCTTCTTTGAATAGTGCCAAGAGATTTTCTTCAATGTAACCACAGCAGTTCTTCCCCCTTCGTGTCCACTTAGCAGACAAGGATTTCATCTAAAGAAGGCTAAAGTCACAAAATAAAATAGCTGGATATCTTCTCCAGTGCTGTGTTAGAATTGTTTTATGAAGAGACCAAGAACTCATAAAACATCTAACAACTAGAAACTAGAAGGCTGTGTGCCGGATTTAAAAAGAGCCACGTTTTACACAAGATTTGCAAAATTAAAAACTTGCAAGTACAAGTTGAATGCCAGCAAATGCATAACTAATTTTGCAAAAAATAATTTTTGGATCAGGATATTTATAAACTGATAAAATAGACAATTTGTAGATCTTTTGTCCTAATAAACACCAAGAAACACTACGCTTGGATCAAGATTTCTATACACTAGATAAAAATAATAAGTTTTCAAATTTTGTACTGTTGTCCATTTAATTATTCACTTGGCAATTCAATCTAAATAAAAATAGAAAGGTGGAACAAATCATAATTTATACAAAAACTGATCAACATCTAAATGTTTGCCATGTTTTAGTGAAATTTGGCACTGGACTCTGTTTTGTGCAGAAATCAAGAAAAATCGGCTATGTTTTAAGCTTAGGTAAAGATTTTGCTTTTAAGCATTATATTGAATTAGGAATTTTACACAATAGCAATGAATGGAAAGTGGATTACTCTAATAGAATGACACGCTGGTTGATGGCTCAGCTAATTCAGACAGTGAACCGCTGAGGCATATGGACCAGGGTGCCAGGTTCACTTTCCAGTCTAAGCTAAGTTAACTGATCTCAGTCAAAGTGGCATTAGGAATGTTACAATTAGCCCCAGAGACCCTGGGGTAGAGTTTTCACTTTAGGCGCAATCAGGAAATTGCGTCCAAAATGCATTTGAAATTCCGCTGGTTAGGTCACACTTCAAGTTTCTGCGAAAATTCATTTGCATAATCACAAACGTAAAATCTTCCATGAACCAGGGCAATCAGGCAGTGCAGTAGAGCGTAATTGTTTCTTTTTTTCTTTCCATTAAAAAGTATTCCTTGATGTATTTAAGAGTGGTAACCTGGTGCAGTTTTATTGATACAACTAAAAATGGGTTTATCACCAAAAATAAGCACTTTTAATAATGGTGTCTAGTCCTCCACCAGTGAGTAACCTGATTTAAAATCACTGAAAATGCCTTAAAAAAAAGATTATACTGAACCATTTAATAGTTTCATTGGTGTACACTGGTCAGTTTCTTAGAAAATTACATATTTTTTGATATGAAAATACTTTAAAAATGTGCCTACTAGAACCTGTGCACCTAAGAAAATGAACGCAAGTTGAAGAGCCTTTCCGAACCAATGCAACTGGTCAGTTTTGTGGGCGGGGCCTGATTCGGGCGAATTGAATCTTGAACCAGCATAAAAGATCGTGGAAAACACGAGCGTGAGTGGTTTTGGGCGTAACTCACTTGCGTTTAAAATTCCCCGATCTTTTGCGCTGCTTCGGCCGATTCTGCAGGGATTGCGCTGATAAAACTAACGGGAACAATCGTAAAATCGACCCCTCCCCCTGAGTTTAGGAGTGGAAAATCAACCAAGCGTTTCCACTCTAATCCAGTGATCTACTGCATGCGTGAGTATTGGGTAAGGGTTAGATTGACTTGGCTGTGATACCTTTGTGATCGAGTAGTCTGTTGACACTCACTGTCTAGGCTTACACATGAATAATGGCCACTTAGTCAAGGTATTAGAGAGCAAACTAGTGCCTGTGTAACCGATTACAACAAAGAGTCATCAGGAGGGGAAGCAAGTCATTGGCAGAAATAATGGAGGGAAACAAAAAAAATTATATGCTTGGACATATGTTTATCTATTTCTCTGTTTACAGATGCTACCTGACCTACTGAGTTTTTCCAGCATTTTCTGCTTTTATTTCAGATTTCCAGCATCCGCAGCATTTTGGTTTTGTATTACTGTTTAACTCCCTGCCACTTCTCTTCTAGGAATGTCATAGAGTCCAGGTCCTCACCACTCGCTGCGTAAAAATGTTTTTTCCTCACGTCCCCCCTGCATCTCTTGCCCAAAACTTTAAATCTGTGTCCCCTAGTCCTTGTACCATCAACTAGTGGGAACAACCTTTCCCCGTCTAGCCCATCCAAACCCGTCATAATCTTGTACACCTCTATCAAATCACCCCTCAACCTCCTTTGCTCTAATGAAAACAAATCCAGCTTCTCTAACCTGTCCTTGTAACTAAGATCCCCCATCCCCGGAACCATTCTGGTAAATCTCCTCTGCACCCTCTCAAGGGTCTTCACATCCTTCCTAAAGTGTGGTGACCAGAACTGGACGCAATACTCCAGTTGTGGCCTAACCAGCACTTTATAAAGGTTCAGAATAACTTCTCTACTTTTGTACTCAATACCTCTATTTATGAAGCTCAAGATCCCAATGCTTTGCTAACCACTCTCTCAATATGTCCTGCCACCTTCAGGGACCTATGCACATTAACTCCCAGGTCCCTCTGTCCCTGCACACTCCTTAAAACTGTGCCATTAAGTGTATATTGCCTCTCCCTGTTCCTTCTGCCAAGGAATGCCCACCTTGAAGAAGTTCTGCTCTTCTCTCCGACGGGATTTCCATTTGTCTCTTTTACCTTGTTCATCTTCATTGCTTTCTGTTTCCCTTGTGTTTGCCTTCCATCCTATCACAGACCTTCCTTTTTGTTCTTTCTTCCCCTCCCCCCTTTCCCTGCCCCTACACTTGCTTAAAAACCTGTTACATCTCCAACTTTTTCCAGTTCTGACGAAGGGTCATCGACCTGAAACAATGGCCCAAAAATTAGTGAGGGAGCCTTCGTGCGAGGGTAAGGCTTCCCCGCGATCTCTCACTGCGCGTTGGCTTTTTCATTCCCAGCTCGCACGAACTTGATGTTCTGGACAGCTGCTGTGCTGGGCTTCCGTATCCCACAGGCGCAATTAATTCGTGCGAGCTGTGGGATCACGTGACTCAGTTAGAGCCAATGGCAGCACACCATCTTTCATTCATAGCTTTCACAACAAGTGCTGTGAAAGCTATGAATCTATACCCCCCAAAAGAACAGCTAAACCTCAATTAAATTTTTTAAAAAACCATCACATTAATAAAATAAGTATAGTTAAATAAATTAACCATTTTAAACAAAAAATTAAATTTTTGAAAAAATTTAAAATCTTTTAAAAAGTTATAAAAATAAACTTTACCTTTCTTTAAAGTCTCTAAAAAAGATATACCTGTTGAAAAAAATTCAAAATAATACTTAATTAACTACTTACCTTGTTAAAAGAGGGTCTTACGCCTCCTTTCTTTATGTGTAAAATCTTCCATGCTTACCTGCGCGTTCAAAGCACTAAGTGCACTGCGTGCGCGCAGCCTGTAGCGCGCACGCGGTTCACTTAGGAACCGCCCCCTTTTGAAATCACCAAGTGCCGGTTTTCAGCGCATGCGCAGTGCATGCTGGAAACCGGCAATTGGAGACAGAATACGCGAGAGTACACAGTGCGTACTCTCGCGTAGCAACACTAATTTTTGGGCCATTAACTCTGTTTCTCTCTCCACAGATGCTGCCTGACCTGCTGAGTATTTCCAGCATTTTCTGTTTATCTGTAGTGATCTGTCCTTTAAGGGGCATTTTCCTGCTATGTTTATTGCAAACTATAAAGTATAATAGATATGCTGTTGGAATAAGCTTTTTCCCCTGTTTCAACCTCATAAAGGAATCAGCAACATTATTTGTTGGTTTGTTCTTGTAAATTTCTAATCCACTGATGTCTTCAGTTCGTAAAACTGAAGTGACTTGTGTAATTAAAATATTTTTTTCCTCATATGAAATATTTTTGTGATACAATAATTGTTTTTTCTAATAATATTTGTCTACCAAATCAAATTACCCTCTTACATTCTCATTTACAGAATATGAATCACCATCCACTGGAACATTTGTTGAGCTTATTTGATTTTTACTGAACCAAGATGACCTGAGACGATTATTACTTTGGCAGCCGCATTCAGTTGTGTATTAATCACATTTCTATGTTTTTATTTAATCCGCAAAACTTTATGAACAGATTTGTACTGCATGAATCGTGCACAAGACAGAATCGAAGAATCAAAGATCTGACTCAGGACAAAGAGCTGCACAAGGGTATAGGTGTTTGCCTGTTTGTTTGTTCTTCAATGTTTATCAAAGAAAGCTATTTGCTTTTATTGTCCTGTATGCCTGGACAATAATTGTGTCATTTTATGATACAATCTCCCATTTTGTTGGAACTTTAAAATTCCTGTATCTGAAGAGATATGGTTGCCATTCTGCTGTTCTGAAGCTCTGGTTTCTTTACTCTAGCCTAAACAAAACAACTTGCAAACAAATTCATGCCAATCCCGGATTCTACCTAGTGATCCAACTTCTACTGGGATCATTCTTTATTATTCACACCTTTGATCATTTCATAGAATTATAGAAGGACAGAAGGCAGCCATTCGGCCCATCGAGTCTGCGCCGGCTCTTTCGAAGAGCAATCCAGTTAGTCCCACTCCCCCGCTCTTTCCCCATATCCCTGCAATTTTTTCTCCTTCAAGTATTTATCCAATTCCCTTTTGAAGCTACTATTGAATCTGTATCCACCACCCGATCAGGCAGCGCATTCCAAATCCTAACCACTCGTTGCATAATGAAGTTTTTCCTCATGTCGCCTCTGGTTCTTTTGCCAATCACCTTAAATCTGTGATGTGTTTTTATTGAACCTTCAGCCATTGGAAACAATTTCTCTTTATTTACTGTATCTAAACCATTCATGATTTTAAACACCTCTGTCAAATCTTCTCTTAGCCTTCTCTGCTCCAAGGAGAACAACTCCAGCTTCTCTAGTCTATCCGCGTGACTGTAATCCCTCATCCCTGGAACCATTCTAGTAAATCTCTACTGTACCCTCTCCAAAGCCTTTACGTTCTTCCTAAAGTGCGGTGTCCTAGAATTGGACACAATACTCCAGCTGGGGCCGAACTAGTGTTTTATATAGATTCGCATAACTTCCTGGCTTTTGTACTCTATGCCTCTATTTATAAAGCCCAGGATCCCATATGCTTTATTAACTGCTTTGTTAACCTGTCCTGCCACCTTCAGAGATTTGTGCACAAGCATCCCCAAGTCTCTCTGTTCTTGCACCCCCCTTTAAAATTGTACCCTTTAGCTTGTATTGTCTCTCCTCATTCCTCCTACCAAAATGTATCACCTCATACTTTTCTGTGTTGAATTTCATCTGCCATGTGTCCGCCCATTCCACTAGCCTGTCTATGTCCTCTTGAAGTCTATTACTATCTTCCTCACTGTTTACTACACTTCCACGTTCTGTTTCATCTTCAAATTTCAAAATTGTGCCCTGTACCCCCAACTCCAATTCATGAATGTATATCAAAAACAGCAGTGATCCTAGTACTGAACCCTGGGGAACTCCACTGTCTCCTCCCTCCAGTCCAAAAAACAGCCATTCACCGCAACTCTGTTTTCTATCCCTTAACCAATTTTGTATCCACGCTGCTACTGCCACTTTTATCCCATGGGCTTCAATTTTGCTAACAAGCCTAATATGTGGAACTTTATCAAGCACCTTTTGAAAGTCCATATACACAACATCATGTGTTTGTAAATAATTAATATTACTTGTGGAATTAATAAAATGCATATTTATATGTGTAGAACATTGTTTCTTGTTGGTTATTGTGCCTGCTGAAAATAATAATTATTGAATAAACAATATCATGTGACAATAGTGTGTTACCTTTCTCATGTGCAATTACTGTATATACAGACAATAAATCAGTACATTTTACAATTGCAGTCCTCTGCCTAGACAGCATGCCGTTGAGAGGATTTGAAAGAAAAGAAAAAAGAAAGACTTGCATTTATATAGTGCCTTTCACAACCACCAGACATCTCAAAGCGCTTTACAGCCAATGAAGTACTTTTGGAGTGTAGTCACTGTTGTAATGTGGGAAATGCAGCAGCCAATTTGCAAGGTCCCACAAACAGCAATGACCAGATAATCTGTTTTTGTTATGTGGATTGAGGGATAAATCCAGGGGATAACTCGCCTGCTCTTCTTCGAAATAGTGCCATGGGATGTTTTACGTCCAGCTGAGAGAGCAGACCGGGCCTCAGTTTAACATCTTATCTAAAAGACGGCACCTCCGACAGTGCAGCACTCCCTCAGCACTGCACTGGAGTGTCAGCCTAGCTTTATGTGCACAAGTCCCTGGAGTGGGACTTTGAACCCACAACCTTCTGACTCAGAGGCGAGTGTGCTACCAACTGAGCCACAGCTACTAAGTTGACATCCATTTTGAAGTTGCAGTTGTGGAAATCTCAAATATACCATTATACCAAATGCTGTTTAGATGTATATAGTGGTATCAGATCTGCTCTCATCTCCCTCAGCTGATGCATAAACCTAAGCCAAGTTTGGTTGCAATCAGGCAAACAGGTTGCAAGTTACTGCAATATAGACAGAAATGCCGACCAATACTTCTATTTTCCTTATTGTACATCAGTTACAGAGACAAAGAGAAATCAGTTACTTCATACAGCTACCGAGTTAGCCTAGTTCAGCACTGCATATTCATGGTTGAATGTATATCTTTAAAACACTTTGAAACATATAGAAGTTGGGTGATATCAAGGCAACCATCAAAATCTGTCCAGCAGCTGGCATTATGACAGATGTGTGAGTACTAGAAGTGACCTCCTCGTGTAATATGTCTGTGAGTGTGTTTTCAACGGGAAACTGCACCCCCTCCCGCCGCCCCCCCGTCCCCCCCCCAACAACCATTACGCAATGGGAAAACTCAGGTTTGAACAACATTAACAGGAGATGCTTGTGGTCTTTCAGTGATCAGGGAGGGCAGGCCTGTTTAGGAAGATCTGGGAGGAAGTGGAAAAAGAACCAGGAGTGGGAGGCCCTGAGATATCATTAAAGGAGATTGATACTCAGGATATATAGTGATTGTAAAAGTCTATCTCGGGACCTTCTAATGAGGCAGAAGCAATAGGTTCCTGTGCAGATCATGTGGAAGAGCAGCCCTTTTCACACAAGGACAATAAGTTTGTTCTCAGTTTGCTTTGCATATGTGTTAAACTCTATACAGAAAGCTGGTTCACCTCTGCAAAACCTCTTCACTGTAATTTTTATGCTATGCACAACAAATAAAAAAGCAATTCAGAACTAAAGGATTAAAAATCATTACTCAGTGAAAGTGGATCATCAAGGCAAAACTTCTGTTGTTGATTTTATCATCGGAATAATTATTGTCACTCTATACTTATGCTTCAAAAGTTATATGACACAGTTTAAATTTTGCATAATTAAGAAATAAATTTAATGGACCATAAGTAATTATTTTCATATTTTACTTCAAAGTTTTGAACTTATTCGTGTTTCTAAAATTCCATCCCAGCATCTCTTCAATAGGGTGTAACACATCATCCATTCGAGTAGGATTAATATTAGAGAGATAAAAATATTGTGGCTCATGCGAAATGATTTATCTTTTGTTTGCCTTCAGCAATAAAGACACCACCCACACAACCTATTTACTGAGCTGCTAGAGTTCAGCTTTCTGAAAGTGTTCATTTACAACATTTATGATGGGAAAATTAAACATTGTGTGGAAAAAAATTGTGGCAACTCATATTTATGAATAGGGACCTAATATCTGTTTGTTAAGTAGATATAAGCCTTCATTATCACAGTGTTACTTCAGACCGCCTAGTGTTTAACCTTTGTACTCTTGTTTCTATATTGAGTGCAAAGCAAATTGGACTGTACAGGTTTGAGGTAATAGTGAAAGTTCTAGATTGTGTGTCAAGTATTTAACAAATTGTTGCCAGAAATAGCTAAAACCTATCGCCTCATTTGACCCTTAAATCAGATTCAAAAGATGTAATTTAGAATACAAAATTACATCATATATTTAGACCAACCAACTCATTAGTGATTGACTGGTTTGTTTTTTTTACCATCTGGCCTGGTACCACTCTGCCACTGTAAAAGGATATCATATTTAATAAAAAAACTAATTCAGAGTGAGCTAAGGTTGTAATCAACTCAAGGAGTTCAAATGATATCATAAACTATGAGAGCAAAGCCCAAGTAGTATGTGAATGTCAACTGAAAACTCAGATTGCATTACCACTCTTATCCCCCACACAAACATAATCTGAAGACATTTTTTTTTAAAGTTAACTTTCCATCTATTACATGCCGGGCATCAGCATAGCTGTGAGGTTTAGTCAACATGATGTAAGAGAAAGAATATCAGAGTTGGTCGGATCATCGTGAAGTAAACTGCACCACGTGACAAGTACTTTAGTGCAACCAAGTCCTTTCAAGGCCACACAACTTGGTATTATAAATCAATTCTGGGTTAAATTCATGTTGCATGATGCTAGCACATTAACGTGTGGGTATGAAATTTCACCGTCTGATATTTTAACAAAAGACTGTTAAAATAAATGGCTTTTGGCCTTTGTTAAAACAGAGGAATTTTATACAGTGTGATTTCACCCTACTAGCGTTAAAATCCTAAATTCTTTACTTCCATATAAAAACAATGACATTGAAATTGCTTTGGGGCACAAAAAATGGTTGATCTCATAATATTTAAAGGTTGCTGTAAAGATTTTCCCATGTATGTATAGCTGTCATTCCATAAAAAGTATAGAATGAGGAAAGGTCATTTGGTCTATCAGGCCCATTCCTTCTAATAGGCCTATCAATTAAAACAGAATTTACTCAATTGAATTTCCTGAGGGAGATGAATAATTACAGGTAAATGTTTCAAGGATACAATCTCCCCATGGTAATGTAACAAAACTCCAGAAAATGAATCTGAAATTATTTCCACAGTAATTAACCCTGACCGACTGTATTCCACGGGCAACACCTACATAGTCTGGAGAACTGGAGTTATATTATCGATAACATATGTGATCATTTCCATCCATCCATGCTTATCCTTCAAATTTCACTCACATTAACTGGATATTCATCCCGCTATTGTTTTAAGGATTTCGAGTATTAACTGTTTTTGTTGGGAGTTGATTCCACATAATTACTCCTCCGTGCGGAAAAATCTTCTCATTCCTATTTTTCGCTGTTCAATAAAAAATAAGAGAACTGCTCTATTTCTATTCTTAATTTACAACACAGCAACAAAATTGTTGGACTGTGCAGTTTTGAAACCTGCAATTCCTGTGAGTGCTATTTCATTAATGGAAACGAAAAACTAGCAGTCAGTCATGTTGCACCTGCAACAGTGATCCTTCAGCACATGTCAAGTGTTGATCCAGCAGTGAATTGCATGGTTTTGGAGAAAAATAGTTCAATGAAATCCTCGGAAGAAACATGGAGAAACATAAGCACATTTTCATGGGTAAGGATGGCCCCCCCAGGTATGCAAAGGAGTTAACAAACAAGGCAATATGTTACTGAAATGGCCAAGCAAGAGAGAGGTTCAGAACAAATAAAAGAAAGAAAGACTTGCACTTATATACTGCCTTTCATGACCATAGGATGTCCCATTACAGCCAATGAAGTACTTTTGAAGTGTAGTCACTGTTGTAATGTAGGAAATGTGGCATTCAATTTGCGCACAGCAAGGTCCCACAAACAGCAATGTGATAATGACCAGATAATCTGTTTTTGTAATGTTGATTGAGGGATAAATATTGGCCAGGACAGCTGGGATAACTCTCCTGCTCTTCTTCGAAATAGTGCCATGGGATCTTTTACGCCCACCTGAGAGAGCAGACAGGCCTCTGTTTAATGTCTCATCCAAAAGACTGCACCTCTGACAGTGCAGCACTCTCTCAGCACTGCAGTACCAGCTTAGATTTTTATGCTCAGTCTCTGGCATAGGACTATGAACCCACAACCTTCTGACTCAGAGGCAAGAGTGCTACCAACTGAGCCATGGCTGACACGGTTAACTTAAAGTGCATGACTTGAAGTACAGCACCAAGGTAAGCAATAAATATTACTGTAGAGTAATTGTATTGGACAGTTATGGACATGGCGGTAAGAAATATTTGAAAAGATATGTGGAAATGAAATAGCAGAAGTGAAATTGTTGGGTTATGCAAATTATCTGATACATGCATGATGGGGCACAGAATGTACTGCTGGAGAGAACTTCCATGAGCCAGATCAGCTTGCCTCAATCCCCACTAATCTTATGTTCAAAGGCTAAAGGCGGAAGATTTAAGCGTTATCTATCTGTTCCCAGAAAGGGTAGTCGAGATTATAGACTTCTAATGCATCTGCATTAGTTTTGAAATGTGCTCCAATACAATTCTGCTTCACAGAATGAACTAACTGCTGATCGTTCTGGGTGACGTATCACACACATAAACTACATGTAAACAAATGGCAAAGTTACCACACTGCTGAGGTTATGCTAAAGCATTGGCTCAAAGATTGTCTTGATAACTATACAAATGCTGTGTATCGGGTCTGAATGTTGACTGCTGAGCAACAACAATGGCAATTAAATTATCTGGATTAATGCAGAGTGAGTTGTGGAAGTGCATTAATAAAGTTTTAACATAACCTAAAATATGTTAAGTGACTCTGAGTATTTTGTTCTAGTACACTGAATTTGGGAAAATATAACTTTAAGGGCCCTTATAATCTCCAAGGGGGAAAAATTCAGTATCGCCCCGTTTGGGGCGCAATTATCGGCCGGGCGCAAAGATTAGCGCCTGGCGCTAATTATTGCCTCTGACTGCAAACTTGACTTTTATCGCCCCTGGAGGTGATTGGAGCGCTAAATCAGGCGCTACACATCTGTCTTAAGGCGCAAAGGCTGAGGAGCGAGGCGCTAACTCAGAGCGCTGGCGAAGCTCATGAGATGTCAGTCAGCAATGGAACACACACACAATGGCGCGGGCCAGTTCTTAAAGGGGAGGGTTGATCTTGCTTTCCATCCACATCCTGCTCATTGCAGCCTTGAATCTCGGCCTGGAGAGACCTGTACATCAAATCTGCTGGAAAGAACAATGGAGAGGCCCAGGGAAAGAGCTTAGAGTGCAGCCCCCACACTCTCTTCTAAATCGATACAAGGAAGGGCAAATCAAAATGAACCTGCAAAGTGCTGCTCAGTACCCAAAACTCCTTCACACAGCGTTGAATCTCTCCAGAAGTCTCTCTCTCTCTCTCAGAAAGCGTGGTTCAAAAATGTCGCCAACAAAAAAAGGCAGGAAGCGGTCGCCTTTAAATAGCGTTCCCCCATCCCCTTCCTGACTGCAAAACACTCCCCTCAACCTGTCGTTGCTAGCGGCAGGCGGTAAGGCAGGGGGCGCCACTCAATATCCGCTCCGGGGCGCTACCGGGGCGTTGCGCACTCGACTGACGTCATGATCTGCCAGCGCAGGGGATCGTGGCGGTACTGTTTAGCGCTGCCGCAAAATGTCTAGTTAATTTCGCGAGCGGCGCAAACATCGCCACGCCCGGGCGCTAGTTGCTTTGCGCCTCATTAGCGGCCTCTTAAGGCGCTAACGGGAGGCGCAACCAACTGAATTTTCCCCCCCAAAGGCCTTAAGCACAGCATGTTTTTAAAATACTTTAAATAGTTTTACTTTTTATATAGTACAGCATCTAATGCACCTTTTATCCTGTTTCCCAATTCTACAAAGCAGTTTGATCCAATATTTATGCACTCCATAGAACTACAGCATCTAGGTGATGAAACAGGATGAGGTATTAAGCAAAAGCACCTTCAGATTTACAACATTCAGAGTTTTTATTTTTATCTCAGCATGTAAATTTACAAGGCCAGTTATCAAACTATCGGTAGAATTTTTTTAATTTGTGAAGAATCCAATGATTGCCAGTGCATTTAAGAAAGCTGAGAATTCTAGGAACATGGGAAGGTACAGGACTGGAAAAGATCATTGCAATGTTATATAAAAGTTAACATGAATAAACTATACAACCAACAGCTTGATATAACAAAAGTCATGTGGATGAAGCTCAGTGTGATGTGATTGGCCCAAACAGATATGTTGTGGGCATTCCCAATACCAGTGCTTGAAGAATCGAGCACTTGCGTTTATTTAAAAGATAGCCAGTCTTATTAGAGCCTTAGGACTGAACATCAACTGCCCTAACATATCTCTATTAGCCAACATTATTCTCTTCAGTCAATCTGTCAACGCTATGCTTACCCTGAAGGAGACTGCAACAGGTGCTTTATACTTCTGTCACACACAGCTCCCGTAATCAGTCTGCCCATATGACTTGATGGTGAGTATCCCATCAGTCAGCTGAGACTGTTAATGCCGCAGTAACTGTTAAAACTCTTTCCAGAGGTGCCTTGATCCTGTATCTGCATGTCCCAAAGGGAAGTCATGCTTGGGTCAGGAATTGCGTAGATATACAACTAGTAAGGCTGTCAGTGGTGGCATGTAGGTATAAACAGGGCAAACACACACATTTCTTTCTGGCTGTTATACAGGATGTGATGTGCCTTTGTGTAATTTCATACATCAGTTTCATATCTTGACTTAGATATAATCAAATGCTAAATGGCAGTAAACATTGCAAAACTGACTTTCAACTTGGATTTAGATGTAATTGCAGCTATCGCCCCGACATAAATGTTCTGAACCATATGCTTTTGTTTCGCCCAAACTCAAACTATGCTGTCCTATATGCTTTTCTTCTGCCCTGCATCCTCACTTTGTTCAAGCCAAGATGTTTTGTATCATCTCATATTACTCCTAGTTGTTCCTAGGACCTCAAAGCTGTGGAAATCCTAAAACTCCCTCAATTTCCCTTCAAACTACAATTGGTTTTTAATCCTGATGTTTCTCCCAGTCACTACCTCTTGACTTACCTTGTCTTCTTTCCTACTCTTCACATTTTGTGCTGTTCCAACAATGTGACCCCCTCACCTAGAATTCTCAATAATAAAACAACCAGATGTGTCAGGGCTGAGGCTTTTATTCGATCAGCATAGTTATAAGAACACAAGAACATAAGAAATAGGAGCAGGAGTAGGCCATTCGGCCCTTCGAGTCTGCTCCGTCATTCAATCAGATCATGGCTGATCTTCTACCTCAACTCCATCTTCCCGCACTATTCCCATATCCCTTGGTTCCCTTAGTATCCAAAAATCTATCGATCTCTGTCTTGAATATATTCAAAGAATGAGCATCTACAGCCCTCTGTGGTAGAGAATTCCAAAGATTCACAACCCTTTGAGTGAAGAAATTTCACCTCATCTCAGTCCTAAATGGCTGACCCCTTATTCTGAGACTGTGACCCCTAGTTCTAGACTCCCCAGCCAGAGGAAACATCCTCCCAGCATGTACCCTGTCAAGCCCCTTAAGAATTTTATACATTTCAGTGAGATCACCTTTCATTCTACTAAACTCTAGGGAATATGGAATAAAAACAGAAAATGCTGGAAATACTCAGCAGATCAGGCTGAATCTGTGGAGCGAGAAACAAGAGTTAACGTTTCAGGTCGATGACCTTTCATTATAACTGAACTACGGAATATAGGCCTAGTTTACTCAATTTCTCCTCATAGGACAATCGCCCCATCCCAGCAATCAGTCTAGTGAACCTTTGTTGCAATCCCTCTAAGGCAAGTATATCCTTCCTTAGGTAAGGAGACCAACTGTACACATACTCCAGGAGTGGTCTCACCTAGGCCCTATATAATTGCAGTAAGACTTCCTTACTCTTATACTCCAATCCTTTTGTAATAAAGGCTAACATACCATTTGCTTTCTTAATTGCTTGCTGTACCTGTATGTTAACTTTCTACGATTTGTGTACAAGGACACCCAGATCCCTCTAAATACCAACATTTCCCAATCTCTCACCATTTAAGAAATATTCTGCTTTTCTATTTTTCCTACCTAAGTGGATAACTTCATATTTCTCCACATTAAATTCCATCTGCCATGTTCTTGCCCAGTCACTTAACCTATCTACAGTATATCCCTTTGCAGCCTTTTTGCGTCCTCTTCACAACTTACTTTCCCACTCTCATAATAAGATGTAATCATTTGTAACAGAGCTGATGGGCTCTTTGTTTTGACTCCTTTCCAACAACTCAATCTGAATAATTTACTGGGACCCTTTCTTTTGCCTTGCATGCCAGGGAGCAGCTAGCATGTGTCCTTGTTTTTTATTGTCTGGTTGATTGCCAAAAATGCAGGGTGCAATTGATAGCATGCATGTGGCTCTGAGAGCTCAAACAGATGTGCCCTTTATCATTGTGTGCGATCACCAGCACAGGATTATGCAACTGAATGCAAGGTTCCCTGGAAGCCCACACAATGTTTTTACCCTTCACCAATCCACCATTCCATGATTCTGGAGGGAGAGCAAGGATCCAGGGGCTGGCTGCAAGGGAACCATGGCTACCCTGATTCACCAAGATCACTATCTGCAGCAGATGAGCAGGGAATGGCCTACTCCTGTTCCTATGTTCCTATGATCCTCCACGGTAGGAAGCAGTTTATCTAGCAACCCATCCTAATTCCAAGACTTGGCACGCAGCAGCCCAGTTACATCCACTCGGGGGAGATTTAGATAGTGAGTATGAAAGGTGCACTGAGATGGAATCACTGAGCACTGGAGAGCAGGAACAAGACGAGCAGCAAGGGAAAGAGGTGGCCCTGGCTTCTGCTCCATGATTACAAGTATGCAGGAGTCCACATCATACATTTGTGAAGTGATGATGCATGATATAGAAAGGATAGTCAACATGGCTTTGTCAGGGGGAGATCATGTCTGACCAATTTGATTGAATTTTTTGAGGGGGTGACTAGGTGTGTGGATGAGGGCAGTGCAGTTGATGTGGTCTACATGGACTTCAGTAAGGCTTTTGACAAAGTCCCGCATGGAAGACTGGTCAAGAAGGTAAGAGCTCATGGGATCCAGGGCAACTGGGCACATTGGATCCAAAATTGGCTTAGTGGCAGGAGGCAGACGGTGATGGTCGAAGGTTGTTTTTGTGACTGGAAGCCTGTGTCCAGTGGTGTACCGCAGGGATCGGTGCTGGGTCCTTTGCTGTTTGTAGTGTACATTAATGATTTAGATATGAATGTAGGAGGTATGATCAGTAAGTTCGCAGATGACACAAAAATTGGTGGGGTGGTAAATAGCGAGGAGGGAAGCCTCAGGCTACAGGACGATATAGACGGGTTGGTCAGATGGGCAGAACAGTGGCAAATGGAATTTAAGAACATAAGAACATAAGAAATAGGAGCAGGAGTAGGCCAATTGGCCCCTCGAGCCTGCTCCGCCATTCAACAAGATCATGGCTGATCTGATCCTAACCTCAAATCTAAAGAACACAAGAAGTAGGAGCAGGACCCGGCCACTCAGCCCCTGGGCCCGCTCTGCCACCCACAGGGCCTTGACCAATCCGAACTCAGCCTCATGTCCAATTTCCTGCCCGCTCCCCATAACCCCTAATTCCCTTTACTTCTAGGAAACTGTCTATTTCTGTTTTAAATTTATTTAATGATGTAGCTTCCACAGCTTCCTGGGGCAGCAAATTCCACAGACCTACTACCCTCTGAGTGAAGAAGTTTCTCCTCATCTCAGTTTTGAAAGAGCAGCCCCTTATTCTAAGATTATGCCCCCTAGTTCTACTTTCACCCATCCTTGGGAACATCCTTACCGCATCCACCCGATCAAGCCTCTTCACAATCTTATATGTTTCAATAAGATCGCCTCTCATTCTTCTGAACTCCAATGAGTAGAGTCCCAATCTACTCAACCTCTCCTCATATGTCCACCCCCTCATCCCCGGGATTAACCGAGTGAACCTTCTTTGTACTGCCTCGAGAGCAAGTATGTCTTTTCTTAAGTATGGACACCAAAACTGTATGCAGTATTCCAGGTGCGGTCTCACCAATACCTTATATAACTGCAGCAATACCTCCCTGTTTTTATAATCTATCCCCCTAGCAATAAAAGCCAACATTCCGTTGGCCTTCTTGATCACCTGCTGCACCTGCATACTAACTTTTTGATTTTCTTGCACTAGGACCCCCAGATCCCTTTGTACTGCTGTACTTTCCAGTTTCTCGCCATTAAGATATTGGCCCAGAAATTTGACTCGGAGGCTTGCCGCGGGGGTAAGGATTGCGCGCGATATCACACTCCGCGCCGGCCGTTGTGTTTTGGGCCCACAGGAACTTCGGGTCCTGGGCCTCTCCCTGGTGCCGGCGCGCAGTGTGTGCGTGTCCCAGGGGCGCAGTTAGTGCGATGCGACCTCTGGGATCACGTGGGCCATGGAGAGCCAATGGCAGCAGACTATCTTTCATTCATAGATTTGACAGGAGACATGTCAAATCTGTGAATTGAAAGAGACCCCAAAAGAACAGCTAAACCTCAAATAAATTTTTTAAAAAACCATTACATTAATAAAATAACTATAGTTAAATAAATTAACCACTTTAAACAAAAATTTAAATTTTTGAAAAAATTTTTTTTTTTTTAAAAGTTATAAAAATAAACTTACCTTTCTTTAAAGTCTCTAAAAAAGATAAACCTGTTGAAAAAAATTAAAAATTATACTTAATTAACTACTTACCTTGTTCAAAAGGGGTCTTACGCCTCCTTTTTACATGTGTAAAATCTTCCATACTTACCCTCGCGTTGAAACCTGAAAAAAAACCTAAGTGTGCTGCGTGCGCACAGCCTCTAGTGCGCACACGGTTCACCTAGGAACCGCCCCCTTTGCCATACCGGAAGTGCCGGTTTCCCGCGCATGCGCAGTGCATGCAGGAAACCGGCACTTCGCGATCTAATACGGGTGAGTACACAATGCGTACTCTCCCGTATTAGGCCGAATTTTGGGGCCAATAATTTGCTCTCTGATTTTTCCTGCCAAAGTGCATAACGTCACATTTTCCAATATTGTATTGCATCTGCCAAATCTCCGCCCACTCACCCAGCCTGTCTATATCCCCTTGTAGGTTTTTTATGTCCTCCTCACTTTCTACTTTCCCTCCCATCTTTGTATCATCTGTAAACCTTGATATGTTACACTCGGTCCCCTCCTCCAAATCGTTAATATAGATTATAAAGAGTTGGGGACCCAGCACCGACCCCTGCAGAACACCACTGGCTACTGGTTGCCAGTCCGAGAATGAACCATTTATCCCAACTCTCTGCTTCCTGTTAGATAACCAATCCTCCACCCATGCCAGAATATTACCCCCAATCCAGTGATTTTTTATTTTGAGCAATAATCTTTTATGTGGCACCTTGTCGAATGCCTTCTGGAAGTCTAAATACACTACATCCACTGGTTCCCCTTTATCCACCCTCTACGTTATGTCCTCAAAGAACTCAAGCAAATTTGTCAGACATGACTTCCCCTTCATAAAGCCATGCTGCCTTTGTCCTATTAAATTATGTTTATCTAAATGTTCCGTTACTGTCTCCTTAATAATAGACTCTAAAATTTTACCCACCACAGATGTTAAGCTAACTGGTCTATAATTTCCAGCCTTCTGCCTACTACCCTTTTTAAATAAGGGTGTTACATTAGCAGTTTTCCAATCTGCCGGGACCTTTGCTGAGTCCAGGGAATTTTGCAAAATTATTACCAAAGCATCCACAATCCCAACTGCCACTTCCCTCAAGACCCTAGGATGTAAGCCATCAGGTCCAGGGGATTTATCCGCCTTGAGTCCCCTTATTTTACTGAGTACCAATTCCTAGTGATTTTAATCGTATTTAGCTCCTCCCCCCCTAGAGCCCCCTGTTTGTCCAGTGTTGGGATATTCTTAGTGTCCTCTCCCGTAAAGACTGAAACAAAATATTTGTTCAGCATTTTTGCCATCTCCATGTTTCCCACCATTAATTTCCGGTCTCATCCTCTAAGGGACCTATGTTTGCCTTAGCCACCCTTTTTCTTTTTATATAACTATAGAAACTCTTGCTATCTGTTTTTATATTTTTTGCTAATTTATTTTCATAATCTATCTTCCCTTTCTGAATCAATCCTTTAGTTACTTTTTGCTGTCTTTTGAAGACTTCCCAATCTTCTATCCTCCCACTAAGTTTGGCTACCTTATATGTCCTTGTTTTTAGTCGGATACTATCCTTAATTTCTTTACTTAGCCAAGGATGGCTGTCATTTCTTTTACACCCTTTTTTCCTCAGTGGAATATATTTTTTTGAAAGTTGTAAAATAACTCCTTAAATAAACACCACTGCTCATGTACCGTCTTACCCTTTAATCTATTTTCCCAGTCCACTTTAATCAATTCCGCTCTCATACCATCATAGTCTCCTTTATTCAAGCTCAGTACGCTTGTTTGAGAACCAACCTTCTCACCCTCTAATTGGATATGGAATTCAACCATGTTATAGTCACTCATTCCAAGGGGATCCTTAACTCGGACATTATTAATTAATCCTGACTCATTACACTGGACCAGGTCCAAGGTTGCTTGCCCCCTTGTAGGATCAGTTACATACTGCTCAAGAAATCCATCCCTAATACACTCAATAAACTCTTCCTCAAGGCTGCCCTGCCCAATTTGATTTGTCCAGTTAATATGATAGTTAAAATCCCCCATAATTATAGCTGTTCCCTTATTACATGCCCCAACTATTTCCTGATTAATACTTCTTCCAGCAGAGTTGCAACTATTAGGAGGCCTATATACTACTCCCACTAGTGTTTTTTTCCCCTTATTATTCCTTATCTCCGCCCAAACTGTTTCATTATCCTGATCCTTTGACCCAATATAATTTCTCTGTATTACAGTGATTCCTTCCTTTATTAATATAGCCACCCCACCCCCCTTCCTTCCTGCCTGTCCTTCCTGATTGTTAAATACCCTGGCATATTTAATTCCCAGTCGTTGTCACCCTGCAGCCATGTTTCTGTAATGGCCACAAGATCATACCCATACGTAGTTATTTGTGCCGTTAACGCGTCCATTTTGTTACGAATGCTACGTGCATTCAGATAAAGAACTTTCAAATATGTTTTGTGACACTTAGTTCCTGCTTTTTCCTTTTTTAACACTTTACCTTTTACTCCATACCTTCTGTCCCTTCCTGACACGCTTTCCTCTGTCTCCCTGCTCAGGTGCCCAACCCCCTGCCACTTTAGTTTAAACCCTCCCCTGCCACTTTAGTTTAAACCCTGAAAAGTGTGAGGTGATGCATTTTGGGAGGACTAACAAGGCAAGGGAATACACAATGAATGGTAGGACCCTAGGAAGGACAGAGGATCAGAGGGACCTTGGTGTGCATGTACATAAGATCCTGAAGGCAGCAGGACAGGTAGATAAGGTGGTTAAAAAGGCATATGGGATACTTGCCTTCGTTAGCCGAGGCATAGAATATAAGAGCAGGGAGGTTATGATCGAGCTGTACAAAACGTTAGTTAGGCCACAGCTGAAATACTGTGTGCAATTCTGGTCGCCACACTATAGGAAGGATGTGATTGCATTGGAGAGGGTGCAGAGGAGATTCACCAGGATGTTACCTGGGCTGCAGCGCTTCAGCTATGAAGAGAGACTGGACAGGCTGGAGTTGTTTTCCTTAGAGCAGAGAAGGCTGAGAGGGGACCTGATTGAGGTGTACAAAATTATGAGGGGCATAGATAGGGTAGATAGAAAGGAACTTTTCCCCTTAGTAGAGGGGTCAATAACCAGGGGGCATAGTTTCAAGGTAAGGGGCAGGAGGTTTAGAGGGGATTTGAGGAAAAACTTTTTCACCCAGAGGGTGGTTGGAATCTGGAACTCACTGCCTGAAAGGATGGTAGAGGCAGGAACCCTCACAACATTCAAGAAGCATTTAGATGAGCACTTGAAACGTCATAGCATACAAGGCTATGGACCAAGTGCTGGAAAATGGGATTAGAATAGACAGGGCTTGATGGCCGGCGCGGACACGATGGGCCGAAGGGCCTCTTTCTGTGCTGTATAACTCTATGACTCTATGAAAGCATGCAGACATCCTTGGAGCATGTGCAAGCTCCAGGGCCACCTGATGTGAGACTGAGTAGCCTACTTTTTGTGCTTATTTCCATTGGTCCCACCAAAATTGGACTATAGGGATCAGTCTCACGGCACTACTTCTACTACTTGAGTTTCTCCTTTGTGTCTCACTGACCAGAACTGGACATAGAACGCTAGGTGCGGTCCGACTAGAGCACAACTTCCTCCGATTTGTATTCTACTGTTCTGTCTATATAGTTCAACATTTTACTGGCTTTGTTTATTGCTGCTCTCTATTGGTTGGACATGTTGAATGTCGAATTTACTAAGACTCCTCGATCTCTTTTGGCTTTTCCCTTGGTTGTGTCACCATCATTCATGGAGTAGGTGTGCCACTTACTATTTTCTTATGTGCAGTATTTTATATATGTCTGGATTAAATTTCACCTGCCCTTGTTCTGCCCACTGACACGTGTTAGCCAACTTGCTTTGTAATTTCTGCCTCCTCTAATTCCACTTCTCCTTCTAGTTTGTTATCATTTGCAAATTTGACCACTTTGTATTGAGATTCTGAATCCAAGTCATTTATGTAATTTAGAAACAGACACGGCCCTGATACCAAACCCTAGGTTACTCCATTTAGTCCTTCTCCCCACCCTGACATAACTCTTCTATTGAGTACTCCTTTTTTAATCTTCAGCTCATTTGTCACCTACTCTCAGGGTTTACCATGAACCCCTACAGCTTTGAGTTTAACTAATAACCTTTTGTGAAGAACATTGTTAAATACCTTTTGGAAGTCTAGGTACACCATGTTGTTTGGTGTTCTACAGTCTCAAGGAAGTTGGTCAAGCAAGATCTTCTACTTCTGAATCAGTGTTTATGAGGTTATCACTGTATAGACATTCTTGAATTTTAATCCTGATATCAATTCCTTTATTTTACATGGAATGAAATTATAGCATAGAATCATAGAATAGTTGCAGGACAGAAGGAGGCCATTCTGCCCGTTGAGCCTGTGCCGGCTCTCTGCAAGAGCACTTCAGCTAGTCCCACTCCCCCGCCCTTTCCCCGTAGCCCTGCAAATTATTTTCCTTCAGGTACTTATCCAATTCCCTTTTGAAAGCCACGATTGAATTTGCCTCCACCACCCTTTCAGGCAGTGCGTTCCAGATCCTAACCACTCGCTGCATAAAACAGTTTTTCCTCATGCCGCCTTTGTTTCTTCTGCCAATCACCTTAAATCTGTGTCCTCTGGTTCTTGATCCTTCTGCCTATGAGAGCAGTTTTTCTCTATCTACTCTGTCTAGACCCTTCATGATTTTGAACACCTCTATCAAATCTCCTCTCAACCTTCTCTGCTCAAAGGAGAACAACCCCAGCTTCTCCAGTCTATCCACGTAACTGAGGTCCCTCATCCCTGGAACCATTCTTGTAAATCTTTTCTGCACCCTCTCTAAGGCCTTCACATCCTTCCTAAAGCGCGGTGCTCAGAATTGGACACAATACTCCAGTAGAGGTCGGAGCAGTGTTTTATAAAGGTTCATCATAACTTCCTTGCTTTTGTACTCTATGCCTCAATTTATGAAGCCCAAGATCCCGTATGCTTTTTAACCGCTTTCTCAACCTGCCCTGCCACCTTCAACGATTTGTGCTCATATACCCCCAGGTACAGAACTAATGATCTGTAGTTGCCTGTGTCTGTTTTGTTATCATTTTAGAATATGGGCACCATGTTAATCTGTTTCCAATCTAGTGGTACCTTTCCAGTGACTCAGTTACAATAATTGTCAATGCCTAACAAATTTCCTTCATGGCCTCGCTCAACACTGTTGGACAAATACCATCTATCGCTGAAGATTTATGTTTTGATTGATTTTCCTTAGGTTATCTCTGTTTGGGGAAGGCATGTTCCTTGTGTCTTCCCTCGTGAATACTTGGAGGAAATAATCATCTCCCAACCGCCCCCCCCCCCCCCAATTAAAATAAATTTGCAAGCTATTTGTACATAATAGAAGTATAAAGTGAGTCTGGAATTATTTTTTAGACCATCTCACTTTATTATACAGTTTACAACGTTCATTAAAAAACTTGTTCCTTATACCTCTCTAAATTGCATTTCACTAAATACAACCTACTATTAGCAGATTACATTTCCAAAATCCACAAAAATGTTTTCAACCACTCGACCACCAGAATAAATGATCAAAGGACATGCAATTTAAAAAGCTTTAGTTTGTAGTGGGAATCAGATTTTTTTCTGCCAAGGAGGCCAAATATTGAGTATTTTTATCCATAGGAATGCATTTCAATAACTGGTATTTTCATTTTTAAAAACCCTAAATGATAGGGGATTACACTCAACCACCATACAAACAAAACATGATATGCTTGCAACAGGAGTGAGAACTTTTGAGACAGCCCCTTACGCAATCTGCACGCATTCGCAGTGAGTTTCAAGTGTGTTTTGTATCTTTGTGACAATGCTGTACAAATATAACCTTTTTTTTAAAAGAAGTTTTAAAATATAATCTTTCAATAGTGTTTTTAGGTTAAAGTGAGATGTGCATTCTTAAAGGAACCACTGTCTTCATATAAAAAAAAATAAAAACACAGTATGAGGAAGAGAAAGAGTCAGAAGAGCCTGGTGTTAGTTTCATTACCATGATGTCACACATAAGTGGCATGGTGATGTGTTCCAGTGCAAATAAATGAGAAGGACTTGTGGAGCTTTTTTTGTACATAAAAGTGGTTGTCCAATCTTGATGAATATTTACATCGATGGTTTGGAACAGTCAGTTCCACCTAGTGTGACCAGGGCAATCGCACAGGAAATACACAAAAACATCTCAAACACCTTTCACCTGTCCTAGAAAGAGGTGGTCCGAAGTATTTTATTAAGATATTTGTAAATAATGCCGTTTTAAAGTCTGAAAAATGCTTGAAACAGTATAAAATGAAAGAAAGACTTATATTTATATAGCGCCTTTCATGACCTCAGGATGTCCTATAGTGATTCACAGCTCTTATTTACGCTCTTAGCTGAC
Source organism: Squalus acanthias (assembly GCA_030390025.1). Lineage (NCBI taxonomy): Eukaryota > Metazoa > Chordata > Chondrichthyes > Squaliformes > Squalidae > Squalus > Squalus acanthias. The sequence continues at coordinate 11,141,402 of CM059430.1, forward strand.
CAACTATTCAGTATTTTTGAGTTGGTTAATAAGCCATTAATAGAAATTAGCTTCGTGGCTTCAAATCTTGATGAATATTAATTGAAAGCAAACACAATTTTTTTTTTACATGAACTAGCAGACGGAGCACTTTGTCTCTGAAATTATTGAAATACATTCAGCCCAATACCAGTTAAGCTGAACACTTCTGAAACAGATTTCTGTACTGCGGCTTACACATTATTTCCTGGAGTGAAGCAGAAATATTTATTCTTTTAGGGTTCCCTGATGTCCACTTCAGTGCATTTGGAGGTCAGGATTTGCACATTTACAGTTTAGTTACTCCATGTCAAAGGCACTACTGAAACTGATGAAGGCAACATAGCGACTGACTCATTTGAAACTGATTATACAAATCGCATAATGAAAGAGCATGCAGACCTCAAGAACGCATGAGTAATGAGCTTCAAGCATTGGGTTCCATAAATACGCCAACGCATACTTCATTGGAAAAATGTCTTTACTTAGAACAATCTAAACCTACAGAGAAATAAACCCGCTTGTGAATTTTTCCAAAACGAAACATTTGTGTAGTCACGCAAAAGCATATTTACTTTAGCATGTTGTTATACACGCGATACTCGTTTGAGACCAATACCTTCTCAGGGAACGCACAGGGAGGCAGGTTCGGGAAAATAGAGCTCTGCCCAAGTGTGCTTCCTTTCATGGCTCCCTGCTAACGTGAAAAAGTGCTGGAGAACCTTTTAGACAGTTTTACACCAATTGCAGTTATACTGCCAAAGCAGTGTGAGATTATCTTCTCAAGATAGTGTCACGCTGCTTGGCTCAATTTGATGCACATCAGAATTACATAAAAAATGCATTAATTCAAAGGCCAGAAACTTTGCATTGGCATAAACAGAGTATTAAAACTAGTCCATTACATTCCTCTATATGATGAGTCTGCACAGGCTGCTAGTTAGCCGTGCATGCACTGTGCACTTAGCTCGTCTCTGGCTCCTGGCCTAATTGATGTCAACAGGACCTTCAAGTCAGTCATGTTTTACTATAGTCATATGCTTTATACACATGTATGTTTTCAGAGGACTTCTAAACGATTGGCTTGGTCACCATCATAAATTGATTTTCCTTTCCCCGCCTTAACAATAAGCGGCTTTTTTTTCTTTTTATTCACTTCTTTCCTCTCCTTTTTCATTCCCTTCCTCCTACTCCTTAGGTCCCCCTCATGCCACACACCATTTTCCTGGTCAGTGCCCAGCCATGCATCCTTTCTATATTTTTTGCTTACCACTCTTGCGTAGCATTAGTGTGCATGGACTAATGCTCTGATTATTCCTCTGCCTAAGGGAAATCACTTGTCTCCAATCAGCTGTGTTCTCAGCAGAGTTTAAAATGTTATTCATCAAGTAAGGTAAATGACTCTTGTTTATTAGGGGTTGGTGGGAAGGAGCGCTGTGGTGATTTTGTACTGAAGATGAAGGATGTTAGTACAGGGGAATAGGATACTTTTCCACTTGTTTGGACTCAGGTAATGTATTAGTATTAACTGCAGGTCAAAGTTAGAGCAAAGGTCCGTATAATTGTTGGTCTTTAAACTATTTCTATAAACTGCTTGTGATAATAAGCATATTTTTACTGATGTGATAACACCCTGCGGTAGAGTTTCCGCTAGGTTACGCTGGTTTGAAGAGCGCGAGTTGCCTGAAATCAGCCAAACCAGCGTAAAAGGTCGAGAAATTTCAAGCGCAAGTTATGTCCAGTGCAAATCAAGTTTCCACGATATTTTACGCTGGTTTAAAAAACATTGGCCCAGAAATTCACGTGTCCAGCTTGCCGCGGGGGTAAAGGATCGCGCGCGCTCTTACCTACCACGCCTGCTGTTGTGTTTTGGGCCCACGGGAACTTCGGGTCCTGGGCCTCTCCCAACTGCCGGCGCGCAGTGCTTGCGTGTTCCAGGGGCGCAGTTAGTGCGATGCGACCCCTGGGATCACGTGGGCCATGGAGAGCCAATGGCAGCAGACCATCTTTCATTCATAGATTTGACAGGAGACCTGTCAAATCTGTGAATTAAAATCGGCCCCAAAAGAACAGCTAAACTTAAAATAAATTTTTTTTAAAACCATCACATTTATAAAATAACTATAGTTAAATAAATTAACCACTTTAAACAAAAATTTTTGAAAAAATTAAAATACTTTTTAAAAGTTATAAAAATAAACTTACCTTTCTTTAAAGTATCTAAAAAAGATAAGCCTGTTGAAAATTTTTTAAAATTATACTTAATTAACCACTTACCTTGTTCAAAAGGGGTCTTATGCCTCCTTTTTATTAGCGTAGTATCTTCAATACTTACCCTCGTGTAGAAACCTGAAAAAAATCTAAGTGTGCTGCGTGCACGCAGCCTCTAGTGCGCACGCGGTTCACCTAGGAACTGCCCCCTTCACCATACCGGAAGTTCCGGTTTCCCACGCATGCGCAGTGCATGCAGGAAACCGGCACTTCGGGAATGAATATGGGTGAGTACGGACTGTGTACTCACCCGGGAAGGGCCGAATTTTTGGGCCATTGTGCTGGAAGCCGGCCCCGCCCACAAAACTGGCCCCGCCCCCAGATTGAATTAATGAGCTTGGCGAGTTTCCGTCAATTACGCCCATTTGCGGCCCTTCAAGGAGGCGCTTCAAATTAAGCTGGCTTTTTAGGTTCAAAAGTTTTTAAATATTAAAAATATTTAATTGACTATGAAACTGACTACTGTACACCAACGAAACTAGTAAATGGTTCAGTATTGTTATTTAAAGTGATTTTCAGTTATTTAAAATCAGGTTACTCACAGGTGGTGGACTAGACACTCTTATTAAAAATGCTTATTTTTGGTGATAAACCCATTTTCAGCTGTATTAATAAAACTGCATCAGGTTCTCTTAAATACATCAAGGAATATTTTTTAATGCAAGGGGAAAATAATGAATAATTACATTCTAAAACGTTGCCTGATTGCGCTGGTTCATGGAAGATTCCACTTTCATGATTATGCAAATGAGTTTGAGCGGTAGCTTGAGCCATAACTTCACTTTGGAAAACCAGCGCAATTTCGAGCACAATTTGCACCTGGATTGCCGATTGCGCCCAAAGCAGAAAATCTACTAAGTTGCACTTACGCCTTATTACATCAATTTGTAAAATGGGCTGGCGACTCACTATTTTACACAAAGTCAAGATCTACCCCACTGATTTTGTTGGGCTACAGTTCCAGAAGTGTTGGCAGTCCTCTGGTACTTTACCCAAAATGTAAGCCTACACAATGAAAGCCAGCAGGTTATTCTGTGATGGGGAGCAATCACAGCCAAGCCCACTCACGTTCTTCACTCAACACCTGCACGTACACACTTTCTGGACAGCAATAAGGAACAGCTTGTTGTCCTACTCTAGGCTGCAGACATTGGGATAGATTTTCAACTTGCCGCCCGGATGTAAAACCGCCTTTGCGGACCGACTACCCATTATAGACACCGATACTTTTCATTTCCATTGATTTCATTGTTCCGCAACGCTGGGTCAGCAAGTTAAAAATCTACCCTACTGAGTCCAATTAAACTGCACCTACTACCATCAGCTAGCTCAACACAGATCAGATCAAACCTGGGACTTTCCTGGTCTGCATGTTTCCGTCCTACACCAGGCATTCCATTTATCTGCGGACAAATAATCATATTGATAAAATGGACTGCGTTTTACCAAAAGAAAAAATTGAACTTGCGTGTCCTCAGGTGGAACAAACTTCATTAAAAATGATTGATTATTCCACAATTTGAAAAATTAGTCTCAGGAGGTGAGGTGATGGCATGCAGTAGAGCCGCAGAGTGGTGAAGTGTTGGGTTGTCGTCCATCCTTCCGTTACATAAGAACATAAGAAATAGGAGCAGGAGTAGGCCATTTGGCCCCTCGAGCCTGCTCCACCATTTAATGAGATCATGGCTGATCTGATCTTAGGATCAGTTCCATTTCGCTGCCTGCTCCCCATAACATAAGTGGGCAACACGGTGGCATAGTGGTTAGCACTGGTGCCTCACAGCGCCAGGGACCCGGGTTCGAATCCGGCCTCGGGTGACTGTCTGTGTAGAGTTTGCACATTCTCCCCGTGTCTGCGTGGGTTTCCTCCAGGTGCTCCGGTTTCCTCCCACAGTCCAAAAATGTGCGGGTTAGGTTGATTTGGCTATGATAAATTGACCCTTAGTGTTAGGGAGGGATTAAATATGTGGGGTTATGGGGATGGGATATGTTAGGGGGAATTAAATATGTGGGGTTACGGGGATAGGGTGGGATAGGTGCAGGCTCGATGTGGGGATTCGGTGTGAGAAAGCAGGGACAGGGTACTGGATTTGGATGATCAGCCATGATCGTATTGAATGGTGGAGCAGGCTCGACGGGCCGAATGGCCTACTCCTGCTCCTAGTTTCTATGTTTCTATAACCCATCACTCTCTTATTGTTCAAAAATCTGTCTGTCTCCACCTTAAATATATTTAATGACCCAGCCTCCACAGCTCTTTGGGGCAGAGAATTCCACAGATTTACGACCCTTTGAGAGAAGAAATTCCTCCTCATCTGAATTTTAAATGGGCGACCCCTTATTCTGAAACTATGCCCTCTAGTTCTAGATTCCCCCATGAGGGGAAACATCTTCTCTGCATCTACCTTGTCGAGCCCCCTCAGTATCTTATATGTTTCAATGAGATCAGCTCTCATTCTTCTAAACTCCAATGACTATAGGCCCAACCTACTCAACCTTTCTTCATAAGTCAACCCCTTCATCTCAGGAATCAACCTCGTGAACCTTCTCTGAACTGCCTCCAATGCAAATATTTCCCTCCTTAAATAAGGAGACCAAAACTGTACGCAGTACTCCAGGTGTGGTCTCACTAATACCTTGTACAGTTGTAGCAGGGCTTCCCTGCTTTTATACTCCATCTCCCTTGCAATAAAGGCCAACATTCCATTTGCCTTTTTGATTACTTGCTGTACCAGCATGCTAACTTTTTTTCTTTCATGTACAAGGACCCCCAGGTCCCTCTGTACTGCAGCATTTTGTAATCTCTCTCCATTTAAATAATAATTTGCTTTTTTATTTTTCCTACCAAAGTGGATAACCTCACACTTTCCCACATTATACTCCATCTGCCAAATGTTTGCCCACTCACTTAGCCTGTCTATATCCCTTTGCAGGTTCTTTGTGTCCTCTTCACAACTTGCTTTCCCACCTACCTTTGCATCATCAGCAAATTTGGCTACATTACACTTGGTCCCTTCATCCAAGTCATTTATATAGATTGTAAATAGTTGAGGCCTCAGCACTGATCCCCGTGGCACCCCACTAGTTACCATTTGCCATCCGGAAAATGACCCATTTATCCCAACTCTCTGTTTTCTGTTAGTTAGCCAATCCTCTATCCATGCTAATATATTACCCCCAACCCCGTGATCTCTTATCTTGTACAGTAACCTTTTATGTGGCACCTTATCGAATGCCTTCTGGAAATCCAAATACACCACATCATTGGTTCCCCTTTATCCACCCTGCTCGTTACATCCTCAAAGAACTCCAGCAAATTTGTCAAACATGATTTCCCTTTCATAAAACCATGCTGACTCTGCTTGACTGTATTATGATTCTCTAAATGTCCTGCTACTGCTTCCTTAATAATGGACTCCAGCATTTTCCCAATGACAGATGTGTTAGGCTAACTGGTCTATAGTTTCCTGCTTTCTGTCTCCCTCCCTTCTTAAATAGGGGCGTTACATTTGCGGTTTTCCAATCCACTGGGACCTTTCCAGAGTCTAGGGAATTTTGGTAGATTGCAACCAATGCATCCACCATCTCTGCTGCCACTTCTTTTAAGACTGTAGGATGCAGTCCATCAGGTCCAGGGGATTTGTCCACCTTTCGCCCCATTATTTTACCGAGTACTTTTTCTTTAGTGATAGTGATTGTTTTACGATCCCCCCTCCCTATAGCCCCTTGATTATGTATTATTGGGATGGTTTTAGTGTCTTCTACCGTGAAAACTGATACAAAATATTTGTTCAAAGTCTCTGCCGTTTCCCTGTTCCCCATTATTAATTCCCCAGTCTCATCCTCTAAGGGACTAACGTTTACTTTAGTTACTCTCTTCCTTTTTATATACCTGTTGAAGCTCTTACTATCTGTTTTTATATTTCTTGCTAGTTTACTCTCATAATCCATCTTCTCTCTCTTGGCAACATTGTATGCCTTTGTTTTCAATTTGATACCATCCTTTACTTCCTTAGTTAGCCACAGATGGTTCTCCCTTCTCTTAAAGTCTTTCCTTCTCACTGGAATATATTTTTGTTGAGAGTTATGAAATATCTCCTTAAATGTCTGCCATTGCTTATCAACTGTCTTACCCTTTAATCTATTTTCCCAGTCCACTTTAGCCAACTCTGCCTTCATACCTTTGTAATTGCCTTTATTTAAGATCATTTGAGATCCAACTTTCTCACCCTCCAATTAAATTTGAAATTCAACCATGCTATGATCACTCTTTCCCAGAGGATCCTTTACTATGAGATCATTTATTAATCCTGTCTCATTACACAGTACCAGATCTAAGATAGCCTGCTCCCTGGTTGGTTCCACAACATATTGCTCTAGGAAACCATCCTGGATACACTCTATGAACTCTTCCTCGAGGCTACCTTGGCCAATTGGATTTGTCCAATCAATATGAAGATTAAAATCGCCCATGATTATTGCTGTACCTTTCTTACAAGCCTCCATTATTTCTTGATTTGTATTCTGTCCAACAGTGTAGCTACTGTTAGGGGGCCTATAGACTACGCCCAGCAGTGACTTCTTTCCGTTATTATTTCTTATCTCCACCCAAATTGATTCTACATCTTTCCTTTCTGTCTATCCTTCCGAAATGTCAAATACCCCTGAATATTCAGTTCCCAGCCTTGGTCACCTTGCAACCACGTCTCTGTAATGACTATCAGATCATACCCATTTATATCTATTTGTGCCATCAACTCATCTATCTTGTTACGAATGCTGTGTGCATTCAGATAAAGAGCTTTTAATTAGTTCTTAATCTGAGATGTAATACTGTGGGAATCCACTAAGTGAAGGCCATGAATGCTTTTGAAGTAACACTGGCATCGGTAGAGGATTAAGAATGGCTTCTCTGCTCAGGCAGTTGTAAAAGATCCCACGGCATTACTTGAAGGTGATCAGGGAGTTCTCCCTGTCCTCGCCAACCTTCCTCCCTCAGCTAATACCACCAAAAGAAAAGATTTTCTGGTCATTTATTCATTTGCAACTTTTGGGATCTTGCTGTGTGCAAATTAGCGACCATGTTTCCTTACTTAACAACAGTGACTGCACTGCAAAAGTAATCCATTTGTTGTAAACATCTTGGGTTGACCTGTGGACATGATAAGGAGCTATATATAAAGGCAAGTTCCTTCTTCCTTTGTCTGGCCTTTTGGATGGTGACGCTGTATTGAACTGCGAGAGAAGGAAAAATATAGTAAACTATCTTTAAAAAAGTTGTTCTCACCAGGAAGTTAATTGATCAGGATTGCCAATAGGCAGACTTTTCTGTATTTAGGTAGGTTTGCAATTTTACCAGGTGATATCCTGCGGACTGGGTGAAAATCATACAATCACTTTGAGTCACATCTCTTTAATCACAGACCACAATTACAAGTCAGTACAACTTCTTGTTATCTGAACAGTTTTACATAGAATTACATAGAAACTACAGCACAGAAACAGACCATTCGACTCAACTGGTCTATGTCAGTGTTTATGCTCCAAACGAGCCTCCTCCATCATCTCCCCCGATCAACATAGCCTTCTATTCCTTTCTCCCTCATGTGTTTATCGAGCTTCCCCTTAAATGCATCTATGCTCTTCGCCTCAACTACTCCACGTGGCAGCGAGTTCCACATTCTCACCACTCTCTGAGTAAAGAAGTTTCTCCTGAATTTCTTATTGGATTTATCAGTGACTATCTTATATTTATGGTCTTTAGTTTTGGACTCTCCCACAAGTGGAAACATCTTCTCTATGTCTACCCTAGGTTTGAGGTGAGAACATCTATCCACAATTTTTTACACTAATATCAATGTATATGGAAAACATAATTAGCACTAAATTTAAACAAAACTAAATACATAGAAAAGACTGCCATAGCATGCCATCAATGCAATAAGAGGAGGTTCATTTACAAAAAATTGGACATATTTTCATTACGGAAGGGATACAAGCAGGGAATTAGGAAAATTCCAGGTCTAGACTTCAAATTACTTAGAATCAAAATTTTATTATATGAAAACAGGGAAGTACCTTCCCCAAGAGGTTCAGTAGGTTTATACACTGAGTAGATTAGCCACCAGGCCAGGAAGGTCCCAGTTTCAGTGGGCATTGAGGTTCTACAATTGGCACCTGCAAGTGTGTCCCAATCCTGATCGCTATCCGATAACCCTTGGTGAAAGCACATGTTTGTGGTGGTTTGGGCTAGACCGGGGTGTTCCTCCTGATGGAATAATGGGTAGGTAGCAGGAGGAGATCAGCAACAACAACTTGCATTTATATCGTGCTTTAACATAACAAAACGTCTCAAGGTGCTTCACAGGAAGATGATCAGACAAAAATTGACACTAAGCCAAAGTGGGAGCCATTATGAGAGGTGACCAAAAGCTTGGTCAAAGTTCTAAGGTGCATTTTAAAGGAGGAGAGAGAGGTGGAGAGGTTTAGGGAGGGAATTCCAGAGTTTAGGGCTGAAGGCACCGCTGCCAATGGTGGGGCGAAGGATGTTGGTGATGCACAAGAGTCCAGAATTGGAGGAATGCAGAGTTCCTGAAGGGTTATAGAACTGGAGTAGGTTACAGAGATAGGGAGGGGCAAGGCCATGACGATATTTGAACACAAGGTTGAGAATTTCAAATTTGAGGCGTTGGTGGACCGGGAGCCAATGTAGCTCAACGAGCACAGGGGTGATGGGTGAACGGGACTTGGTGCAGGTTAGGATACGGCTAGCAGAGTTAGGATATGGGCAGCACCCATGGAAATGTACTCAAGAAAGAAGTCATCACATTTAGGAGGCGGGGGTAAGGGAGAAAGTTAGAAAAGCAAATTAAAAAAAATATGGAGATGAAAAACATGATATAAATCTTCATCTGTGTCAATGATTCTGTGCTCTGTATTACAGAGGAATAGGCTAGATTAATACATTGGCCTTTGTTGAGCTTTATGCCTAGTTGACATGTGCACCATGTTTCCAATTCAAACTATATAGTAATATGAGGGCAGATTTTCCATATGGTTACAACTGATAAACAGGTGATAGAAACATAGAAACTAGGAGCAGGAGTAGGCCATTCGGCCCGTCGAGCCTGCTCCACCATTCAATACGATCATGGCTGATCATCCAAATCCAGTACCCTGTCCCTGCTTTCTCACACAGAATCCCCATCGAGCCTACACCGACACATATCCCACCCTATCCCCGTAACCCCACGCATTTAATTCCCCCTAACATATCCCATCCTATCCCTGTAACCCCACATATTTAATCCCCCCCTAACACTAAGGGTCAATTTATCATAGCCAAATCAACCTAACCCACACATTTTTGGACTGTGGGAGGAAACCGGAGCACCCGGAGGAAACCCACTCAGACACGGGGAGAATGTGCAAACTCCACACAGACAGTCACCCGAGGCTGGATTCGAACCTGGGTCCCTGGCGCTGTGAGGCACCAGTGCTAACCACTATGCCACCGTGTTGCCCTGTGAAGATCTCCACTTATTGATTGCCCCACTTCATCTTCCAGTCGAGTTTTCAAGTAGCACTGGAACTGCCCACTAATTTTCAAGTTGCATTGATGATGTTATTTAAACATCAACACAATATCCTGGAGCTCGCACTGGTAAAGCACCGAGTCATCAACTCACCAAGATACAATGGGCGTATATGTGTTGCTAGGGACTGGGCTGCATGCAAAGAGGCCTATAAGAAGTTTGAGGCTGGTTTTTCAGCTTTTTGGTTGATGCTTGCTCCTTTATTTTCTGTCAGCTCTTAGTTGTTCAAGAAGCTTTGTGCCAAGTATTTTTGGCACTCCCATTTTTATTTACAGTGTTCACAGTATCGGTACAATGGGTTGCTCCATCAGAGCTCCTTTACTTGCGTTGTTTGGAGGAATCAGCAGAGGTATCGATATTTACATGATGTGGAGATGCCGGCGTTGGACTGGGGTGGACAAAAATCAGAAGTCGCACAACCTGGTGTTGTGCGACTTCCGATATTTACAGGCAGAGAGACACCAAATTTGTCAGAGGACAGAGCTATGCCATTTGCTGCAAGGATACCTATAGCTAACATGCACCATGAACTTTACAGCACAGAAAGAGACCATTCAGTCCATTATGTCTGTGCTAGCTCTTTGCTAGAATAATCCAAAATTAATCCACTGCCCACGCTCTCCCCATATCCCAGTATCTTCCTCTGCTTGAAATATTTATCCAATTTTCCCTTTAACGTTGCAATGGTCTCTGCCTCAACAACTCCCTGTGGCAAAATATTCCGTGTCCCAACAACACTCTGTGCCAATAAAACTATTTCTTAACTTCTCTCCTCACTCCCTTAGTGACAATTTCAAATTGATGACACCTCATATTGACTTGCAACTGGAGGAAATAGGACTCGATTTTAACTCCTGGTGAAATTCAGGCGGGGTGTGGGTGGGGTAGTTAAAATGGAGTGGGGAACTTACCAAGTCCTTTCCCACCCCGATCTGACCAACTGCAATTTTAAATACATCTACCCCAAGCTGGCGAGGTCCTCTTTCAATATGCAGGTCGGGCTGTGATGATGTCAATGGGGACCAATCTGCCATTTTAACCTGAGGCCTGAATGTGAGAGCAGTGGTAGTTTCACCGCCATGCGAACCCTGCCGGGAACAGCAGCCAGGGCCAGAAGAGACCAAGAAAGGGAAGTCTTTATCAATTTTTTTTCTCTTTCCTTGTGGGTCAGGAAGAGCAGCAGTGATCCTCTGGGTTCCCCACAAGGAAACCTTGGGCCTTCCTTTCCCCAGGCTTCCTCCCTCCCCCGATTGGGATTCCCCGCTCCGAGACTTACCTGACTACCAGGGGACCGTTCCCGCAAGTTCCAGCGGCAGCCTCTCGTTGCCCGAATTCTTGCTCCCGCCCGCCGGCCAGACCGTGACTCCTGCTGGGTTCAGGCGGGAGTCCCATCCTGAATATGGATATGAGGCCCGTGAGCTAAAATCTCACTGGGCCTCGGCATGCAATCTTGGCGCTGGACCCGACCCTCGCACGCACTGAAGAGGGGAATTTAATGAGTTGGTAAATAAAGAATACTTATCACAATCTCTTCTTTCCTAGTATCTCGCTCTCTCATATTATTATTTAGGCTTTAATGTTCCTTTTTTTTACTAATCTACTCCCCTTTTCTTATTAAAACACTTGACAATAAGAGGCCAGAAATATTTCAATTTTTACATGGATGCAACACAGCTTTAATGCTCCATTTGTGCACAGCGTGCGGTATAACTCCAGTTTGAGATCATCAATCTGAGTGTGATGCGAACTTTAGGAAATGGTGAGACAGCACCTCCATGACATAGACTCACACAGCTTGGGCATCAAATAGTTTGCAGTAGAACTGCGGCTGCCCTGAGGTCATCTGTTTCTATAGTTCAAAATGACGCAGCTGATCTCCTGTGCCATTGCTCACAGGTAATAGGGATCTGCAGCACAGTTGTACTGTTTAGCTGCTCATCTTGACTGTCCTATTACAGCCACTTTCAGTTAGTCCCGGTAGGGAAGAGATCTAAATAGGTCCTGAGGTCAATTAGAGACTAATTATTGGTATTGTTGTACTTCCTTTAGATTGGTAGATGCTTGAATTTGTCTCCTTGTTATCTCAAGAACTCTTCTAGGTTATCAAAGGTAAGAAAAAAAAACATAAATAATTGGATTTCTTCTCATTTTTCCTCAAGATTGTTCAGTCACTGTTTTATATGAAGTGTAACATCTAGCCTAGAGCATGGAATCTGGAGTATCAATTGAGTAGAGATGGTGGGAAAGCAACATGATCATGGACCTCTACAATGGCAGTCTTGAACCAGCCATTAAAAGAGCAGCTCAGCATTCCTGGGTTGAGGAATGGAAAATCGTCCAGGATTCCTACTGTACAGTAGCCCCAACTGATGTGGATATTGGTTGAGGTCAGGATTGGGTCGGCTGTAATGCCCTCCAGAGTCAGATAGCCTACCAGCACTCAATGTCCAGGCTCACACGTGATAAATGGGCACTTGAGTAAGGTGCCAGAGGATGACTACCACCTGTGAAACTGTACCACAGTAAAAGAGTCAATGCCTTCAAGAAAGGAAAGGAAAGAGAGAAAATTGGTAAGGAGATAAAAGGGCCTTCCATATTGACTTGTCCTCTAATTTAATCCCTTTTCACATGTGAAGAAGCATCTCAACTCTGCTCAGCATCTCTCCTGCCACATCACAAATTGCAAATGTGAATTCAGAGCCTACTACATTGTGAGGAAAGCACTATTGTGCCAAGGCTTTAAGCAAGGAAAGTACATTAGTAGCAATTAGAGGACTTCTTTAACAATATATAATTATTGACCCTTTAGTTAACAGAACAGTCCGCAAAGTTTCAAACAATACTACTTGTTTTCTATCATTATGGTATTTGCCAAAACAACTTTCTGTAAATTGCGATAGTCTTCCAATTTCTACTTTTTATTCTTTGCATAAGTAATGGTAGAACTCTCCTGTCATATTGAAAGCTGATTACATGTAACCTTTGAGCCTGTTCCAGCCTGTTGCATGTATCCCATTCAAGCCTTGGAAAATGTACATAGTTTTAAAAATATTTTAAAATTTACCATATTCTTCAGGTTAATTAAAAATGTAGTCTTCTGTTTTTTTTAAATAAAAGCCCTTTTGTTTTGTAGTTCTGAAAAGTGTTAACAGTCTCTCTCACTCTACATCTCTCTCACACGCACCCACACAGTTTTCTGGATCACTTGCCATGCTGCCAGGAGCCGCGGATAGTGACAGGGGAGGGGTGGATCTAATGCTGGGCTCTCCAGCTCAAAATTGCCAGAAAACCACTATAAAATTACCATCTTCCTTCTCACGCACTGCAACCAATCCCAATGACTGGGCACATGGTTCTCAACTGTTGACGAAAGGAAATCGTTGTGATTTCTGCTTGTTTCTTACTTCAACTACAAAAAGGTCTATTCATGTCAGCTAATTGTGGATCAAGGAAAACATCACAAGCATGATCTGATCCCTAACACACAAGCCCTAGGTTTCAGTGCAGTACATTTTCAGGACTTTGGAAGAGAATTTAACAATGTAAAAGTGAATGGAATTCCACAGCCTAGCCCCAGCAAGTAGGTGGTAAGACCTATTTATAATGTAGCTATCTTGATGGTACAATATCATTTTTCGAACAGGAGCGGTCAGTTTGGGTTTATACCTGCTCACTTGCATCGTTTTCGAACCAGTTCTGTGCAAGTCACCAGCCTCCAACCGCCGGTGAAATTCTTAAAAGTTAGTAAAAATAAAGCTGGCTATCCTATTACCTCTTCAAACTTAACGTTTAGTGTTACTGATGGCTTGGAGGACCACTTGAAAAGTTTCAGAATTCAGTTTTTCCATTGGCTGCAGCCAGTGTGAGACGACATCCTCTGGGTGGTCTCACTACACAAGAACATTCCTGAACTAAAGTGGCGAGGCACCGTTATACTGTACTTGTGCTGCTACCTAGTCTGGGTGCAACACAAAAACAATTTCACACCCATGCAAGACATGCAGCAGAACTGCCCCATGAGGAGCATTCTCAGCCACCCTTGCGCGCTATATATAAAATGGTTGCTTTATACTGCAAGTAAGATCATCAATAAATTATAATGGAGATATGAATTAAAGGTTCCATCTTACCCAGAAATATGCATTAAGCAAGTAATAAAGCTCCAGCTTGGGAAAAACTGCTCTTAAATGGAAGCACTCCTGTTAACTGACATTTTATTTTCGTAAAAGCGGAATTTTGCTAAATTTCCTCAGATGGAAGTTCCTTCAATGGCCATTTAGTCTCAGCTGTGGAGATCATCGAAAAGGAATCTAGAAAGTGTGACTCGTAATGTTTTTATAAAAGAAGGAGGTTGGTCCCAATGTTCCAATGTGCAGTGCAGTGGCGCCTGACTGACTGGCTGGACTATGAACAGCACTGAAACAAAAAGGTTCAACGCAACTAACTTCAAGTATTTTTTGGGGGGCTAAATATTGCCCTTGTCAAAGTGATAGATGTTAATCTTGAGAAATAGAATTGTTTCCTGCTTTTATTACCCAGGGTCTAGGTTGTGCTGAGCTTGGGTTTGCTGTGGACTAAATATTCTACACTCTTTCTCCAACAATATACTTCAATCTAAACTTCAGAACTTTCCCCTCTCTTCTCCACACTGCATCTGTGTGGCATTTCCATTTCCCACACCAGCCATTCCTGTGGCGTCTCTCAGTAAGACTGACAATGTAGCTCCAATTAGTGCCAAGTTATGGTCAGTCTAGTGCTGTGGAGTCGTGCTCATAAGGAGCTTGAATGAAAGTGCCAAAACTCATTTCAATTAGTCCCTTTGTAACCGGCAGAAAGAGGAGACTTCCATTTCATCAGTCTGGTCTGGATATAAACCTGGATCGCAGAATTAAAAGGACAGTGCATTGGCCCAGTGGATTAACCACTGCACAACCTATTCCCTGAACTCCGAAAAATGGAAGAATTTAAGAGCAAACTTAACAGGAAATGCTTATCTCTGTGAGCACTATTGATTCCAACAAAAATGATGGCCGGAATTTTCCCTACCTGGGCGGGTCGAGTGCGGGCAGTCGCCATGGCGGGTCGCGAGCCCGTTGCTGGTTCCATCCCGCTCCACAAAACGACTTTACTTCAATAGGGCCTATTAAGCCCTCCCTGGGCATTGCCCGGCCCAATGAAATGATGTGGGTCTGCTGACGTCATCCATGATGCGTTTTCAGCCGGGATATTTAAAGGGGCCATGGGCACATTACATTTGAAGGTTAATCTAAAATAGTGCAGTCAGTGCACTACAGCACTGGAGTGCTGCAAACACTGGAAATGACTGCACAGAGGCAGAGGGCTGCACCCAGGTTCTCCGATGACTCCCTCCATATGCTTGTGGAGGGAGTCAGAGCATGCAGGGAGGTCCTCTTCCTTTCCGATGGGCAGAAGAGACCTCCCCAGGAGACCAAAACAGCAGGTTGGAGATTGCAGAGGCGGTCAACAGCAGGGATATGGTCAGGAGGACTTGGGTGCAGTGCTGCAAACATTTCAATTATCTCATTAGATCAGGAAACGTGAGTACAAAGCCACACTCAACTTCATCCTGCTGCGCCTCTCATCACATCGCCATCACTCTGCCTTCCCAACCCTAGTCCTGCACATCCTTACTCAAACCAACATACCTTACATGTCCACCCATCCCTCTCTTTCTATCTACATTATCACATCCCCATCTCACTAGCCTCTCCTCACACTCACCCTCATCCTAGCACAATCATACCAACTAACAACACACAAGGAGGCCAGTTGGCTTTGGCACTCACGCCATCATAGTCTCCCTCTAAAGATATGACCCATCCATTCCTTACACTCATTCCAGCACTTTCACTCAACCTTCTCTTCTTTCCCTCCTTGCAGGAAAAGAGAGCCCAAAATAAGATGGAGAGGGGGAGATCCAGTGGTGGCCCTCTGTCCAGTGCAGCATCAGGCGATTACAGAGAAGGTTGGTGTTGTTGTTGGTGCTGCTGGTGTGCCTGGTGCTGCTGGTGTTGGGGCTCATCATGGTCAGATTCTGAGGACCAAGGTGAGACAGTATAAATGGCACCCATGTTGATGGACTACATGGCAGGTGAGGTCGAGATGACAGAAGCATTCCGTCAATGGTGAGAGAGGTTCTTCCAATGAGGTGACACTGGATGCAGACTTTGCTGGAAAGACTTGCAGCCTGCAGAAAACTCAATCTGTGCTGGGAATGCAGTCAGCAACAACTTCTGTCTGAGGAAAGTGATCAGCTGTTAGGTGGGAGCTTTTATACTACATTTGATGCTGTCAACTAATCAGCTGGATCAATGGCCACTCAACTCCCGCCTCAGGTTGACAGACATGGTTCCCAAGCAATGTGAATCCCTTGGGCATCCAGTGAAATTGGAAAGGTAAGGTTAAAAAGACTCTTAAGGGTCTGACAACAAGCTAATAATCTTTTAAATTGGGTCGCCCGCCTCTGTCGTTTGGGTCGCTGCCGCTTCGGCAAACGCGCCCGAGGGAAAGATGCATGGAGGTGGGATGATGGCGAGTTCCCGACCCGCTACAAGATATTTCAACTTTCCCACTACGACCCACCTCCGTTCATGCCCGCATGGTCCCCGGAAAATTCCGGCCGATGTCTTTAATTAATGGGTGGGATTTTGTGGTCACGTAAAACTTACACTTGCCTATAGACTTTTTATGGGCTTTTGCACTGAAAGTTCCTCTCAGTCAAATACCCAAACAGTGCAGTTTACAGAGCATCTGGGAACTATGTGAACAGAGCAGGCAACAGAGTCTGAACCTGGAAGTGTCAGTTAGAATCATGAATTCAATGTCAAATCAGGTACAGAAAGCCAAATAAAGAGAGGGGAAAAAAGATTGGACTAAGAGAGAGAGATAAAAGAGATAGAATGCAAAAGTAAAAAAAATGGTTTATCTAAATTTGTAATTTTTTTTTCCTCTGTAACAATAATTAAAATCTGAAGGAATGAGGATCCACACTTGTAAAAGTTAATTTTCAGTGCCAGAGAGGTTGTTTGGCAGTAATTAAGATATCACCCCATTAAAAGGATACTTACACTTGAATGGATAAGCCCTAAGTCTTTCTGCCGCGTTTAATTTGTATATATCAGGTTAAGTGCAGCAACTTCACGCCATTCCATGTATTTGAATGTTGAGCCTCTCGGTGAGATACCATTATCGTGCAGCTTTTGGAGGAGCAGGGCATCTCGGACAGTACTTTCCTGATTTCCACATTTAACTGCACATGTGCAGTCGCT
Organism: Squalus acanthias; assembly: GCA_030390025.1. Taxonomy (NCBI): domain Eukaryota; kingdom Metazoa; phylum Chordata; class Chondrichthyes; order Squaliformes; family Squalidae; genus Squalus; species Squalus acanthias. The sequence continues at coordinate 11,158,575 of CM059430.1, forward strand.
GGAAGTCCGCATTTCCATGCAAATAACTTTTTTTTGTTTTTTTGAATTTGTTCCTGGGTCATTGGCAATGCCAGCATTTATTGCCCATTCCCTAATTGCCCTTGAGAAGGTGGTGGTGAGCCGCCTTCTTGAACTGCTGCAGTCCGTGTGGTGAAGGTACTCCGACAGTGCTGTTAGGGAGGGAGTTCCAGGATTTTGAAGGAACGGCCGATATATTTCCAAGTCAGGATGGTGTGTGACTTGGAGGGGAACTTGGAGGCGGTGGTGTTCCCATGTGCCTGCTGCCCTTGTCCTTCTAGGTGGAAGAGATCGCGGGTTTGGGAGGTGCTGCCGAAGAAGCCTTGGCGAGTTGCTGCAGTGCCTCTTGTAAATGGTACACACTGCAGCCAGGGTGAGCTGTTAGCCTCACCGTTATTTCTACTGCACAATCCTGCACATTAAGCCCAGGGCTGTGGCATATTTCTCCTTATTTTCTTACCCAAAATGAATGCTGTCACAGTTTGGTAGGTGACATCGGATCTATAACAGGAAAAGTAATCCCACTGCCATTACAGTCAATTCTTGTTAACTGAATAATTTGTTTTACATAAGAGTTTATTATTTATCAGGAGCTCACAGTAACATTAATATTAATTTTCTATTGCACAATTTCTTGCATGCGTTTAATTACGATGGAATCTTGCCCAGAATGTAAACTCTTCCATAGTTTTATGAATTTTGACTGGCTATAATTTGGTAGAAATAACACAAGTCATGCATTAAGTGACTGTGCATTGTGGGGACCACAAACACTATTAAAAGGGTAACAACAGCAAAAAAAATCTGTATTTACTTAACACGAGTACACCGCTACAATTAATCAGTTAACATGACTGAATACTTTCAGTTAGTATAAAAAAAGGCATTTAAATCTCTCGAACTTGTTCAGAGACTTCAAAGTTTTCAAATGTCTCTTGGGTCTGGAACTTGGACAAAAAGCCACTCACTGGTGTCAGGAAGCAGCTCTTATATGGTCTAACAAGGGCTAACACCATCCATCGGCCTAGATGCCAAATCCAAGCATCAACAACTTTAAAATTCAATAGCCGGTTTAATATATGTAATTTGTTTTTTTTGCGAAAGAAGGCTCACATTTCCAAGGTAGGATGGAAAAGGATGTCAAACACTCCTAACACTAAGAGAGCTGAAATCTGCATCGAATCCTCAAGTAACTCCTAGGAAGAGTCATGATTAGCATCCCTGTGGTCCTCAATGCAAATCAGTAGATGTCATGGGGTACAGTAGCACACAGGAGGTGAGTGGAGAAGATTAAGGGGTGTTAAATTAGGGAAAGGGTAGCAAGTTGGATTACAAACTGGTTAAAAGGGAGGAAACAGAGAGGAAACAGAGAGTAGAGTCGTGGCTGGAAGTGGGTAGCAGTGTTCCACAGGGTTCTGTTCTGAGGTCGCTTCTGTTCAATGTGTACCTCAGTGATTTAGATATAGGGCTAGAGGCAGTGGTGTCCAAATTTTCACACAATACTGAAATAGGAGGCATGGTAAATAATTCCGAGGACTAGAGGAAGCTGCAAGGGGATATTGATAAGATGGTGGAATTGGCAAAAAAAAGCGGATGATGGAATTCAATGTCAATAAATGTGTGGTGGTATATTTTGCTAAAAAGAAATAACAGTAATAATCATACTTTAAATGGGAGAACGTTAGGTGATGTGGAGGAGCAGAAGGATTCACAAGACATTAAAAGCAGCTCCTCAAGTCAATAAGGCCGGAAAAGAAAATGAAGGAATACTAAAATTAAAGCAAAATACTGCGGATGCTGGAAATCTGAATTAAAATGGTAGAAACAGTCACAACGGTTCTGATGAAAGGTCATCAACCTGAAACGTTAACTCTTCTCTCTCCACAGCTGCTGCCTGACCTGAGTGTTTCATTTGAGAATTTTCTGTTTTTATTTTAATGGCATACTACGTTTTATGGCAAGAGGTATAGAATATGAAAGTCGAGTTGTAGCCTTGCCAGCATTTCTCACATTCCAGGAATTAACAGAAAAACAGATTTTGAAACTCAGCAACGGGCTGTGTTGTGCTGCTTATCAAGGGTTTTGGGAAATCAACTCTTTTTCACTTTATGCACCCAGGGCCCACATAAAGCACTTTCAGTTAGATCAGGAGTAAAGCCCCTTGTGATTTTGCCCACCAATTTCTTAAGCCCAATTTAAGAGGAGGACCTCCTACTGTGCTATATTGTATTTCAATTTTCCACAGCAGGCATCCTTGTGGCCTTTCTGTTAGATCATCAGCTTAGTCTCAATTATTGTCCACCTTTGAGTAATAGTGTGCTATTGGCTCACACCCTCTAGGAACTGGATTAAGACTGCCAAAAAATCGATTCACTTAGGACCCTTGTAGTTAGCAGAGAGAGATTTATTTTTTAAAACAGGCTGACATCTCCAAGTTGAGATCCAGGATGGAAAAGGATGCCAAACACTCCTAATGCTAGGTCTGAGCCTCTCAGTTGACATCAGCAACGGATTCTACAGTATGTCCTAGGGAGAGTGGTGATTGACATCCCTTGTGGTCCTCAATGCAAATCAGTGGACATCCTGAGTATGGTAATGTAGTGGTTTCATCCCATCAGACTTGGCTGGATTCAAATGCAGGAGAGTGTGCTAATGTACTACTCCCAACCCCAAGATACCGAGCATAGAAAAGTGTAATTGTACATTTAATTGAAAACAAATTTGTTAAAATATAAATCTACAACTGCCTTCGAGCTTATCGGGGATGGATTAAGAATAAGTATATTGAAGGGGCAGAGGAGTCTAAAATAGTAAACTTGGCAGGGGGTCTGAGCAGACATACTTTAGGGCAGATAGGAGAGAGATTACGAAGAAGAATAGTGATGGGAAGACTTAAGAAAGAGAAGGAAAACAGTAATGAGGAGTATGAATGTGTAAGGGTTGCAGTGTTTATATGTGATCCACTAAGCATTACAAATAAAGTCAGGAAACTAGTAAGAATGGTGGGATGTGATATTATAGCCTTGACAGAAACCTAACTTTACCTTGGGCAGGCGTGGGAACTAAATATTTATTCCTGGCTACAATATTTTCAGGAGAGATAAAGAAAAAAGCTGAGGACATTGACTTTGTTAATCAAAGAAAGAACTTGCATTAATATAGCACCATTCATATCCTTAGCACTTCACAGCCAATGAAGTACTTTTGAAGTGTATTCACTGTTGTAATGTAGGTAAACATGGCAGCCAATTTGCGCACAGCAAGCTCCCACAAGCAGCAATGAGATAAATGACCAGACAATCTGTTTTCGTGGTGTTCGTTGAGGGGTAAATGTCAGCTCAGATATCAGGGAGAATAGTGCCATGGGATCTTTTTATGTCCACTTGAGAGGGCGGATGGGGCCTCAGTTTAACGTCTCATCTGAAAGACAACACCTGAGACAGTGCAGCACTCCCTCAGAACTGCACTGAAGTGTCAGCCTAGATTATATGCTCAAATCTCTGGACTGGGGCTTGAACCAAAAACTGTCTGGCTCAGAGGCGAGAGTGTTACCACTGCGCTGACAGATGTAACAGACAGGCTTACAGCCACAGAAAGGGAACATTTTATTGAAGACCAGTCTGCCTGGGTTGTTAAGAAATAATTAATGATCAATATCATATTGGCAACAGGGATGAGATTTATAGGCATTGTAGAGAGGTTTGGAATGGTAACGGAGTTGTCATAATGAAGCGGGGAAAGTGCTCTAACTGGCACAAAACAAATGCTTATGGTTAAAATAAGGGAGGGTACTTAGAACGTATTCAGGACTGTTTCCTTATTCATTATGTTTCATGTCCAACAAGGATGCAGTGCTCTGAGTAATGAAATAGGACGAGTAAGCAATCTGAAGGGAGGAGAATAATTGGAAAATAGTGACCATAACCTAATTAGGTTCACATAGAAAATAGATTTAAAAAAGGCCCCAAAGTTCCTCGAGGGATCTGCCAGACTCCTGCCATCAACTCTGGTGTGAGTTCAGCAGAACCTGCTGGAAGAAGGCAATGAGCTGGATAGGCAGGGTTCCTGCTGATTGCAGGATCTCTTGGTTGATTTGTAAGGGGTGGAACCTCTGCCCACCCCTTACGAGGCCTATGATTAAGTGGGTGCAGAGGGGCGGACAGTTAAAATTGCTCATGGGACTCACCCGCTGACGTCCCACACCGATGCCGCAGGCTCTGATTTTAACCTGGTGAAAGGGGCAGCTGCTGGAAATCGCCGGGGTTCCTCTTTAAATATGCAGATCGGGCTCCAATGACAGCATTGGGGCCCGACTGCTATTTTAACTGCAGGCCTGAGCAGGGAAGTGTTTCTGAATTTTCCGCCAGACCCACCTAGCGGGAAGAGAAGTGGGGGCCAGAAGAGGCCCAAAATGGTAAGTCTTACTCTTTTTGACTTTTCTTGTGGGGCCAGGGGGAGCAGGAAACCTTAGACCATCCCTGCCCCTGGTTTCCCACCCTCAACTACCACCCCCCCCCCACCCCGCCCCCCCCCCCCCCCCCCCCCCACAATTGTGAGCCCTCCAAAAACCACACCCGTGACCTAGCAGAGGGCCAGGGAACATTGCTCCTTGTAAACACTGCAACAACATAATACTAAATCCAAAGCATGTTCCGCTTTAAGAGCTCCACTGCATGTAGAGCTTCCCATGCTCCCATTCAAAGGACTTTGTAGAGAATAAGTGCAAAAAGCTGAAAGATTGCATCAGATATGCATTTAAATATGTCTGCATATGTCACAAATGACATCCTTTGTGACTGTGGCCAAAGGTAAACTATCCCTCCTCGTCCTTCTTGACTTGTCTGCAGCCTTTGACATGGTTGACCACTCCATCCTTCTCCAACGCCTCTCCACCGTCGTCCAGCTGGGTGGGACTGCACTCGCCTGGTTCCATTCCTATCTATCTAATCGTAGCCAGAGAATCACCTGCAATGGCTTCTCTTCCTGCTCCCGCATCGCTCCCTCTGGTGTCCCCCAAGGATCTATCCTTGGCTCCCTCCTATTTCTCATCTACATGTTGCCCCTTGGCGACATCATCCGAAAACACAGCGTCAGTTTTCACATGTGCGCTGATGACACCCAGCTCTACCTCACTACCACTTTTCTCGACCCCTCCACGGTCTCTAAAATGTCAGACTACATCCAGTTCTGGATGAGCAGAAATTTTCTCCAGTTAAATAGTGGGAAGACCGAAGCCATTGTTTACGGCTCCCGCCACAAATTCCGTTCCCTAGCCACTGACTCCATCCCTCTCCCCAACATCTGTCTGAGGCTGAACCATACTGTTCACAACCTTGGTGTCATATTTGACCCTGAAATGAGCTTCCGACCACATACCCGCAGCATAACAAAGACCGCCTATTTCCACCTCCGTACCATCGCCCGTCTCTGCCCTTGCCTCAGCTCATCCGCTGCTGAAACCCTCATCCATGCCTTTGTTACCTCTAGACTTGACTATTCCAATGCACTCCTGGCTGGCCTCCCACATTCTACCCTATGTAAACTTGAGGTGATCCAAAACTCGGCTGCCGTGTCCTAACTCGCACCAAGTCCCGTTCACCCATCACCCCCTGTGCTCGCTGCCCTACATTGGCTCCCGGTTTCAAAATTCTCATCCTTGTTTTGAAATCCCTCCATGGCCTCGCCCCTTCCTATCTCTGTAATCTCCTTCAGCCCCACAACCTCCCCAAGATATCTGTGCACCTCTAATTCTGCCCTTTAAAGCATCCCTGATTATAATCGCTCAACCATTGGTGGCCGTGCCTTCTGTTGCCTAGGCCCTAAGCTCTGGAATTCCCTGCCTAAACCTCTCCGCCTCGCTACCTCTCTTTTTAAATTAAGATGCTCCTTAAAACCTACCTCTTTGACCAAGCTTTTGGTCATCCGCCCTAATTTCTCCTTATGTGGATCAGTGTCAAATTTTTTTGTCTTATAATACTCCTGTGAAGCGCCTTGGGACGTTTTACTACATTAAAGGCGCTATATAAATACGAATTGTTGTTGTTGTTGCATGCTTTCCGCATCTTTAATGAGGCTAGGACATGTGGAGAGAGGTACATTTTTGTCTTTAGGGGTCCCAGTGCATTTATCCACTGAGACAAAGGAAGTACGCACATATTGCTGCCTTGATCATATATTAAGATTGGTACTGAGAGCATCATTTTATCCACTTTCTGTATATACTTACCCTACTCCAAATAGAGAATTCCAGCCTACCAAATTACTTCCAATTCAGTCCTGCTATGTAAAGTCCCTTATCCAAGCACAACACTTGCATAAAAAGTCACGATCCAGGCATAAAATGTTCCCTACTTATCCAATTTTTTTGAAGTACTGGACACTAAATACAGTCAATCCACTGCCAAATTTCACCCAAAGACAGCAGTACGCTTCAGAAATCCAATCACAGTTGTGTAAAATATATGCCTCTATTCAGTGTTTTCTGTTTTCATTTTTGATTGAATTGCAGAGTGAATGTTTTAATGGGCTGTGGCACAAGGATTTGCCAAAATGCCCTATTTATCCACGATTTGTAGAAATCCAGGTTTAAGCAAAATCCTGATTCAAGCATAACATTTCTTGGCAAAGTTGTGTTTATCAGAAATCAACTGTACACACATCGGTATCCTGTGACATTTTTAGTCAGTAAGAAAGTTCAAATTCATAACAAATTGACCAATTCTCTAATTGCGATTTAATTAGACAAACGGTTCTGCTTTTTGCATTTCTTTCCCTAGTGCTATTATTGACATTTCTTTCTTAACACTTCTTTCTCTTTACAGCACCAACTCTGGATTGTTTCAATCAGCGACGGGAGTTGCACTTATTCTGTGGATAGCCAACAATCTCAAAAATGCATATTTTTGCCTCTTTTAATGATAAGTGAAGTTTTTTTTTACCCTCCGTGCTCCCAGTTGATTTAGTCGAAAGTTCAGAGAGTAAATTTTAGTCTCTTATTCAATTACCCAATAATATTTCTTCTGTTCTTGGGCCAACTTTTACTTGCTAAATGAGACAAGTACACCAGAAATGCTCTAGACATTTGGAAAATGTGATTTCCTACAGGCTATTAGGCTAGTTGCCATACCTAGCATTGCAATTGTTCTTTTCGGAAATGCAGTCAACAGTTAGTTATCTTCTGGAGGGCATCATTTCCCCTGAGGTGATTCATCAGTAAAACTCAGGAGTCCTCTTCTCTGGCAGGTGAAGGAGTCACTCGTTGAGATAAATAGGAAAGGCTCCATTACCCGGATGAGAAAGAGATGCATTACTCTGTACAGTGAGCTTTATACAAAGCTCAGAGTCAAACCTCCCTCCTTCCTCATTCCACATGAATAGTGAGGTTAAATGTAAGAATGTGAGAAACAATGGAACAATAAAAGATCTGTCCACTCCTTTCCTCATAAGAACAGGAATTTTGGTCCAGCGAGCAGACTCTAATGGCTGAATCTTAACTCCCAAAAATGGGTGGTTTGGGGTCGGGTCAGAGGTTAAAGTTCAAAAAATCTGAAAGAGGTACCCAACCCGCCTCAAACCTGCCCACTTCCGGTTTTAACTGAGGTGGGATGAGGGGCGAGCGACCAATCCGCCTGCGCGAGTGTGGGTCATTTAAATATTATAATCAGCCTGCCTGCCTTCATTTTAACAGTCATTCTATTTTTAACTCATGTCAGCTAGGTTTCCCAGGCCTTGGGAAACCCGGCAGGTGAAAGGAGGCGAGAAGGGCTGAATCCAAGAGGGAAGTGCCTTTGCAGCACTGCTTGTGGGCCAGGAGGAGCAGGAGTGTTTTCTCCAGGCCCAACAAGCTACCCAGTAAACCCCTCACCCATTTCCCCCCCCCCCCGGGATCTGTCTATGCCCACCCCCTCACCAGCTGCTCCCCCCACCCCTGACCACTATCGGATACCATCCCCGACCCCCATCTGCTCCCCCCTGACCACCATTGAACCCCCCAACCACCATCTGCTCCCCCCTGACCACCATTGGACCCCACCGACCCCCTCCCCCGGCGATCGGGCATCCCCCGCGACCACCATCTGCTCCACCTCTCCCCCCACCCCACCGCGATCGGGTCTGCCCCCCACGATTGGGAACCAGCCCCCCGCCTATGGGACCCCACTCCCGCGATTGGGACCCCTCCACGATTTCTCCCACTGCCCCCGCCCCCCCACACTACACCTACCTGCTCTCCTTGGCTGTAGGCTTCCCCGTCCAACAGACTGCTTGTGGGCAATCTACAGGATGCACTGCAGCAACTTGCCAAGGTTACTTCGACTGCACCTCCCAAAGGCGTGACCTCTGCTGCCTAGAAGGACAAGGGCAGCAGGCGCATCAGGCTGCTTGTGGGCAGGGAACCTTCAGAAAAACATTTAAAGCAGCCTCACAGTTGAAAACTGCAGCACATTCAGGAAACCTGTTCTTCTGGGTTTCCTGACCTCAAACCAGCCCTGCTGCATGGAACGCGCCTCCGGGCTAAAATCCAGGTCTACCATTTTGTTATTTGCTCTATTTTTGTTAATCCCAATTCCCTGCCTTTTCTCCATATCTCTTAACACTTGCTTCCAAATAAGTATTTCCCTTTTAAACACCTTAATTGATTCGAAATAGATTTAGAATGCAATGCATTCCACATTCTCATAATCTTTTATGTGAAGATGTTTTACCTAGATTCGCTCTTAACAGGTTTACATCCCCTTGACATTCTCTTACTAGAGGGAAGTGTCCTTTTCTATCTACCCCATCAATTACCTTCATTATTTAGTCTTCTTATCTGCAAGAAATACAACATCTGTGAATCACCCCAGGCCACATGCTCACTTATACTATCTAACCCCAGCTGGGTGACCATGTCTGAGCTAGTGAGTGGAAAAGAGAAAGCAGGTGATGCAGAGGTTGAGGTCAAAGAGGTTGGGGTTTAAAAACATGGGCCCAGATGTAGTTGCAGGGTCTCCTTTTTATAAATTCATTCTTGGATCTGGGTGTCGCTAGCAAGGCCAGCATTTATTGCCCATCCCTGGTTGCCCTTGAGAAGGTGGTGGTGAGCCGCCTACTTGAACCGCTGCAGTCCGTGTGCTGAAGGTACTCCCACAGTGCTGTTAGGGACGGAGTTCCAGGATTTTGACCCAGCGACGATGAAGGAACGGCGACATATGCCCAAGTCAGGATGCTGCGTGACTTGAAGAGGAACTTGGAGGTGATGATGCTTCCATGCAGCTGCTGCTTGTCATTCTAGGTGGTGGAGGTCATGGGTTTAGGGCGTGATGTTGAAGAAGCCTTGATGAGTTTCTCAAGCGCATCTTGTAGATGGTGCACACTGCAGCCACGATGCGCCGCTGGTGGATGTAGTGGATGTTTAAGGTGGTGGATGGGCTGCTGATCAAGCGGACTGCTTTGTCCTGAATGGTGTTGAGCTTCTTGAGTGTTGTTGCAGCTGTGCGGCTCCAGGCATGTGGAGAGTTTTCCATTACACTTCTGACCATGTAGGTGTTGGAGAGGCTTTGGGGTGTCAGGGGGTGACCCAGCTTCTAACCTGCTATAGTAGCCACGGCATTTATGTGGCTGGTCCAGTTGAGATTCTGGTCAATGGTGACACCATCGCCCCCTCCCCACCCCCCCCTCCCCCCCGCCGCCCCCCAGGATGCTGGTGTGGGGGAATCAGCAATGGTAATGCCATTGAATGTCAAGGGGAGCTGGTTAGATTCTCTCTCATTGGAGATGGTCATTGCCTGGCACTTGTGTGGCGTGCATGTTATTTGCTACTTATCAGTCCAAGCCTGGATGTTGTCCAGGTCTTGCTGCATGCGGACACGGACTGCTTCATTATCTGAGGATCTCATGGGTACCCAGCAATCTGTCTCTCCTTACGGACTTTAAAAGACTGGATTTTTCTTACATTAAATACGCTATATAAATGCAAGTTGTTGTCTGTGATAGATAGTAGATTGGCGGTTAGGATCAGATCAGCCATGATCTTATTGAATGGCGGAGCAGGCTCGAGGGGCCGATTGGCCTACTCCTGCTCCTATTTCTTATGTTCTTATGTTCTTCTTATGTATTTAAATAGTATTTTTGAACTTTTTTTTCACAAATTAGCCTGATGTGAAAATTTTAGTTAGCAATCTCTTGTGTAGAACTTTATTAAAATACCTTCTAAAATCCTGGTATTGAAATTCCTTCTACAAATCATGTACAATTTGCCTTATCACAATCTACAAGATGCACTGCAGCAACTCGCCAAGGTTTCTTCGACAGCACCTCCCAAACGTGCGGCCTCTACCGCCTAGAAGGACAAGGGCAGCGGGCGCATGGGAACACCATCACCTCCAAGTTCTCCTCCAAGTCACACACCATCCTGACTTGGAAATATATCGCCGATCCTTCATCGTCGCTGGGTCAAAATCCTGGAACTCCGTCCCCAACAGCACTGTGGGAGTACCCTCACCACACGGACTGCAGCAGTTCAAGAAGGCGGCTCACCACCACCTTCTCAAGGGCAATTAGGGATGGGCAATAAATGCTGGCCTTGCCAGCGACACCCACATCCCATGAACAAATAAAAAATAATCACAGACTCTATCCAACATACTTAGGGGGAGAAATTCACTATCGCCAGGCACTAATGATTTTAAACTTCTGAAAAAGTCGCCATTTGCACTCCAGGAAGGAAGTGGAATGCTAAATCAAGCGCTCCACTTCCTTCTTGGAGCACAATCGGCAGCAGGCAGAGCGGAGACTTCAGCAGTGCTGCACACTGGGCCGTGCACACTGGGCCGTGCTCACCGGGCCGTGCACACCGGGCCGTGCACACCGGACCATGCACAGCGGGCCGTGCACACCGGGCCGAGCACACTGGGCCGTGCACACTGGGCCGTGCACACCGGACCGTGCAACACTGGGCCAAGCACACTGGGCCGTGCACACTGGACCGTGCAACACTGGGCCAAGCACACTGGGCCGTGCACACCGGACCGTGCAACACTGGGCCAAGCACACTGGGCCGTGCACACCGGGCCGTGCAACACTGGGCCAAGCACACTGGGCCGTGCACACTGGGCCGTGCAACACTGGGCCAAGCACACTGGGCCGTGCACACTGGGCCGTGCACACTGGGCCGTGCACACCGGGTCGTGCACACCGGACCGTGCAACACTGGGCCGTGCACACTGGGCCGTGCAACACTGGGCCGTGCACACTGGGCCGTGCACACTGGGCCGTGCAACACTGGGCCGTGCAACACTGGGCCAAGCACACTGGGCCGTGCACACTGGGCCGTGCACACTGGGCCGTGCACACCGGGCCGTGCACACCGGGCCGTGCACACCGGGCCGTGCACACCGGGCCGTGCACTCCAGACCGTGCACACCGGGCCGTGCACACCGGGCCGCGCACACCGGGCCGCGCACACCGGGCCGCGCACACCGGGCCGCGCACACCGGGCCGCGCACACCGGGCCTTGCACACCGGGCCGCGCACACCGAGCCGCGCACACCGGGCCGCGCACACCGGGCCGCGCACACCGGGCCGCGCACACCGGGCCTTGCACACCGGGCCGCGCACACCGGGCCGCGCACACCGAGCCGCGCACACCGAGCCGCGCACACCGGGCCGCGCACACCGGGCCGCGCACACCGGGCCGCGCACACCGGGCCGCGCACACCGGGCCGCGCACACCGGGCCGTGCACACTGGGCTGTGCAGCGCCGCTGCGTTCAGAGGCTCCTTCCCTCCCTTAAAGGGAAGGGCCATCGCCACAGGCTCTGCAATTTAAAAAGTACCTACCTGGACCACCAAGGCAGCTGCGATCCCGCGCGATCAGCCCAGCAATCAAGCAGAGCGCCGAGCTGATCGATCGTGAGCAGGAACCCGAAGAAAAAACTGGAACAAGAAAGGTAAGTTTTTTTTTACTTACCTCGGCCACCTCGCCTTTAATCATCACCCCTGAAGCGGCCGGCCGCCCGATGCACGCCTCCTGCAGCTGTCGGTGTTTTTGCAGGGGGCGGGAGTCAATTTTGGGCCGGGGCGCACGGCGATGACGTCACGCTCTCCGGCTGAAGGAGATCGGGGTGCAACGCCGTAGCGCCGCCGCAAAACTCCCGCCAAATATGGTGGGTGTCGATGTCAGCGCTGCGCCCAATCGCAAAGCCATTTGGGCTCTGCTAGTGGCCCCCGGGGGTGCTAACGGGAGGCGAAAAGGCACCCAATTTCACCCCCTATAATCTCCTAAAGGAGGTTAGTTACCAGAGGTAATTCTTGCTAAATAATAAAACTCCATGAATTTCTCTCTAGCCTCTAAGTTCATTTAGGAAACCTCCAGGATTAGTATATCATTAAAATCTGAGCTATTCAACCATGACCAGTTTCATTCCCCAGATTATATTTTCTCAGGAGGAATTGTGTTCCAAACAGCATGTTAACATGTATAGCTGTCCTTACCAACTTCATTACATGGCTGAATCACTTTCGCCATTTTGATGGACTCCTGCCGGGAGTCCAAGGAAATGACTCACAAAAAGATTGGGACTCCAGATACATCCGGTTGCAATGTTAATTGAGAAATCCCTGTCAGCTTTTTAAGGGGCAGTGCCTCCGCCCACCCCTTACAAGGCTACCCAAGTCAGAGGGGACCAAGCAGTGGCTGGAGGCTCCCCGCACAGGGACTTCCTACTTCTCTGGACACTAAGGAATCCAGTGGAAGTCTGGAGCCAGGTGAGATGAGGTGTACCAGCCTCCAGATAGGCAGAAGTGGGCTGCAACAGAGGGGTTCCAGGCAAGGGATAGGGTCTAGACCCCAAAGATGGGGACTTTTAAAAAATAATTTTAGGATTGCTTCACTTAACACAATGGGTTGAGGAGGGGCAACTGCAAGGCCCATCTGGGGGTGGGTTTGCCTAGGCAAGCCCCAACCGACGGTGGCCAGGTACCAGGGTTTCTGGCAGCACTGGGCAAGCATGCATCCGAGATACATCCATATTAGCATAGATGCCCTCCTACCAACTCCATAAGCGCCAGCGGGTTCAATGCTGGAGGGCACCAGCAGACAAGATCCCGGTGTAACTGCCAGGATCACTGCCTGCACAGTTTCAGGGCCTACAGTAACCAAGTGATACCGCTGAACACAGAAGCTTAAAAGATGTCAGCCATTTGCTCCTTGCTATAATCATGCATTGCCCTGGATAAGATTTACTTTCATTTTCCCCTATTGATCAAAAACATGTCATAAATGTGCTGCAGCGCTGGTACAATATGTGTTGTGTTATTCTGCTCAAGGCAGATTACATTTTCCCTATTTACAATTACTCATTTGCCTCATTTTTGTAATTGTTATCCAATAAAGTAATACAGTGCTTCGGAATCTGATTGCTTGGATGTAAAAAATAACACTGACAGTTCTATTCATTTCTAATGTTAAAAGTACCCTGGTTGTCACAGCTTTTGAATAGTTTAAGTAATTCATATCAAAGATTTAGAAGATGTAAATTCAACAAGAATAATGTCACCTTTCTTAATCCAATCCAACCCTGTGGCTACATTAGTAAACCAGTCACTGAACAAAAATCATTTTATATTTGTTCGTTGAACGTTTTTACTAAGATTAAGGTCCCTTTAAATATTTTTGGTTTCTGGATAAATGAATTGGTTTGGTTCATTGAATAAAACCAGATGTCGATGACTTGCTTAATAGGCATGCAACTAATATTTAGCAATTCTGACCAGATCACAGACTTTCAATAGTCTTGCAAAATTTTGGTGTAATGGTAGTTGTTAAATCATCTCCTGTTGGTTACCTTTAATTGGAATATGTGGCCATAATCTGTAACGGTTGATTGTGCATTAAATACAAATCCTGACCATCGTCTCAGTTTAACCGTTGCTGGTTAACGTAAAGTCTAATTATCTCTGAGGAATTATTCACACATGTAGCTCTTCTTATTGACAATGCTTGCTGGTGTCTTCTGCCTCAAGATGAATTAAATAGTTTTACTCATGTTATTTTATTCTCCATATATACCCCAACAGGTTATAGTACTGTTTTCCAAATCACAGTTGCTTGTTATTGAAATCTGCCTTCTGCCTTTGGGGCTTGAGTATTCTCAGCTGGATAATTGGTTGCCATAAGGACTTCATCCAATAACAGGTTTGTGAAAATCTGATCATCTAATTGGATGAGTTGGATTTGCATATACAATCAGATAAGCGGAATCAAAAATCTAATTGTTTGATTGGATATTTTGAATCAAAGAGGGAGGTTTTCTGTTACCAGTTTAAATTGTTGCAGAATAAAAGCATAATCCTTTCTACAGTGCAATGTTCCCATTAATGGCAAAGGCAAGCTCTTACATAACTCTACAATATGTACTCACCCTGTTCTCCATTCATGGGGCTACCCTAGCAACTTCTCTTTTGATTCCAATCACAAAATCTTGAGGGTGTAGAGGAAAAGCAAAAATGATATCAAAAGTAGATCTGCTACTTCTACTATTAGATGATTGTTATCTAGATAGAAAAACATTCTCAAATTCTGACTCTCAAAGCTGTGGTTTATCAAAAAATGTAAAGATCCTTCAGGCTGAGATCAACCGGAAGAACTAACACTTCAATTCGAAACTAAAGACCATCATGTTTTCAAATGATTAATGCTGAGAAAGAAAGACTTGCATTTATATAGCGCCTTTCACGATCACCGGACGTCTCAAAGCGCTTTACAGCCAATGAAGTACTTTTGGGAGTGTAGTCACTGTTGTAATGTGGGAAACGCAGCAGCCAATTTGCGCACAGCAAGCTCCCACAAACAGCAATGTGATAATGACCAGATAATCTGTTTTAGTGATGTTGATTGAGGGATAAATATTGGCCCAGGACACCGGGGAGAACTCCCCTGCTCTTCTTCAAATAGTGCCATGGGATCTTTTACGTCCACCTGAGAGAGCAGACGGGGCCTCGGTTTAACATCTCATCCGAAAGACGGCACCTCCGACAGTGCAGCACTCCCTCAGCACTGCACTGGGAGTGTCAGCCTGGCTTTATGTGCTCACGTTCCTAAAGTGGGACTTGAACCCACAACCTTCTGACTCAGAGAGCAAGAGTGCTGCCCACTGAGCCACAGCTGACATCTCAGCTGAGGGCAAAACATGGCTTGTTTGATCTTCTGTCCACAGATAATACTGAGGCATACACTTTTATACTAACTGTAAAAATAACAGTGAATAAAATAATCACAAATAAGAAAGTAGTGTCCAAGCCTTTTGACTTTCTGAACTACTTATGACAGAGCCTCACAGGCCACACATCAATGTTCCCATTAATTTGCATATATCTCAGGTGATTGATAGTAACAGAGGCAATGGAAAGTGGTGCAATAGAATAGAATAGTGATATCAATCGAAAAATATATAAATATATTCACTGTACACAAGAGTTGCATTAAATCCAGAGGGAGCACAAGAATGTGAAGGGGTCTGTTTGAAAAATGTATGGTCTATGGATTAGAAAGAGATTTGTTTCTGGATTTATTCTGGAAGCTATGTCTGACCACAGAAAAAAATCTTCAATATGTCAACACTGAAATTATGGGGTGAATTTCCTCAGGGCTTCTTCTGCTCCACTGCCGTAACCTTGGTGGAAATTATGTTATTATGGAAGTTATGTCGGAGGAGCAGGAGAAATCCTGAGGAAATTCATCCCATAAGTCACCAAATGGGGGAAAAGAGATCAAACTCATTGTTTATCAATAAAGTTTGGGACGATTCAGCAGGATTTTCATTCCGAAGTCTGTACCTGTCGCTAGATAAATAAACTAATGCTGCAACTAGTTTTCTTGAAGATTCTCATTGAAGTATCTATCAGAACAATTTCCTTTACCTCAACCACTGGGAAATACCTTTATGTTACCCCAAGATTTCAAGGGCTTCCCCTGAGGAGTAGAGCATGGATGCCACCACCACCTACAATAGCTACAGGCCCAGTGTCCAATTGTTAATAATGCAGCCAGGGTGCCAAGATGCAGTGCATCCCATGGCTGGCAGTGGGCCTTACAACAGGACCCGCCTTCACAGGGTATGACGTGGTCCAGGAGCAAGCCAAAGAGATCCGAGAGGTTGGCTAAAAACCTTTTATCTACTGACCCACCAGGTCTTCAGGCCTTGGAGCCTTGCGGATGCTATTCTCCAATAGCACCCTGAATCCAGCAGCTAAGACTATACTCCAGATTCTGGCACCTTATCCCTGCACAGGGCTCTGCCAGGGGATGGGCCACACCAAGGGTGAGACCATGCCATATTAAGGCTTGGCCCACCAAATTCTGGTACAGCTCACTGCAACTATTCAGCTCCCAGCTGGAAGAGAGCCAGGAATAATGGCCCCTCAAGCTAAGTAATATAATATGCTTCTAAATGTTCCTCTACTGGACCAAAGAAATTCTAATTAACGTGTTGAAAAAATATATCTGTCTGATATAACAATAATGGCTAAATAAATGGCTAAGGGCAGACCTGTAGGTAATCAAACACTATATGAGGAATTGGCATCTAAACGTAATCCATACCCGACATGCTTTCCATCTGGATAATAGGAGGGCTAACAATCAGCTCTGGGTACCAGTTTGCAGTGCTCAGATTTAGCATAGAGAAACCACCGTTTGTCTTGGGCTGAAGCTTCACCATCGTCTGACATAATGGAATAGATTTTCAACTCAGCGCCGGGGCTGGCATTGTGGATCGGCCGCCTGTTATGGAAACCGCTCGATGCTCCTTTGCGATGGAGATGTCAATTGGACGGTTTCAATAACGAGCCGCCGATCTGCAAAGCCAGTTTTATGCCCCAAACGGCAAGTTGATAATCTACCCCAGTGTCACCATTGCTGAGGTCGAGCTGCATCAAGAGTCTCTGTCATTAAGGAACTAGCTGATGCTACTGCAGGCACCAGCTAGTTACGTAATGTCAGAGACTCCTGATGCAGGCAGAACCAGCTCGCCAGCTTTTTCACTTATGGATGTGTAGAATATTGCTGTCGTACATGGAGTAGGATTCACCCATCAGTATTGAGGAGGGGTGAAAAGGCACTTCTGAAGATTTGATACGCCCACACTGATATATTCATAGAATTACATTGCATCGGATTACGTGGAATTTTAACATGGAAACAGGCTGTTTGGCCCAACCAATCTGCGTTGGTGTTTACCCTGCACGCAAGCAGCAGTCCAGAGGGAGTGCTGCACTGTCGGAGATGCTATCTTTCAGATGAGACATTAAACTGAGGCCCTGTCTGCCCTGTCAGGTGGACGTAAAAGATCCCATGACACTATCCCCCAACCAACACCTAAAAACAGATGATCTGGTCGTTATCACATTGCTGTTTGTGGGAGCTTGCTGTGCGCAAATTGGCTGCCGCGTTTCCTACATTACAACAGTGACTGCACTTCAAAATTGGCTGTAAAGGTCGTGAAAGGTGCTATATAATTGCAAGTCTTATTTCTTTCTTTCTTTCTTTACTCTGTTCCCATATCCCTTCACTCTGCTTGTCTTCAACTACCTATCTCGCCCATTCTTAACTATTGACATGGTCTCCGTTTAATCTCTAACACATTCCACAGCTTCACAACCTTCTGTGAGTTTCTCCTGCTTTCTGTTTTAAATCTTTTACATTGTGTCTTATATTAATGTCACCTTGTCGTTGACCCCTCCTCAACCAATTGAAACAGTCTATTCTGTCCCATCCCTTCATAAATTTTAAACACCTCTATCAAATCACCCTATAATCTCCTATATTCTAATGAAAACAGCCCCAATTTTCCAAGTATTTCGCACTACAGAACATTTTACAGGAAGATAGGGGCACTAGAATAAAATCCAGACCATCCTTCATCCAACATGCCCATTATCTTACAGTTGGCGCAGCTACACTGAAAAATCCTGCCTTTCCATCAAAGGGTTCTGACCATGACAAAATCTGAAATGGTACCAAGGTTTTGGCTGTTGTGCAGATTATCATCTAATGTTCCTTTTGTCTGTTGATTGTGTTTATGTTCTCTGCCTAAAATACTAAGTGAATTGCATCCACTTCATTCACAAAATGCAACACAATTTTGAAATGCCATCACTTAAACAAAAAAGAAAGTTGATAATGACAACGTAAATATGGTTTAATGGCATCTGGAATCCATCTGTTGAAACCTAGCTACAAGTTTGTTTCAATGAAAGGGTTAAAGCACACTCATTTAGTCAGCAATCTGTACTTACCACGGATTTGTTCTCTCCTGCCAAGTCTGCATTTAAAATTTCCCACGGGTCTTTCCAAAATTTGGAAATAAAAATACATGGGATCCAGTGCCCTGGTAATGTAGTGGTTAAGAAGCATCTCTGCGGTGACAAAGTTGAGTTTTAGGGCTCACTGCTAGTTGAATCCATCACCCACACATGTAATAAATGTTGGTCCTCCTTCACATTGCAGCCTATGACAATTAGAAAGGACAAAAATGAGAAGTCGCACAACACCAGGTTATAGTCCAACAGATTTATTTAAAATTACAAGCTTTCGGAGCTGTTGCCCCTTGATCAGGTAAAGGTACAATGAGGGAATCTACAGTATTACACAGTATATAAACACAGAAAGCAATTTGTCTGCAGAGATACAATCTTTCAGGGAGGCATTACATCAAAGACACACCAGAGCACAGCCAAGACAATGAGATGGGTCACAGGGGGTCCAACGTGTCAAATCCTGCTGTCTGCAGTTGAGCTTTTAACCTTTTTTTTTAGAAAGGAGACGCTGATATTATTTACTGGGCCCACCAGCATGCACCTCACTTCACAAAAGCAATTGCTGTCCTGGAGTGCCTCCCACTTTCCCCCATGAAAATAATTAGGAAAGGTTAAAAAGTCTTAAAGGGATGAATATTGGGAAATAAAAAATGGATTGGACCTACTTCCGGTCCTTTGCTCGGCCAGGTGTTTTTGCGAAAACTGATGAACCAATGTTGTCATAATAGCTTATTCTCTTTTGCTAAGTTACTGATCCTTCACTTCATTAGCAGTGGTCATTAGATCGAGTTATATAAATAATAATGGATAGCTGGGAGTGATTAAAAAAAGCAATGATTTTAACGAGGATTCAGATGCTATTTTAAGCATGGAGAATGTTGTATAATCATAATGACCTGAATCTCAAGATCAGTTTACAGCCTTCAATCACTTCCTTGTATCTTTGTTTTTAAAAAAAATATATATAATTCCAGGCAGTGCGTTATATTTTTATTTAGTTTGGAGTCATTTTCATGCCAACACTGGCTGTCAATATCCACTCGATGGTACTGATGAATGAAGACATTTACACAGAGGATTGATAATTATGAGATTATTACTGAAAGATCAAGAGCAATGCCTTGGAATTGATTGCTGGAGATTTCTGTAACCAGTTGATGTAACAATATGACCACCAGACCATTCCCAGAGTAAATACTCCTCAAAAGTTAAATTTGCCATTTCATTTTTATTAATCTGACCGCATCTTCAGCCAGAAAGATGAGAATTTACGGGATCTGTGTAATAATGCTTTATTACAAATCTCACGAACATTTGACGAACTGATTTAATTTTTTTCCACCAATTTCTTTTCCTTCCTCACTGAAGCCATTCACCCTTTGCTGGGACACAGCTCAACAGAACCAGTAGTCTTTTGTCAGCTTGCCCAAGGGACCATTATTCAAGTGTGAAACTAGAGAGTGAGTGTTAGCACGCTATTCGACTGTAGGAGATATCATAAAGGACCTTCGCTCTGTCCTCACCAAATATCAAGACGTAACACACTCCCGGCAGTGGTTGTTGGATAGCAAGCAGGAGCAGGAGCAGGAACTCTGATCAATTTTCTCCTCTTTAGCCCAGAGACCCTAACACCACAAGCTGAAATCAGCCAACTCAGCACAGATCAGGTACTGAAACTGGGGTCTTCTTGAATTGCTTGGCTCACCGACCAGCTGAGCCATTGGGCGAGTTAGGAGAGTTGATTTAAATTAAAATTTATACTTTTCTTTTGCAGGATCTACGATAATGGTATTTTGACAGTGGCTGTTCACATTTCTCCTTAAATTTACTAAATTATCGTCTCAACATCCACAAGCTAACGTCTGCCTCAAAGGAAAGTTCAGAATGATGAAATGTGAATGAGATGACTAAATGAGACATCAAAATTCCTGGGATGACTGTGGTCTGCTCATTCTTTTAAAAACACCACCAAATGGGCATGGTATACAAAATATGCTCCAAAAACTAAAAAGCAAAGGTCTGGAGATTGTCCATAGTTGCGACATAATTACATAAATCTTTCAAATCTCTGGTTGCATCCCTTTTATGAATTTAATTTTTTAATATTCTTCGTTAATGCAGAGCTCCATAATCCTTTGTGTAGAGGCTGAATGTAGGCAGTCTAATGTGACAAGGAAGATTAATAAGGAAAGTTCATCCCTGCTGCTTATGGTGTTACTTTGCGACATGATGAATAGCAGTTTGGTAACTCTCCTACCTTTGCAAAAAGCATCTGTCTTAAAGATCACACCCATTTTATTCTTGAGCCTGAGCTGATTACAAAATTACTGACCCGACAGATGTTTCATGTTGGCCTAACACAGGAGCACAATCTCTTTCCAATTTTTTTTTATAGCTCTCAGGGCATTTATCATTTATTTTCACGTTCAAATGTCCGTTTATTGTTCATCATTTTGAAAATGCATTACAAATGCCTTTTTTTTCCACAAATTTTGCAAGTAGTCTTTTTTTTTTGACATTGTTTAATGAATGAATGTGGACAAATTGGTTGCATTTTCCCTAACGTTATTGCAGTATTCCATGCTTGAAGCTCATGGTTCCAACATAAACAGTACCTGAACAGTAAAAATGTTTTCAGTTAGTTTCCCCCACATCTGCTTTAAATTTGTCTTTCTTGGCATCGAGGACCACAGCTATACTGAATCACAGAGTAAATTGACTGGATACAGAAATTTGAAGAACTTTATATTTACTAAGCCCAGTGGAAAGATTAAATGTCATGTTTCCATGATATGGAAAGTGAGGAGTGCACACTAGATTGTAAAGTACAGCATTTTAATTCCTACACTTCTTTCATTGCAGTAACAGCAACAGACTAAAAACATTAATTTTATGTAACACTCTAAGTCAACTTGGTGTACTTTAAAACCACTTGGCTTTGCATATTGTTGAAATATTTTCCATAAAGAAGATATCAGAATAATATTGTATTATAATGAATATATTCATAAAGATTGAGAAGGCCATTCAGCCCATCCACCTTCCACTTCCACAGAAACCTATGTTTCCCCATTAAGCCATCTAACACAAAAAGCAAGATGCTGCGGATGCTGGAAATCTGAAATAAAAACAGAAAATGCTGGAAATACTCAGCAGGTCAGACAGCATCTGTGGAGAGAGAAACAACGTTAATGTTTCAGGTCGACGACCTTTCGTCAGAACTGGAAAAAGTTAGAGATGTAACAGGTTTGAAGCAAGTACTGAGGCAGGGAAACTGGGGGTGGGGGGGGTGGGCGGAGGAAAGAACAAAAGGGAAGGTCTGTGATAGGCTGGAAGGCAGTAGAGATTAAATGACAAAAGGGATGATGTTGCAAGACGAAATGAGATAGTAATGGGACAAGTAAAGGAACAAAAGATGGGTCTAGAGGAGGTGTAAATGGGAATATCAGAATCATCAGCAACAGCTGCCATCCGAAAAAATGGGGGCAGAGGTTATGGTCTGAAATTGTTGAACTCAATGTTGAGCCCGGAAGGTTGTAAAGTGCCTAATAGAAAGATGAGATGCTGTTCCTCGAGCTTACGTTGTGCTTCATTGGAACAGTGGGGTCAGAGTGGGAGTAGGGCGGAGAATTAAAATGACAGGCAACCGGAAGCTCGGGGAAACGCTTGCGGACTGAAAGGAGGTGTTCCGCAAAGCAGTCACCCAATCTGCATTTGGTGTCCCCAGTGTAGAGGAGACCGCATCATGAGCAGCAAATACAGTATATTAAATTGAAAGAAGTAAATCACTGTTTCACCTGGAGGGAGTGTTTGGGGCCCTGGACAGTGGGAAGGGAGGAGGTAAAAGATCAGTGTGGAATCTCCTGCGCTTGCACGAGCAAGTGCGTAGGAAGGGGAGCGTGTGTTGGGGGTGATAGAGGAGTGGACAAGGGTGTCACGGAGGGAACTGTCCCAACATCTAACAACCTCCTTAATGAAATAAAAACAGAAAATGCTGGAAATACTCAGCAGGTCAGGCAGCATCTTTGGAGAGAGCAACAGAGTTAATGGCCGCGATTTTACGAACCTCAGTGGGTCCGTGGCGGGTGATGTCAGTGGCGGGTCCCGACCCCACTGCTGTCTCCATCCCGGTCTGTGAAATGAATTTCCTGAGATTGGGCTTGCTAAGCCCGCCCAGCGTGTTTCCCGGCCAATTAGAGGAAACGGATGTGGTGACGACATTTGATGATACATCATCAGCCGGTTTCCTTAAAGGGTCCATGGCCAAATTTATTTTGACACTTGTGCTGTCAGTGTTCTACAGCGTTGAGGTGCTGCAAACACTGACCATCATTGCAAAGAGGTGCACAGGGCTGCACCCAGGCTCTCCCATGACCCCTTCCATATGGATGGAGTCACAACACGCAGGGAGGTCCTCTTTCCTTCCCATGGGCGGAAGAGACCTCCCCAGGAGATCAACACAGCCTGGTTGCACATTGCAGAGGAGGGCACAAGCAGGGATGTGGTCAGGAGGACCTGGGTGCAGTGCCACAAACGTTTCAATGATCTCAGTAGATCACGAAACGTTAGTACAAAGCCACACTCAACCTCATCCTGCTGTGCCTCTCATCACATCCCCATCACTCTGCCTTCCCTACCCTACTCCTGCACATCCTTACTCATACCAACTTACCTTGCACCTCCACCCATCCCTCTCTATCTACATTATCACATCCCCATCTCACCAGCCACCCCTCAAACTCACCCTCATCCGAGTGCAATCATACCAACTAACAACAGGGTAGCCACTTGGGTGTTTTATGCAATGTTCATGTAAAGTTTCTGTTAATTTGGTGTCAAACATTGAAACCTTTATTTTCAACACTTTGCGTTATTGGACAGATTTGTGTGCACCTTTGGAAGTGGCTTTGTGAGTTGCAGTGAATGGTGTGACATAACGGTACCCCCCCGCAATGCTGATGAGTGTGAAAGGAATGGCTTGGGCATTGTAGGGATGCTTTATGGTGTTTGTGTGGGGTGGTGCCAACCTGGCGCATCAAGTGGCAGCCAGGGTATACAGCATCAAGTGAACTAAATCTGGCCATGGTGAGGCCATCCCTGGCCTCCCGGGCAGCAATGTGGTTGGGTGCTGATGCCCTGTGTCCTGTGCAGCATCAGTTGATTGCGGAGAAGGTTGGTGTTGTTGTTGGTGCTGTTGGTGTGCCTGGTGATGCTGATATTGGGGCTGATCGTGGTGGGATTCTGAGGACCAAAGTGAGAGAGTTTCAAGGGCACCCATGCTGATGGAATAGATGGCAGGTGAAGTAGAGATGACAGAAGCGATCTGTCAATGGTGGGAGAGGTAATGAGGTCAGGCTTGTGTAAAGACTTGCAGCATTCTGAATCTGTAATGGAAATGTAGTTTAGAGAAGCTAGTGGTTAAGAAAGAAAAGAAAGACTTGCCTTTCTATAGCGCCTTTCACGACCACCAAACATCTCAAAGCGCTTTACAGCCAATGAAGTACTTTTGGAGTGTAGTCACTGTTGTAAGGGAACATATCTCAATCAGTTGGGAGCTTTTACTGTACATTTGAAGCTGTCAACTCATCAGCTGATTCAATGGCCACTGACCTCCCACCTCAGCTTCACAGATGAGGTCTACGCACAGCAGGAAACCGGTGGGTGACCTGTCAAAACCGAAAAGCTGGGACAAAACCATTGATAAGTGGCTTTAAACAAGCCACTAATGATTTTAATTGCCTCCCCTGCCACTGCCTGCTGGGTCTGCTCAACATTGTCAGGTCCGACATCAGGAAAGTCCAGTGTGCGCATTTTGACAGTAGGTTCCCGACCTGCTGTCAATCATTTTAAATTTAACAGCTGACCCGCCACCCATCCCGCCTGCTGAGCGCTGGCAAAATTTCGGCCAACGTTTCAGGTCGATGACCTTTCATCAGAATTGGAAAAAATTAGAGATGGGAAGGTCTGTGATGGGGTGGAAGGCAGGATTGATTAAATGACAAAAGGTATGAGAGTACAAAGCAAAAGGAGATGGTAATGGAACAAGTAAAGTAACAAAAGATGAGTCTAGATGAGGTGTAAATGGGAATGGCAGATTCATCAACAGCTGTCATGTGAAAAAATAGGGGCAGAGTTTATGGTCTGAAATTGTTGAACTCTATTTTGAGTCCAGAAGGCTGTAAAGTGCCTAATCGAAAGATGAGATGCTGTTCCTCGAACTTACATTGAGCTTTGTTGGAACAGTGTAAGAGGCCGAGGGTGGAGAGGTCAGAGTGGGAGTGGAGCGGAGAATTAAAGTGACAGACGACCGGAAGCTCAGGGTCATGCTTACGGACTGAATGGAGGTGTTCCGCAAAGCGGTCACCCAATCTGCATTTGGTCTCCCCAATGTAGAGGAGACCGCATCGTGAGCAGTGAATACAGTATACTAAACTGCAAGAAGTACAAGTAAATCGCTGTTTCACCTGGAAGGAGTGTTTAGGGCCCTCGACAGTGGGAAGGGAAGAGGTAAAAGGGCAGGTGTTGCATCTCCTGTGCTTGCGGGAAGGTACCATGGGAAGGGGAGGGTGTGTTGGGGGTGATTGAGGAGTGGACCAGGGTGTCGCGGAGGGAGTGATCCCTTCGGAATGCTGAAAGGGGAGGGGAAGATGTGTTTGGTGGTGGGATCACGCTGGAGGTGGCGGAAATGGCAGAGGTTATTCCGTTGAATGTGGAGGCTGGTGGGGTGAAAGGTGAGAAAAGGGGAACCCTATTATGGTTCTGGGAGGGAGGGGAAGGGGTGAGAGCAGAAGTGCGTGAAATGGAACGGACACGGTTGAGGGCCATGTCGACCACGGTAGAGGGGAATCCTCGGCTGAGGAAAAAGGAAGACATATCGGAAGCACTAGTATGGAAGGTGGCATCTTCAGAACAGATGCGACAGAGAAACTAGGAGAATTGAATAGAGTCCTTACAGGCAG
The DNA here is from genome assembly GCA_030390025.1 of Squalus acanthias. Classification (NCBI taxonomy): domain Eukaryota; kingdom Metazoa; phylum Chordata; class Chondrichthyes; order Squaliformes; family Squalidae; genus Squalus; species Squalus acanthias. The sequence continues at coordinate 11,183,845 of CM059430.1, forward strand.
CAGGGTGGGAGAAAGTGTAGTCCAGGTAGCTGTGGGAGTCAGTGGATGTTTGTCAATGGCCTATCCCCAGAAATGGAGACAGAGAAGTCAAGAAAAGGAAGGGAAGAGTCAGAAATAGACCATGTGAAGGTGAGGGAAGGGTGAAAATTGGAAGCAAAGTGAATGAAATTTTCTAGTTCAGGGCGAGAGCAGGAAACAGCACGATATAGTCATCAATGTATCAGAAAAAGAAGTGAGGGAGGGGACCTGAGTAGGACTGGAACAAAGAATGTTCCACATATCCTATGAAAAGGCAGGCATAGCTAGGACCCATGCGGGTTCCCATAGCACCACCTTTAATTTGGAGGAAGTGAGAGGAGTCAAAGGAGAAGTTGTTCAATGTGAGAACAAGTTCAGTCAGGCGGAGGAGGGTGGTGGTGGATGGGGACTGGTTGGGCCTCTGTTCATGGAAGAAGTGGAGCGCCCTCAGGCCATCCCAGTGGGGGATGGAGGTGTAGAGGGATTGGACGTCCATAGTGAAAAGGAGAGGGTTGGGGCCAGGAAACTGGAAACTGTTAAAGTGGCGGAGGGCGTCGGAAGATTTGCGGATGTAGGTGGGAAGAGACTGGACAAGGGGAGAATAAAGAGTCAAGATAGGAAGAAATCGGTTCTGTGGGGCAAGAACAGGCTGAAACGATGGGTCTACCAGGGCAGTCTTGTTTGTGGATCTTGGGAAGGGGGCTGTGCGGGGTTGGGGAACTATGAGGTTGGCGACTGTGGAGGGAAGATCTCCAGAGGAGATGAGGTCAGGGACAGTCTTGGAAACGATGGAAATGGTTTAGAGATGGCAAGTGCCCTGCACTTTAATTTTTATTTTTCATTGGCCATGAGTTTGCCCAGACCATATTACAGTATTACTTCATTGAACTGGGATCCTGATATTCGTATGGCAGTTGTTTTACCTCAAATTCTTTAGCTATTATGGTGGGTTTACTTACAACAAGCAGCAAATTGTGTATTATTCAAAGTAACATTCAGCTTCAGCACAGATAAAGTACTCTGTAGCCTTACGTCACAGTCATTTCATTTACAGAACCATAGGAGTTTACAACAAAGAGGCCAGTCAGCCCATCATGTCTACGTTGGCTCTTTGCTAGAGCAATTCAAAACGAATCCTACTCCCAGTTTTAAATTGATGACCATCATCACTGAATCCCCAACAAGAAGAAATAGCCCTGCCTTATTCACTCGATCGAAACCATTTATAACTTTAAAAAGCTCTATTAAATCTCCTCTTAGCCTTTTCTGCAGCAGTGAAAATATTCCAATTATCTCAAGTATCTCCTCATAACTATAATTAAATCTTTGGCACCATCCTGGTGAAGTTATGCTGAAAAGCCTGGGCTGGGACAGTCTAAAGCTTTATTTCATGAATTATGAACTTTGCACAATGGTTTATTTTTTGTATTAGATCAAATGAGAGCATTCTAATATATATTTTGTTTCAAGAATATGTTATACCTTAAAAAGTGATCTATCTTAAAATGATATCTTTGCAAACTTTTGAATCCAAAGGTTCTTTTGCTTGTAGGTGTAATATATAAAGGGAATGGGTGACGGTAATTTAGACACTCTCATTTAACCTCTGGAATCTGGGTTCAAGATCTAGCTCAGACTAATAAAATTAATGTCTTCAACCCATGGCAGAAAACCTGCCCAATTCAGTTCTAATTGGCAACCTCATTCAGAGAGGAGACAGAACGGCTGGTGTGAGAAATGGAAAAACGTCACACTCGCACAGGGAGTTTTCTTCTGTGGCTGGGCTGAAAGCTTGATATTGGCAGCAAAGCATTCTGTTCAGCATTTTGATGAGTGCAAAATGAACAAAAAAAACCTGGTGCTTTTATGTTGATGTACAGCCGAAATCATCTCACATCAAAGTGAAAGTGGCACCATAACTGCAATTCAAAGCAGCTTTCCACCCCGTGCTTTTGGGAGTTGCATTGCATTTCAGAAAGTTGAGCAAGATTAACGGATTTGATGGCAAATCACTGATGAGAAATAACATAAATAGAGTTGGGGAACAATGCACCTTTTAACATTGGGTCTAATGGACCATAAATTGGGGATCTTATGGTGATTTTTCTTTACATGCATATATTTTAAGCTATTGTACACTTTGTCACATGGTACTTACAGGTGAATACACTAGCCCATTGGAGTTGACAGAAGGATTGGGTAGATGCTAGGAACAACACACTGTTTTTGGGGGTCAAAATAGCTTGACACTGATCCCTGGGGTGTACCTGGGCCTGCATAATCTTGAATGAACACATATATTTTTCAATTATCCAGACTGAAAAAAAAATTAAGGGTACAGCCTTTCAACATAGCATAGGCTAGGTAAACCTAATCCACTTTTGGAGTACTTAACCCAACATCTTGCTTTGCTGTAATATTACCACTCTCAAAGAGGCAAGGTCTGATTAACTTGGAATTTAGCAATTTGTCATTGCGCAGTCCATTTTGGTGCAGGATTGCATCTAAATAATAGTAGAAAACCTGACATACATATGTACATTCTTGAGTAATCCTTGTTTGGAGGCATACCAGTAACTTGAGTTGTTACCTCAAACATGGATGAATAATGTGTGACCTTTTTTTCATTAAGTAAAGCCAAAGAGTGGCTGGAGAATTGAACTTTATTTCTATTATATACACAGAGACAGATCATAAGCCCTGCTAAGTGAGGTATATTGTAGATCAGTAGCCATGCCAGAAAACATTGCCATCTTTCTGCCAACAGCCTAAAACCCGCTCTGAGAAGAGCAACCCTCCTGCAGTCAACTGGCTAACGATGCCAAGTTTTAATGCTGCTTTCGTGGAGATGGAACTGTTGAATCAGGCCCATTTCTCTTAGTTTGGAATCAGGCATGTCTCTTAGTTTGGAATGCGCAGCAGAATTGTATCTGTGAGGCTAAATTATGCAATGCGCCAAAGCATTCGCACACATTCTTTGTTGAAAAATTTGGTTCATATTCATTTCCCCAGAACCAGCAAAGGTTAGATTTTAATTTCTAAGGCATGTCCCTCATAGTACATTGTTTATTCTTTAGCTAATTTTAAAATGCCATTAGCGCGTAGGTGAAATGAAGTGCTAATTTAAGGAGCCCAATTTTCACGCTGCGAAATATTTCTCTTGGCATTCAGTAATGCTCAGTTGGTTCTCTGTCTAATTTTCTTCTGATTTACATTCTTCATTAATATCATTTATCTGCGGGCTAATCTAGAACAAAGGACCCTTCAACCTACGCTCTCTTGGGCATCAAACTTTCCGTAGGATTGTGAGCCTGAGGCTCGAATCTCCAGAGAGCAGTCAATTTGGCATAAATCAGACTGTTGCCAAATTAATGTAAAAAAAACGGGTGTTGGTCAGGAATTGTTTTGAGAGTTTAGAAAAAACAAATTGAAGCACTCTTATAGATCAGAATACAAGGAATTTTAAGTGTCCAATTCTATTTCTCAGCAATAGTCCAGTGACAATTATCAATTGCTCTCTTTCAAGTCTTGCACCAAGTATAGATCAGTCACATTTTGGCCATCACATGTTACTATAGATGTCGAGCAACAACAACAACTTGCATTTTTATAGTGCCTTTAACACAGTAAAACGTCCCAAGGCACTTCACATGATTATTATAAGACAAAAAATTTAACACCGAGGCACATAAAGAGAAATTAGGGCAGGTGACCAAAAGCTTGGTCAAGAGGTAGGTTTTAAGGAGCGTCTTAAAGGAGGAAAGAGAGGTAGCGAGGCGGAGAGGTTTAGGCAGGGAATTCCAGAGCTTAGGGCCTAGGCAACAGAAGGCGTGGCCACCAAAGGTTGAGCGATTATAATCAGGAATGCTCAAGAGGGCAGAATTAGAGGAGTGCAGATGTCTCGGGTGGTTGTGGGGCTGGAGGAGATTACAGAGATAGGGAGAGGGGGCGAGGCCATGGAGGGATTTGGAAACAAGGATGAGAATTTTGAAATCAAGGCATTGCTTAACCGGGAGCCAATGTAGGTCAGCGAGCACAGGGGTGATGGGTGAACGGGACTTGGAGCGAGTTAGGACACAGACAGCTGGATTTTGGATGACTTCAAGTTTACGTAGGGTAGAATGTGGGAGGCCAGCAAGGAGTGAATTGGAATAGTCAAGTCTAGAGGTAACAAAGGCATGGATGCGGGTTTCAGCAGCGGATGAGCTGAGGCAAGGGCAGAGACGGGCGATGTTATGGAGGTGGAAATAGGCGGTCTTAGTTATGTCGCGGATATGTGGTCGGAAGCTCATTTCAGGGCTCAAATATGACACCAAGGTTGCGAATAGTGTGGTTTAGCCTCAGACAGATGTTGGGGAGAGGGATGGAGTCAGTGGCTAGGGAACGGAGTTTGTGGCGGGGACCGAAAACAGTGGCTTCGGTCTTCCCAATATTTAATTGGAGAAATTTCTGCTCATCCAGAACTGGATGTCGGACAAGCAGTCTAACACTTTAGAGACCGTGGAGGGGTCGAGAGAAGTGGTGGTGAGGTAGAGCCGGGTGTCATCAGCGTACATGTGGAAACTGACCCTGTGTTTTCAGATGATGTCACCAAGGGGCAACATGTGGATGAGAAATAGGAGGGGGCCAAGGATAGATCCTTGGGGTACACCAGAGGTAACGATGCGGAGCGGGAAGAGAAGCCATTGCAGGTGATTCTCTGGCTACCATTAGATAGATAAGAATGGAACCAGGCGAGTGCAGTCCCACCCAGCTGGACGACGGTGGAGAGGCGTTGGAGAAGGATGGAGTGGTCAAGACAAGTCAAGAAGGATGAGGAGGGATAGTTTACCTTTGTCACAGTCACAAAGGAGCCGTTTCTGTACTGTGGCAAGGGCGGAAACCTGATTGGAGGGATTCAGACATAGAGTAGATGGAAAGATGGGCACGGATTTGGGAGGCGACAACACGTTCAAGAACTTTGGAGAGGAAAGGGAGGTTGGAGATGGGGCGGTAGTTAGCAAGGATGGAAGGGTAAAGGGTTGGTATTTTGAGGAGAGGGGTGATGACGGCGGATTTGAGGGAGAGGGGGACAGTACCTGAGGAGAGCGAACCATTAACAATATCAGCTAACATAGGAGCCAGAAAGGGAAGTTGGGTGGTCAGCAGTTTGGTGGGAATAGGGTCGAGGGAGCAGGAACTGGGTCTCATGGACAAGATGAGCGCGGAGAGGTCATGAGGGGAGTTTGGAGAGAAACTGGAGAAAGATGTGAGTTCAGGGCTAGGGCAGAGGGGAACTTTAGAGGAAGTTTGGCTCAGTAGGATAGGGGAAGGAAGGGAAGTGGCAGAGGCAGCTGAACGGATGGTCTCAATCTTAGAGACAAAGAAGTCCATGAGCTCCTCACACTTGTCGGAGGTGAGAGAGGAGGAGACAGGGGAGAGGGGTTTAAGAAGAGGGTTAGCAGTGGAGAATAGAAGCCGGGCTTTATCTTTGCATTCCAGAATGATTCTGGAATAGTGAGCAATTTTGACAGACGAGAGCAGGACCCGACAATGCTTTATGTGGTCTAGCCAGATCTGGCGGTCAATGGCTAAATCAGTCGTCTGCCATATCCGTTGAAGTCTGCGTCCCTTGGACTTAAGAAACAAGCTTTTGAGAAATATATAAAAACTTTCTGATCTTGTCGAGGTGCCAGGGATGTTAATTTACAGAAACAATCACTAAGCGACCTGAGGATGTACCGAAGACGAATTAGCATCTAACTGACCTCAGTGGGAGTTACTTTGCAGCAGTTAGATCTTGTGGCCTTAAAGAGATAGCCATGATTGCATATCTCCACCTTAGCAGCAAATGGGGCGGGGGTGTTAGGGGGGCGTGGGGAGTGGTTATTTTTGTGAAAGGGTGAAAACAGACGCTAAATGGGTGCTGTGCTAATAAGACATGCCTGTTTGAAAGTCTGGTTTTAGCACACAATTTTGGTCCTAATTGCTGATTACCATAATTTGAACTTGCCTGGAGGCGCTAAAACAGACACCTGCCGGTTTAGCGCTCCAGTACTGATTAGATGCAGTTTTCATGGAGCAGTATATGTGGGCTCCACGCACCCACTTCCACTGAAGGTGTGGAGTGTGTTGGCTGACACACAGCAGCACGTTTCAGGATGGCTCAGGGGCCGAGGGACAGGGCGCACAGGTTCTCGGACGCTGCACTGGAGGTCTTTGGTGGAGGAGGTCCAGAGGAGGAGGGATGTCCTGTACCCCCAGGGGGGAAAGAGTCCACCTCACCCTCCTGCCCCTCTCTCCTGCAGCAGATGGTGTTGCTCTGCCGAGCCTCATGTCCTCCTCCCAGTCCTCCTGCAGACCAAGGGGGACCCCGAGCAAGATGCCGATGACCAAGCACTCCCTTTCTCCTGGTGACTCCTATAAGATGTCCAATAAGGTCGAGTCGCCCAGCACTCACTCTTTTTAGGTGAAGTCCTGAGAATTTCCAGACTAAATGTTGAATGAATGTTGGTGAAGTCTTTACAAACTGTCCCAGAAAGTCTCCCGATGTGTTTCAAAGGTCCTCTTCAAACCTCCAGCAGCACGTGAACAGTAAAAAGTGATCTACTTTTAAGTAGCTCTCGAAATCCTCAGCAACGACTTGTTTACTCCCAATCAGCTAGTCGCTGTTAGGAGAGGGCGTTAGATCAAGCGCTAGCCACCAAAATACTGTGCAGCCTCCTTAATGAGCGCTAGCAGGCAATTTAAGTGGCAATCAGCTGCTTAACGATTCTCCGGGCGGCCGTTCCTAGCGCAAGCTTCAATTCCTTTATCAAGATGGCGTCTTGTGCTAAGCACGGGCTAAACTGGTATTTCAGCTCAAGACTCCATCTTGGCCACCTCGCAGGCTCTTTAGCCCCTGAATCAGCTGTCGAAAATCGCCCCCATAGTGTATTACATGGTCAAGTATTCCAATCCTTATAAAACAGCTTATCGCCCAACTTATTATGAGCAACACCACAGGAGATCTGAAAGTTTAATAAGTAATGAAAGTAGGGAGTGTCCCATCCAATCTTCTTACCACAAAGTGCACGTTTATTAAAACTGTCAGAAGAGATGAGCTGTAAAGCCAGAGAGTGCCTCTTTTGGCAGTATTAATATTTTATTTCCCTATACTTTCTGTCAAATTTTGACTATTTATATTTAATGGTTTGGTTTTCTACTATTTTTGTGTTTTTCTTTTGAGTTGGAAAAAACCCCACAAGTAGACTAAGAAATTATTCATGGGGGTGAAGGGAATTTGCTCAGGCCTTCTGCCACTCTGCCACTGAAACTACGCGTGTAAACAGGGAAACCGCCAAACTTACACCAAAGTTACGCCAGTCGAGTGGGAGAAGCTCCTTGGAAATTCAACCCCATAGCAATCATAAAGATAAACGAAATTGGATACCTGACTTCAAAGCTAAGTCTTTACTGGCGTTGATACTTAGATTTCCCCTCGAGTGTGTTTGCAGGACTTGTTTCAGAATAGTGCCGCTATATAACAGTCCTCCCGCTTAATTTTTGCACCCAGTGCCATTGTCTATCAGACACTGGCCGCGTGCGAAGCCGGTGAATGCAGCAGCAGTTTGTGAGATCCCCTCCAAAAAAGTGTAGCTGATGCTGAGAGAACTGTCCCTTAGCCATGCCTCATTTTAGCTAGATTGTCTGGTGGAGGAAGGAACAGTAGTCAGGAAGTGATTCCTTTCCACATTCCTTAAACACACATCTCCTGATTTCTGGAGTAGGAAAATCCGTGACTTCAACAAGACTGGCTGGCAAAGGTTTTTACGAGTTGGAGTCACCTCTTTTGCAAAGCAAGAGAAACGTTTGATTTAGTGGGGCTACATTGAGTGTATTTGTGTGATCCTCTGTTTAGTCTTTGGATATTATGGTGACTATGGTAAGACAAATAAAGTAGCATTGCTTTTAGTTTAAAAAACAATCCTTCACCTTCTGCATATTTTGAAGTTGAAGAAAAATAAGCATAAGATGAGCTAATGATGTAGCAAGATATGGGTTACAGGGATTCAATTCTGCTGACTTCCCCATAGTTATTGATATCAAAATGCTATCCTTTTCAAATTCACTCTGATATCTGTGATGCCTTGCTTACTGCATACAATCACAATTTAGCTCAGAATTAATTTTTAAAATTGACTGTTCTCAAAATAATCATTCTCAGAAGTTCTAATTTGAATTTGTATTTGTTGGAAACATGGGCCTGGAGATTCCTTGTGCCTGTCAAGGCAGTGAAGCAGGACACCTGGCCACCACCCTCTCAAACGGTGACCCTGTCCCAAATTGCGGGGATGGAGTTATTTCCATAATTGGGGTGAGCAGTGTGAAGCTCCACACACACAAGAGAGCCGGGGGGGTGGAGGGGGGCGGGTGGGGGTAGGGGATGGTGTCCGGTAGCGCGTGGGAAACCCGGAAGTAGCTGGAGCGCGTATGTCAGTGGCTTTATAACCCAGCCCCGGTATTTGCACCTGACATCCGGGTTTCCTGATCAATTAACATGAGTGGGCGTGGTGATGACATGCATGGGTCTATTTCAGCTGAGGTATTTAAAGGAACACTGCAAAGATGACAGTTGAAGGATTGTGGAGGTGGGAGCAAAATAGTTCGTTGCATACAATGGAGTCTCAATGCTCCAAAGCTGCCCCTCCCTTCAGTGATGCCTCCCTGGACCTCATGCTGCGAGGTGTAAGGGCCCGCAGGGAGACTTTATTCCCTACTGACGGGAGGAAGGAGCCAGCCTCACTGACGAAGAAGGCATGGCTGGAGATAGCAGAGGAGGTTAGCAGCAAGAGTGTGGTGCCACGCTCCTGGATACAGTGCAGGATGTGATTTAATGACCACATGAGGGCAGGAAAGGTGAGTACAATGGCACATTCAACTACATCCTGATGTGTCTTTTCACTCCAACCCCCTCACTCTGCCTTCCCGAACCTACTCTTGCTCATCACTCCTCACGCCAACGTACCTTGCAGATGTACCCATCCCTCTCTGTCTATGCACTTCCTCACATCCCCATCTGACCATCCACCACTGACACTGACCCTCATCTTAATGCAGTGTCATGCCTCTCCCTCATAGTTACCCTCAACATAAGTTATCCATCCATCCGTTCCACTCGTTCCATGACTCTCACTCAAAGGTCTCTTGTTTCTCTCCTTGCAGGAGAAGAGAGCACAGAACACCAGGGAGAGGCAGAGAACTGGAGGTGGCCCTCCAGTCATCGCCACGCTCACAGCTGCAGAGGAGGTTGCACTTGTGATAAGCTGAGTGTCGGCGTGCCTGTCAGTGGGAGATGGAGAGAAGGGGACCTCCCAGTTAGCGGGTGACAGAATTAAATAACACATAGCCGCATGACATACAACAGTCACTTATGTTGACTTGATGTCAGCAGCCAGTGAAATATGATCATGTGCACAATGTTATAATGACAGTTCTAGTTCATGTCTTTAATCTCCCACAGGCCCATCAAGTGTCCCACAGGCGGTGGAGCCAGAGGAGGAAGACGACTCCTCAGAGGAGGTTGCTAAGTCTGAGGGTGCACCGTCACAGGACTCGTGCACATCATGCTCCAGAGCAGATACACACCCGTCGGTGGGCCCCTCAAGACAGGTAGTTGTGTTGTCACTTGGTGACTCACAGACCCCATGTGAGCAAGAGCAGATAGTGGAGACAGGGTCAGCAGTGGTGAGTACTCGCCGGAGGGCGCAGGATGTTCCAAGCTCTGCTCAGCTGGACGCAGATGCTGAATCTTGGGGGCCGTCGACAAAGAGGATGATTCTGGAGAAGCAGCAAAAAATGTGTGAGGCTCTGGCAGGATTTCCAGCCGCGATGTGCACAGTGCAGAGAGAATGGAGGAGTCCATCTCCAGCATGAGTGGCATGATGTCGCAGGCCTTAGCTATGATGTGCTCGTCCATGGAAAGAGTGGCCACCTGCATGGAGCATCAAACGTGGCAGTCAATCGAGTGCACACTTGCCCTCACCAATGGTTTGCACACTCTGCATGCCACCTTAACTGGGATGATCAAAACCTAGCCTTGCCGTTCAGCACCCCACTGATGTACGGCAAAGTGCTCTCCAGCTCATTGCTAGCAGGGAAGTGCGGGTGAGCCATGAGAGGGATGACGGTGAAAGAGGACGTAGAAGGGGGGACTCTGCTCAAAGCACTTCCACTTCTCACACGTTGCACCCCCAGCCACCACCACCCCCCCACCCCAGTCAGTGGCCCACATGTTGGCTTGTGTCACAATGGCCGAGTCTACCCCTGTAACAGGTGCATGTGGAGCAGTCTTTGGTGGGACCCTAACGGGCTCCAAAACCCAGAGGACGTCGACCAAGAGCATCTGAGCAGTCAGAGCAGGGATGTGAGCAGCCTGCCTCTACCTCTGTTGAAGCCACAGGGGTTGAACATCGTAGGAGTTTTGGAAAAGGAAGATGAAAGATTAGTAGTTGCACAAGGGAATGCACATGGGTGTGTTAGACATGTCACAGTGATAAGTTAATATATAAGTTTTGATCCACATATAAAATTATTTCTTTGCACCACTTTCCAGGCTTGCCCATTTTTGTCTGCAGCCTGGCAACTGGCCTTCTCATTTCTGCTAAGACAAGATTAAATTTGAGCAATGGGTGTCTGTGAAAGGGATGCTTTGTTGATTTCAGGACTGCTTTGTGCTTGGGGAGCTGAGGGGTGGGGGAAGTGTGTTCAGCATTTGGCTGCCAGATGGATACAGTGATGCAACCTAACATGATGGGCTGGATTTTCATTGACCCGTGGAGGCGGGTTTGGAGGCGTGTGGGGGGTTAAAGTTGCAGATTCGGGGGTCGCAAACCCATCCCGCCCCCAACCCGCCTCCATGCCAGTTTCGCTGGAGGCGGGTACCCGCCCTGTGCTGGGACCCGCCACCCCGAGGCGGGAAGGGGATTAGTGACAATTAACTGCCTGTTAACAGGTAGTTAACAGGCAGTTTTTTGCCTAATCCCTATTTTAAAAGCTGAAATGTTGGCTTCCCGACATGTCCCAGCCACGCCAAGTTAGCGAGGCAGACCGTGAGTCTGCAGGGGTTGGAGGGGTCGATATGTCCGGTGGGCAGGTGAGTGATGAGTGCATATGTGCAGAGGTAAGTGTGTAAGGTAAGTGTAAAGTGTGGGAAAAAGTTTTACTTACCTTAACTTCCTCCTGCAGGTGTCAGCCCTTCAGTTCTCGGGAGTCAGAAATCTCACCGGCACAGAAAGCAGAAAAGCCGTGGTGCTGTCAAAAACTGCAGCCTTCTGCTTTCTGTGCTGGAATGATTTCTAACTCAGCCTGAGAGGAAGGACTCAAGTTAGAAGACAAATTGTCAGTGTGTGACAGCTTCACAGAGCTGTCAAACGCTGAAATATCATCTGTCAAAAGCTCTTGACAGATGAAATGTCAATCTGTGACGTCACCTGTTGCCGGGTGGCCCTTAATTGGCCTGCTGAGCTCGCTGGGCGGGCTCAACAAGGTCAATCAAGGGAAAATACAGTGGGTTGGCCACAAGTCGATGGAGGCGGATCTACAACCCAAAAAGTGGGAGTCCCGCCTCCATCACGTCCCCAGTATCAAAATCCAGCCCGATGAGTCCAACCCGGGAAAATAGGGCAGCAATGTACGCCGCTGCTGGCGCTGTTGATCCTGGTGCTCATCTTGGTCCTCATCTGAGGTCCACAGTGAAATAGCATAACAACAGTATGCTGATTGATATATGACAGATTTAAAGTGGAGATCGGACACACAAACCTCCAAAGTAGTGAGAGTGACCGCCAATGTAGTGAAAATCACCTCCAAAGTTGCAGAAATCATCTGCAAAGTACTGACAGCAAACTCTCAGAACAAGTGCTGTGAGCAAAAGCCTGTCACCTCGGCAAGGCAGTAAGTCTGAGGCCTCAGTACTTAGGGTATTTTTTGCCTGTCCTTTGTTCAGCCCCCTCAATTGTGTTCTCGCCTGGTTTTCACTGGCGAGGTCCAGGAAGCCCGGGAAACCCGTGCACCCACAGTAAAAGTTGAAAACCCTTGTTAAAAAATCTGTTAACTAGCTCTTAATTGCTTTCAATTGGTAACCTGCCTCTCCCGAGGGGGTTTCTCGCAGGCTGCCGAACGCGCCCCAGTGAAATGCAGAAGTCGGCGGGTTGGAGCCGTCTTCCCAACGCGCTGTCAATGTCAGCGCATTTTACTACCCACCCGCCCCCGAATCCACTCATTCTTTGATGTTGAAATTCCCCCCAACGATGTTCTGATGGGAGGTCATCATCCTGAATTTCTCTATTCACAGATGCTGCTAGACCTGCTGAGTGTTTCCAGTATTTTCTATTTTTATTCCTTAAGTGCGCCTAGGGAAGCAAATGGGCAGCATTTTAATGGTAAGCAATCTCCTCTGGGATCAACTCCCTTTCTCTTGGGCATGCCTGGGGCCTTCTTAATGCCCAGTCTGAGACCCACGCATGCACTCAGGCTCTGCTGAACCTATGCCTCCTATCAGATGGTGTGCAGGGCAGAATTCCTGGAGTAGCTCCCAGACATGCTCCCCAACTCTCTGCCAGATGGAAGGGAAGCAGGCAGAAAACTCGACCATTGCCCCGACAGGAATTTCGGATGCAGTGTAAATGGGGCAGACCCGGGTTCTACCCAAATTCTTGTTCCCACTCCCTCGGTGGGACTCAGTTTTTCCATCTTCCCCCAGCTCAGGAATTTCAGCACCTATATACTATTTAGGGAGGACAGTGTCATCTCTGTATTCATAGTTGGATGAATGAATCAAGTAATTTATGATTTTTTTTTTGATTTTCAAATACTATATTAACATCTGTTTTCAATCTGTAAATGTTGACATCCTAACACAGAGTAATAATATATAAAAATATGGCAGAGACAAGAAGTGGAACTCAATCTGACAGGGTTGGATAACTTAGACCGTGTATTATTAAATTGATATCCTGGAGTTTTTCATTCAATCACCTTCAATTTCAGTTGAATTAATTGAAATTCCAGAAAATGTGCAATTTTTTCAATCAGTTTACGTTTTCATTTAATTCAGTGTTATGAACAAGTTACATGACAGAGCGATAAGTTTGACACAATCAAATTCAAATTCATCGAGCTGAAACGTTAACTCTGTTTCTCTCTCCACAGATGCTGCCAGATTTGCCAAGTGTTCCCACCATTTTCTGTTTTTATTTCAAGTAATTTGGATGAGTGCAAAATCGTGGAAGCCTTAAATTCAAAATCGGATCTGTTTCATGTATTACATATACGGACAGTGATAGTTGCAGCTATTTAATTAATTGGCTTTCTCCTTCTAAAGGTAGGTAGCACATCTGTACCCTTGATTTAAATGATTTTAAAATTATGGGCTAGAAATTGGCCTCCTTAGTGCCTCCTGTTATTGCCTCCAGGGGGCGATAACGGGGCGAGATGAACGACTCCCGCTAACTTGGCTGGGAGGTTTGTGGCGGCAGTAACACATTGTGCCACGGTCGCCTGCGCCCGGAGATCGTGACGTCATTGGCGTGCGCATCGCCCCGGTAGCGCCCCGGACCCGAACTTCAGTTCCGCCCCCTGCAGCATCGCCGGGCGACAACACCGACAGCAGCAGGAGACCTTGTTCGGGAGGCCGGGCACTTTGAGGTGGAAGTTAAAGGGGAGGTTGCCGAGATAAGCAGGAAAATTTCTAAAATGTTTTTTTTTCCAATTTTTTTCAATTCTCCCGGGTCGTGATCGATCAGCCCGGCACTCTGCTGGAGTGCATAGGGCTGATCGGGCCAGATCGCGGTCGCCGTCGGGGACCAGCTAACAGATCCCAATGCAGAGCCTGCAGCAATGGCCCTTCCCTTTAAGGGAGGGAAGGAGCCTCTGATCGCGGCAGTGCTGCACGGGACATTGTGCAGCGCTACACCACTACCGCCCCGCCTGCGTCCTTTAGCATTCCAGGAAGGAAGTGGAGCACTTGATTTAGCGCTCCACTTCCTTCCTGGAGCGCAAACACCAAATTTAGAAAAAGCTGGGAATCATTAGCGCCTGGTGCTAAGTTTCCCAGCTTTCAACTGTTACCGCCCCCAAACGAAGCGATACTGAATTTCTCCCCCTATATTTACCCGCTGGTGTCACTCACTCCCCGCTTGTTTCTGTGCTTTAATATTGTTGATGAGCGCTAGCCTGGGACTAGGTATTTTGTGTAGAATTTACCCTGCAGTGACATTGGGAATGAGGAGTGCTGCTCCCAAATTACCATCTCCTTGCTGCAATGCACTCCCGATTTACAATGTCAAGGGCATGAATTTAACAATACATCTGAAGAGGGAATTCTTGCCAATCCCTCTCCTTTGCACAAGAGCTCACCCTGTATGGAAATGAATTGGAAATACTTAAGGAGTGTCACAATGTGATAGGAAATTAATCTGTGCTTACAATTCACCACATAATGGGGGTAATTTTGACTTTAGGTGCTTGTGTAAAACAGGCGCTATTGGTGAATGGAAATGAAAATCGAGAGAGATGTAAAATGGCTGAATCGATGTCACTCGTTTTACACTATCACCCACGTCAAAATTACCCCGTGAGTTACTCGTAAGCTACCTTTGACCAGTTTTAAAGTGTAAAACACAAAGATAAGGAAACATATAGAAGATAGGAGTAGGCCATTCGGCCCCTCAAGCCTGTTCTGCCATTTAATGAGATCATGGCTGATCATCCAAATTCAGTACCCTGTCCCTGCTTTCTCCCCATATCCCTTGATCCCTTTAGCCTTAAGAAATATATCTATCTCCTTCTTGAATATATTTAATGAATTGGCCTCAACTGCCTTGTGTGGTAGAGAATTCCACAGGTTCACCACTCTCTGGGTGAAGAAATTCCTCCTCATCTCAGTCCTAAATGGCTTACCCCTTATCCTTAGACTGTGACCTCTTGTTCTGGACTCCCCCGCCATCGGGAACATCCTTCGTGCATCTAGTCTGTCTAGTCCTGTTAGAATTTTATAAGTTTCAATGAGATCCCCTCTCATTCTTCTAAACTCTAGCGAATATAAGCCTAATCGACCCAATCTCTCCTCATACGTCATTCCTGCCATCCCAGGTATCAGCCTGGTGAATCTTCGCTGCACTCTCTCCATGGCAAGAACATCCTTCCTCAGATAAGGTGACCAAAACTGCACATAATACTCAAGGTGTGGTCTCACCAAGGCCCTGTACAACTGCAGCAAGACATCCTTGCTCCTGTACTCGAATCCTCTCGCTATGAAGGTCAACATACCATTTGCCTTCTTAACTGCCTGCTGCACCTACATGCTTACCTTCAGTGACTGGTACACAAGGACACCCAGGTCTCATTGCACTTCCCCTTTTCCCAATCTATTGCCGTTCAGATAATAACCTGTCTTCCTGTTTTTGCCACCGAAGTGGATAACCTCGCATTTATCCACATTATACTGCATTTGCCATGCATCTGCCCAATCACCCAACCTGTCCAAATCATACTGGAGGAAGGAGTGAAAGACACAAATAAGTATACACGTCTCTCCACAGAACATTTAGGATAATGTCACAACTTGGGTGAATCCAGTTCCTTTTAGAAGTTCCTCCTGATATGCAACAATGTTGTAAACTAAGGTTTCCATTAGTTCCCTAAAATGTCTCAGTGGATTTTATAGAGAGCCCAATGAATAAAATATTGGAGATCCTATTTATAAAAGTTCACTACGGAATTTACTGATAAGTATTATAATTTTTTTATGAATTGTTATTTATACTGATGTTATTTTCAACATTGGCCCTAGATTATCATTATGTATCAATAACTGTTGAAGCATTATTGCATCATTCCAGCCAATCAAATCATTACCTACAGAATTCCTAACTTCCATATATGCTATTCCAAGGAACAGCTGTTCAAAGGCTATTTAGTCATTGGCTTTCTCGTTATAAAAGTAGGTAGCACCCCTGTATCCTTGATTTATCCTGTTGTTCTCCCCTCTTTATTTTGGTCAGTCCTTCAAAGTGAATGTCCTGCCTTCCTATATCAGTTCTCACGAAGGGTTTCATCTGAAATTTTAACCTATCTTTTCCCTTTCAGAGGCTGATGGACCTGCTGTAAATTTCCAGCATTTTCCGTGTTTTCTTTCCATATCTGGAACATTTGTGGCATTTCCGTTCTCTTTAGCGCCTGCAAACCGCACTGCCATATTTATTAAGGGCAGGTTCAAGTGCAAATGTGTGACAAAGTGTGGCAATTATTAACAAAGTGCAAACAGACGATTGAAGGAGGGAATGTGTTACTTGAAGAGAATTTTGAATGCATGCATATTTAGTGCTATCTTTACATTTGATTTTCATGAGGCTCCCAAAGACTCACTGCTAAACTGCCCCTCTCCATCAGTCTGCGTATCACTTGGCACGCAACAATATTAAATAACTTGTGTATTGAGTAAAGATTGGCTTGAAGGCTTACCTCAGTGTAGGTAAAGCAAAATAAATTTTGGTTGTTGATTTTGGCAGTCCTCTGCCATTTCTAGCATAGCTAAGGTAAAGAGTAATGTTTAAAATCTGTGTGCAATAATACCGGGGAACCTGTAGAAGCAGCAGCTGCAGTTATTTAGATGCCAAAACAGTGGCAGCAATATGTCTGTATCTGCACTGGTCATCTGATCAAAGGCCTACAGATTAAAACCCATTGATGGAGAAGGACAGAACCAAGAGACTGGAGAAATAAAGTAAGGGGAGGGAGAAGACCAAGCTGGGTGATTGTAGCTATAAGCTCGAAGAGAAAACGGTAGAAAAAAGTGAGAAAACAAAAAAATATTGATAAAGAAACAGCGGTGATCAATGTTCCCTCTACATTTTTTGGGGGGCACACGGTCCCTTTAACGGGCTGCGCAGCCAATTCAAAGATGCGCGAAATTTCACATTGGAAAAGCTGGTCCCGGGCTGCACGGGGCGGCGGACAGCTGCACGGCCATGCGACCGCACAGCTTAGAGGGAACGTTGGTGGTGATACAGAAATACACAATGTGACGGAGGAATAATAATGGGAAATGAGGGAGAGACATTTTTTAATATTTGGGATCGGTCTGGGGTTAAAATACTGACTTCTGAAAGAAGCGCAAACCAATGCAATTTAGCACAAGCGATGTCAAGATTCTGCTTGGAGTCGCATTGTCCCCTGTGCAGTAACCCCTAGTGTAAGAGAGGAAAGAAAAGAAAGAAAGAAGGAAAGAGGAAAGAAAAGAAGGAAAGAAAAGGAAAACAGAAAGGAAAAGAGAAAGAAAAAAAGACAGACTTGTATTTATGTAGCGCCTTTCATGACCTCAGGATGTCCTATAGTGATTTACAGCTCTTATTTAGGCTCTCAGCTGACCAACTATTCAGTATTTTTGAGTTGGTTAAGAAGCCATTAATATATAATGGCCCGTAATTTCCGATGCCTACGGGTGTGTACGCGCTGTGTACACACCCGTAGGGACATCGGAAATGCTGTTTTCAGGCATGCGCTGAAATCCGGCATTTCCGATCTGTCAAGAATGCTCTTGACTGATCGGACGCCTGCCCGGGAGAAGGGCCTCTGCGGGTGGAGAGTTCCGCTTTCTGCAGAACCTCCGCCCGCTGAAAACCCTTAGAAATCTTACACCTGGTAAAAGCCTGCGTAAGGCCTGCTTTTACCAGCATAAGAGTTGAAAAAAGTTTTTAAAATATTTTTTTTCCACTCATTTATAATTTTAAAATACTTTTTAAAAGGGTAAGTTTATTTTTAGCCCTGTTAAAAACTTTAATTATTTTTTTCAAAAAATTAAATTTTTGGTTAAAATATTTAATTTAATGTAATATTAACTAATTTTAAAAACGTGATGGTTTTTTAAAAATGTATTTAAAGTTTTAGTGTCGTTTTGGGGTGATCTCCATTCATATATTTGACAGGTCTATCTGTCAAATGTATGAAGGGAGATTGCCTTCTCCTATTGGCTGGCCTGGCCCACGAGATCTCAGGGACGCTTGCGAACCACCTGTGCCCCTGGATACGTGGGCCCTGTGCATTTCGACTGTGGAGAGGCCCAGGAGCGGAAGTGTCCGGACCTCGGGAGCCCTCAGGTAAGTGCGTTGATTTTTTTCCGATAGGAGGCATCCGCACGCAGGAAGCCTCCTAGCGGAAATTACGGGCCACTAGCTTCGTGACTTCAAATCTTTATGAATATTAATTGAAAGCGAACACAATTATTTTCTTTTGACATGAACTAACAGACGTAGCACTAAAAGAAAGATGTCTATTTTTTCTGTTTTTCTCTGAAATTATTGAAATACTTGGTTACATTCAGGGCAATACCAGTTAAGCTGAACACTTCTGAAACAGATCTCTGTACTGCAGCTTACAAATGATTTCCTGGAGTGAAGCAGAAATATTTATTCTTTTAGGGTTCCCTGATGCCCACTCAGTGCATTTGGAGGTCAGGATTTTCACAAGAAAGACAACTGGTGTGAGAAGGATGAAGAGTTCTGTGAAATTTAACATCCTTTTCAGGATACCATTTCAGCTCCAATCTGGGATGGGTGGCATTGCGTTTATGAGTGTTCCCCTCTTGACATTTCCATGATGCCATATTCCTTCATATGCTCAGCAGCACAACCTGTGTAGAGGGGAATTGGACATAATTAGAGGGTTGCACATTACCATTCATCTGTGCTTACCATTCCTCACAAAATGAGTCCCTGATGTTGCCAATATGGCAAGGTACAGAGATAGCAAAAATTGTAGGATGACTGACAACCACCCCAGTCCAACACCGGCATCTCCGCATCATAACCACACAACAGCCAGGGATCTGGGGATAGGTAGCCTATTTACCATTTTCCATAGAATAATTTGGAAACTTAAACAGAGAAGGAGGAAATACGGTAACATTTGAAATATGAAGAATTCATTGAGCAGAGATATTATTATTCTCTAACTGTCAGCAGCAAGAGCCAGTTACTGTGGGTTGGTTCCTGGCAGAGGGATAATTCTGTCCTTTCATTCAAAGACATAAATCAATCATAAAATACATTGCATCTGCACTGGGTTTCATACACAAGACAGTAAATGTGTCAGAAACCCTCGCACAGTCACTATTTTAGACATACGTTACAAATATCTGAACTCATTAACAATATTATTATCACGAATATATTACAAAGACAAAAACGCTCCCAAAAACCTGAAATAACATTTTTTTTTAAATCATAAAAGTTTTATGAATATGGTCCCTGGAGGAATCCTGCAGTTAATCCTTAAGGAATGCACGCTTGGTTAAAACCTGTGGCATACCATTCAGCTGTGAAAATTGGACCACAGCCGCATTGACACTGCAATTAAGTTACCAATGTGAAATATTCCTGAGAATTTCAGGTAGGTCTGAACCTCAGTTACAAACCTCAGCAATTTGTACTGCATTTTTCACTGGCGTTTTTTTCCGCACTCACATTGAGAATTGTTTAACCAATGTCCTGGGGTGAAACTACTGAATTACTCTATTATGTCAAGAAGCTATGTGAAATGTGAATAAAACTTAACTTTACCTCGGTAATTTAAGATAACTAAATGAGTTGCCCTTTTGGTTCACAGACACTGAAATCCTGACCGTTCAGAAGGATAAAGATTTTTTTTCAACGTTACAGGATTCAGCCATGAATATAAAAAGCTATATAATGGGAGTTATTTTTGGCTATTTCCTTTCTTACTCCCTTATCTCTGTTCCGAATTACAGCATATTGCTACAATGCAACACAGTTCCTGTATTTTGTTTATGATATAGAAATAGAAGGTGTGCGAAACAAGATAAATTGGAGACCCTGTGAACTTTGCCAGAGTCATATATGTAAAAGCCATATTTACCAATTGTCGATCTAAGCAGAAAAGGAAATTCATACCAATCTTAGCACCTGGTAGTGCACCAATGTGACATTCCCACTTCCTGCGATCTTGGCAGCCTTTTCTGAGCAACATTGCCAATTTAGGAGCAAAGATTCTGTAGCGCCTGATCCTGGCACATGCCGGGAATGCACAGCACAAAACGCGGAGTCCTGGCCCACAATTTTGCATCCATTAAGGTAAATGGATGGAAAATCGTGGCGCAGAGTATGTACACGGAGATGAGGAGGAATTTCTTCTCTCAGAGGGTCGTGAATCTTTGGAATTCTCTACCCCAGAGAGCTGTGGAGGTGGAGTCATTGAATATATTCAAGGGGGAGATAGACAGATATTTGAGCTACAGGGGAGTCAAGGGTTATGTGGAGCGGGCAGGAAAGTGGACTTGAGGTCAAGATCAGATCAGCCATGATCTTATTGAAAGACAGAGCGGGCTTGAGGGGCCGAATGGCCTACTCCTGCTCCTATTTCTTATGTACCTCAATGAAGATTTCAATGCAAAGAACACATTGCTGGCCTGTAAAGTTGGGCTGGGCGCTTAGTCTGTCTTCAGCCTGCAAAGATGGTGGCCTTCAGCATCTGGTGCTGTCAGCGATCACCAGATGTGCTTCCCTTTGGTGACATTATGGGGGCGATTTTACCGGCGCTCAGGGATCGGCTTTGGAGGCGTGACTGCTGGCAAAATCAAAAAGATTGGCAGCGGGTCCCGAACCCACTTCCAACCCGCCTCCAATCAATCTTCCCGGGAGTCGGGTCCCCGATTTGCGCAGGGACCCGACTCCTAGAAGCGGTAAGAGGATTATAGCCACTTAACTGCTTGTTAACAGGCAGTTAAGAGGCTTTTTCCAATTTTTACCCTTCTGCTGTGGGCTTCCCGATGTCAGGAAACCCCGCCAGGGTAAGTGTGGCGTGCTGTGGGTCTACTGTAATGTTTGTGCACACATGACAGCTGCAGAAGTGGTGTGAAGGATCCAATGGGACACTGGTGAGTTGCAGAAATAAGAAAATGTTGGGAAAGTAATTTTTAATGTGTTTAGAATTTTCTGTACGTGACAAGCTTTGAAGTGTTTGTGTAGTCCCGCCTCATTGGGAGAACCTCTCTCACCAGTGACAGATCGCTTCTGTAACTTCACCTGCAGCTGCCATCTGTTTTAACTAAGGAGAGAGTCACTGGAGCGCCTGGGTGCAAGGGCTCACCTTTGTACAGTGATTGTCAATGTTTGCAGCACCTCAATGCTGTCAAACACGGAAAAAAATCATCTGTCAAAAAGAAATGGTGTTGGCCCCTTTAAGAAAACTGGCAGATGACACATCATCAACTGACATCATCTGACATCGGCTTTCTCTTAATTGGCCGGCAAGCCCGCAGGGCGGGCTTAACAAGGCCAACTGATGCAAAATAGTGTCTGTGCGTCGGACGTCACTGGGGGTGGGACTAGAACCCGAAAGGCAGCAGTCCCACCCCAATGCGCCTCTTCAGGTAAGATCCCGGCCTTCTTCTCCTTCTTCTTAGGCAGTCCCTCGGAACCGAGGATGACTTACTTCCACATTCAAAATTAGTTCTCAGGTGACTGATGAGTCCAATGCGGGACCTACAGTCTCTGTCACAGGTGGGGCAGACGGTGGTTGAAGGGGCGGGTGGGTGGGGTGCTTGGGTTGATGTGCGCTCCTTGCGCTGCTTGTGCTTGGCTTCCGCTTGCTCCCAGCGAAGAGACTCAAGGTGTTCGGCGCCTTCCCGGATGCTTCTCCTCTACTTTGTGCGGTCTTGGGCCATGGATTCCCAAGTGTCAGTGGGGATGTTGCACTTTTTCAAGGAGGCTTTGAGGGTGTCCTTGAAGCGTTTCCTCTGCCCACCTGGGGCTCTCTTGCAGGGTCGGAGCTCCGAGTAGAGCGCTTGTTTTGGGAGTCTCGTATCGGGCATGCGGACGATGTGACCCGTCCATCGGAGCTGATCGAGCGTGGTCAAAGCTTCGATGCTGGGGATGTTGGCCTGAGCGAGAACACTGACGTTGGTGCGCCTATCCTGCCAATGGATTTGCAGGATCTTGCGGAGGCAGCGTTGGTGGTACCTCTCCAGTGCTTTGAGGTGCCTGCTGTACATGGTCCATGTCTCTGAGGCATACAGCAGGGCAGATCCCGGCCTATATATCGCTGGAAGCACTAGCGTTATCTCATTCACATTACGGTGCTGCCACGAGTCTTGAGGCTGCCTTTAGGAACATAGGAATTTCCAGAAAAAAGAACAAGGTCTATCTAGTTCGCCTTCTACCACCGCCGCAGTCGCACGATACACTGATAATGGAGCTTTTGCCTTTGACCGCGGTACTGCAACATAAATGCAGCTTTACTATCAAAAGTTACAAAAGTGTAATTGGGAGGCATTCGCAAATTTACCAACTGTCTTGCAATTTTCTTTTCTTTGAAAGAAATAGGGGAAATAAATACAACTGAGGGTGACCTTTCTTTTGTACACTCGCGTATTGTTTTTAGAAACGATCCTTCTCCTCTTTAAAATGCCCTTCACAGGACAGAACCCCCATATAGGTGTTGATTTGAGTGTAAGAGCAGAACAAAGAAGATTGTCAATGGAATTACAAATTATTTTAGCAATTCATTTCTTCTTTCCCTCATAGATTGTAGCCTTCTCTCAGAAACTGATTTTACACAGCCCCATTTTCCTGCTTTCTCCCAGTACCCTTTTGCATTCACTGGGCTAGAAATTTGTCTTCCGCGGTGGCGCAAAGCGGGCGGTATCGGATCGGCCACCTGTTATACGCAACGCCTGATATCCAGTTCCATTGACTGCGATCAACTAAATATCAGGGGCTGCATATAACGGGCGGCCGATCCGCCACCGCCCGTCTTGCGCCAAAGCCCGAGACGAATTTGTAGGCCTTTGTCTTTATGTAATTTTCAGTGTTGAAACCCACTTACAATTGGAGTGGAGTTTCAACACCCCATCATGACAGTGCTCCTGTTTCTTGCCTGAACACTTCGACAACACTGTGAAGTGGTTATTTGAATATTTTATCTTTGGCGTTAGTGGAATCCAAGGCCGAGATTTTCCGGGGGGGTCAGCGGGCGCGATCGGTGGCGGGTCGGGTGGGAAAGTGTTTTTTTCCCGCAGCGGGTCGGGACCCTGCTGTGAACCCGCCACCACGCATCTTTCCCAATGTCGGGTCTGTCAGCGCTGAGCAGACCCGACATGCAGCGGCGGGGAGAGCCAATTCAAGTAATTATGACCTTGTTTACAGATCATTAAGAATACATTTGAGCTCACCTTTTGATTTTACGTGCTCGCCCACGGGATCCATGCTGGTCAAGCTGAGGTAGGAGGTCAGTGGCCATTGAATCAGCTGTTGAGTTGACAGCTTCAAATGTACAGTAAAAGCTCCCACCTTACAGAGATATCTTCCCTCAGCCACAAACTCTTCCTCACTGCATTTCCACAACAGATTCACCATGCTGCAAGTCTTTACACAAGTCTCCATCCAGTCTGACCTCATTACCTCTCTCACCATTGACAGATCGCTTCTGTCATCTCTACTTCACCTGCCATCTATTGTATCAGCATGAGTGCCTTTTATACTCTCTCACCTTGGTCCTCAGAATCCCACCACGATCAGCCCCAACACCAGCAGCACCAGGCATACCAGCAGCGCCAACAACAACACCAACCTTCTCCGCAATCACCTGATGCTGCACAGGACAGAGGGCATCAGCACCCAACCACCTTGCTGCCCGGGAGGCCAGGGATGGCCTCACCATGGCCAGATTTACTTCACTTGATGCTTTACACCCTGGCGCCAGTTTGGCACCACCCCACACCAACAACATAAAGCATTCCTACAATGCCCAAGCCATTCCTTTCACACTCATCTTTTTTTTTTCATCACCATTGCGGGGGGTACCGTTATGTCTCACCATTCACTGCAACTCACTAAGCCACTTCCAAAGGTACACACAAATCTGTCCAAGAACGCAAAGTGTTGAAAAGAAAGGTTGTAATGTTTGACACCACATTAACAGAAACTTTACATGAACATTGCATAAAACACCCAAGTGCCTAACCTTGTGTGTTGTTAGCTGGTATGATTGCACTAGGATGAGGATGAGAGTGAGGAGTGGCTAGAGAGATGGAGAAGTGATAATATAGATAGAGAGGGATGGGTGGAGGTGCAAAGTAAGTTGGTGTGAGTAAGGATGTGCAGGAGTAGGGTAGGGAAGGCAGAGTGATGGGGATGTGATGAGAGGCACAGCAGGATGAGGTTGAGTGTGGCTTTGTACTAACGTTGCGTGATCTATTGAGATCATTGAAATGTTTGTGGCACTGCACCCAGGTCTTCCTGATCACATCCCTGCTTGTGCCCTCCTGTGCAATGTGCAACCAGGCTGTGTTGATCTCCTGGGGAGGTCTCTTCTGCCCATGGGAAGGGAAGAGGACCTCCCTGTGTCATGGGAGAGCCTGGGTGCAGCCCTGTGCCTTTGTGCAGTCATTGTCAGTGTTTGCAGCACCTGTAGAACACTGACAGCACAAATGTCAAAATAAATTTGGCCATGTTCCCTTTAAGGAAACCGGCTGATGACGCATCATCAAATGAAGACCCGCTTCCTCTAATTGGTTGGGAAACATGCTGGGCAGGCTTAACAAGCCCCATCAATGGAAATTCACTTCACAGAGCGGAATGGAGCCAACAGCGGGGTCGGGACCCACCACCAACATTGCCCACTGTGGCTCCGCCGAGGTTAGTAAAATCCTGGCTCTTATCTCCCATCAGCCAGTACCAATTGTAAAGAGCATAACTACAGTGTAAAGTGGAAATTTGTATTTCAAGCATTGGTGAGAAATCAGGGTGTTTATGATCATGCTTAGTGCAGGTAATTATGTGAAGAGTTATTAAATATGGAATGATAGATACAGTATAAGTCTACTGCAGATGGCTGGGGATTTAAATGTATAGAGGCAGCAATGAATATGGAGATGTATAAATATTGCAACTTGAGAATCTCGGTTGCTTATTCAGTCCGGAGCACAGGGGCTGAGATGCAATACTAGTCACCACCACAATATTTAATGACTGCAGCACTCTCACTGAGTAGCAAATCAATCTCACTGCTGCCACAAAACATAATGTGAATGTCCAGAGTGATCCTGCATTAAGCAGCTATTCCAACTGGAACATCCACTCGGTCAGAAAGTGAAGGAATGTAAGGTCGCATCACCCATGAGACTTAAGCAGATTTTTTCACATAGGAAGTACTTCAATCCTTTAGGGGCATTGCACATCACACAAAAGATCCAAATCAGCACATTTTCAGAAAGAAACTTTCAAGTCTTAGAGGGACATTTCCCAGCTCCCCCTTTTAATCTCCTCAATTTAGGCAAGTTACCTTCATTATGAGCTTCCCCAGCCACTAGCTCTCTCAGCTTCTAGTTCACAGAAAACCAACCCTGCTCCAGTCTTCGACAGATTCCACACACAATATCTAGAGCCGTTTCTTTCTGTGCAATGTCCAAACCCAGACTCTGTCAATCACGTCCCTGCTGGGGATTTTTTTTTCTCCAAATCCCCCTATAGCTCCAAAGGAGCAAAAAAAATTATAGCTGATCCCATCACCCATCCCAGCTTGGTGCGAAATCTTCCGCGTGAACATTTGCTTCCCTTGGTGGACAAGTCCTCTGGAGTTAACATTTGCTTCTTTGGTGATCTTCCTGATATCAGCCACTGCAGCACTGGCTCTTTTATTCATACTCCAAAGCTAAAAACATTCACTGCCCTCGAAACGTTCACTGCTCCAAGCTCAACCTCTAAATCACAATGGCAAAAGGCCAGCAGCACAGAATTTATAAATTGCCATGGCAACTGTAGGCCATAAACCCTGGACAGAGCATTTGTTGTCAAGGAAAATGCCATAAAATCTCCTCATAAAATTTTTACAGAATTTACTAAAAGCCAGCCTTAGTCAGTTAACCTATTCCTATCTAAACATAAACAAAGTAGTAACAAAGAAATACTGTGAAACATTTATATATGTATATATATATATTAAAAACTGTCTAGCAGACATTTTGCCTGTCCTATATCGCTTCCTATGTCACGCATTGGTGTCACACTTGGAGTTCCTTGCTCAAATTATGTATTCATAAAACAGCAACAAATCAGAATTAAACAGGTAGGGAACAGACAGATCAAACACAAGTAAAGTGGGTAGGAAAAACTACCAGTGATGAACTACTGAGGATTTATGAAAGCAATGAATCAAGCATCAGTAATACAGCGCAATCCAACAATAAAAGAGCACAAGCTGTGCCAACAAAAATAATTTTGTTTGCCATCTTGAACTCTTACTAGCTAAGAAACCTAGTACACGAAATGATTAAAATTGCCTTTAAAGTAGCATTTTCTGCGTTTAAAATGTATCTAGCAATGTCTTCTCTCACAAGTTAGAGAAGCATAGGGCTAGAGCTCATTATTTTCCCAGAGATATCACTGAGAGTTGAAGAGGTAGCAACTACAACTCCCAGCAAACACCTGTAGATACAATGCCCTGCGTGTCACAGTTTGGTTCAGTAAAAACACTCAGCGGAGAAACCACTCAGAATGCATCAGCATGATTCTCTGGCGGCAATCTGTGCAGCACTTGAAATAAGAGAGAAAAGCTGAGACAGTAATTATGAGTTTGTTTGTCCTAAATATTTCAAAACAAGTAAAGCATACGTTACAACAGTGACTACAGTTCAAAAGTACTTCATTGGTTGTAAAACTCTTTGGGACGTCCTGAGGTCGTGAAAAGCACAGTATGAATGCAAGTCCTTTTTTCTTTTCTTTCTTGGGACCTTCATTCCTGTAAGTTTTGATGGGATCATTATTTTCAAAGGCTCATTTTTACAGACAGAGATAGAAAAACAGAGATGTGTGTGTGAGGGATAGTTTATGAGTATGTATAAGTGAGTGAGAGGGAAGTGTGTAGGACAGAGGGATATCGAGAATGTGTGGGAAGGAAAGAGCGTGAATGTGAGCGAGAAAGAGACATACAAAGAGACAGTAAGAGAATATGGGTGAGAGGGATATGGAGTACCAGATATAATGAAAGAAAGAGAGAAAGAAAATAGAAAGCTAGAAACTGTGGGAAAATAAAGAAAGACTTGCATTTATACCTTTCATGACCTCAGGACATCCCAAAGCGCATTACAGCCAATGAAGTACTTTTGAAAGGTAGTCACTGCTGTAATGTAGGAAGCGCAGCAGCCAATTTGCGCATAGCAAGGTCCCACAAA
Organism: Squalus acanthias; assembly: GCA_030390025.1. NCBI lineage: Eukaryota > Metazoa > Chordata > Chondrichthyes > Squaliformes > Squalidae > Squalus > Squalus acanthias. The sequence goes on from CM059430.1 coordinate 11,211,068, forward strand.
CAGCAATGAGATAACAACCAGATAATCTGGATTTTTTTGTTAGTGATGTTGGTTGAGGGATAAATATTGGCCAGGAGAACTCCCCTGCTCTTCTTCGCAATAGTGCCATGGCATCTTTTAAAAAAAGAAAGACTTGCATTTATATAGCCCCTTTCATGAACTCAGGACATCCCAAAGCACTTACAGCCAATGATGTACTTTTGAAGTGTTGTCATTTGCCAATTTGCACACAGCAAGCTCCCACAAACACTAATGTGATAATGACCAGATAATCTTTTTTCAGTGATGTTGGTTGAGGGATAAATATTGGCCAGGACACCGGGGATAACTCCCCTGCTCTTCTTTGAAATAGTGCCATGGGATCTTTTACATCCACCTGAGAGAGCAGACGGGGCCTCAGTTTAACATCTCATCTGAAAGACTGCACCTCCAACAGTGCAGCACTCACTCAGTATTTCCCTGGAGTGTCAGCCCAGACTTTTGTGCTCAAGTGCTCTGGAGGGGTCTTAAACCTGCAACTTTCTGACTCAGAGGCAAGCGTGCTACCAACTGAGCCACGGCTGACACTTGTATGCAAACAGTGGAGAAGAGACAGATTCAAGGAGAGGCTTATACAAAGGGGGAGAGAGAGTGAGAGGTAGTCAGAAGCAAATCCAGTTTTATTAGCAGCATGTTTTAAAATAACTATGTTCTGCTTTGCTCATCTCACCTAACATTGAAGTACGTTTCTGGCAGGTTGCTATAATAGCTGCCGCTACCATCAGCACATTTAAAATTAAATTGCTGGTAAGTAGAGTGCATGCTGACTGTACAATCAGCTGTGACAGTAACCAGCTGGAAACTTGCTTCACTCAGGCGGGTTGAATGAGGCAGAACACTGGTACTTTAAAACACGCTGATGATTACGGTTTCTTGCCATGTTATAAAACTGCACAGCATCTGACTTACCAGGAGCAATGCCACGGGAGGTCTGCTAGTAGTAAGAAAAGAGCCGAATAATAGATACTTCATCAGGCTGACTTTCTACACACTGGAGAAGTTCAGTCCCACATAAGGTAGCCGGATAGAAAGATAGATAAAATCAGCTGCAGAGATAATGGTGAAACATAGGGGAATAAGGCTGTTGAATCATCAGTGACAACCGGCCCCAACATTCCCACTAAGCTGCACGGCCGCATCTGGAAATCCCGCGCAGGCCACTCACCGGCTTTTAGATGGAAGAATCCACAAATGCGCGAAAATTTGAATGGGTCGCGCAGCCAGTTAAAGGGACCGCGCACGAAAAAAAAAACAAGAGGGAACATTGACCGGCCCTACAGGTTTTTGAAGTTCAGTTCAAAAGGTAGAATAAAATCAAAAAATGTATCACAATAGTTTGTACTGCAACAGTGCACCGCTCGCCCGCTATGAAAGATTTGAGTAGAGTTCTGGTAAACGAAACTATTCCGCACAACAGGCTTTTGATTCATAAGAAGATAGGAAGTTAGAGCAGGAGTAGGTCATACGGCCCCTCGAGCCTGCTCCGCCATTCAATAAGATCATGGCTGATCTTTTACATTGGCTGATTAGGAATTTTTCTAAAAATTGACTGATTTAAAAATGCAGAGAAAATGAATGTGACTACGTGATTACATTATTGATGTCCACAGATGACTAACTGTATTGCAAAAACTGAATTCAAGAATTTCCTTCATCTAAAGCGCTCATGCACGGTTTTGGATTTGGCATTGCTTCACATGGTTAGTATTTGGTTTAACAGCAGTATCTTGTTTATAAAAGGACAAAACTATTATGAGATGGAGGTAGAGTCACAGGGCAGAATTTTAATTGAGCCGTGGAGGCGGGTTTGGAGGCGGGACTGGATTGAAAATAGCTGAATCGGGGGTCCCGACCCCATCCCGCCCCCAACCCGCCTCCATGCCAGTTTCGCTGGAGGCGGCTACCCGAGCTGTGCTGGTACCCGGCTCCCCGAGGCGGGAAGGGGATTAATGGCAATAAACTGCCTGTTAACAGGTAGTTAACAGGCAGTTTTTTGCCTAATCCCTATTTTTATGCCTGAAATGTGGGATCTCCGACAGGTCCCAACCACGCCGTTTCAGCGAGGCGGACCGTGGGTCTGCAGGGGTTGGAGGGGTCGATATGTCCGGTGGGCAGGTGAGTGATGAGTGCATGTGTGCAGAGGTAAGTGTGTAAGGTAAGTGTAAAGTGTGGAAAAAAGTTTTACTTACCTTAACTTCCTCCTGCAGGTGTCAGCCCTTCAGGTCTCGGGAGTCAGAAATCTCACCAGCACAGAAAGCAGAATGGCCGTTGAGCTGTCAAAAGCTGCAGCCTCTGCTTTTTGTTCTGCAGAAGTCTCTAAATCAGCCTGAGAGGAAGGAATTAACTTAGAGGACAGATTGTCAGTGTTTGACAGCTTCACAGAGCTGTCAGACGCTGATATTTCATCTGTCAAAAGCTCTTGACAGATGAAATGTCAATCTGTGACGTCACCTGTTGCCGGGTGGCCCTTAATTGGCCTGCTGAGCCCACTGGGCGGGCTCAACAAGGTCAATCAAGTGAAAATACAGTGGGTTGACCACAAGTCGATGGAGGCGGGTCTACAACCCAAAAAGTGGGAGTCCTGCCTCCATCACGTCCCCAGTATCAAAATCCAGCCCATAGAGTCATAGAATTATACAGCACAGAAAGAGGCCCTTCGGCCCATCGTGTCTGCGCCGGCCATCAAGCCCTGTCTATTCTAATCCCATTTTCCAGCACTTGGTCCGTAGCCTTGTATGCTATGGCATTTCAAGTGCTCATCTAAATGCTTCTTGAATGTTGTGAGGGTTCCTGCCTCTACCACCCTTTCAGGCAGTGAGTTCCAGATTCCAACCACCCTCTGGGTGAAAAAGTTATTCCTCAACTCCCCTCTAAACCTCCTGTCCCTTACCTTGAAACTATGCCCCCTGGTTATTGACCCCTCTACTAAGGGGAAAAGTTCCTTTCTATCTACCCTATCTATGTCCCTCATAATTTTGTACACCTCAATCAGGTCCCCCCTCAGCCTTCTCTGCTCCACGGAAAACAACCCCAGCCTGTCCAGTCTTTCTTCATAGCTGAAACGCTCCAGCCCAGGTAACATCCTGGTGAATCTCCTCTGCACCCTCTCCAATGCAATCACATCCCTCCTATAGTGTGGCGACCAGAACTGCACACAGTATTCCAGCTGTGGCCTAACTAGCGTTTTGTACAACTCCATCATAATCTCCCTGCTCTTATATTCTATGCCTTGGCTAATGAAGGCAAGTATCCCATATGCCTTTGTAACCACCTTATCTACCTGTCCTGCTGCCTTCAGGAATCTATGTACATGCACACCAAGGTCCCTCTGATCCTCTGTCCTTCCTAGGGTCCTACCATTCATTGTGTATTCCCTTGCCTTGTTAGTCCTCCCAAAATGCATCACCTCACACTTTTCAGGATTAAATTCCATTTGCCACTGTTCTGCCCATCTAACCATCCCGTCTATATCGTTCTGTAGCCTGAGGCTTCCCTCCTCGCTATTTACCACTCCACCAATTTTCATGTCATCTGCAAACTTACTGATCATACCTCCTACATTCATATCTAAATCATTAATGTACACTACAAACAGCAAAGGACCCAGCACCGATCCCTGCGGTACACCACTGGACACAGGCTTCCAGTCACAAAAACAACCTTCGACCATCACCGTCTGCCTCCTGCCACTAAGCCAATTTTGGATCCAATGTGCCAAATTGCCCTGGATCCCATGGGCTCTTACCTTCTTGACCAGTCTCCCATGTGGGACTTTGTCAAAAGCCTTACTGAAGTCCATGTAGACTACATCAACTGCACTACCCTCATCCACACACCTAGTCACCCCCTGGTAGAAACCCATCAGTTGGAACATAGTGGTCAGAAACTACGGGCTCGATTTTAATAGCCCTGAGGAAGTGGGTTTGGAGGCGGGTCAGCTGGAAAATCGGAAAAAATGGCTTCAGACACCCAACCCGCCTCCATCCCGCCCCCACGCGATTTTCATGAGTGTCTGTTCAGCTGCTCCCAAACTGACCCGACTCCAACCGGTGGGACAAGTAGTTAAGGCAGTTAAGAACCTGTTAACTGCCTTGATAATCCTATTTTGATAGAGGTTTCCCATTTTCATGCCTCTGGCTCCTGTTTCCCGCCTTGTCAGAAACAGTCCAGCTGGAAGGAGACGAGTTGGTGGAGGACATGATCTGTAGTCATTATTGGTGCAGAACTTTAAAAATGCTCCTGTAACATGGCTGGCATTCAAATGCAACAACTTTGTTGTTGGAGGTTTGGGATAAGATTTTCCAAATCTACTGACCTTGTGACTGGTCAAGCTGATACACATCTGCTGTTTGAACTGATTGGGAAGAATTTCAGGCCACTTTGAGTGTGCGTTGGCAAGCTTCTTGCCTCAACTGAAATCTATAACAACGGGATGGGAAGCATTTACATCCTCTCATCCTGTTCGTCAGATTCGGAGGAAGAGCAGAGCGGCTTAGTGCTGCCGGATGAACAAGTGGCTCAACACACAGCCTCCTTGGAGGAAGATGAAGAGGACGAGGAAGAGGATGAGGAGGAAGATGAGTAGGAGGACGGGGAGTGATGCTTTGCAGGGCCGGATGTGGCAAATCCAGCAGCACATTGATGGCCGTCAGGCAAGGAATGCACTCATCCATGCCAGATTCGTGTAAGTTAATGCTTCAACCACAGGTGGCTGGCACATGGAGATGAATATAAGTCCAACATTCTCAAAACCCCAGGCATCATCTGTCCAATAAACGGTGGTTTGTGCTCAGTGTCACCACCATCATTCTACATGGAAATCACCCTGAGCCCTCACTCTTGAACTTCCATGTCCCAGAACACAGAGGCCACACTTTAGGTGATCTCAGCAGATCATTAAACCTTTTTCGACACTAAACCCATGTGCGTCTGCACACAGACCTCGAGCTCACCTCCTCAGCAATTTGCAGCCAAGCTGCCTTAGTTTGCTGAGGAGGCCTCCTCCTTCCGTTTCCAGGGAAGAGGAGCTCCTGACGTCCTCTAACTCCCTCAACAAGAGCATGGAGGGTGCCCTCATTGAACTGGGTGCAGCCTTAGTTTTTGGGGCTGCCATTCCTGCAGCTCCCAGCACCCTTCAGAGAAAAAAGCATTAATATTACTAAGCAAATGATTGGAACACATCTGACATCTTTTTCATTTCATAGTCAGATAATAAAGTCATATATCAAAAAATCATGAATCTCTTTCTGGAATAATATGACCAGCAATATCATTCATAAAATTTTGCTCAGACCTGACGCTGTCAACTCCCCTTTCAAGATAATAAAGCACCAAGCCATCCCAATGACATTTTTTGCAAAGGGGACATGGCCCCTTTAAATTTTCAAACAAACAATGCGTCATCAGATGCGAGAAACTGACATCCTGCAAGCAATTGCCCGGAGGGACCCGCACGTCGGCCGTAACGAGACTAATGAAGCCAAAATCGGAAGTGCTGGGAGGCGGCAGCCAGATGCGGGTCCGAAAGCTGCCGAGCAGCGGGCCCACCCTCAACCCGCCTCCATTATTAAAATCGAGCCCTACAAGTCCCAGCATTAAATGGGGGAATTCACGCAAGTTCCCTCATCAGATGAGTTAACTGGCAGTTGCAATCCATACTAACACATCTCTGCAATTAGCTAGGGAAATATTCAGAGAGCCACTCAGCCCCCTTAATACCACTGTAGTTGAGTGACAGAAAAATGGAAATGGGAGGCAATTATGCACGGGGGAATGCATATTTGAAAATGGTAGACTGAATGAAGTTAATCCAAAATGGAGCAGTAAGCAAATTATTGATCGCAAAAATAGACCCCATTATCTTTTGCACCGAAACTTACAAGGCAACAATTCTGTAATTATATTGGGATGTTAAAGATCACAACATGACTACAGATGTTGACCATTCAACCCAACTTTGCTCATCCACTCTAAAAGAAAAATCTATAGTTCCCCATCACACCATTTAATGAAATGACCACTACTCTTTTGGAGGTCTAATCAAGTGTTGATTACTCTTTTTGTGTGAAGAAATTCAGCCAAGATCAGAGCTAGATTTTTCCTTCGCCGGTTTGAACGTCTGACCCCTTGCCCTACTCTTATGGTTTGCCTTGAAGTTATGCTCTGGGTTTACCTTTTTTGCACTGTTGTTAATACCGTGTGTACTTCTATTTGGAGCACACTTCTTTCAAGGTTGAAAAGTTCTAATTTCTCCAGTCTACCCTCAAAACTCATCATCTAATGTGGGGAGCAGGCCTCATAGCTCTTCTCAGAACTGTCTCCAGGGCTTGAATGTTCCCCTTGTGTCTTGGTAACTAAAAGTGGAGTCAATAACTGGAGCACTATACAATATTAGCATAACTTCCTCTGACTTATACTCACAGATTTTGCAATGTAGTTCAGCATTCAGTTTGATTTGATAATTGCTGTTCCACAGAAACTTGGCATGTTAGCCCCCAGATCTCTTTCAATCTCACATGTAGCAGTTTCTGCACGGTCCATAGGGAGTAATTTTCACCTTCATGGCCTAGGTAGTAATCTGGCGGAACGGATCACATACCAGTTGTAGAATGCGCCCTATTTTCAACCCGTAGATTTCAACTGCCACTTGCCTGGATGAGTGCAGCTCCAACAACACTCAAGAAGCTCGACACCATCCAGGACAAAGCAGCCCGCTTGATTGGCACCCCATCCACCACCTTAAACATTCACTCCCTCCACCACCGGCGTACCATGGCTGCAGTGTGCACCATCTACAAGATGCACTGCAGCAACTCGCCAAGGCTTCTTCGGCAGCACCTCCCAAACCCACGACCTCTACCACCTAGAAGGACAAGGGCAACAGGCGCATGGGAACACCACCACCTCCAAGTTCCCCTCCAAGTTACACACCATCCTGACTTGGAAGTATATCGTTAATCTTTCATCGTCGCTGGGTCAAAATCCTGGAATTCCCTCCCTAACAGCACTATGGGAGCACCTTCACTTCACGGACTGCAACGGTTCAAGGCGACGGCTCACCACCACCTTCTCAAGGGCAATTAGGGATGGGCAATAAATGCTGGCCTTGCCAGCGACGCCCATATCCCAGGAACGAATAAAAAGAAAGTTACTGACTAGTTGGCAAAGGTGCAACGTATCCACTTGGTGTGTGGGGGAGGGTGGGGTGGGTGTTTCCTTAGGAAATAAACCTTCACTTGCAGAGTGACAGAAATACAGAGAACTCGGGAGAAAGACCTCTGGGCAAGCAACCATTTTAATTAGGAAAAAACAATTGGTCTCAGCATATATAAAAGTGAGAAGTCGCACAACACCAGGTTATAGTCCAACAGCTTTATTTGAAATCACAAGCTTTCGGAGCGCTGCTCCTTCGTCAGGTGAAGTGAAGAAATGCATATAGGATCAGCAGATATAGTCAGAGAACACTGCCAGATGATTACAGTTAATCTTTCCAACTGCCCTTTATCACACCTCGGCAGAGAGATAATCACGGCAATCAAAGGTGTGGATGATCTCCAAACAGGTCAGTCAGGAAAACATTACATCAAAGACAATGAGGTGGGGTCACAAGGGGTCAAATGTCAAATATGGAAAACAAAAAACTTTTTACTTTTTTTGCTGGAAATCACAGCAGGTCCGGCCGCATCTGTGTAGAGAGAACAAGCCAACGACGACTCGAGCATATATAAGCAAGGGTCATTGAAATTAATTAGCTACTAAAGCATTTCAAGGCCTGGAATACATACACTTCTTATTGTCTCACTTTAAATCAATGCACTTTGCACCCTCAGCTAAATCAGCTAGCTGGTGTCTTTCAGTTCATTTGGATGCAATGAACAGGTTTGACTTTAAAGTTAATATATCTTCACCGCACACTACGAAGTGTTTATATGGGCCCGCTTTATGTTGGCTGACAGAACTGGGCCCTTCAAACTCTAGAAGCATGCATGTGGGTAATGATCAAACAGCATCTGTATCATATCAAACTGTACGTACACTACAGATGTAGTGGAGTCTCGCCGGGAAAGGCTGACATGCTGTGTTTACATGATATTTAAGTGCAGTAAAGATATGTCAATGTGGGAAACCTACTGTCTGACTACTCCTTTGTATCTTTTCCTAGTTAATTTGCTTGTACTAATTGTATAAAGAAAAGCAATGAAACATATTCCAAATCGAAAGAAAGTGGCTTCTTTGTAACTCGCATGATGTCCTTCCATCAGATGCAAATATATTTATTAGTCCAACCATTATCTTCAATGGTCATTTCAATCAGAAATAGAGAGAAAAAAATTATACTTAAATTATATTATAAGTCTTACTGTTAAAAAAAATATAAGTTTACCATGTACGTCTTCTTGGTTAGACTACACTTAGAGTACTGTGCACAGCATCACACTGCAGCGGGGATTAGCGCTGCCTGAGGAACAAGGCGCAGAGCGCACAGCCTCTTCAGAGGAGGAGGAGGAGGAGGAGCAGAATGAGGCTGCAGATGAGGAAGACCTGGAGGAGGCGGCTGACCCAGTGCAACCAGCACGCGAGTACATTGCTGCCCGTGATGCAAGGGATGGCTTAATCTAACTTTATGCAGCACAGACAAGTGGCTGCCACATGTACATGAAGGTTGGCATGTCCCACTTCCACAGCATAGAGCATCTCAACAATGAACTGTGCATTTCTTGCACTGTCACCACCATTGCTGCACATGAAAGGCGCCCTCACCCCTCACAGTCCCACTTCCAATTGTGAGCACACATAGGGCAATGCATTGAAACATTCACATTACATTACTTTATAAATAAAATAAAATAACATAAATGTAACATTGATTTATATGAAAACACACAAGTGACTACCCTTGTGACTATTTATGTGGGAGCTTTCTCTGACGCATGCTTCTACGTGGTGCTACCCCTGTGGCTTCAGCAGATGCAGAGGCAGCCTGTTCACTTCCCTGCTGCATCTGTTTAGACGCCTTTGCCGGTCATCCTCTAGGTTTTGGAGCCTGTGAGGGCCCCGCCAAAGTCTGCTCCTCCTGCGGCTGTGCAGGGGCAGACTTGTCCATCTCTGTTTGGGGAGGCATCTGGGGCTCTGACCAAGGGGTTGGCAATGGGATGGCTGTGTGAGTGCTTGGAGAGGAGTCCCCACTTCCATGTCCCCTCCCACCACTATCCCTCTCATGGGCCACCCGCACTTCTCTGCTAGCAAATAGATGGAGAGCACCTTGCTGCACATCAGTGGGGCCATGAGGACCCATGTCTGTACTCACATTCCTCATAACAAGGACGTCCATGAACCTCTGGTTTCTCTCCTCGATAGATGCCCATCTATCCTCCATAGCTGACCATCTATTTAGAAGTGTTCCCATGTTCTCTTGAGTCTGGTGATTTATGTCCTCCATGGAGGTTGCCATCCTTTCCATGATGGTACCTACAGTTGCCATTGAATGCGCCATGGCGTTGCTCATATTTGAGATGGACTCCTCCATTCTCTGCACACTCGCAGCCACCGTGGTTGCAAGCCCAGTCAGAGCCTCCTGAACTTGTTCCTGAAGCTCCAGGATAGCCCTCTTCCTGGATGGCCCCCGAGGCTCAGCGTCTGCATGCAGCTCAGCAGAGCTAGGAGACTCCAGCGGCCTCCGACGAGGACTCTCCACTGCTGTCCCTGTTTCCACCATCTGATCTTGCTCACTTGTGACTTGTGATACACCAGGTGACAACACTACTCTATCTCGCATAGGACCCACTGAGGTGTGCGTCTCTGAGCTGGTGTTGGGTGCACTCATTTCTGCTGACGCTGCTCCCTCAGAGGCTGGAGGATCTTCTGAGGAGTCGTCCTGCTCTTCCTCCTGGACAGCAGGGAGGAGGGCTCTTGATGGTCCTGTGGGAGAGTAAATACATGAGTTGGACATGTGATATGTAGGTTGCAGACACATCCCATTATGCACATGATGAACATTCAATTTCTATGAACATCAGATCCCATATGAGTCACTCATGAATGCCAAATAAGATGGATGGAAAATAATTCTGTCACCAGGTTGTTCTACTGAGCCCGTCTCTCCGTCCCCCACTTCAAGCTCCTCAGCACCTCCAACAATGTCCAGAGCTGCCTCCTCAGCGTGGGTGAGCTGCGCCGTGGATGGTGGTCCTCCTCCTGTTCTCTCCCTCTTATTGTGGGCTCTCTTTTCCTGCAATGAGGGACAGAAGTGCAGTTTTAGTGAGTGTGATGGAATGAGTCTAAAGAATGGATAGGATAGATGTTTAGAGGGAGACTATGATGGAGTGAGGTGCCAATACCAAGTTCCCTCCTTATGAGTTGTTAGTTGTTGTCATTGCATAACATTGAGAGTGAGTGTGAGGGGTGCATAGTAAGATGGGGATGTGATTCTGTACATAGGGAGAGAGGGATGGGTGAGGGTGCAAGGGATGTTGGGGTGAGTTAGGAGTAGGGTTGGCAATGCAGAGTGATGGGGATGTGATGACAGGCACAGCAGCATGAAGGTAAGTGTAATTTTATACTCACTTTTGCTGAATGCAGGAGATCATTGAACCTCTTCCTACATTGGACCCAGGTGCGTGTAAAGATAGACCTTGCACTGACCTCCTCAGCTATTTGCAGCCAGGCTGCCTTGGTGTGCTGAGGAGGCTTCCTCCTTCCATCAGGAGGGAATAGTACCTCCCTGCGTCCTCTGACTCCCTCCACAAGAACATGGAGAGAGTCATCATCGAAATGGGGAGCAGCCTTTGATCTATGTGCTGTCATGTCTGCAACCACCAGCACTCAGGAGCATTAAAATGGAAGTGAGAGCCAGAGGGGACATGGCCCCCTTAAATACAGCGGCTTCAAACCCGTCATCCCAGGAGCTCAGCAGACCCACACCTACTGATTGGGCTGGGTAACGCGCACAGCGAGCTTAACAAGCCCAATCAACGCAAAATCGTTAGTGCAGAGCGGCTGGAACCGAGAGCAGGACCGGAACCCGCCAAACAGTTAATCAGCCGCGAACCCGCCTCTGATTGGAAAATCCTGCCTGAAGTGTGCAGCTCTGCTGAAGTGCCATCGGGTGATTAAAGCATGGCAGAACACTGATGCAGGGTTTGGATGAGTGCTCGTCATTTAATGAGGCTTTCTATACCAAACAAAGACATTTATATAGCACCTTTCATGTCCTCAGAACATCCCAAAGTGCTTCACAGATGACAATTTGTTTTTATTTGTTCTTCGGATGTAGTCCACATTTATTGTCCACTCTTAGTTACCCTGAGGAGATGGTCATAGGCCTTCTATAGAACTGATTCTATATTTGAGTGGTTTGCCTGGCCATTTCAGAGGGCGTCGAAAGTCAACTATATAGCATTGTAAGGACTGGAGTCAGATGTAGGCCAGACCAAGTAGTTAGTAGGTTCTCTTCCTTGAAGGGGCATTAGTGAACAGTTGGATTGTCATGACTATCTGGCAGCTTTCAATGTAATATTTTTCAGCTGCCAGCCCACAAATTACCAGATTTATTGAATTCAGTTTTACAACTTGCCCTGATGAGATGTGAACTCATGACCTCACAGTTGCTAGCCAAGTACCATAAGCATGACATTACTGCACCCAACATTTTTTTTGAAGTGTAGTCACTGTTGTTTTGCAGGCAAACACAGCAGCCAATTTGCACACACCGCTAAGTCCCACAAACCATAAATGAGATAAATGACCAGTTTATTTGTTTTTTTAGTGGTAATTGGTTGAAGGATGAATGTTGACTAGGAACTGGGAGAACTCCCTGCTCTTCTTCAAATAGTGGCATGAGCTCTTTTACATCCACCTGAGCACACAGGCAGGCTCTCGACTGAATGCAGCACATCCAACAATGCAGTATTCCCTCAATACCGCACTGAAGTGCCAGCCTACTCATGTCCTGGAGTGGAGCTTGAACACAAAACCTTCTGACTCAGAGACAAGAGTGCGACCACTGAGCCAACTGGCATCATGCACAAATGCCTGCACTCTGTGAAAGCAACACTCCAGCTGTTCAATCTACATAGATTGCTACTAACAGAATTCTGGGTTCAGTGCCCGATGACATTTGGTGAATATGTCGGTTTTATTGGACTAATAGACTTCTGGGCTCATAGCAGATTTGGGTCAGATACAAAAATGCAAATGAATAACTATACAAATAGTTGGATACCTGCTCCATTGAGCACACAACTGATTGACGTAGAATTACATAGGATATTCAGCACAGGAACAGGCCATTCAGCCCAACCAGTCCATGCCGGTGTTTATGCTCCACTCGAGCCTCCTCCCATCCCTCTTCATCTAACTCAATCAGCATAACCCTCTATTCCCTGCTCCTTCATGTTTATCTAGCCTCCCCTTAAATGCATCTATACTATTCATCTCAATCACTCCCTGTGGTAGCAAGTTCCACATTCTCACCACTCTCTGGGTAAAGAAGTTTCTTCTGAATTCCCTATTTGATTTCTTGGTGCCTATCTTTTATTGATAGCCTTAAGTTTTGCTCTTCTCCACAAGTGGAAACACTGTCCAGAATTTTCCGGGGTGGCAGTGGGCGCTATCGAAGGTGGGTCGGGTGGGAAAGTTGTTATTTTTGGAAGCGAGTCGTGAACCCGCTGTCATCCTGCTCCCACGCGCCTTTCCCCCAGGTGCGTCTGTCAGCACGGACCCGACCCAACCGGCAGAGGCGGGCGACCCAAATAAAGTATTAGTAGCTTGTTGCCAGACTCTTAAGAGTGGTTTTAACCTTACCGTTTAAATTTAACTGCATGGCCACGGGAAACACGCTGCTCGGGAACCACATCTGTCAACCTGAGGCGGGAGTTCAGTGGTCATTGCTCCAGCTGATTAGTCGACAGCATCAAATGTAGTATAAAAGCTCCCACCTGACAGATGATCACTTTCCTCAGCAGAAGCTGTTTCTCGCTGCATTCCCAGCACAGATTCTGCAGGCTGCAGTCTTTCCAGCAAAGTCTTCATCCAGTGACGCCTCATTGGAAGAACCGTTCTCACCATTGACAGATTGCTTCTGTCATCTCTACTTCACCTGCCATCTATTCTATCAGCAAGGCTTCTTCTAACTCGCCAAGGCTTCTTTGGCAGCACCTCTCAAAGCCGCAAACTCTACCACCTAGAAGAAAAAGGGCAGCAGGCACATGGGAACACCACCACCTCCAAGTTCCCTTGCAAGCCACATACCATCCTGACTTGGAAGGATATCGCCATTCCTTCATCGTCACTGGGTCAAAATCCTGGAACTCCCTCCCTAACAGCACTGTGGGCGAACCTTCACCACATGGACTGCAGCGGTTCAAGAAGGCAGCTCACCACCACCTTCTCAAGGGCAACTAGGGATGGGCAATAAATGCTGACCTTGACAGCGACGCCCACATCCCATGAACGAATGAAAAAAGAGGATGCTGCTTATGCTGTCACTCCTTGGTCCTCAGAATCTGAGTACGATCAGTCCCAACACCAGCAGCACCAGGCACACCAGCAGCACCAACAACAACACCACCAAACTTCTCTGCAATCACCTGATGCTGTACAGGACAGAGGGCATCAGCACCCAAGCACATTGCTGCCCGGGAGGCCAGGGATGGCCTCATCATGGCCAGATTTACTTCACTTGACGCTGTACACCCATATGGCTGCCACATGATGTGCCAGGTTGGCACCACCCCACACCAACACCAAAAAGCATCCCTGCAATGATCAAGCCATTCCTTTCACACTCACCACCATTGCTGGAGGTGCCGTTATGTCTGACCATTCACTGTAACTCACTAAGCCACTTACAAAGGTACACACAAATCTGTCCAAGACCAGAAAGTGTTGAAAATAAAGATTTTTATGTTTGACACCACATTAACAGAAACTTTACATAAACATTGGATAAAACACCCAAGTGGCTACCCTTGTGAATCTACTTTTGTGTCATCTTTCTCTTCCATGTGCTTCTACGAGGTGCTAGCCTTGTGGCTTCAGCAGAGGTAGAGGCATCCTGCTCAATTCCCTGCTGCCAAGGAGCTGGAGAGCACCTTGCTGCACATCAGTGGGACCATGAGGACCCACGTCTACGCTGACATCCCTCCTAGAGAGGAGGTCTATGCGCCTCTGCCATCTATTCTCCATACATAGCCATCTAACCTCCATAGATAGCCATCTATTCTCCAAAGAGACCATGTGCTCCTGAGAGTGGCACATCCATGTAAGTGGCCATCCTATCCATGGAGGAGCCTACAGTCGCCATCGCCTGCGACACGGTGGTGCTCATGTTGGGGATGGACTCCTCCATTCTCTGAACATTTGCAGACATCGCGCTCGCAAAACCTGCCAGAGCCCCCTGCACTTCTTGCTGCACCTCCAGGATCGCCCTCTTTCTGGATGGCCCCCGAGGCTCAGCGTCTGCATGCAGCTGAGCAGAGCTGGGAGCATCCTGCACCCTCCAGAGTCTCCACTGCTGTTCTTGTCTCCACCATCTGTTCTTGCTCACTTGTGAGTTGTGAGACACCAGGTGACAACACTACTCTATCTCGCGTGGGACCCACTGAGGTGTGAGTATCTGCACTGGTGCTGGGTGTGCTTCTGTCTGGTGATGGTGCGCCCTCAGAGGCTGGAGGCTCCTCTGAGGAGTCGTCTTTCTCTTTCTCCAGGATAGTGGGTGGGGGGGTGCTCTTGATGGACCTGTGGGAGAGTAAAGAGATGAGTTAGATATGTCATAAGAAGAATGGGTACAGATACCATTATGCACATGATGACCATTCAATGGCTGCTGACAATAGTGCCCATATGAGTGACTGATGTATGCCATGTAGCGGTATGATATGTAATTCTGTCACCAGGTTGCTGAAATGCCCCACTCTCTCCGTCTTCCACCTCCAGCTGCTCGGCGACTCCAGATATTTCTAAAGCAGCCTCCTCTGCTGTTGTAAGGTTTGCAAATGATGGAGGGCCACTGCCAGTTCTCCCCCTCTCCCTCTTATTGTGGGCTCTCTTTTACTGCAAGGAGGGAAAGAAGAGAAGGTTGAGTGAGAGTGCTGGAATGAGTGTAAGGAATGAATGGGTTAGATTTTTAGAGGGTGACTATGATGGAGTGGGGTGCCAACTTGTGTGTTGTTAGTTGGTATGATTGCACTAGGGTGAGGGTGAGTGTGCAGGGGTGGCTAGTGAGATGGGGATGTGATAATGTAGATAGAGAGAGAGGGATGGGTGGATGTGCAAGGTATGTTGGTGTGAGTAAGGATGTTGAGGGGTAGGGTGGGGAAGGCAGAGTGATGGGGATGTGATGAGAGGCACAGCAGGATGAAGGTGAGTGTGGCTTTGTACTCACGTTTCGTGATCTAATGAGATCATTGAAACGTTTGCAGCACTGCACCCAGGTCCTCCTGACCACATCCCTGCTGTTGACCTCCTGTGCAATGTGCAACCAGGCTGTTTTGGTGTCGTGAGGAGGTATCTTTGGCCCATTGGAAGGGAAGAGGACCTCCCTGCGTGCTCTGACTCCCTCCATAAGCATACGGAGGGAGTCATTGGAGTACCTGGGTGCAGCCCTCTGCCTCTGTGCAGTCATTGTCAGCGTTTGCAGCACTCCAATGCTGTAGTGCACTGACAGCACGATGTTACATTGACATTCAAATCCAATATGGCCATGGCCCCTTTAAAGATCTCGGCTGAAAATGCATCATCGATGATGTCACCAGACCCCCACCATTTAATTGGGCCTGGGTAACGTGCAGGGCAGGCTTAATAGGCCCTATTCGGGAAAAGTCATTTTCAGCAGCAGGATGGAGCCAGCAGCGGGGTCGCGACCCGCCATGGCCACTGCCCGCACCGGACTCGCCCAGGTAGGCAAAATTCCAGCCACTCTCTCTGTGTCTAGTCTATCAAAACCTTTCATAATTTTAAAGACCTCTATTAAGTCACCCCTCAGCCTTCTCTTTTCAAGAGAAAAGAGACCCAGCCTGTACATCCTTTCATGATAGGTGTAACCTTGCGGTTTTGGTATCATCCTTGTAAATCCTTTTTTGAGCAACTACTAAAATAAAATACGTAGCTTGGTATGGTCATATCAGCACACACTTTTAATGGCCAACATTGGAAGCCGGCTGTGATTGACATACTCTACCAACATTGTGGTATGGTGAGGCATCATGTTGAGCATGCTAAGAACAAAATTGCTTTACCTGGCAGGAGTCATTTAAACCCGTTGCAAAATATGGCAGTAGCATTAATGCCCAGTGGAAGAAAGTGGCCGACAATTTTAATAAGAAGATCCCAATACATATCATTTAGGCTGGAGACTCATTTTAATTGCAGTTGCGGTAAATTGCATTATCGCTGGATCCTCGTAATATTTCCACCTCTGAGACTTAACACAAACTCTCCAAATCAATTTACTTTCTCAGAAAAGGTTATTAAGCTGGGCAGGGTTGTATGTTTTTTTAGATAGCAGCTTGATTTGTTGCACCAAACACAATTAAAGAAATATTGCTTGGCACTGGCCCACCTACAATGACGTGAGTCAGAAATTTAGCTCAAATAAAACTATTTCTTTTAAGCAATGCAGATGAATCACTGGAAAGCTGTTAGCCTAGACCTAGACAGTATTGGAGATGCTAAGCATCATTAAAAGGTTGTAAGCTTAAGAAACCTTTGCACATCTTTGCAATTTGCAAGAGATAAATGTTACACAGACCCCCTTCAAAAGAGATATTCTTTGTGCTTAGATACTTTCTATTTTTTTTAATTTATATTAAATCAGGTATTTCCACTATCTGTGGAGACAGCAGTTTTTTAATAGAAATCACTTCAAGTTACATTATGGGAAACTTATTGGTTGGCATTAATTTTTTGCCTTTGCCATTCTTGCAGAAAGTGCACGTAATATTCTATCTCAATGACCATAAGCCATCTATAGTCCCAATAAAAAATATTCATTCTCTGCTTTGCTTTGAAATGTATCAAAACTAGATTATTTTAAATATTGTTCCTTATACAATAGCACCCCTAATACAAAAAAGTTTCATTGTGGGCAGTGTGGAAATTCTGCTATCTCCTTGCAGTTTAGTTTAGCTATATACAAGTATCTTTATCTATATCATCTTAGCCATCTTGGTCAGATTTGGCTGTCTGACAAAATCCTAGATAAGTAATCAACACAAAGAAGGTTTATCTGTTGGCAGTTGACAGTTCTTCTTCTGCAATTCTTGCTCTATTCCATTTTTGTAATAATTTTAGGCTTTCAGGCGTTAAGCTGCCATAGGATTAAGGGTTAATTCATGAGAATCACCAGGTCAGTAAATCTTACCTTATAAGCTGTGTCATTCTTCTCCTGCGTGTACAGAATGTTCTCTATTTTAGAAGGCCTCTTCTTTAACGGAATCCCTGGCTCCAGCTCTGTCATAATAAAAGATTGTCTTTCCATGAAAAGGCTCCTATTCATGGTTGTTTGTCAGGAAAGTAAAAAATTCAAATGGAAATTGTTGGCAATTGGAACTAGATAGACCTGGACAATATGCCAATTCCTCACTTGAAATAAATCTGATTGCCAACATTCATCCTGCACGCGAGACCCCACACGTTGCCAGAACCGTTCACTAACAGCACATTACGCATTTAATTTAGTATCTTGACCATAGCCTTCTACTGCTCTAAGCATTTTGGTATTTAAAGTCCTTCAGAAAATATAGTGACGGAAAAGTGGCTATGGCGAGCTTGGCTCTGTTCTAACAGAGCAGAACAAAATATTTACTTTATGACTCATCTCATGACCTTTTATTTGAATGTTTAATGTAACTCACTCTGTTTACAATAGAGTAGGTAATTTTTCTTTCTACTCCAACTTTAACAAGGGTTATGTAAACAGAACAGCCACAGACATGATAAACACCTGTTCAAAAAAAGAATTGTTTTGGACGAGCAACTTCCAGCGGCTTGTAGTTCATTGGCAGGGGATCAACTGAAAATTGCTGCAGAATTTTGCATGGAAAGTATCACTGTTCAATTCCGCATAATTTTAGCATTGTCTTTGTTCTGTGTTGGCAGGATTCTTGGAGCATTGCTTACCTGTTCTATGTCTTGCATGGTTGTGTTCTTTGTTTAAAAAAATGGAATATCGCAGGTTTTTTTTTTAGGTAACTGGGAAAATGTTCACCTTGGGGCATAAACACAAATGTTGTTTGCATTAACGTTAACATATTTTCAGGTTCCAAAAGGAGGGGTTACTCCAGTGAAGCCTGAGGTGATCATTTCAGATCCTTGTCAGAGGTGAAGCTGGAGAACTAGCACTCCCCATGCAGGGGAGTGAAGTCGTTGGAAGAAGGGCAGGCTAGGGCCTCCTTACTAAGTTCCATGATCTTTCTTAAACTCATGGACCTAAGAAGGTAAACACTCAAATACCAATCCAAAAATGTGCTGCTTCTGCCCACGCCCTGGATGCTGGGATTTCACGTCATTTAACTGGCTCAGACAGGCCTGAACCTAGCCAATCTTCGCCCTCATCCTCAGGAAGGTCCTGGAATTCCTGAGCAATGTAAAAGGGACTGAGATTCGGCAAGCTGAAACTCCATCTCTTTTGCTGACCTTTGCATCTGGGTAACTGGGTGATCCCTGCAGGCACGGCTCAGGAAAATTGGCTCTATATACGATCCCATTAGCGCCATTAGATGTTGGTTGCAGTATCATGCGATGAAGGTGATAAGGATTATGTTAATATGCTGTCGACAAAATTTAAAGGTTTTGGGAGGGAGCATCACTAACTAGGCACAACATAAAAATGATTGATAGCAGCATAAGAACATAAGAATTAGGAGAAGGAGTTGGCCATACGGCCCCTCGAGCCTGCTCCGCCATAAGATCATGGCTGATTATCGACCTCAACTCCACTTTCCTGCCCGATCTCCATATCCCTTGATTACCTTAGAGTCCAAAAATCTATCTATCTCAGCCTTGAATATACTCAACGACTGAGCATCCACAGCCCTTTGGGGTAGAGAATTCCAAAGATTCACAACCCTCTGAGTGAAGAAATTTCTCCTCATCTCAGTCTTAAATGGCCGACCCCTTATCCTGAGACTATGCCCCCTAGTTCTAGACTCTCCAGCCAGGGGAAACAACCTCTCAGCACCTACCCTGTCAATCCCCTTCAGTAAGTGGTTTAGTAAAAGGATTACTTTGTCTTGTTGCATCTGGAGTTCCCAACATTCTTAGTGCCATTTTCCAAAAACAGAAATTCTCATTTTTACAGTACCAGAGGAGCTTGTGACCCCTTTAAATGTCCTGAACCACATGAGGCGATTTCCTCCCCCTGAAATGAATGCATGTTGGGAACACATTTAAATAAATTCATTAATTTGGTCTCCCAGATAAGCAACTAACACTGTGTCAATTAACACCTTTAAAAAGAACTGGGCAAATATCTGCTCGGGAATGGGACTGAGACTTATAAGGATAAGTGCTAATGAAAATAACCGGATTCTCTGTGAAATATGATGGTTCCAGAGCTACCGACACTATAGAAATATTGAGTCCGTGAAGGCAACTAACCAGGGTTGTATAATGTAAGATGTAAAACTAGAGAGTCTTCTTCAGTTCTGCTTGATGTACTTCTGGGGTGCCAGGGAGGATGTTTGCTAAACTCTTCCTCAGAGTAATAAATGAGTTGGGTAGAGTGGGTGGTAGATTATATGTGGTCTGCGTAAACCGTGGGCTTGACGGGCCAAATTGGCTTTTCTCATTCCATGCTTTTATGTAAATATCACAGGGGGGTCATTTTGACTTTGTGCAATGGTGTAAAACAGGCAATAGCGAATCGGCAGCCGCATTTACGTCCCGCCCCTTTGACTTCAATGGAAATAAAGATCAGGAGAGACGTACAACGAGCTGCCGATTCGCTATCACCAGTTTTACATCATCGCACAAAGTCAAAATTACCCCCAAAATGCTTCCTAACAGATGGAATTGTGTATGTGCTTGTTTTGGCACTGGTGCATAAAATGCGCACATAAAATGTAAAATGTCAACACCCTATCTGGTGAAGCCAGTCAGGTATAAAATTCATAATTTACCTCCTCAATCAATGTACAGTATTCTGTTTATTGGAAAGCTCTTGATATGGCAGAAAGATTGGCCACTGCACAGTGTGGTTATATTTTACCTCTTGCTTGTTATTTGAGAAAATATTCAGAATAGTTCTGTAAATCTCTCACCCCTGCTCTTTAAACCAAGGCAAACTTTGTATGTAGGCTTGAATAAAATTCCTCTGGATTGCACAGATATGCTGTAATCAGCACATACATTGCATGCTGTCATCAGCACATACATTGCATGCTGTAATCAGAACAAACATTGTATCCTGTAATCAGCATAAATATTGCATGCTGCAATCAGCACATGCATTGCCAGCTGCAATTACCATATACAATGCATGCTGCAATCAGCACATACATTGCATCTGCAATCAGCACATACATTGCATGCTGTAATCAGCACATAAATTGCATGCTGCAATCAGCACATACATTGCATGCTGCAATCACCACATACATTGCATGCTGCAATCAGCACATACATTGCATCTGCAATCAGCACATACATTGCATGCTGTAATCAGCACATACATTGCATGCTGTAATCAGCACATACATTGCATGCTGCAATCAGCACATACATTGCATGCTGCAATCAGCACATACATTGCATGCTGTAATCAGCACAAACATTGCATGCTGTAATCAGCACATACATGGCATGCTGTAATCAGCACATACATTGCATGCTGCATGCTGTAATCAGCACATACATTGCATGCTGTAATCAGCACATACATTGCATGCTGCAATCAGCACATACATTGCCTGCTGTAATCAGCACATACATTGCATGCTGTAATCAGAACAAACATTGCATGCTCTAATCAGCACATACATTGCATGCTCTAATCAGAACAAACATTGCATGCTCTAATCAGCACATACATTGCATGCTGCAATCAGCACAAACATTGCATCCTGTAATCAGCAAATAAAGTGCTTGCTACAAACAGCACATACATTGCATGCTGCAATCACCACATGCATTGCATGCTGCAATCACCACATTCATTGCATGCTGCAATCAGCACATACATTGCATGCTGTAATCAGCACATACATTGCATGCTGCAAACACCACATACAGCGCATGTGGCAATCACCACATACAGTGCATGCTCGATTCACCACATACAGTGCATGCTGCAATCACCACATACAGTGCATGTGGCAATCACCACATACAGTGCATGCTCGATTCACCACATACAGTGCATGCTGCAATCACCACATGCGTGGCATGCTGTAATCACCACATTCATTGCATGCTGCAATCAGCACATACATTGCATGCTGCAATCAGCACATACATTGAATGCTGCAATCAGCACAAACATTGCATGCTGTAATCAGAACAAACATTGCATGCTGCAACCAGCACATGCATTGCATGCTGTAATCAGCACAAACATTGCATGTTGCAACCAGCACAAACATTGCATGCTGCAACCAGCACATGCATTGCATGCTGTAATCAGCACAAACATTGCATGCTGCAATCAGCACAAACATTGCATGCTGCAACCAGCACATGCATTGCATGCTGTAATCAGCACAAACATTGCATGTTGCAACCAGCACAAACATTGCATGCTGCAATCAGCACATAAATTGTATGCTGCAATCAGCACAAACATTGCATGCTGTAATCAGCACAAACACTGCATGCTGCAATCAGCACATAAATTGTATGCTGCAATCAGCACACACATTGCATGCTGCAATCAGCACAAACACTGCATGCTGCAATCAGCACATAAATTGCATGCTGCAATCAGCAAACACATTGCATGCTGCAATCAGCACATACATTGCATGCTGCAATCAGCACATACATTGCATGCTGCAATCACCACATTCATTGCATGCTGCAATCAGCACACACATTGCATGCTGCAATCAGCACAAACACTGCATGCTGCAATCAGCACATAAATTGCATGCTGTAATCAGCACATACATTGCATGCTGCAATCAGCACATACAATGCATGCTGTAATCACCACATTCATTGCATGCTGCAATCACCACATACATTGCATGCTGTAATCACCACATTCATTGCATGCTGCAATCAGCACATACATTGCATGCTGCAATCAGCACATACATTGCATGCTGCAATCAGCACAAACATTGCATGCTGCAATCAGCACAAACATTGCATGCTGCAACCAGCACATACATTGCATGCTGTAATCAGCACAAACATTGCATGCTGCAATCAGCACAAACATTGCATGCTGCAATCACCACATACATTGCCTGCTGCAATCAGCACAAACATTGCATGCTGCAATCACCACATACATTGCATGCTGCAATCAGCACAAACATTGCATGCTGCAATCACCACATACATTGCATGCTGCAATCACCACATACATTGCATGCTGCAATCAGCACATACATTGCATGCTGCAATCAGCACAAACATTGCATGCTGCAATCACCACATACATTGCCAGCTGTAATCAGCACAAACATTGCATGCTGTAATTACCACATACATTGCCAGCTGTAATCAGCACATGCATTGCAAGCTGCAATCACCAAATACATTGCATGCTGCAATCAGCCCATACATTGCATGCTGTAATGAGCACATACATTGCCAGCTGTAATCAGCATATACATTGCATACTGTAATCATCACATACAGTGCATGCAGCAAATTGCTCAAACAGTGCATGCTGTAATCAGCACATACATTGCATGATATAATCAGCACATACATTGCCAGCTGTAATCAGCACATGCATTGCATGCTGCAATCAGCACAAATATTGCATGCTGCAAACACCACATACAGTGCATGCTGCAATCACCACATGCATTGCATGCTGTAATCACCACATTCATTGCATGCTGCAATCAGCACATACATTGCATGCTGCATTCAGCACATACAGTGCATGCTGCAATCACCACATGCATTGCATGCTGCAATCACCACATTCATTGCATGCTGCAATCAGCACATACATTGCATGCTGCAATCAGCACAAACATTGCATGCTGCTATCACCACATACATTGCATGCTGCAATCACCACATCTATTGCCAGCTGCAATCAGCACATACATTGCATGCTACAATCAGCACATACATTGCCAGCTGTAATCAGCACATGCATTGCCAGCTGCAATCACCACATGCATTGCATGCTGCAATCACCACATGCATTGCATGCTGCAATCACCATATTCATTACAAGCTGCAATCAGCCCATACATTGCATGCTGTAATGAGCACATACATTGCCAGCTGTAATCAGCACATGCATTGCATGATATAATAAGCACATACATTGCCAGCTGTAATCAGCACATGCATTGCATGCTGCAATCAGCACAAACATTGCATGCTGCAAACACCACATACAGTGCATGCTGCAATCACCACATACAGTGCATGCTGCAATCACCACATACAGTGCATGTTGCAATCACCACATACAGTGCATGCTGCAATCACCACATGCATTGCATGCTGCAATCACCACATACATTGTATGCTGCAATCAGCACAAACATTGCATGCTGCAATCACCACATACATTGCCAGCTGTAATCAGCACAAACATTGCATGCTGTAATTACCACATACATTGCCAGCTGCAATCAGCACACACATTGCATGCTGCAATCAGCACTAACATTGCATGCTGCAACCAGCACAAACATTGCATGCTGTAATCAGCACAAACATTGCATGCTGCAATCAGCACACACATTGCATGCTGCAATCAGCACAAACATTGCATGCTGCAATCAGCACATAAATTGCATGCTGCAATCATCACAAACATTGCATGCTGCAATCAGCAAACACATTGCATGCTGCAATCAGCACATACATTGCATGCTGCAATCAGCACATACATTGCATGTTGCAATCACCACATACATTGCATGCTGCAATCACCACATTCATTGCATGCTGCAATCGCCACATACATTGCATGCTGCAATCAGCACAAACATTGCATGCTGCAATCACCACATACATTGCCTGCTGCAATCAGCACAAACATTGCATGCTGCAATCACCACATACATTGCATGCTGCAATCAGCACAAACATTGCATGCTGCAATCACCACATACATTGCATGCTGCAATCACCACATATATTGCCAGCTGCAATCAGCACATACATTGCATGCTGCAATCAGCACAAACATTGCATGCTGCAATCACCACATACATTGCCAGCTGTAATCAGCACAAACATTGCATGCTGTAATTACCACATACATTGCCAGCTGTAATCAGCACATGCATTGCAAGCTGCAATCACCAAATACATTGCATGCTGCAATCAGCCCATACATTGCATGCTGTAATGAGCACATACATTGCCAGCTGTAATCAGCATATACATTGCATACTGTAATCATCACATACAGTGCATGCTGCAAATTGCTCAAACAGTGCATGCTGTAATCAGCACATACATTGCATGATATAATCAGCACATACATTGCCAGCTGTAATCAGCACATGCATTGCATGCTGCAATCAGCACAAATATTGCATGCTGCAAACACCACATACAGTGCATGCTGCAATCACCACATGCATTGCATGCTGTAATCACCACATACAGTGCATGCTGCAATCACCACATACAGTGCATGCTGCAATCACCACATACAGTGCATGCTGCAAGCACCACATACAGTGCATGCTGCAAGCACCACATGCATTGCATGCTGCAATCACCACATTCATTGCATGCTGCAATCAGCACATACATTGCATGCTGCAATCAGCACAAACATTGCATGCTGCAATCACCACATACATTGCATGCTGCAATCACCACATCTATTGCCAGCTGCAATCAGCACATACATTGCATGCTACAATCAGCACATACATTGCCAGCTGTAATCAGCACATGCATTGCCAGCTGCAATCACCACATGCATTGCATGCTGCAATCACCACATGCATTGCATGCTGCAATCACCATATTCATTACAAGCTGCAATCAGCCCATACATTGCATGCTGTTATGAGCACATACATTGCCAGCTGTAATCAGCACATGCATTGCATGATATAATAAGCACATACATTGCCAGCTGTAATCAGCACATGCATTGCATGCTGCAATCAGCACAAACATTGCATGCTGCAAACACCACATACAGTGCATGCTGCAATCACCACATACAGTGCATGCTGCAATCACCACATACAGTGCATGCTGCAATCACCACATACAGTGCATGCTGCAATCACCACATGCATTGCATGCTGCAATCACCACATTCATTGCATGCTGCAATCAGCAGATACATTGCATGCTGCAATCAGCACATAAATTGCATGCTGCAAACACCACATCTATTGCCAGCTGCAATCAGCACAAACATTGCATGCTGCAATCACCACATACATTGCATGCTGCAATCACCACATCTATTGCCAGCTGCAATCAGCACATACATTGCATGCTGCAATCAGCACATACATTGCCAGCTGTAATCAGCACATGCATTGCCAGCTGCAATCACCACATGCATTGCATGCTGCAATCACCACATGCATTGCATGCTGCAATCACCACATGCATTGCATGCTGCAATCACCATATTCATTACAAGCTGCAATCAGCCCATACATTGCATGCTGTAATGAGCACATACATTGCCAGCTGTAATCAGCACATGCATTGCATGATATAATAAGCACATACATTGCCAGCTGTAATCAGCACATGCATTGCATGCTGCAATCAGCACAAACATTGCATGCTGCAAACACCACATACAGTGCATGCTGCAATCACCACATACAGTGCATGCTGCAATCACCACATACAGTGCATGCTGCAATCACCACATACAGTGCATGCTGCAATCACCACATGCATTGCATGCTGCAATCACCACCTTCATTGCATGCTGCAATCAGCAGATACATTGCATGCTGCAATCAGCACATAAATTGCATGCTGCAAACACCACATACAGTGCATGTTGCAATCACCACATACAGTGCATGCTGCAATCACCACATACAGTGCATGCTCCAATCACCACATACAGTGCATGCTGCAATCACCACATGCATTGCATGCTGTAATCACCACATTCATTGCATGCTGCAATCAGCACATACATTGCATGCTGCAATCAGCACATACATTGCATGCTGCAATCAGCACAAACTTTGCATGCTGCAGTCAGCACAAACATTGCATGCTGCAACCAGCACATACATTGCATGCTGTAATCAGCACAAACATTGCATGCTGCAATCAGCACACACATTGCATGCTGCAATCAGCACAAACATTGCATGCTGCAATCAGCACAAACATTGCATGCTGCAACCAGCACAAACATTGCATGCTGTAATCAGCACAAACATTGCATGCTGCAATCAGCACACACATTGCATGCTGCAATCAGCACAAACACTGCATGCTGCAATCAGCACATAAATTTCATGCTGTAATCAGCACATACATTGCATGCTGCAATCACCACATACAATGCATGCTGTAATCAGCACATTCATTGCAAGCTGCAATCACCACATACATTGCATGCTGCAATCAGCCCTTACATTGCATGCTGTAATTACCACATACATTGCCAGCTGTAATCAGCACATGCATTGCAAGCTGCAATCACCACATACATTGCATGCTGCAATCAGCCCATACATTGCATGCTGTAATGAGCACAATAATTGCCAGTTGTAATCAGCACATGCATTGCATGATATATTCAGCACATACATTGCCAGCTGTAATCAGCACATGCATTGCATGCTGCAATCAGCACAAACATTGCATGCTGCAAACACCACAAACAGTGCATGCTGCAATCACCACATACAGTGCATGCTGCAATCACCACATACATTGCATGCTGCAATCACCACATACAGTGCATGCTGCAATCACCACATGCATTGCATGCTGCAATCAGCACAAACATTGCATGCTGCAAACACCACATACAGTGCATGCTACAATCACCACATACAGTGCATGCTGCAATCACCACATACAGTGCATGCTGCAATCACCACATACAGTGCATGCTGCAATCACCACATGCATTGCATGCTGCAATCACCACATTCATTGCATGCTGCAATCAGCACATACATTGCATGCTGCAATCACCACATACATTGCATGCTGCAAACACCACATGCAGTGCATGCTGCAATCACCACATACAGCGCATGCTGCAATCAGCACAAACATTGCATGCTGCAATCACCACATACATTGCATGCTGCAATCAGCACAAACATTGCATGCTGCAATCACCACATACATTGCATGCTGCAATCACCACATATATTGCCAGCTGCAATCAGCACATACATTGCATGCTACAATCAGCACATACATTGCATGCTGTAATCAGCACATGCATTGCCAGCTGCAATCACCACATGCATTGCATGCTGCAATCACCACTTGCATTGCATGCTGCAATCACCATATTCATTGCATGCTGCAATCACCACATACATTGCATGCTGCAATCACCACATTCATTGCATGCTGCAATCACCACATACATTGTATGCTGCAATCAGCACAAACATTACATGCTGCAATCAGCACATACATTGTATGCTGTAATCAGCACAAATATTGCATGCTACAATCACCACATACATTGCATGCTGCAATCACCACATACATTGCATGCTGCAATCACCACATTCATTGCACGCTGCAATCACCACATACATTGCATGCTGCAATCACCACATTCAATGCATGCTGCAATCACAACATTCATTGCCAGCTGTAATCAGCACAAACATTGCATGCTGTAATCAGCACAAACATTGCATGCTGCAATCACCACATACATTGCATGCTGCAATCAGCACAAACATTGCATGCTGTAATCAGCATAATGGTTATGTTCCTGGACTAGTAATCCAGAGGCCTGGTCTAATGATCTGGAGACGTGAGTTCAAATCACACCACGGCAGCTGGGGAATTTAAATTCAGTTAATTAAATAATTCTGGAATAAAAAACTAGTACCAGTAATGGTGATTATGAAACTATAATTTTGTCATAAAAACCCATCTGGTTCTTTAGGGAAAGCAATTTGCCATCCAATTTAGCTGGCTTAAAAGTGGATAAATCCCAGGCCCAGACGAGATGTATCCCAGGCTGCTGTGTGAGGCAAAGGAGGAGATTGCAGGGGCTCTGACACAAATTTTCAGAACCTCTCTGGCCACAGGGGAGGTGCCAGAGGTCTGGAAGACAGTTAATGTAGTACCATTATTCAAGAAGGGTAGTAGGGATTAACCAGGGAATTACAGGCCAGTGAGCCTAACATCAGTGGTAGGGAAATTATTGGAAAAAATTCTGAGGGACAGAATTAGTCTCCACTTGGAGAGGCAAAGATTAATCAAGGATAGTCAGCATGGCTTTGTCAGGATGAGATCATGTCTGACCAATTTGATTGAATTTTTCGAGGGGGTGACTAGGTGTGTGGATGAGGGTAGTGCAGTTGATGTCGTCTACATGGACTTCAGTAAGGCTTTTGACAAAGTCCTACATGGGAGACTGGTCAAGAAGGTAAGAGCCCATGGGATTCAGGGCAATTTGGCACATTGGATCCAAAATTGGCTTCGTGGCAGGAGGCAGAGGGTGATGGTCGAAGGTTGTTTTTGTGACTGGAAGCCTGTGTCCAGTGGTGTACCGCAGGGATTGGTACTGGGTCCCTTGCTGTTTGTAGTGTACATTAATTATTTAGATATGAATGTAGGAGGTATGATCAGTAAGTTCGCAGATGACACGAAAATTGGTGGAGTGGTAAATAGCGAGGAGGGAAGCCTCAGGCTACAGGACAATATAGAAGGGTTGGTCAGATAGGCAGAACAGTGACAAATGGAATTTCACCCTGAAAAGTGTGAGGTGATGCATTTTGGCAGGACTAACAAGGCAAGGGAATACACAATGAATGGTAGGTCCCTAGGAAGGACAGATGATCAGAGGGTCCTTGGTGTGCATGTACATAGATCCCTGAAGGCAGCAGGACAGGTAGAAAAGGTGGTTAAGAAGGCATATGGGATACTTGCCTTCATTAGCCGAGGCATAGAATATAAGAGCAGGGAGGTTATGATGGAGCTGTACAAAACGCTAGTTAGGCCACAGCTGGAATACTGTGTGCAGTTCTGGTCGCCACACTATAGGAAGGGTGTGATTGCATTGGAGAGGGTGCAGAGGAGATTCACCAGGATGTTACCTGGGCTGGAGCGTTTCAGCTATGAAGAGAGACTGGACAGGCTGGGGTTGTTTTCCTTAGAGCAGAGAAGGCTGAGGGGGGACCTGATTGAGGTGTACAAAATTATGAGGGACATAGATAGGGTAGATAGAAAGGAACTTTTCCCCTCAGTAGAGGGGTCAATAACCAGGGGGCATAGTTTCAAGGTTAGGGGCAGGAGGTTTAGAGGGGATTTGAGGAAAAACTTTTTCACCCAGAGGGTGGTTGGAATCTGGAACTCACTGCCTGAAAGGGTGGTAGAGGCAGGAACCCTCACAACATTCAAGAAGCATTTAGATGAGCACTTGAAATGCCATAGCATACAAGGCTACGGACCAAGTGCTGGAAAATGGGGTTAGAATAGATAGGCCTTGATGGCCGGCGCGGACACGATGGGCCGATGGACCTTTTTCTGTGCTGTATAACTCTATGGGGGAAAAATTAGGTCGTGCCCCGTTTGGGGCGCAAATATCGTCTGGACGCAAATATTAGCGCCTGGCGCTAATTATCGCCACTGACTGGAAACTTCACTTTTACCGCCCCGGGAGGTGAGTGGAGCGCTAAATCAGGCGCTGCACACCTGTCTTAAGGCGCAAAGGCCGAGCAGTGAGGCGCTAACTCAGTGCGCGAGCGCAGCGCAGCTGCTGCCAGTTAGCGAGGGAACACAGACACACTGGCGCCGGCCAGTTCTTAAAGCGGGGGGGGGGCCAACTGTTAGGATCAGTAGGCAAAACTACCTCACAAAGCGTTGACTCAATGCAGAAGTCTCTCTTTCTCTCTCTCCGAATCTCTCTCTCTCAGAACGAGTGGTGCAAAAATGTCAACCACAGAAAAAGACAGGAAGAGGCCCCCTTTAAATAGCGCCCCCCCCAGCCCCACAGCGATTGATAGCGTTCCAGTCTTCTGGTTGTTGGATGCGCCAGGCGGTAAGGCAGGGGGCGCCACTCAATTTCCGCTCCGGGGCGCCACAAGGGCGTTGCACCAATGAATGACGTCACAATCTGCGCGCGCAGGTGGTCACAGCGGTAAAGTTTAGCGCCGCCGCACAATGTCTAGTTAAGTTCCCGAGCGGCGCAAACATCGCTGCGCCCGGGCGTTAGCGGCTTTGCGCCCCATTAGCGCCCTCTTAAGGCGCTAACGGGAGGCGCAACCAACTGAATTTTTACCCCTATGACTCTATGATTACCTGGTCTGGCATATATGTGACTCCAGACCCACAGCAATGTGGCTGACTCTTAAATGCCCTCTGAAATGGCCTAGCAAGCCACTCAGTTGTAAAAAACCGCTATGAAAAACAATAAGTGTAAAAGCGGACGGACCACCCGGCATCGACCTCGGCACCTCCTATGGACACGGCAACGGCACACCCAGCCCAGTCGACCCTGCAAAGTCCTCCTCACCAACATCTGGGGACTTGTGCCAAAATTGGGAGAGCTGTCCCACAGACTAGTCAAGCAACAGCCTGACATAGTCACACTCACTGAATCATACCTTTCAGCCAATGTCCCAAACTCCTCCATCACCATCCCTGGGTATGTCCTGTTCCACCAGCAGGACAGACCCACCAGGGGAGATGGCACAGTGGTATACAGGTGGGAGGGAATGGCCTTGGGAGTTCTCGACATTGACTCTGGACCCCATGAAGTCTCATGGGTTCAGGTTAAGCATGGGCAAGGAAACCTACTGCTGATTACCACCTACCGCCCTCCCTGAGCTGATGTGCTAAATGGGATAGATTCAGAACAGATCTAGCAGCTGAAAACTGGGCATCGATGAGGCGCTGTGGACCATCAGCAGCAGCAGAATTGTATTCCACCACAATCTGTAACCTCATGGCCCGGCATATCCCTCACTCTACCATTACCATCAAGCCAGGTGACCAACCCTGGTTCAATAAGGAGCATAGAAGAGCATGCCAGGAGCAGCACCAGGTATACCTAAAAATGCAGTGCCAACCTGGGGAAGCTGCAACACAGGACTACTTGCATGCTAAAAAGCGGAAACAGCATGCTATAGACAGAGCTAAGCGATACCACAATCAATGGATCAGATCAAAGCTCTGCAGTCCTGCCACATCTAGTCGCGAATGGTGGTGGACCATTAAACAACTAACGAGAGGAGGAGGCTCCATGAATATCCCCATCCTCAATGATGGTGGAGCCCAGCACGTGAGTGCAAAAGACAAGGCTGTAGCATTTGCAACCATCTTCAACCAGAAGTGCCGAGTAGATGATCCACATCGGCCTACTCCTGAGGTCCCCACCACCACAGAAGCCAGTCTTCAGCCAATTCAATTCACTCCACGTGATAAAGAAACGGCTGAGCGCACTGGATACAGCAAAGGCTATGGGCCCTGACAACATCCCAGCTGTCGTGCTGAAGACTTATGCCCCAGAACTAGCTGCGCCTCAAGCCAAGCTGTTCCAGTACAGCTACAACACTGGCATCTACCTGACAATGTGGAAAACTGTCCAGGTATGTCCTGTCCACAAAAAGCAGGACAAATCCAATCCAGCCAATTACCGCCACACCATTCTACTCTCAATCATCAGCAAAGTGATGGAAGGTGTCGTCGACAGTGCTATCAAGCAGCACTTACTCACCTATAACCTGCTCACTGATGCCCAGTTTGGGTTCCGCCAGGACCACTCGGCTCTAGACCTCATTACAGCCTTGGTCCAAACATGGACAAAGGAGCTGAATTCCAGAGGTGAGATGAGAGTGACTGCCCTTGACATCAAGGCAGCATTTGACCGAGTGTGGCATCAAGGAGCCCTCGTAAAACAGAAGTCAATGGGAATCAGGGGGAAAACTCTCCACTGGCTGGAGTCATACCTAACACAAATGAAGATGGTTGTGGTGGTTGGAGGTCAATCATCACAGCCCCAGAACATCGCTCCAAGTGTTCCTCAGGGCAGTGTCCTGAGCCCAACCATCTTCAGCTGCTTCATCAATGGCCTTCGCTCCATCATAAGGTCAGAGGTGGAGATGTTCGCTGATGACTGCACAGTGTTCAGTGCCATTTGCAACTCCTCAGATAATGAAGCAGTCCATGCTCGCAAGCAGCAAGACCTGGATGACATTCAGACTTGGGCTGATAAGTGGTAGGTAACATTCGTGCCACACAAGTGCCAGGCAATGACTATCTCCAAGCAAGGATCTAACCACCGCCCCTTGACATTCAAAGGCATTACCATCGCCAAATCCCCCGCCATCAATATCCTGGGGGGTTACCATTGACCAAAAACTTAACTGGACCAGCCACATAAATACTGTGGCAACAGGTCAGAGGCTAGGTATTCTGCAGCGAGTGTCTCACCTCCTGACTCCCCAAAGCCTTTCCACCATCTACAAGGCACAAGTCAGGAGTGTGATGGAATACTCTCCACTTGCCTGGATGAGTGCAGCTCCAACAACACTCAAGAAGCTCGACACTATCCAAGACAAAGCAGCCCACTTGATTGGCACCCCATCCACCACCTTAAACATTCACTTCCTCCACCACCGGCATACCATGGCTGCAGTGTGTACCAGCTACAAGATGCACTGCAGCAACTCGTCAAGGCTTCTTCGGCAGCACCTTTCAAGCCCGCAAACTCTACCACCTAGAAGGACAAGTGCAGCAGGCGCATGGGAACCACACCACCTCCAAGTTCCTCTCCAAGTCACACACCATTCTGACTTGGAAGAATATCGCCGATCCTTCATTGTCGCTGGGCCAAAATACTGGAACTCCCTCCCTAACAGCACTGTGGGAGTACCTTCACCACACGGACTGCAGCGGTTCAAGAAGGCGGCTCACCACCACCTTCTCAAGGGCAACTAGGGATGGGCAATAAATGCTGGCTTTGCCAGCGACGCCCACATCCCATGAACAATTTTTTTTTAAAGCACATACATTGCATGCTGTAATCAGCACATACATTGCATGCTGTAATCAGCACAAACATTGCATGCTGTAATCAGCACAAACATTGCATGCTGTAATCAGCACAAACATTGCATGCTGTAATCAGCACATAAATTGCATGCTGCAATCAGCACAAACATTGCATGCTGCAATCAGCACAAACATTGCATGCTGCAATCAGCACAAACATTGCATGCTGTAATCAGCACAAACATTGCATGCTGTAATCAGCACATACATTGCATGCTGCAATCAGCACAAACATTGCATGCTGCAATCAGCACAAACATTGCATGCTGCAATCAGCACAAACATTGCATGCTGTAATCAGCACAAACATTGCATGCTGCAATCACCACAAACATTGCATGCTGCAATCAGCACAAACATTGCATGCTGCAATTAGCACATACATTGCATGCTGTAATCAGCACAAACATTGCATGCTGCAATCAGCACATACATTGCATGCTGTAATCAGCACATACATTGCATTCTTTAAATGCAATTCATAGGACAAGAAACTGGTGTGATTTCAACAGAAATAGAAGAATAATTATCAGTGAACTATCAAAGAAAATGGAAAGGAGATGTAATCCCAGTACACACAGCTTCTTTGTCACAGCGCGTCTCCCTCATTCTCTGCTTTCTGCTACAAAGTACAGGCTTTTAAGTTCAAGATTTCGATCAATACTTCTTCATTTACCTGGTCTTCTCTCCTATTCTTTTCAGTCTTGAGTATTCCCATGCGATGAGCCTTGGCCCCTGGTGTTGCCAATGACAATTAAAACTTATATCTAAATTATCAAAGACTGCAAGTGGATCATACACCTTTGAAAAATAAACAATTAAAATGTTAATATTATATCTTCAGACACTTTAATGCACCCTGTGATTCTTGGGAGGAATTTTAACCCCAAAAAATGAGTGAGTTAAAAGTCTGAATCCCGACCCCAACCCGCCTCCCGATTAAAATTCAGGCCTTTACATCAGCTACTTAACAAAAGAGTATCATTATCGAAACCCCCGTTAAAAGTCAAATTGTGATGATGAATAATGATTAACTTCCTTTTTTATGTACTTACTTTTAACATTTTGTTTAAATTAGAAAAGGTTGCTGAAGCCAGTAATGTGAGGGTCCTGAATTAACAAAAGCACCGATGTCGAACCCATACTAGTCCTATTTTTGATATAACTGCCTAGTTTGAGAGAGAGGTCCTGATGATGAGACGCCTGTTTCCAGTGTATGCAGTAACAAACCTAAAATTACAACAAAGATAAGAGAGAATGAACAGCTGATGTGGAAGAGGCAGGCATTGATACTGTATGGGTTAGGCTGTGCGTAGGTGCCACACACACAAGTGGCGAGAAGCTGGCAATCATTGTTAAGCATTGATGAAAATGAGAAGTCGCACAACACCAGGTTATAGTCCAACAGTTTTATTTAAAATCACGAGCTCGTAATTTTAAATAAAACTGTTGGACTATAACCTGGTGTTGTGCGACTTCTCATTTTTGTCCACCCCAGTCCAACACCGGCATCTCCGCATCAGAAGCATTGATGAACCAGCATGTAATATAAAATAAGGTGAATGTAACATGTCTGGTTTTCACAATGGAGTAAGGATCCCTAGATAGTAGTTCTGCCATCTTTAAAGTTAATGTTTGCTTGATCTTTCACCTCCCCCCCCCCCCGCCCCCCCCGCTCCCCTTTCCTGTAGGTTGACTCTCTCTCCCAGTTGGTTCTTTCGATTAAAACAATAAAAGTATTTTTTTTTAACAGTAACGTCTCGAGTTAATGGCTTTAACAAGGTAATGTTACTTAAGGGAACCATATAAAAAGGAAAAAAAAAAATCATTCCTGAATTCCACTTCTCTACGGTAACCAAAAGTTCATCATAAAACTGACTGTGAGGTCCCTCGTCGCAGCTAGTATTAATCAGTGAGATCATTTACTAACATTTGTCTAGTTGGATTTATTACAGCTTTTCAACATCACATCGCCAAATACGAATTTGTTTCTGTTTGTTTTTCTTTCAACATATATTGAGTGCTATGGCATGAGTAGGATGGCTTCACTTTTAGATACGTACGGTTCACTTCAAAGCCGTGCTGTTTTCTATGCTGTTCACTTTCAATACATTATATCAGAGTGCCCAGCATAATTGCTCACTGATCATGTTTTTCTTCCTTTATGGGATGCAAAATTATCATTAATCTAACAAGATGGGTCATGTGCTTACCATATTTACACAGTAATTGGATAGTTCGGCATTCAAGCTAATACTTGTTAAGGTAAAATAAGTTTAGCGGACTGAGTGGTGCAGTGGGTAAGCACAGTCCGGAACTGATGGGAGGAAATCATTGCTCCCAGATCCCACTAAAATTCCTGTGTGAAGTGAGTTTGGACACTCTCAATCCAGCTTCTAGCAACAGTGAACCACACAACTCAAAACTGTCCATAATTTGGGATAATATTGGCAATTTAATATTATTTGTTTCTATATTTGACGAGTTCTACACTGGTGCGCACTG
This sequence comes from Squalus acanthias, assembly GCA_030390025.1. NCBI lineage: Eukaryota > Metazoa > Chordata > Chondrichthyes > Squaliformes > Squalidae > Squalus > Squalus acanthias. Next base: position 11,246,963 of record CM059430.1, read on the forward strand.
TAGCAACAAATTATTAATCCTTCCAATGTTTCTGAGCTTGAGAGACAGCTAAAAATCTCTGTATACAATACTCCACACAAAAATGGGTCAGATGCAGTAACAAGCCAGGCAATATGGGTTCAATCTGACTAATAGTGGGACAGACATTAAAGCCAAATGCCTGAATAGGTAAAATTCAATTATAGAAGGGAAATTACCATCAAACTAGATTATGCATTGCATATGTTTGCCAAATGTGGCCACACACACACAGGCGATGACGTTATCATCTGGAGGCATGTTGCAGCAATCTGGGCCAGCTGAATACTTTGCTAATCTTACCAAAATATAAGTGGCAACAGTGACTCTACAAGGCAACAACACCTGCATTCAGAGGAGAGGTGAAACTCAGCCAAGGATTTTTTTCCTCTCCCAGCACTCAAGCTGAATGCTAAATGCTACACCGCGGCAATTATGGCTATTCCACTGTTGCTGGGAACACTTAATTAAAAATTAACGAAGCTTGGTTAGGTGTTATTTTTAAACCAAAGACCACTCATATTCCTGATTTGACGAATTAAAAACATTTATTGAAAGACATAGGGCGTAGGGCTCCCATTCTGCACTGTGCGAGTGAAGTATTTTCTTCATTCCAGAATAATTCAAGCTATGCTGGAAACTCTACTCAAATACACCAACTATTTTTTTTAATTTGACACATCCTTAACTAGTAGTTATAAGATTGGTAGGGGGAAAATTCGGTTAGTTAGCGCGTCCCGTTAGCGCCTCTGGGGGGCGCTAACGATTTACCGCTCGAGCGCGGCGATTTTAGCGCCGCCCGCGAAATTGACCTGGCGGTTTGCGGTGGCGCTAAACACTACCGTCACGATCTCCTGCGCCCGGAGATCGTGACATCATCGAAGCGTGCAACGCCCCGGTAGCGCCCCGGAGTGGAAATTGATTCTCGCCCCCCGCCTTAGCGCCTGCCGCTAGGAACGACAGGTGGGGCGGGACATTTTGCAGTCGGCTGGGAGCTGGGGGGGCGCTATTTAAAGGCGGCGCTTCCTGCTTTTTCCTGTCGGCAAAATATTCTGCATACGCAGGTTGAGAGAGGGAGAGCGGCACCTAGAGACATTTAACGCTGTCCTACAAGGAGTTTTGTTCCTCGCCAACACTTTTCAGGTTCCCATTTCTGTCAGCTTTATTACTACCATATTTAGAAGGGGCTGTACTAACCCGGGGCCTCGTCCTCCAGCTTCACCTTTGGAGGCAGCAGAGGCGCAGAGAGAGAGTGGCAAACGTGGCCAGAGGGAGGAGGGCCAACAGGCCTCTGCATAGGAGACCTTACCCTCCCAGGGTATTCCGGGAGCAATTCTCCTACATTCATTTGTCTGAGGAGCTGTGTTTCTGAAGGCTGCGCTTCAGCAAGGAGGTGGTCACTGAGCTCTGCCACCTCCTGCAGCCAGAGCTCCAGCCTCAGCTCAGGACCAGGACGTCTCTGTCGGTGGCAGTGAAGGTGACGGTGACTCTCAATTTCTATGCCAGCGGCTCCTTCCAGGCTTCAACTGGGGATATTGCGATTGTTGCATCTGGAAGGTCGCAAATGCTCTATACCAAAGGAGAAGGGAGTACATCTCTTTCCCCATGATCCGAGACAAACAACGTGAATGCGCATGTGACTTCGCTAGGATAGCCGGTTTCCCCATGGTTCAGGGCGCCATTGACTGCCACACGTGGCATTGCGGGCTCCTCATGAAAATGCAGAGGTTTTCCGCAACCGCAAAGGCTTCCACTCTCTCAACGTCCAGTTGGTGTGTGACCACAGACAGCGCCTCCTCGCCGTCAATGCCTGCTATCCTGGCAGCAGCCATGATGCATTCATCCTGCGCCAGATTGGTGTCCCAGACCTCTTCCAACCACCGCATCATCCTCGTGGCTGGCCCTTCGGGGACAAGGGTTATCCACTCTGCACCTGGTTGATGACACCGCTCCATAACCCCAACACTTCTGCTGAGCTTGTGTACAATGAGAGCCATAGCGCCACTAGGAACCTCATTGAACAGACTATCGGCGTGTTGAAGCAACGGTTCCGGTGTCTTGACCACTCTGGAGGAGCCCTGCTGTACTCCCCCGATCGAGTATCGGTTTTCATTGTTGTGTGTTGCATGCTTCACAACATCGCAATTCTGAGGACCCAGCCATTGCCACCAGGGATTGGTGGACCACCTCAGGAGGAGGAAGAGGGCGAGGAGGAGGAGGAGGAGGAGGAGAAGGAGGATGAAGAGGAGGATAAGCAGCAGCAACGTGGGAGGGAGGCGCTCAATGTTGCTTCTGCAAGGGCCGTTCGTGAACGCCTGATAAGACACCGCTTCTGATGAATGACAGAGAAGATGGCTTTTGGAATCAACAAGCACATCATCGCAACCTATTACCGGGCAAAGCTCCAATGAGTCAAATGAACAAAGTTCTCAAGTTTCAATAAAAAAAAATATTTCTCTGACAGACTGTGTCTTATTAAGCACAACCAATAACAAACAAATACAATTCATTAACTAACAAAACTGGTTCTTACCACATCGAAATAAGCGTTAACAGAGTGAACAGGATATTAACATAAACATCCAACTTTGGGACAAACATTCCCCCATTTGTTAGAGAATTTTTAGTTATTCGCCCTTCGAGAATGATCTCCCTCCCCTTCGCACTTCCCCCCTCCCAACCCTACTGCTCCTCCGTAATGTGGCCCCAGTGGCTGCAGCAAGGCTGGCGGAAGGTTGCTGAATCTCGGATCCAGAGACTGCAGATGGCCTTGAAGGACGCTCTCGACCAGCTCTGGGCCTGGAGGGCCCGGCTGTAGACTGCACCAACTCTGCATGGGCGGCAGCAGTCTGTGCTGGCTGGGTTACAGGCTGCGACAAGTGCAATGGCGGAGTGGCAGTGGTGGGAGCAGGAATGCTGTCATCCTGAGAGAGGGCAGCACCTTCCTGCTCGACCGACACACTGCCACTCCCCCAGGGCAGAACCTCAGCATCCGGGGCAATCTGCTGGAGCACAGATTGCTGGCCTGCTGTGGCACCATCAGATCCCCGGTGGACTGTGGGCGACCCAGTAATTATGACAGCAGTCAGTGCTTGCGTGGCATCAATCTGAGAGTGCATGAGAGCAGTCTGAGATTGGATGGCACCAACCAATGTCTCAATTCCAGCATGCGGAGATGCCGGTGTTGGACTGGGGTGGACAAAAATGAGAAGTCGCACAACACCAGGTTATAGTCCAACAGTTTTATTTAAAATTACGAGCTTTCGGAGCTGCTGCCCCTTTGTCAGGTACCTGACGAAGGGGCAGCAGCTCCGAAAGCTCGTAATTTTAAATAAAACTGTTGGACTATAACCTGGTGTTGTGCGACTTCTCATTTTTGTCAATTCCAGCACTAAGCCGTTGCGTTGCCTCGGCCTGTGCTGCAATAGATGCTGCCACCTCACCCATGACATGCAGCATGGGGTCTGGGTCCCCACGGTCTCTCTGTAATTCAACCATCCTCTGCAAGGAGGCAAGGATGGTTTCAAGGGTTTGCGCACATTTGACAGCTGTGCTGGTGGCGGATTCCTCCACGCTCCTAGCCAGTGCATCCATGCTCTCGGGCACCCTTGCCATTGCACCCATGAGCTCAGTATGCATGCTCATCGTCTGAGTATTCATCACCACGATATTGAGGTCCTCATCCGAGCCCTGTGCAGCAGAACTTGTGCACGCAATCACCCTCCGGAGAGATGGCCCCTGAGCTTCCCTTTCCCCATGGCATTGCTGCAGCCCGCTGGGTCCATGAGCTTTACCCACATCAGATCTAAACCCTCTGCTCCCCTCCAGTGAACGCTTGGCCCCAGTGTTGGATGTCTCGCCCTCGGGAGACACAGGCGGTGAGTCTCCGGCTTGGTGTTCCTCTTCCTCTCCCATGTCACTGCCACTGGGAGGCTGAGGGACAGGCTGGTCAGCTGGTGGCTCACTATCTGAAAGCAGGAAGGTACAAGAGTGGCTTTAACGTGAGGGCAGGGGGGCAGGAAGGGAGTAAGGAATGGAGACAGTACACTTAGATGGAAAGTGGGAAAGGCTGGTGTTGTGAGGGGGTAGTGGTATAAGAGAGGAGATAAAGCTGATGAACATACTGTTGCTGCCCCCAAGGGGTTGATCTCTCCAATGGCCACAGCGCCGACGACATGACTGGCAATGAGTCTCTGGACTCGCTCCTCCAGTTGTGTGAAGGGGTGCAGCTCCGCCTGTCCTTCTCCTGTGCGTTGTTGCTCCCTCCGGTTATGTGACAGCTTGGCCTGCAAGAAAAAGCACAACGTGTGAGTGAGTTTGGAGCCATGTGTTTGGCAAATGTGCCTGCCATAGTTGAATAGCCGTTAATGTCTACAAGGTGTGGGATGTGCATGTGACTTTTATTAGATGGGCTTAGTTGTTGGGTGAGTGTTGGGGATTTGGGACTTTACACCGTCTGTGCACAGAGTGAGGTTGAGATGGTGGGATGTAAAGGTTTTTCAAGCATGTACTCGCCCTGACCACCCGAGTGAGGTCGTTGAACTTCTTGTGGCACTGGGTGTGAGTCCTTTGGACCAGGCTCCTGGATGAAACGTGATGGGCAGCCTCCCTCCACACCCTTGTAAACTCCTGGGGCAATGGCCTCCTGCCAGTCTCTGGAGACAGTACTGCCCGTCGGCGTTCCACAGCGCCAACCAGAGCCACCAATGCCTGGTCACTGAACCGGCGAGCTCTCTCCCTGGGCCTCTGAGTAGCCATCGTGAATCTTGGATGAAGATTTTTAACTGCTTGCAGGCTGAGGTCAAACGTTGCAATGAGCAGGGTGTGGCTGTGCAGCATGATTGAACCTCCCCTTTAAGAACTGGACGGCGCCAGTCTGTCACAGTACAAGGTAATTGACATTGCTTGAGCTTCAGTAGCGCTCTGAGGTAGCGCCTCGCTCCCCGACGTTAGCGCCCTAAGAGAAGTGTGTAGCGCTTAATTTAGCGCTCTAATCACTTCCAGGGGAACTGGAGACGAATTTCGCGGTTGGCGGCAATAATTTGCGGCAGGCGCTAAAATTTGCGCCCGGCCGATATTAGCGCCCCAAAATGGGCGATTCCGAATTTTTCCCCTGTTATGTTTATACTTTAATACTGCTCAGCCACATGTTTGGAGCAACAGCTAGTAACATGTACTGCAGCACAAAGAGAAATGGAGAACAGTCCTAGCAGATAGAGTGGAAGCAAGGGAGATGGGAGAGCAGCTCACTAACACATCAAAGTGCTTCTCTTAAGTCTAGGTTGTGCAGAAGTTGTTATAATTAAATGCAGCTCACTGTCAGAGAGGTTTCCAGGGCTGAAACTTGTCTATAAGCCAGGGTATTATACGAACATATGGAAATGACAGATGGGAAAATGCCAACTAGCCCATCGAGCCTGTCCCATCCAGTCATGTTGCAAGTTGTCAGTAATGGTGACCATGAAACTATCGGATTGTTGTAAAAACCCATCTGGTTCACTTATGTCCTTTAGGGAAGGAAATCTGCCGTCCTTACCCGGTCTGGCCTATATGTGACTCCAGACCCACAGCAATGTGGTTGACTCCTAACTGCCCTCTGAAAGGGCCTAGCAAGCCACTCAGTTGCACCAAACTGCTACGAAAACATCACACAAACTGCAGCGGTTCAAGAAGGCGGCTCACCACCACCTTCTCAAGGGCAATTAGGGATGGGCAATAAATGATGGCCTTGCCAGCGACGCCCACATCCCATGAACGAATATTTTTAAAAAGTGAGCGTCATAACCCCCAATGGCCCCCACCCACCTCAGCCATGTCATCTCCTCGGAGAGCCATTAAATTAAACATAAAAACCCGAGGCCAATTCAGGGGGGAGAAAGAATTCTGGGAATTTCCTCTCTGACCCCCCCCAAAGGCAATCGAAACGAGTTCCAGAAGCCCGCAGTGACCGTGAAGTGCATCACGCGACATAACACCGACCTTTTGCACACCATGATATCAGCCTCAGCCAGGAACTCGCCCTGCGTCCTTTTGAACGCTTGGAACGAAATCCACACTCACTGCACAAGCTGGCAACTTGTTCCAAAGGTTGACGACCCTCTGCAAAAAGAAATACTTCCTGACATCTAACCTAGTTCTGTGCTTATATAACGCATACGTATGTCACTCATTAACCCCAACCTATCTAATTCAACATGGACAAGGTGCAGTCGCTTCGTTATTTTAAATACCTCAACCAAATCTCCTCGAAGTATAGGTTTTCCGACAGTATGAAGACCCAGCTCTCTAAGTCTATCGTGATAACTAAGGTTTTTAAACTAGGTAATAATCCAGCAGCCCTCCTCCAAACCTCTACCAGAGCCTCAATATCTCCCACCATCAATGTTCCCTCGAAATTTTCTTTGTTGTGTGCAGCCTGTTTATTTCAATGCGCGGTCCCTTTAAATTTACGCACGCGCGGTATCTCAGGGGAAACAACTTGTGCGCGGCCTGCGCGGTACCTTCCAGGTTGCCTCGTGGCCGCACACGCGCACAGCTTAGAGGGAACATTGCCCACCATGTGAGGGGAGCCAAACTGGACACAGTATTCTAGATGAGGCCTAACCAAGGTCTTGTGCAAGAACACGATAGTGCTTTTTATTTTATATTGGATCGTCCTAGTAATACATCCTAATGAGAGACAAATTACCAGTATTTTATACCCAATAAAAGATTCCCTGATGGCATTGCAAGCTTGTTTTTAAAACAATGTTCCAATTCTATTAACAGCTTCAATGAGCATCTAAGTCCATTAACAGTCCTAATGAGCAGACCCAATTACTCACTTCTTCCAAATCATTTTTTTCCCCTGTATCCTATCATGCACCAAGTCCCTCTCGTCCATCGCCCACATCCTCATTGAGTTGCCTTGGCTCCCAGTTCCCCAACACCTCACCTTTAACATTCTTATGCTTGTGTTTAATTTCCTCTATGGCTTCACCTCTTCCAATCTCTGAAACCTCCTTCCAGCCCTTAGGGCATGTTTCTACTTTAAATGAGCTATATTCATCTCAGTTATTGTTATAATGTTGATGATTCTGAACTTGCAATATTTAGTAGGGTTTTTTTTTGCTTGTTAAATAGTTAATATTTTTTACGCCTATCCTCTTCTAGGTCCGATATCATTCTGCAGTTGAGAGGGCGGGCAAGTGATCCTTCTTGATCTCTGCCACTGGTATTTTGTAACTAGCCACTAGGAGGTGCATGAGAGCCATGGCTCACCTTTTGATTTCTCTGCCCTTCCTGTTGGGAAATGCATGGCCTTTATCCCAACACCTCTACAGCAAGCCTGAGATGGGAAAGACACCACATGGAGAATCCTGGGCGCGAAGCCCACTTCTTGCCAGCTTGTGGTGTAGCGCGTGGGTGCTGCGAGTGATGCACTGCCCCCACCGCCCCACACCACCAACAATCTTAACACGTCTTGAGAAAATATTTGGAAAGTTGTAAGTACTATAGTTCACATTATCCAGTCACAGAAGTGGTTATGTAAGCATAATAATGCAAATTTCTCACTTTTAGTGCCTTAAATAAAAATACAGGATGCTGGCACTAGAACACTGAGCTTCCTGTGAGCCTTTCAATGCACGTTCTCCCAAAAATAACACAGTGGTTGTCAGCACGTGCACTTATGAGTGTTTCATTTCAGGCAAAGTCTTTATTTCTTAAAAATAAAATATTTCACACAGAAATGTCATATTTAAACCAATTTGCTCAACATGATAAATACATTTTGATGATAGCTTTATGGCTGATAATGAAACTATACAGAAACAAAAATATTTCCAATTAACTTCCACAGCCGATGGACCTCTGTGACGGAATGGAAGGTGCCAGCTCAGTCCAGCCAGCAAATTAACTCAAAGACTCACAATTTTTATATTTTTTTGCTTTAGTGCTTACTAATGAGCATAGTTGCAATGGATTTAAAGGATTCTTCAAATATTGGCCCAGACTTTGCGGTGGTAATGACGGCGAAACTGTCAGCGTTCACCGTCATTGCCCCTCTGAAACTGACCGTAACGTCAGGATTTAGCGCACGCGCAGCTAAACGCGGAGATCCTGAAGTTGCGGTCAGCCATTCTCTGCTCCGCCACAGGCTGTGCTGTGGTACTCCCCATAGCCGGCAATCAGTGAAATCACTTGAACTGACGAAAACTGAAGCTTTTCCGCTGTAATATCGCTGATAAACACCCCATAAAAAGTTAAGCCTTGTTGGAATAGGTGTAACTGAGGTTTTAACGCCGTATTGACTGCTGAACAACTGTTCTGGCCCTGAAAAAATAATTTTACATTTGTGAAATGTCAAATTTCTCCATTTTGATAAAAATTACTAGATTTTAAAAATAATGAAGTTTTTTCTTATTTTTTAAAGATTTTTTATGATATTTCAGCTTCTACCTTAACCCCATGTTAATGTCCCAATTTTTATTTTGCTCCCTGTAAAATGTTTTAAAAGTGAATGATAATCAGTGCTTTTTATTTCCTGGTTTGCTGTCTGTGAGAATTCTTCAATGTGACTGGCTACTTAGACAGCTTGATGACATCAGTGTTAATGTACGCTGGTGTTCCCCTTTTGACAGCATTACATTCAAATTAATATCGAGAAAGCTGAAGTTTTGGCCAGAGATCGCAAGATCTTTGCGAGCAGCTTTCTTTGAGGTCAGCAGCGATCACCGTCACTTCACCGCTGACCGCGAATTCCGGGCCAATGTATCGAAAAAGCCTATCAGCACTTTGAAAATTTTCATCTGATCAGATAGAGCCAGCATGGTTTGTAAAGGGTAGGTCCTGCCTGAAGAACCTTTTTGAAGAGGTGCCTAAAGTAGTGGACAAGGGATTGTCTATGGATGTTATTTATATGGACTTCCAGCAAGCATTTGATGAAGTCCCTCATAAGAGATTGTTAGCTAAAGTTGAAGATCATGGAATTGAGGGCAAATTATTGACCTGGTTAGGAGATTGGCTGAGCGGCAGGAGACAGGCAGTAGAGATAACGGGCAGGTACTCTAATTGGCAGGATGTGACTAGTGGCGTCCCACAGAGATCTGTGTTGGGGCATCAACTATTCATTGTACTTATTAACGACTTAGCTGATGGGATAGAGAGCCACATATCCAAATTTGCTGATGACACAAAGATAGGCAGCATTGTAAGCAGTGTAGATGGAAGCATAAAATTATGCTGATGTCGATGTTTCCCCTATCAAAGTATTTAGTGTAGAATTAGTAAAGCCTGTTGAAGAAATATCTATTTTCTTTATAATCTCAGAACAGAGGGTGGATAATTTGCTGAAACTTCAACAAATAATTTGAGAATGTTTTGATTTTCATGATGCTGTTAAAAAAAAATTACGTTGAACGTATTTTTATTCTCTTTTTAGTTTTTTGATTTGACAATGTTTTGACTTTTCTTTTGACAGAAAGTGGCTTTGTTAACATGAAAGGAAACAGTATCCCACCCAATAAAACCCTCCTCCAAAACTTCACACTATCAACAACAAATTGCATTAATATAGCATTTCTCATGTAAAAGAACATTTCAGAGGGGGAGAGGTGCATGCCAAAAGTGAGGGCATTTAGGAAAGGGACGACCAAGGCTATAGTTGATGAGTTTGTAAGAGGCTCTTCAAGGCTGACAGCGAAGTAACAAGGCAAAGTAGTTTTGGAAAAGAGCCCCAGAGAGCAGAGGCATAATGACTGAAAGATTGGCGTCTGATCACGGTCTCCTCACGTCATATTATTTGGATAATAACTGTATTATCAGTTAAAGATACAAAAGGAAGGTCAAGCTGGAGACACATTAGCAACAGCCTACCTTTCAAATCAATTGCAAAGTACTCACAGGACAGACATGAAAAATAGATATAGCTACAAAAACTAGCAGGGTGATGTTCTGAGAGGGGGATCCAATTGCGTGGCAGGTTTGATACTTAAGAGCATTGGGGCAGAGGAAAGCCTAAGGCCTAGCAGTATTGAAAAGGAAGAGTGCAGGAAAATGGAGGCTGTGAACCTTCCTGCATTCCACTCTCCCTATCCTAATTCCTGAACCAGGGTGGAAACCGGTTTTCCCGGCACTGTGCTGAGAGCGAGCACTCAGCTGACTAAAGCACAGTAGCTGCTTCAATTATCAAAGCATTAGTTCAAGGCTCGGTTTTAGAAACCAATGAGAAAAAGCAGCTCAAGTCATCTAGGGTGAGAGATCGGAGGGAGCATCAGGAATTGGTTTGGGCAAGCGGCCTGAGAAAGCAGTACGAATCAGCTCAATGAGAGGCCCATGAGACCAGCAGGAGTTGGGCAAGTGGCCCAAGGGGACAAAGGGAGCGAGGGGGTGGGGGCAACAACACCACAGCGCCACCTACCTTGGCGTCAGAACCAGGAGATCTCCATCAGCGGTAAAACAGATGTATTGGAAATTCTATGACAAGGAAGTGTTACACGAAGTAAGGATGCACTCAGAGGGAGTACATACCATACATAAAACATTCGGCCTGAATTTGCAGACGTAGGCTTCCCGCGGGCGAATGCCTCCGAACCGCAAGAAAAGTGCGAACCTACCTGTTGGTTCCGGAGGTTTGAACACTTGCAGTCCTGAGCCTGCAGGCATAGGCCTGCGTAAAGGCCCACGTATCCCAGGGACACACGTGGTTCGCAAGCGTCCCTGGGATCACGTGGGCCAGCCCAACCAATCAAAAACCATTAAAGAAAGGGAATCCCCATAAGCATGAATAGGAATCCCCTAAAAAACACAATTACACACCAGTTAAATAAAAATTAAATTACACGTTCAAAATTAATTAAAATACAATTAAACATTTAAAACAAAAATTTAATTTTTAAGAAATTTTAAACATTTTAAAGGTGCTAAAAATAACCTAAACTTATTTTAAAGATTTTTTTATGTTTAAGTAATTTGAACTCTTATGCTGGTAACAGAAGGCCCTACGCCTGCTTTTACCAGGCGTAATAGTTTTACGGGCATTCGCTGGGCAGTAGTTGGGCCAATAGCCCAGCTCTCCGCCAGCGAAAGGCCATTTCCCGGGGATGCGGTGGATCTGTCAAGCTGAAACCTGACAGATCGCAAGTTTCGGGTTTTTGCGCATGCGCGTCGCCCGCAGAAACCTAGAACATTGCGGGGCACTTACGGCCACGTACGCGTGCATACACGGTCATAGGCCCCGGAAAATCCGGGCCAATATATTGTAGAGATATAGACAGATATACATTATATTCTACTGATCAGTTATAAATCACTTAGATATTCTTTATTTTTCACCTATTAACTAGATCTAAAACTATGGAGCCAATCAAGGCAAATGTATAAGCACAGATAGGTGTTTTGTGAGGTCATCTTTGAGACCTCTGGCAATAGTTTGATCTTTTAGTGGCACATAAGCCTCTACTTAACAAGCAGATATAGCTGAACCAATCTCTGCTTGGGATGGTGGTGGCATAACTACGCTGTTTTCCAAATGGTGTTGATGCACCAATGTCTGCAGACAGCCCTGGTACACCACTGGGGCCAACATAGCAACGTGGGGAGGAGGTCAGATTTCTCGCCAAAATTGCTGCAAGATGCAATCAAGAAGGCCATCCATCGAACCCAAAGTTACGCATCCTTACACCAATCCAAAAAATTGGCATGTCACCATCTGCAGAGTAAATGCACCAAATGATCCAATTATTGCCAGCGGTCTCAGAGGACTTTGCAAAGGTCCTTGAACTCACACATTAGCCTTGTGTGGGTCCGTGCTTCAGATCTAGCTTGAAAATATTAAAATGTGCAAAGAGTTTAAATGGAATGTGGTTGTTAAAGAAAGTTTGAGTTTTGTTACTAATTGTATTTATTGATTTGACATTTGTCTTTTTCTCTTACAAGCCAAAAAAGATTAGATTGTTGCGTGCTTTATGCACAATCAATCTTTTTAAACAGTAGAAATATATTTTTAGCTTTGGAACTCTTTCTCGCCTTCTTTATCTGAGTTGGGTAAAAGATGCACAGTGATGCAAATATGTTTGTACGTTTCCCGTGTTAATTAATTTCTATAAAGCAGAATTGTAGGAGTTTTTATCTTTGGTGCATATAAAGTTTAAATCAATGTATCCATGAATTTGTATATGGTTCAAGCTGTGGATACGAACAGACCTTGGTGTTCTAATTTGGGATTTATCCACCAATAAGGCAAAGGGTGAAAACAGTTCTTTTCAATCCTTCAGCCTGGGCAAATGAGTGAGTAGAAAATCTACCAACAACAACTTGTATTTATACAGCACCTTTTAAAGTAGCAAAACGTCCCAAGGCGCTGCACAGGGGCATAATCAAACAAATAAGCGCAACAAAACTGTTATCTGGGCTACATTGCCAGCATTTGTAGGCCTGATGTGGCCCATGGACCATAGTTTGGACAACCCTAATGCAAAGTCATACTTTTCCCAAGATAATATTACTCTGGACTAGTATCATTGTTTTCAAGAATTGTTCTTTTCTACTTTATCAAAATTGCCAATGAAACCTTTACTGTCAGGAAACACAGTAATGTACAGTAAGTTGTTTACAGTATAATGGACAGGAATCACAAGGGTAAATAAATATTTGTCCATATTACAACAGTGACTACACTCCAAAAGTACTTCATTGGCTGTAAAACGCTTTGAGACGTCCAGTGGTCGTGAAAGGCGCTATACAAATGTAAGTCTTTCTTTCTTCTTCTTTCATATTGTAATTAAGATACAATTAGCTGTTAACTAGAATCTGCTGCTAAGCAGGCAAACAGTGCAGAAACACGCACTGAGACACATATAAAAAGAAAGACTTGCATTTATATGGTATCTTTCACAACCTCAGGACATCCCAAAGCGCTTTACAGCCAATGAAGTTCTTTTGGAAGTGACGTCATTGTTGTAATGTAGGAAACGCAACAGCCAATTTGCACACAGCAAGCTCCCACAAACAGCAATGTGATAATGACCAGATAATCAATTTTTTTTTTAAGTGATGTTGATTGAGTGATAAATATTGACCATGACACCAGCGATAACTCCCCTAGTGCCATGGGATCTTTTACATCCACCTGAGCAAGCAGACAGGGTCTCGGTTTAACGTCTCATCCGAAAGACAGCACCTCCAACAGTGCAGCACTCCTTACTACTGCACTGGAATGTCATCTTAGATTTTTTTTTTTTTCCTGTTCAAGTCTCTGGACTTGAACCTACAACCTTTGGACCCAGAGGTGAGAGTGCTACCAACTGAGCCACGGCTGATATGCAAACGGATACACATATGTGTTGTTAGCTCACAGGTTTTCAAATTGGGTCCCCGAATTCATCAGATTTATGTCAATCCATTGTTGGATTTCCATATTGTTCTGAATATGTTGACTTACTCGTACTTTACCTCCTGGTGCTGTATACTAATACAAACTGTTTTCAGCAATGATAGCAGAGGGCAATTCAGAGTGAACATATGTGTGGGTAATGGACACCGTCTTTTGGAAGTTATGCTCGGGATCCCTGGGAGTGTGTCAGTATTTACAGAAGGTTCCCCACACAGAAAGGTTTAAACATGACTGCTGCAGCTGACCTAACTGGGCTAACGTGTATTCAACATAAAAAAGATTAATAGAAACAATATTGAAAACATTAAGACTCTTCAATGAAGAATGCTTCGTTGCGTTTTCTTATTTATTGCAAAAGATCAGAGATCAAGAGTAAAAGTTGGGCAGTTGTCTCTGGCTCATTATCCCCTCAGATTGGTCTTTAAGAGGATGAAGATAGTTGTCTTTGGCCTCATGAACAACCTCCATCCATGTTGCCCAGAAAATGACTCTGCTGCTTATAAATATTCTGAAATACAATACATGTGGCCACCACATGGGGATTAAATTATATGTTTGAACTCAAGTGTTTCACCAATAAGCCTTTGCTGATCTCAGGGTGACTTCAATCAGCATCTGTGTATAATGCTGATAATTACTGAAAGTTTCTTCAGGGGCGAGAGGGGGGAGGGGCCACATACATATAATCATATTCACATAATCAAGGCAGCAAAGTGCATATTGCATCTTGAATAAGAAGTAGTGGCAACCCTACCAACTTTTTCTTGAAGCTGAAATGCAATTTTAAAATCTACTTCAAATGCCAAAAAGGAATGGCTTAGCTAGGAGACAGCTGACAAAAATGGCACAAAGTAGCTGAAAAATGACTTAAGTGTCAGCGTGACTCAGTTGCTAACACTTTTGCCTCTGAGTCAATGGGTCAAGCCCCACTCCAGAGGTGAGCATATAATCGAGGCTGACACTGCAGTGCGCACCGAGGGAGTGCTGTATCATCAGAGGTGCTGTCTTTGAGTGAGACGTTAAACCTTACCTGCCTGCTAAGGTGGCCATAAAAGATCCTGTGGCACTATTCAAACAGGGAGTTCTTCCAGTGTTCTATACAACATTTCTCCCTCAACCAACAGCATCAAGAGCAGATAAACTGATCATTCATCTCATCTGCTGTTGGTGGGATCTTCCTCTGTGGGGAACTTTGTTCTTTGTAATTGGCTGCTGCAATTCTCGGAAAATAAAAACAAGTAGTCACAATATGCTGAAACAGGTATGGTAGTGTAGTGGCTATGTTGCTGGACTAGCAGTCCAGAGGTTTGAGCTAATAATCCAGAGAAGGTGAGTTCATAATCCCATCATGGCAGTATGAGAATTTGTATTCAGTTTTAAAAATCTGGAAATAAAAAGCTGGTATCAGTAAAGGTGAACATGAAGTTATTGGATTGTTATAAAAACCCAACCGGTTCACTAATGTCCTTTACTCAGTCTGGCCTATCTATACATGTGATTCCAGTCCCACACACATGTTGACTCGTAATCTCCCTCTGAAGAGGCCTTGAAAGCCACTCAGTTATAACAAACGGCTATAAAGAATTCAGGGCAACTCGGGATGGGCAATAAATGCTGGCATTGCCAGCAACGCCCATATCCCGAGAATGAATATACAAATAAAGGAAACACAACAGGTCTACTTAGAATTTGAGAAATCTGGTGACAAACTAAAGATATTGGGGGTAATTTTCAAATTCACTGCTTGGGGAGTAATCTGGTGGAGCAGATCACCCACCTGTTGTCGAACTTGCCCGATAGTGACATTGAACCAGGAAGTATCGGATAGGTGGCATAACAATGCCAGATTCTCCATTATTTGTTGCCCGGTGTAGTCTATAATTTTTTTTTTGTCCCCATGGATTTTACAAATGGCAAGAGATCTGGGCTTTGAAATGAAACGGTGCAAATATTACATACGAACATATATACGAACATACGAATTAGGAGCAAGAGTAGGCCACTCAGCCCCTCGAGCCTGCTCCGCCATTCAATAAGATCATGGCTGATCTGATTACTCCACATTCCCGCCTACCCCAGATAACCTTTCACCCCCTTGCTTATCAAGAATCTATCTATCTCTGCCTTAAAAATATTCAAAGACTCTGCTTCCACCGCCCTCTGAGGATGTGAACACTTAACATGTGAACAATTAACAAATTCATATAAAATTCTTTTGCTCACTATTTTAAATGAGTTAACACCTCAGTTAAAATAGAAGACTAAAGAATTGTGTATGAGCGTGTAAAATGTTTATGCACTAATATTTGCATTGTACAATTTCAAGGTCCTGGCTCAATGACAAGGACAGATTACTTTGGTAATGGCTATCAGTAGCACGCTAAGAAAAGGAACTCTCCCAAGAAAAGTTAGGTCATTGTCATAGATATTGGTGGTGCACTAGTAATCTGCCCTGCTCCTCCCTGTGTGGTCTCAGATTTGAATGTAAGCAGGAGTCAGGTTCAAACAACAGTCATATATGAAGAAGTGCTTGTAAATGTTCTCAGTTTCATAGTTGCTATGTTAAACTTGGTAGCCTGAGGATAGCTTCTCCATTCAGCTCCTCCTCAGACACTATCACAAAGATTTATAACTCATTTGCTAAGGATTAACTTTTTTTTCCCCAAGATTAAACATCAGATCCATCAAATTCATATATTTTCAAAATTTAACTCAAAGATATACATCCAGTGGCACCATTAGGGATCAGGAAGCAACGTGAACTTGTACGCCAGAAATAATCAAATACAGACAACCTTTTACCAGCAAGAATCAAACACACCCACACGACACACCAGTCTACCAACATCCTGAGGGAAAAGAGATACATCCCCCACCACTGCTGGACAACCCCAGGGAAAATGCACGAACATTCTGCCTTTTCTGCTGCAACAGGTCTCTCCTCTGGAGGGGGAGGTATGACAAAACGTTACCGTCTTTTTCTTTTCAAGCACCTTCTTTTGTTGCTACCACTCCAATCATTGGAAGGAGCTGCCTACCTGTTTAGAGCCTGTTACGACAGTGGACAATTGGGATGTATAAAATGACCACTCACACGAGCAAAGAGAGAAAATGGCTGCATGCCCAAGGACAAGACATTGGCCCGTATTTTCCGATCGAAGGCTTCCTGCGTGCGGAGGCCTCCGATCTGGAAAAAATCTACGCCCTTACCTGAGGGCTGTGGAGGTCCAGACATTTCCACTGCTGGGCCTCTCCACGACGAAATGCGCAGGGCCCACGTATCCCAGGGACACAGGCGGTTCACAAGCGTCCCTGGGATCACGTGGGCCACGGGGAACCAATGAAAGAAGGGAATCCCCCTTCATACTTTTGACAGCTTAGACCTGTCAAAAGTATGAATGGGGATCACTCAAAAAACACATCAAAACATTAAATACATTTTTTTTTTAATCACATTTTTAAAATTAGTTAAAATTACATTAAATTAAATATTTTAAACAAAAATTTAATTTTTTGAAAAAAAAATTGTGTTTTTTACGGGGCTAAAAATAAACTTACTTTTTTAAAAAGTCTTTTTAAATTATAACTGAGTGAAAAATAAATTATTTTTTTACTTTTTTAAACTCTTATGCTGGTAAAAGTGGGCCTTACGCAGGCTTTTACCAGGCGTAAGAGTTCCAAGGGTTTTCAGCGGGCGGAGGTTCTGCAGAAAGCGGAACTCTCCACCCGCAGAGGCCCTTCTCCAGGGCAGGCGTCCGATCTGTCAAGAGCATTCTTGACAGATCGGAAGTGCCGGTTTTCAGCGCATGCGCTTCGCCTGCCTGAAACCGGCACTTGCGCGGTCCTTACGGGTGTGTACACAGCTCGTACACACCCATAGGGATCGGAAAATACGGGCCAATGAATGCAAAATGTTAAATATGTGTATGGAGGGACGTTTGTTGTTCTCTCTAAATGCATGCCACCATTTTTCTATCAATCTAAAGTAAACTCAAATCAATAAGGTCCAAATAAGGTCCAACTAAGTTTAACTTGATGCATTTTATAACAAAAGTGCCTAATTTGCATCAACTTAGACTTGGAATTGAGTTTCAACCCTCTACTTACTTATGCAGAATTCCAAATACTTAACTTTATACATCCAAACTCTCCATTATTTTACAAGTGAGTTAAATGGGTTATATAGAGTTCATTTTATGAATTTTCTCTGGGACAGCAGCTGCTTTAACACTCCTGGGGAACTATCGCAACCACCCACCACTCAATATTGTCTCAGGGAGAACTTTGTCGGACTAGTTGATTAAGAACTAGATTAAGTAAGTTAGCTGGTACAAAGGGTAGTCACAGCGTTCACAAGCAGTTGTAGAAAGAGAGAATGAAATTTTGTTGGTATTCTGATGAATGTTGTAAAGACAGCTTGCTTGCTTAGAGCTGTGAGTTCATTTCAGCATAGGCTTTCAACATTTGGGAGCTGAATGATTACAGAGGATATGTAAACGTCTGTCTTATGAAGGAACTTGGCAGAAAATCTTGGAAAGTGAGGGTCTTCGTGCCGATGTGGGGCATAACAGACAGATGTGAAATGACTATTTAGTGAATCAGCCTTTATTTATTGAAATGAAAACAGAAAATGCTGGAAATACTCAGCAGGTCAGGCAGCATCTGTGGAGAGAGAGAAACAGAGTTAACGTTTCAGGTCGATGACCTTTCGTCAGAACTGGAAAAAAGTGCAGAGGCAGGGAAAGGGGGAGGGGAGGAAAGAACAAAAGGGAAGGTCTGTGATAGGGTGGACGGCAGGAAAGATTAAATGACATTTTGAAATGTTAACTCTGTTTCTCTCTCCACAGATGCTGCCTGACCTTCTGAGTATTTCCAGCATTTTTTGTTTTTGTTTCAGATTTCCAGCGTCCGCGGTATTTTGCTTTTTTATTTATTGAAAGTTCTGAGCTATCAAATGTGTTCTCGTTGCTCCGGCAGCTGCCTATTGACTCTTCTCCTTGTGCACCACCCTCACATTGTGGGGAGGCCTACGTAAGATTTTCTTGATCTGGCGAGTGAGTGTCCACATGTAGGGAAGAGATACTTTTAGTGATGCGTGACTCTAGGTGCTTCAAGCCTCTTCCATTTATTCCTCCTCCTCATTGTACAGTAATTCAGTTCATTCCAGTATGCTGGCTGTTATGTCTCAGCTTCATCAAGTTTATTTTTCTCATAGTTCATAATGAGGGGATCTGAGGAGGAACCCAAGACATTTCTGTCTATCACCAGATTTGTGTATTTTTCTGTATTTGCTGACTTACTCATTTAGAAACATTTGACCTATAGAGCTGGCTCCACCAATCTGTTAGCCAAGTCAGATCTATCTTTTTAATCCCAGTTCTTCACCTTTTCATCATAACTCTCCGAAATAAATAACTATCTCCCTTTTAATCACTTCAATTGAATTTGCATCCATGGCCTTCTGGGGTAGCGTGTCCCACAATCTGGAACGTCTGTATGAATACATTTTCCCTAGGCTCACTTTTAAAGAAAAGACCTGCATTTATATAGCACCTTTCATGACCTCAGGACATCCCAATGCGCTTTATAGCCAATGAAGTATTTTTTGAAGTGTAGTCACTGTTGTAATGTAGCAAATGTGGCAGCCAATTTGCACACAGCAAGCTCCCACAAACAGCAATGTGATAATGACCAGATAATCTGTTTTTATAATGATGTTGATTGAGGGATAAATATTGGCCAGGACACTAGGGATAACTCCCCAGATCTTCTTCGAAATAATGCCAAGGGATCTTTTACATCCACCTGAGGGAGCAGACATGGCCTCAGTTTAGCGTCTCATCTGAAAGACGGCACCTCCGACAGTGCAGCGCTCCCTCAGTACTGCACTGGAGTGTCAGCCTAGATTTTTGTGCTCAAGTCTCTGGAGTGGGACTTGAACCCACAACCTCCTGACT
Organism: Squalus acanthias; assembly: GCA_030390025.1. Taxonomy (NCBI): domain Eukaryota; kingdom Metazoa; phylum Chordata; class Chondrichthyes; order Squaliformes; family Squalidae; genus Squalus; species Squalus acanthias. Next base: position 11,266,310 of record CM059430.1, read on the forward strand.
CAGACAGACAAGCGTGCTACCAACTGAGCCACGGCTGACACTATTTAACTGGTTTAACCCAAATTCTAAGATAATGGGGTCTAGTTTCCGCTTGTTTGTGCAAGTTATACCAGCGCAATCCGGGCAGAATCGGCCGAGCCAGCGCAGAAAATCGGGGAATTTTAAAAGTAAGTGAGTTACGTCCAAAACCACTTACATTCGTGTTTTCCGCGATCTTTTAAGCTGGTTCATGATTCCTTTTGCCTGAATCAGGCCCCTCCCACAATACTGGCCACACCCTCAGGTCGAAATTGCGAGATTCCACCAATTGCGCTGGTTTGGGAAGGCTCTTCAAATTGCGCTCATTTTCTTTGGTGCACAGGCACTCGGCACATTTTTAAAGATTTTCATATCAAAAAATATTTAATTTACTAAGAAACTGACTAGTGTACACCAATGAAACTAATAAATGGTTCAGTATATTTTTTAAGTCATTTTCAGTGATTTTAAATCAGGTTACTCGTCATATTATAGAAAGGATATAGAGGCACTGGAGAGGGTGCAGAGAAGATTTACAAGGATGATACCAGAAATGCGAGGGTATACATATCAGGAAAGTATGAACAGGCTGGGTCTCTTTTCTCTTGAAAAGAGAAGGTTGAGGGGTGACCTAATAGAGGTCTTTAAAATTATGAAAGATTTTGATAGAGTGGATTCAGAGAGAATGTTTCCACTTGTGGGGAAGAGCATAACTAGAGGCCATCAATATAAGATAGTCACCAAGAAATCAAATAGGGAATTCAGAAGAAACTTCTTTACCCAAAGAGTGGTGAGAATGTGGAACTCGCTACCACAGGGAGTGGTTGAGGCGAATAGTATAGATGCATTTAAGGGAGGCTAGATAAGCATATCAGGGAGAAGGAAATAGAGGGTTCTGCTGACAGATTTAGATGAGGAAAGACGGGAGGAGGCTCGTGTGGAGCATAAACGCCAGCATGGACTGGTTGGGCCGAATGGCCTGTTTCTGTGCTGTTTATCCTATGGAATCCTATGTACTCACAGGTGGAGGACTGGACACCATTATTAAAAATGCTTATTTTTGCTGATAAACCCAATTTTAGTTGTATCAATAAAACTGCACCAGGTTACCACTCTTAAATACATCAAGAAATACTTTTTAATAGAAAGAAAAAAAAAATAAACAAATGCATTGTATTACGCTGTCCAATTGCACTGGTTCATGGGAGATTTTGTTTGTGATTATGCAAATGAATTTTAGTGGAAACTTGAAGCTGAACGTAAACAATTTCTCGACTGTGCCCAAAGCACAAACTCCATAATGTTCTGGATTTCCCTACTGTAGGGAAGAGTCATTCTCTGCCTACCCCTTCATTATTTCAAATACCTCGATCAGATTACCCCTGAATTTCCTCATCTCCATGTAATATAAAGCAAATATACCCAGTCTCTCATCATAGCTCAATTCTTTCCACCCAGATATCATCCTGAGGAATCATATCTGGACTTTCTCCAAGGCCAATATATCCTTCTTAAAGCAGGATGCCCAAAACAGAATGTTCTAAATATTATTTGACCAGAACTCTATATAATTGTGCTAGCGCTTTCCTGCTTTTATATCTTTTGTAATGAAGGCCAACACTTCATTAGCCTCCTTTTATTGGTTTTATTGGTCTGCTTTTGTTGCTTTCTATATTCCTCTCAGTATTCAGTCTTGTCACTATTTTTTGTCTTCCCATAAGCCTTCTCCTTTTGTTTAATACTGGCCTGAATCACTTTTGCGATGCTCCAAGCACTTGTAACCTGCATAAAGCTCAATCTGTCTTCCAAATGCAGTGAGCAGCAGCGTCTGAGCTTGGAAAGTGAGCAGCTGTGAGATGGAAGCTTTTATAGCACATTTGCAGCTGTCAAGTAATGAGGTGATCCCATGGTCATACAACTCCCGACCTGCTTACCTGACGTGATCCCCAATCAGCATGGACCCTGTGGGCGACCTCATAAAATGGTAAGGTGAGCTCAAAATACTTTTTAATGGGCTGTTAACAAGGTCATAATGACTTCGCGTGGCGGCGGGTTGACAGCGGGGTCTAGAATCTCCAAGGGGGGGATTTTTCAGGGGGGTCAGCGGGCGCGTTCGGTGGCAGGAGGTGGGAGAATTTTTTTTTGTCAACCCGCCACCACGCGACTTTCCCAGATGTCGGGTCTGTCAGCGCTGAACAGACCCGACACGCAGCGGCGGGGGAGTTAATTCAGGTCGGGGAAATTGCAGCCATAGTAATCATTTCCTCCACCCTATTGCAGGCAGTTTCTTCCTTCAAAGTTAGCCTAGTTTAAATCCAATATCTTTCCCCTCTTGAAGCCTGATAGTGAATTCAATCCTCATATCATAAAACATTGCTTTATGGATGGCTAACTACTTCTGATTTGTTTCTCATAACTAAATTGAATATTTCCCCATCTCCCTTGTTGCGTTGAAGACATGGTGCTGTAAGAAACTATCTTGAATGTGATAAAATAATCTATATCACTTCCTACTTGTGCTGTTATTTCTCCCCATATCCAAATGCAGGTTAAAATCTCCTGTTATTATCACAATATTGCATCTGCCCTGATCTGCTTACACTAAATTTCTTGTGTATTTCTCCAAAGCAATAATTTAAAAAAGATGCAATGATAGCCCTGTGTTCTTTTGGAGATCTGCCACTTTATTGGGGGAATCCCTGGAAATGTGTCAATTTGTCGGGGGTCCCCAGAACTATGGCAATATTTGCATGTGTCCCCTATCAGAAAAAAAATGAAATTCACGGGCGACGTGCATTTTGCTTGAATTGAGAGTAAATATTCTACTTTTTTTCCCCTCTCTGCTGCACAGTGTGATCCGACATGTTTGGTTTTATTTATTGAATGCATTTCGCTGTTTGGTAGTATTTAGCCTTTTGATCTTCATCATTGGTTAACAACTTTTGCCCAGTGCCCGGTGATCTGAAGTGCCACTCGGGAAGTGGATGTGTTCAGTTTTTGACAGATGAGAATGCATCTGAGTAGATGAGTGTTCGCTATAACAGACTGTAATAAAAGTCATTGCATGCTGGAGAAAGTTCATCTAGCCCATAGTCTCTTTCAGCTTTAATTCCAGATGTTATTAGTGCATGTCTAAGTACCAGCAATTCAGAGCCATATCCACTTAGTGTATTCTCAATACCATATTTGGTGGTTTCACTCTTGGTACCTTTCCCAGTTAATTGCTCATTTCTACTGATTCTAGAGAATGCCGCCATAGTCACGCAGTAATATTAACTCTTTTGGAACTGTGGTAGTATCTCAAACCAAAATATATAGGAACAGTAGCATAGTGGTATTGTCACTGGGCTAGTTAATCCAGTAGGCCTGGACTAAGGATCCAAAGATGTGAGTTCAAATCCCACCACGGCAGCTGGGGAATTTAAATTCAGTTAATTAAATAAATCTGTAATAAAAAGCTAGTATCAGTAATGGTGGCCATGAAACTAGCAGATTGTTGTTAAAAAACAATCTGGTTCATTAATGCTCTTTAGGGAAGGAAATCTGTTGTCCTTACCTGGTCTAGCCTATATGTGATGCCAGACACACAGCAATGTGGTTGACTCTTAACTGCCCTCTGAAATGACTGAGCAAACCGCTACGAAACACAATAATAAGACTGAAGCATTGGCTATGGACACGGCAGTGGCACACCATCCCAGTCGACCCTGCAAAGTCCTCCTCACCAACATCTGGGGACTTGTGCCAAAATTGCGAGAGCTGTCCTACAGACTAGTCATGCAATAGCCTGATGTACTCATACTCACAGAATCATACCTTTCAGCCAATGTCCCAAACATCACCATCCCTGGGTATGCCCTGTCCCACTGGCAGGACAGACCCACCAAGGGTAGTGGTATACAGTCGGGAAGGAGTGGCCCTGGGAGTCCTCAAGATTGACTCCGGACCCTATGAAGTCTCATGGCTTCAGGTCAAGCATGGGTGAGGAAACCGCCTGCTGATGAATCAGTACTCCTCCATGTTGAACACCACTTGGAAGAAGCATTGGGAGTAGCATGGGCACAGAACGTACTCTGGGTGGGGGACTTCAATGTCCATCACCAAGAGTGGCGCGGTAGCACCACTACTGACCAAGCTGGCTGAGTCCTGAAGGATATAGCTGCCAGTCTGGGCCTGCGACAGGTGGTGAGAGAACCAACACGAGGGATAAACCTACTTGACCTCGTCCTCACCAATCTACCTGTCGCTGATGCATCTGTCCATGACAGTGTTGGTAGCAGTGACCACCGTACAGTCATTGTAGAGACGGAGTCCCATCTTCACACTGAGGACACCCTCCATCGTGCTGTGTGGCACTGCCACTGTGCTAAATGGGATAGATTCAGAACAGATCTGGCAGCTCAAAACTGGGCATCCATGAGGTGCTGTGTGGCAGCAGCAGAATTGTATTCCACCACAATCGGTAACCTCAGGGCCTGGCATTTGCCTAATTCTACCATTACCATCAAGTCAGGGGACCAACCCTGGTTCAATAAGGAGTGTAGAAGAGCATGCCAGGAGCAGCACCAGGCGTACCTAAAAATGAGGAGCCAACCTGGGGAAGCTGCAACACAGGACTACATGCATGCTAAAAAGCGGAAGCAGCATGCCATAGACAGGGCTAAGCGATCCCACAATCAACAGATCAGATCAAAGCTCTGCAGTCCTGCCACATCCAGAAGTGAATGGTGGTGGACCACAACTAACGGGAGGAGGAGGCTCCATGAATATTCCCATCCTCAATGATGGTGGCGCCCAGCACGTGAGTGCAAAAGACAAGGCTGAAGCGTTTGTAACCATCTTCAACCAGAAGTGCCGAGTGGATGATCCATATCGGCCTACTCCTGAGGTCCCCACCATCACAGAAGCCAGTCTTCAGCAAATTCGATTCACTCCACGTGATATCAAGAAATGGCTGAGCGCACTGGATACAGCAAAGGCTATGGGCCCCGACAACATCCTGGCTATCGTGCTGAAGACTTGTGCTCCAGAACCGCGCCGCTAGCCAAGCTGTTCCAGTACAGCTACAACACTGGCATCTATTCGAAAATGGCCCAGAAATTAGAGTTCGATGGTTGCCGCGGGGATAAGGATCCCCCGCGATATCGCACTCCGCGCCTATCTTTATGGTTTTGGCCCACACGAACTTCAGTTCCTGGGCCTCTCCCTGGTGCCGGCGCACAGTGTGTGCGTGTCCCAGAGGCGCAGTTAGTTCGATGCTACCTCTGGGATCACGTGGGCCAGTTAGAGCCAATGGCAGCACACCATCTTTCATTCATAGTTTTGACAGCAAGAGCTGTCAAAACTATGAATACAACAAGCCCCCAAAAAAACAGCTAAACCTCAATTAAATTTAAAAAAAAGCCATCACATTAATAAAATAACTATAGTTAAATAAATTAATCACTTTAAACAAAAATTAAAATTTTTGAAAAAATTTAAATTCTTTTTAAAAGTTATAAAAATAAACTTACCTTTCTTTAAAGTCTCTAAAAAAGATAAACCTGTTGAAAAAAATGTAAAATAATACTTAATTAACTACTTACCTTGTTAAAAGGGGGTCTTACGCCTGCTTTCTTTGTGTGTAAAATCTTCAACACTTACCTGCGCGTTCAAACCTGAAAAAAAAACTAAGTGTGCTGCGTGCGCACAACCTGTAGCGCGCACGCGGTTCACTTAGGAACCGCCCCCTTCGCAATACCCGAAGTGCCGGTTTCCCGTGCATGCGCAGTGCATGCAGGAAACCGGCACTTCGGGACCTAATACGCGAGAGTACACAGTGCGTAATCTCCCGTATTAGGTCTAATTTTCGGGCTAATGTGTATGTCCATAAAAAGCAGGACAAATCCAATCTGGCCAATTATCGCACCATCAGTCTATTCTCAATCATCAGCAAAGTGATGGACGGTGTCATCAACAGTGCTATCAAGCGGCACCTGCTCACTGATGCCCAGTTTGGGTTCCGCCAAGACCACTCGGCTCATGACCTCATTACAGCCTTGGTCCAAACATGGACAAAGGAGCTGAATTCCAGAGGTGAGAGTGACTGCCCTTGACATCAAGGCAGTATTTGACCGGGTGTGACATCAAGGAGCCCTAGTAAAACTGAAGTCAATGGGAATCGGGGGGAAAATGCTCCACTGCCTGGAGTCATACCTAGCACAAAGGAAAATGGTTGTGGTGGTTGAAGGTCAACCAGGACATCGCTGCAAGAGTTCCTCAGGGCATTGTCCTCGGCCCAATCATTTTCAGCTGCTTCATCAATGACCTTCTCTCCAACATAAGGTTAGAAATGGGGATGTTCGCTGATGACTACATAGTGTTCAGCGCCATTTACAACTCCTCAGGTAATGAAGCAGTCCATGCCCGCATGCAACAGGACCTGGATGACGTTCAGGCTTGGCCTGATAAGTGGCAGGTAACATTCGCGCCACACAAGTGCCAGGCAATGACTATCTCCAACAAGCGAGAGTCTAACCACTGCCCCTCGACGTTCAACGGCATTACCATCACCGAATCCCCCACCATCAAAATCCTGGGGGTCACCATTGACCAGAAACTTAACTGGACCAGCCACATAAATACTGTGGCTACAAGAGCAGGTCAGAGGCTAGGTATTCTGCTGCGAATGTCTCACCTCCAGACTCCCCAAAGCCTTTCCACCATCTACAAGGCACAAGTAAGAAGTGTGATGGAATACTCTCCACTTGCCTGGATGAGTGCAGCTCCAACAACACTCAAGAAGCTCGACACCATCCAGGACAAAGCAGCCAGCTTGATTGGCACCCCATCCACCACCTTAAACATTCACTCCCTCCACCACCGGCGTACCGTGGCTGCAATGTATACTACCTACAAGATGCTCTGCAGCAACTTGCCAAGTCTTCTTCGGCAGCACCTCCCAAACCCGCAACCTCTTCCACCTAGAAGGACAAGGGCAGCAGGCGCATGGGAACACCACCACTTCCAAGTTCCCCTCCAAGTCACACCGCATCCTGACTTGGAAATATATCGCCGATCCTTCATCGTCGCTGGGTCAAAATCCTGGAACTCCCTACCTAATCACACTGTGGGAGTACCTTCACCACACGGGCTGCAGCGGTTCAAGAAGCCGGCTCACCACCACCTTCTCAAGGGCAATTAGGGATGGGAAATAAATGCTGGTGTTGCCAGCGACGCCCACATCCCATAAATGCATTAAAAAAAAAGGAAAAAATTTTAATTCTTATTTTATTATGTAAATACCATTAAGAAATTTCACATTTCCTTGTCTATCTTAATTCTGTTCCATATAATATTCAGTCTAATAACAATGCATTGTAAAATGTTGGGAGGAAAGAAAGAAGAAAATAAATAATAAATTCCTGTGGTGATATAGCACCTCTTCACATTGTCAAACCATGTCAAAATACACCATGCAGTGAATTACTTTTATGAACTATAGTGAATGTTGTTTGACTTGCACAATATGTGTGCATTTTGAAAGCTAAAGTGGTCATTCAGGCTTGTCGAGTATGGGCCTAATTTCCCCTTTTTGTAAGCCCACAGAAAAACACACGCAAGGTCATATGCTGCTGCAAATACTCATGAAAATTGCAAATTGTGCATAAGAACATATGAAGTAGGAGCAAAAGTAGGCTATTCCGCCCTTTGAGCCTGTTCTGCCATTCAATAAGATCATGGCTGATCTTCGACCTCAACTCCACCTTCCTGCCCTGTCCCCATATCCCTTGATTCCCTTAGTATCCAAAACTCTATCGATTTCCGTCTTGAATATACTCAACGACTGTATTAGGCATCTAGGCACACAAGCCTAATACCAGAAGGCATTGCAGTGACTATGATTGAAGGATTGGGCATATGTCAGCTTAGCTAGTAAATGTTTGTTTTTTCCTGTGACACAAAATCTGACACATATTTTTCTATTCTTTATTATATTGGGACAAAAACCTTTTTTTTTAAGACTACTGCATGCAGCTAAGACCATCAATGAGGGAGATATATGCATGCACCCACAGTTACCATAGTGACCGTTGTATTGCCTTGTTTAATGTAGCTTGGTTCCATACTGGTTCCACTTCATTTAATTGGACCATCTTGTTAGATACACTTTGCAATCAGATTGGTTTTGAGAAATAACCAAACTGCAAGTAGCGAAGACCCACCCCAATTTCAAACAGAATGATAGCTCCTGCACAAATTTATTTGTTGCCATATGGGGGAAGGGAATACCAAGAAGCTCATTAACCAGTTTGATGCTTGTGGTTAGTGTGGACACTATGGGCTGGATTTTCTCAATGGAGACGTGCTGGAGGCGGGACTTCTGGTTTCCAGGTTTCAGTCCCACCCCCAGCGACGTCTGACTAACCCACGCTATTTTCCCTTGATTGGCCTTGTTAAGCCCGCCTTGTGGGCTTAACTGGCCAATTAATGGAAAGCCGGTGACAGATGATGTCAACATATGACGCTTCATCTGTCGAAAAATTTTTGACAGAAGAATTCTCAGCGTTTGACAGCTTTGAGAAGCCGTCAAACACTGACAATCTCTGTTCTAAGGTGAACCCTTACACACAGGCTCACCAAGACCTCTCTCCTCAGCAGAAAGCAGATGGCTGCTGCATCTGAGAATGCAGCAGCCATTCTGTCATCTCTGCCGTTGAGATGAGGCACCTCTGGATCCTCAAAGGTTGAAGCCTGCAGAAAGAAGCAAAGGTAAGGAAACTATTTCCAACACTTTACACTCACCTCTCATACTTACCTGTCCACACTTGCACCCATCACTCACCTCTGCAGCTGACATTTCGACCCTTCTCACCCCCGCAGACCTACTGCTCACCTCGCTGATCCTGGTGGGGTTTCCCAACGTCGGGAAGCCTGCATCAGCAGGCGTAAAATGGTGAAAAGCCTCTTAACTGCCTGTTAACCACCTGTTGGCTCTAAACCCCTTCCCGCCTTGAGGAGATGGGTCCCTGCGCGAGTCGGGGACCTGCCTCCCGGGAAGATGGTTCAGAGGTGGGTTGGGAGCAGGGTTGGGCCCCCCTCCCAATTACCTCCCAATTTTTTCCATTTTCCCAGCAGTCCCGCCTCCATACCCGCCAACTCAGGGCTGGTAAAATCCAGCCCTATGTACATGTGCACAGAAGAAAAAAATTAAGCTTTGGGTATTCTGTTCCCAGGGGTTAACAACTGTTCAAAATGATGAAAACGTGTTACTTTAGCAAATCTGTTTTAAAATATCTAGAAAGAAAGACTTGCATTTATAAAGTGCCTTTCACGACATCCCAAAGCACTTCACAGGCAATGAAATATGGTCATTGTTGTCATTTAGGAAATGCAGCAGCTAATTTACACACAGCAAGCTCCCACAAACAGCATTGTGACAATGCCCAGATAATCTGTTTTCGTGATGTTGATTGAGGGATAACTCCCCTGCTCTTCTTCGAAATAGTGCCGTGGGAATCTTTTATGTCCACCTGAGAAAGAAGACGGGTCGCAGTTTAACGTCTCATCTGAGCAACGGCACCTCTGACAGTGCAGCACTCCCTCAACACTGCACTGGAGTGTCAGCTGAGATTTTTGTGCTCCAGTCTCTGGCGTGGGACGCGAACCCACAACCTTCTGACTCAGAAGCAAGAGTGCTGCCCACTGAGCCACAGCTGACACACTATTAGCAACTGTTTCAATGTAAGTCCTTTCAGTTTTTGTATTTGGAGCAAACTGTTGCTCTGGGTGAGTGCCACTAAAATCAAATTCAAGCTCAAAACACATGTTAATTTGGGTTGACATGTATTATTTATTCCAACAAATTTGAACTTTAACATGTGTCCTGCAGAATACAATTCTTAATCCATGCAGATTCATTTTATAGTACATGCTACATTACAAAAGGGATTGAACTACAAAATTATTTGAACGCGCGAGTGCAGGTAAATAAAGCCATATGAAAGGCCAGTAGCATTTTGAGTTTTATAAATAGAGGAATAGCGTATAATAGCATAGAGATAGCAATAACTTTGCACAAGGCAATTGTTAGGCCACAGTTAGAGTGCTATGTACAATTTTGGCTACCTTATTATAGAAAGAACATTAAAGCCATAACAAGCACAAAGCATAAATTCACCAGGATGATACCAGGGAAGAAAAATTTGAGATACTGGGATTGTTTCCACTGGAGCAGAGATGGCTGAAATGAGATGTAATAAAGGTTTTTTTAAAATTATGAAGCGTTTTAATAGGGTAAATAGCGGAAAAAAAATGTGGTTGAGGAGTTAGTGACAAGGGGGTCATCAATTTGAAATTGTCATCAGGAGAGTAAGGAGAGAGGCTGGGAGAAATTTCTTTACATAGAGAGATGTTGGAGCGTGGAACGTTTTGCTACAGGAGCCAGAGAGCACTGGATCGTTTAAGGGAAAAATAGATTAGCACTTGAAGCAAAGGAAGATACAGGACTATGGGGTGAGAGCAGGGCAGCGGGAATAGTTCGGGCTCTTTTAAAGGGCTGGCAGAGACATGACGGGCTGAATGGCCTAATTCTGTGCTGTAAACTTCTATGGTTTTATAATTCTAAAAATACAGTCTAATCGTATGCTCCCATGAATGACAGTAATAAAAACAGAAAATGCTGGATTTGGACAGCAGGCCCATTAGCATCTGAAAAGAGAATAGGCTTATGTTTCAGGTTCAGTTTTGACGAAAGGTCTCTACCCAAAACATTAACCTTTCTTTCCTCTTTCAGATGCTGACAGACCTGTTGCCTATTTCCAGCAGTTAGTTCAGAGTTTCAGTATTTGCCCTTTTTGCTTTCATCGCTGTCAATGATAATACATTGTTATTTTGCAGTAACGTCACTCAGTCAATCAAGCTCTTTAATCACTGTAGTTTGCTTCTTAAAGCTAAATCATAGGTGAAGTTAATGCACTGCTGCTGCCAAGCTTTTTCATTGGCGCAACCTGAGTTTAACAGGGTATTTATGAATGAACACACATTCCTCTGGCTTGGGGAAATAGGCTTGAGAAAGACACAATTGGACAGTGCATTTATCTCCACCTGAAGATAAATCAAATGTGCACGGTGTGAGTGTCCAGCAAATGTGTTTTCTTATACTTTATTCAGATTTAGTTTGCACTCTCAAAAAAAAAGAAGCCAAGTCTTGTAGAGGTCATCCAGAGACTTGAGCACAAAAGCCTAGGCTGACACTTCAGTGCAGTACTGAGGGAGTACTGCACTGTCAGAGGTGCTGTCTTTCGGATGAGACGTTAAACCGAGCACAAGCACATCTGTGGCTTCAAAGAATTCTGCACTAGTTAGCCGTGGCAGTTTTGATATAAATCTATTACCTACAGCTTGAAAGGAACAATTTAATTAAGTAGATTTCCTCGGTAGAAATCAAGAATTATGCAGTAAAAGTAGATTACTGGGGAAAAAGTCTATGAAATGAGATGCAACCCAGCTGAACAAGAATAAACCTCTTAGTTCACCTCTGATACTTTCAACAGGGTAACAGATGGCATGATTAATATTAAACAAACAATAGCAGTGACTTAATTCTGTCTCAACTTTGCCAACACTAGTGACTCAATTCCAATTAGCTCAACCTAAGGGCAATTAAAATTTTGCACATGACAGGACTACTATACTCCAACATTAATTTGTAACTGCTTTATGGTACCACAATAACCAGTGTGAAACAATACCACTCATCAACAGTAAAATATGAAACAATACAAAAAACTGCCGACAACGGGAATATTTTTTAACTGAAAATGTCATCTGTTGCAGAGCACTGCTCTTGCGATTTTAAGGCTTTAAGGATTAACTGCTGTGGTAATCATATATGAAGGTTGTTTGATTTTATCTACCTGCCGATCTTCGTGCCGTTCTCATAGAAACATAGAAGATAGGAGCAGGAGTAGGCCATTCGGCCCTTCGAGCCTGCTCCGCCATTCAATGAGATCATGGATGATCATCCAAATTCAGTACCCTATCCCTGCTTTCTCCCCATATCCCTTGATCCCTTTAGCCTTAAGAAATATATCTAACTCCTTCTTGAATATAATTAATGGTTTGGCCTCAACTGCCTTGTGTGGTAGAGAATTCCACAGGTTCACCACTCTCTGGGTGAAGAAATTCCTCCTCATCTCAGTCCTAAATGGCTTACCCCTTATCCTTAGACTGTGACCCCTGGTTCTGGACTTACCCGCCATCGGGAACATCCTTCCTGCATCTAGTCTGTCTAGTCCTGTTAGAATTTTATAAGTTTCAATGAAATCCCCTCTCATTCTTCTAAACTCTAGCGAGTATAAGCCTAATCGACCCAATCTCTCTTCATACGTCATCCCTGCCATCCCAGGTATCAGTCTGGCGAATCTTCGCTGCACTCCCTTCATGGCAAGAACATCCTCCCTCAGATAAGGCGACCAAAACTGCACATAATACTCAAGGTGTGGTGTCACCAAGGCCCTGTGCAACTGCAGCAAGACATCCCTGCTCCTGTACTCGAATCCTCTCGCTATGAAGGCCAACATACCATTTGCCTTCTTAACCGCCTGCTGCACCTGCATGCTTACCTTCAGCGACTGGTGCACAAGGACACCCAGGTCTCGTTGCACTTCCCCTTTTCCCAATTGTTGTCATTCAGATAATAATCTGCCTTCCTGTTTTTGCCACCAAAGTGGATAACCTCACATTTATCCACATTATACTGCATCTGCCATGCATTTGCCCACTCACCCAACCTGTCCAAATCATACTGGAGTTTCTCTGCATCCTCCTCACAGCACACTCGCCCACCCAGCTTTGTGTCGTCTGAAAACTTGGAGATATTACATCTAGTTCCCTCGTCTAAATCATTAATATATATTGTGAATAGCTGGGGTCCTGCAGTACCCCACTAGTCACTGCCTGCCACTCGGAAAAAGACCCGTTTATTCCAACTCTTTGCTTCCTGTCTGCCAACCAGTTCTCTATCCAAGTCAGTACCTTACCCCCAATCCCATGTGCTTTAACTTTGCATGCTAATCTCTTATGCGGGACCTTGTCGAAAGCCTTCTGAAAGTCCAAATACACCACATCCACTGGTTCTCCCTTATCTATTCTACCAGTTACATCCTCAAAAAATTCCAGTAGATTTGTCAAGCATGATTTACCTTTTGTAAATCCATGTTGATTTTGTCCGATCCTGTCACTGTTTTCCAAGTGCTCTGCTATTACATCTTTTATAATGGACTCTAGCATTTTCCCCACTACTGATGTCAGGCTAACCGGTCTATAATTCGCTGTTTTCTCTCTACCACCTTGTTTTAAATAGTGGGGTTACATTAGCTACCCTCCAATCCATGGGAACTGTTCCAGAGTCTATAGAATTTTGGAAGATGACCAGCAATGCATCTACTATTTCTAGGGCCACTTCCTTAAGTACCCTGGGATGTAGATTATCAGGCCCTGGGGATTTATTGGCCTTCAATCCCGTCAATTTCCCTAACACCATTTCCCTACAAATACTGATTTCATTCAGTTCCTCCCTCCCATTAGATCCTATGTTCCCCGACATCTCTGGGAGGTTATTTGTGTCCTCCTTTGTGAAGACAGAACCAGAGTATGTATTTAATTGGTCTGCCATTTCTTTGTTCCCCATTATAAATTCCCCTGATTCTGACTGCAAGGGACCTATGATTGACTTCACTAATCTTTTTCTCTTCACATATCTATAGAAGCTTTTACTGTCAGTTTTTTATGTTCCCTGCAAGCTTACTCTCATACTCTATTTCCCCCCTCTTAATTAATCCCTTTGTCATCCTTTGCTGAATCCTAAACTGCTCCCAATCCTCAGGTTTGCTGCTTTTTCTGGCCAATTTATATGTCCTCTCCTTGGATCTTATGCTATCCCTAATTTCCCTTGTTAGCCACGGTTGAGCCACCTTTCCTGTTTTATTTTTTATTTTTTTATGCCGGTGCTCCTCCATGTGCGCCCATTCTGCGCAGCACATGTGGCCGCTGCACTCCGCTCCCGCCTCGCACCAAGCCCGCCTCCGGCCGCCGCTCATTGACTCTGGACCACTTCCTGCAGTCATTCATTGGTCCAGCTAGATAAAAGTCGGTAAGCTGATTTCCTTAAAACAAAAGCAAAATACTGCGGATGCTGGAAATCTGAAACGAAAACAGAAAATGTTGGAAAACACTCAGCAGGAAGTACCTGTTGAGTATTTCCAGCATTTTCTGTTTTTATTAAGGCTGATTTCCTTGATGCACCAAAAAAGGCTGAATACCAGATTGCGGTGAAACCTACAGATCCGGACTGGCCCTTTGATTTGAAGGAGATGGATATTCAGATCTGCTACCCAGATGATTATTCTTTGGAGGTGTTTACTCTGGATAGCTCTGAAACTTACTCTTAATCTTCAGATTATTTCACCAACCCCCATTACGTCTCTAGGGCCCCCCCCCCCCAGGTGTCCGCAGAACCCAGTTTGATAAAAACTGTTGTCGAGGAGGTCAATTCAATCTAAAGGTTTGGATGGAAATGCATAAATCACTCATGCAGTGAAATGCCTCTTGTTGATAACTTTAGTGAATAAGCTTTCTGAGGTACAGGTACGGTAGCATAGTGATTATGGTACCTCACTAGTAACCCCAGCGGTTGTGAGGTCAACATCCCACCACGGCCAAGTGACGAAATTAAATTCAAATAAATCTGGTTGGATAGTTCCAGGAAAAAATGATTATGACAGCCGCTGTTTTGTTGTTAAAAACCCAACTGGTTCAATTATGTCCTTTTTTGGAAGGACCTCAGTCACACACTTACTTGTGTCAGCCATGGCTCAGTGGGCAGCACTTTCGCATCTGAGTCAACAGGTTGTGGGTTCAAGTCCCACTCCAGAGACTTTAGCACAAAAATCTAGGCTGACTCTCCAGTGCAGTGCTGAGGGAGTCTTTCGGATGAGACGTTAAACCGAGGCCCGTCTGCTGTCTCAGGTGGATGTAAAAGATCCCATGGCACTATTTCGAAGAAGAGCAGGGGAGTGCTCTCCGGTGTCCTGGTAAATATTTATCCCTCAATCAACATCACTAAACAGATTATCTGGTCAGTATCACATTGCTGTTTGTGGGAGCTTGCTGTGTGCAAATTGGCTGCTGCATTTCCTACATTACAACAGTGACTACACTTCAAATGTATTTCATTGACTGTAAAGTGCTTTGTGATGTCCGGTGGTTGTGAAAGGCGCTATATAAATGCAAGTCTTTCTTTTTCCTTTTATACTTGGTTAATACTCTCAGGGCAACTAGGAATGACACTAAATATTGCCTTGTTGGTGTTGCTCACATCCTGAGAACAAATAAAATAAATTTATCTGAACTTTTACCCTACAACTCATTCTACTGACTGCATCTTGTTTGTGCCTGCATCTGCACTTTATTAAATGCATTTTTTGTGAGGACAACAGAGTGTGTTTATTAATAACCACATGCTATACGTTTGGGGGAGTTTGTGGAACAGGCTATTCTAAAAACTCTGCTTAAAGCCATCATTTTTGGCCATCTGGGAAGATTCTGGATTGCAGATGTTACATATTTATACATCTGCATGAGTATATAGAATTACATAGAAATTACAACGCAGAAACAGTCCGGGTTGGTGTTTATCCTGCACATGAGTAGTGGTCCAAATCCCATAAATCTGCTCTGCTCCTATATCCCTTTAATCCCCATTCCTTCATCATCTATTTAAAATATTCTTAAATGTTGAAATGGTCACTGCATGCATGTACTTATGAATGTTAGTGTATACATATAGATATAAAATCAATACATTTTTCAACTGCAAACATGATCAGTGAGTCAATGGGGTAGAAATATGCCAAAACGGGCGGTATCGCAATAGCCGCCCACTATACGCCCCGCCCAATATTCAGTTCTATTGACTCCAATGGAACTGGACATCAGGCAGGACGTACAATGGGCCGCTCATGTGATACCGCCCATTTCACCCTACCACTCAGGATGAATTTCTACCCCAATAACTTCCTCATATTATCAACTGCATTCCTGTTTACATCCCTGTAATAAGACGTGCCTGTCATTTTACCATTGCAGCTATACAAAGGCACATTAACTCTCAATAATGCATTCATTATTTTGTCTCTTTTCTTTTAGTCATTGTTTTTCCCTCTCTTTGAGCTATTCCTGCTCTGTATACTATTCTGCAACATCAGAGAGGTGACTGCACGCAGGCTTCTGCCATTACCACTAAACTGGGCTGCTAGCAGGTGCACAACAGTAGCCCTGTTGGTATGGCCACTGATTTTTACCTCCCTACCTGTGAAAAAGTACCTCACCTCCACTCTCTGCCCCTCGCAGAACTCGGAAGGCCAACAGCTCAGCACGTGGAGAATCATGAGCACGCTACCATTCGCCCAACCACTTAATGGCACATCGACATGTGTCTCCAATGCGAAATAAAACATGAATCTCCAAACCAATTCTTTTAAGTATTCATTTTTTTTAAGGAAATCTTCAGCGAAGGCAGCATGCAAGCGGTTAATCGGACTCTCGATAAATTTGCATTCTGTAACAGCTGAAGAAAGGGACACAAAAATAATCTGTCTAGAAACTATAGTTTATGAATGCCAGAAGTCGGGCTAAAAGCTGGGCTGCAACAACAATGTAAATTTTTCCTTGTCAGGCAATAGAAAGCAGGACTAAAGGCACAGCTGTCAGGTTTCGTGGCCCCTTACTCCAATTAACCAGTGGAAACTTAGATAGCTTTATAAATTCAGCGCTCCTGCCACTGGTTGTCATCAGTGTCCCATAACATATTGCCACCCACCTCTTAGGTCTACATTCATTTTGCGTTTTTATTTTTCTTCCCCCCCCGCCCCCCCCACCACCACCTCTTGATTACTGTTGACACTATAGCCTTTGGTTTGCCTAAAGAGGAACAATGTCTTTGAAGAGCCTTTAACTTATAAACACAAGTGTAATCATGGTTTATAGCAATGCCCACATGTTCACATGCAACGTGTGTGTCCATCCAATTATCTATACTTGTTCATATGAACCTTTATTGACTGGAGTAGGACTGAATTGCTTTGAGCTGCACCCATGTGAGAATGTGCTGTTCTTGTAGCTACTGTTCTCTCATATCATGGTAATAACCATACTTTTGTATATTACTGCTATGTAAATGGCCAAGAACCAAATACGGTAGAAATTACTGTCAGTGGCATTATTGTATAAATGCTTAATGTCCACCCCACCAAATTCCTTTCTTCAGCATGGCGGGGTTAATCTGTTTAAAATAAATGGAGCACAATTAGATGTAAAGCTTCCCCAACTCTACCTAACACTGGGTCTCAGCCCCAACAGATCCTACTCTGCCAGTGTGGCATATTTCCATTCCTAACACCATCCATTCTAAATGGAAAAAGTCAGCTTTATGTTCCTATCCCGTATAACTCCGTGGCTATTTACCTCTGCCTTGGCACCGGCCTCTGCTTTCAAAAACCTTCCCCAAGCCTAGCTCCTCAACCGTACTTTTGCCCCCTACGCCACCGCAACTCTCCGTATTTTTTCCTGATGGCCATTCACTGTTTCATTCTCCTTAATGTAAAGGGCCTTGAAGTGCATTAGAAGCTCTATGGAAACGCAAGTTATTGTTGCTGCAAAGCAACTTTAATTTGAGGGTAAACGTATTTACAGATGTAATTTTAATAAAAAAGTATAATTTCAGATACATAGTCTATTCATATTTCAAAGCATTTTCTGTGCTGAAAAATTAATTCTTTAAAAATTCTAATTAGGCAATTTAAATAACACAGCAAAGGTGAAATTAAGTGCTAAATAAATTTGAATGATCAGATAATATAAATTAAGGAACTTTGAATTAAAAAAATAGACTGTATCATGCATATTTGATAGTCTGTGTCTTTTCACATTTGGAATACTGAAAATGTATGTTATTGGGCCAGAAATTCGGCTGTTGTCGGGTGAGTACGCGCTGTGTACTCACCCGTAAGGCCACCTGAAGTGCCGGTTTCCTGCATGCACTGCGCATGCGCGGGAAACCGGAACTTCCGTTCCCCTGAAGGGAGGGGTTCAGAAGTCGAACACGTGCGCGGGAGAGGCTGCGCGCACGCAGCGAACTTCATTTTTTTTTCAGGTTTCTCCGTGAGGGTAAGTATGGAGAAGCTGCACTTTTAAAAAGGAGGCGCAAGGCCTGTTTTTAACAAGGTAAATGGTTAATTCATTACAATTTAAACATTTTTTCAACAGGTTTATCTTTTTTAGATACTTTAAAGAAAGGTAAGTTTATTTTTAGCACCGTTAAAAAGTATAATTAATTTTTTCAAAAATTAAAATTTTTGTTTATGTAACTTATAGTTATTTTAAAAATGTGATGTTTTTTTAAAAATTTATTTGAAGTTTAAGTGTGGTTTTGGGGAAGACCTGTCAAATCTATGAATAAAAATGCCCTGCTCCGATTGGCTCTCCATGGCCCACGTGATCCCAGGGGACGCTTCGAACTAACTGCGCCCCTGGGATACGCAAGCACTGCGCGCCGGCAGCTGCAGGAGGCCCAGGACCTGAAGTCCTCGTGGGCCCAAAGCACAACGGCAGGCGCGGTAGGTAAGTACGCGCGCGATGCTTGCACCCACAGGAAGCCGGAGAGCCGAATTTCTGGCCCATTATAAAATTTATGACTGAATATAAGATAGTCACTAATAAATCCAATAAGGAGAACAGGAGAAACACAAAGATTGGTGAGAACGTGGAACTTGCTGACACTATGGGGGGTGATTTTGCCAGCCCTAGGGAGGTGGGTTAGGAGGCGGGACTGCTGGGAAAATGGCAGAATCTGGGGGCGGGTACCCATCCCACTCCCAACCCGCCTCCGTGCCATCTTCCCAGGAGGCGGGTACTGACCCGTGCCGGGTCCCAACTCCTCGAGGTGGGAAGGGGGATTACAGCCACTTAACTGCCTGTTAACAGGTAGTTAACAGGCAGTTAAGAGGATTGTCCCCATTTTTCCAACAGAAGTTCCGGCTTCCCGATGTCGGGGAACCCCGCCAGGGTCAGCGAGGCGAGCAGTGGGTCTGCGGGGGTCAGAGGGTTTGAAAAGTGCGCTGTGAAGGTAAGTGATGGGTGCAAGTGTGGAGAGGTAAGTATGTGAGGTTAGTGAAAAGTCTTAGAAAAAGTTTCCTTACCTTTGTTTCTTCCTGCAGGCTTCAATCGTTGGGGGTCCGGAGGCTCCGGCATCTCACCGGCAGAGATGACAGAATGGCTGCTGCATTCTCCGATGTGTCTCCATCTGCTCAGGAAATAGGTTTGGTGAGCCTTGAGTACAAGAACTCACCAAACAACAGAGAATGTCAGTGTTTGACAGCTTCACAGAGTTGTCAAATGATGACAATTCATCTGTCAAAAATTTTTGACAGATGAAACGTCATACGCTGACGTTCTCTGTCACCGGCTTTCCTTTAATTGGCCTGCTGAGCCCGCTGGGCAGGCTTAACAAGGTCAATCAATGGAAAATAGCGTGGGTTGGCCAGACGTTGATGGAGGCGGGACTGAAACCCGACAAGCAGCAGTCCCGCCTCCAACGCGCCCCCATTGACAAAATCACCCCCATGGAGTGGTTGAAGCGAATAGCATAGATGTATTTAAGGGGAAGCTAGATAAGTACATGAGGGAGAAAGGAACAGACAGATATAGTGATAGGGTGAGATGAAGTAAGGTGGGAGGAAGCTCGTGTGGAGCATAAACACCGACGTAGACCTGTTGGGCCAAATGGCCTGTTTCTGTGCTGTAAATTCTAAATAACATTTTTTTATTTCTGATAAATATTTTCTTATTCTGGGAGAATTATATGTTAATTCATTGTGCAAAATTATGTGTAATATCCAGGAGCAGCTGTTCTATTACAAATTAAATTGACCCTGAGTGGAAGGCACAAGACACTGACATCATTTCAATGGAGAGTTAGTTAATTGTAAAAGACAGTTGAAACAACAGGGCAAAGACCACTGACTTGCAGTACAGTGGAACTGTTGCATAGATGGTGCTGGGAATGTCTAATTTGTCTTGTGTGGGACAGTCCCGATAGCATGAGTCACACATGTTTTTTTGGAAACACATTTCATCCTTTTGCATTCTGTCTCCACCGTGGCCTGATGCAGACTGGGCATCTATCACAGGACACTGAAATTGTGACACCAGTTATTCAACATATTGCACCTGAAACAAATTGTGAATCCAAAGCCAGTCGATGGTGGATTTCACATACTTGTTCTTTACCATCTATCTTTCATCACTGGTTGCACATCACAGTTAGGAAGGTTCAGAAAATGTTGATGCTGTTTACGTTACGCGTGTAATCCAAGGTTTCCACCAAAGTTACGGCGATCGATCGGGAGAACCCATGAGGAAATTCTCGACCATTAGTTTAAATTAAAATACAGACCCAGTCAGCCTGTTACACAGTTGTTAAAATGTACTCAATGTTATTAATGGCACGTTATTCATGGTGCCTTAAATAATTTTGGGGAGGAAAAGAAAAATTGTTTTATTCAGATATTTTGTTTTCAAAATTATCAATTGAAACATGATTTTTTTGGGGGCCTTTTTGTCTGAGAATAGGACAAAAATGTTCCTATTTTATTAATAGGCAGGTGATCGTACTGTAAACCTGAGAGTAAATTACACGCTGAAATTATTTTATTGAATTCAATCATTTTTAAAATGGCCACTCCAATGATAACTAATACAGTTGCACTTATTTAAACAAATTAGGTGATATATTGGCTCAAACCAGAATAAATCAATTCGTACTTGTACAAAATTCAAACAAATGCTGATACTTCAAAATCTTGCCCTTCCTTTGTATGAATAACCCCTAACTCTGAATGTGAGGTCAGGACTGTTTTTTTATCTCCCAAGTTTCTCAGAATGGGCCTTTAACTCGGTATTCACGTTCCTTGTCAAGCACAATTATTTTCT
This sequence comes from Squalus acanthias, assembly GCA_030390025.1. Classification (NCBI taxonomy): domain Eukaryota; kingdom Metazoa; phylum Chordata; class Chondrichthyes; order Squaliformes; family Squalidae; genus Squalus; species Squalus acanthias. The sequence goes on from CM059430.1 coordinate 11,287,358, forward strand.
ACATTAATCTCCTAACATTCACTTTAGGAGCAAGGTCCAAAATAGCAGCAATAACAGACATACTGTTCCCTACTTGTCCCATTCACCTGCTTATTCCTAAACAATTTTTTCGCTAACTCCCATACGGTATATAGTTAGTAATGGTATAGCTGTCCCGCTACACGTAAGGCTGCTCATCGATAACTTTTTTTGTCTATCCTGGCACGTTCCGTATAACAGGGGCACTTTGTGATTTAATATAAACCAACTTCTGTTAAACCTTTGCTTTTACTGATTTTGTAACTCAATAACTGGATGGATATTATTAATAAAGTTAGTCAATCAAAGCAAGCTGGACCATCCAATTTTTAAGAGTGACATGGAATTTTTAAAACATGAGGAAATTTCCTGCAGCAGAAACAGAGATTCATTCTTTACACTGAATCCTAAAGCGGCAGGGCTGCCAGCTCTCACTTACTGTGGAATGAAGAGATTGCAGTGAATAACCTCAAGGTTTCCTGCACTGATTTTATGCTGCAAGTTAGCTATTGCTCAACCAGAGATTGCACTAAATTACTTCCCACTGACCTTAATAAACAATATAACAGCAATAACATTGCTGAGCATCATAAAGCTTCTGCTTATGCGCATTAAACGCAGATGTTCAACCAACACTCAAGAACGTTTAATGCCTAGTACATTTAGCAGCAATGGGCGTTATCGTTTAATAGGGATTTTTGCACTGAATCAACAGTAAATCTATTTATTTTGAATTGTCCAAGTATGAAATCGTGACTGGGTGTATCTTTCTATTGGTAATAGAATTTTTCAACAGTAGCTGTTTCAAACAAACATAAAGCAACTACTTTTCATGGTCTTTTAAATTGAAAATGCTCATTATGGTTATGATAGGTCTCTTGCTTAAAAGCATTTGTGTGTTTAGTTTAATATAGGGATGGCTGCATTTGGTTGTGTTTGTCGAATAAAGATCAACATTTTAAATATCGCAACCAATGGTGAAAAACAAATACCTTTAAAAAGAGCGATCCGTTGATTTAAACGTTGCAGAAATCTGAGTTAAGGAACTTTGAATCATTCAAAATGCCTAGTGTTAGAATTCCAACTGACTTTAGGAGACTTCTATGATGTTACTTTGACATGCTTTGAAATTATAGATTGACTATCTTCTTGTTAATTAGGTTGGTTGTATGGGTTGTAGGGTTGCGTAAAAATCAGTCGTGACTGCATCTGATGATCAGTGAAAAGAAAAATGTGTCATCTCCGGTGGTGGAAATAATCGTCCTTCATGCATCTGGTGGACTGAGATCCCTGCAGATGATTTTAAGAGATTCAGATGAGCTGTGGTGAACAATGTAAGCTTTGTAAAAAGGGTCCTGGAACAGTATTGAAATTCATTCCTACAGCAGTCTTAGTAGGTGGTGGGGTGGTGCTGGGGGGCCGAGGGGGGGGGGGCGGGGGGGCGGAATCAGAGGCATGCTTATGAATAAAAGCAGTAAGCTTCCCCGGTAGAAGCCCATACACTTGCCAAGAAAGGGACTAGTGCAAAACGATGCCCATTCCTTGACTGTTTAAGGAGTATGGGGAGAAATAAATTTACCCAACCCATTTTCTACATATTTGATTATTCCATCAGTGAGATAATGTGTTATGAAAGTTATGTTACCCATGCTGGAAACTGTAGCGCCTCTCCTGACCTCGGGAAGTCCCAAAATGCTTTACAGACAATTAAGTGCTTCTTTTTAAAATGTAGTCACTGTTGTAATGTAAGGAAGCTCATCAGCCAATTTGCGCACAGCAAGCTCCCACAAACAGCAATGTGATAATGACCAGATAATCTGTTTTAGTGATGTTGATTGAGGGATAAATATTGACCAAGACACCGGGGAGAACTCCCCTGCTCTTCTTCAAATAGTGCCACGGGATTCTTTACGTCCATTTGAGTGGGCAGACATGGTCTCAGTTTAACGTCTCAGGAGGAGGACACAAAGGGCAGAATTTTCACTGGCCCGTGGAGGCGGGTTTGGAGGCGTGTGGGGTGGGAAAATAGCAGATTCAGGGGTCCCGAACCCATCCCGCCCCCAACCCGCCTCCATGCCAGTTTCACAGGAGGCGGGTACCCGACCTGTGCTGGGACCCGCCTCCCTGAGGCGGGAAGGGGATTAGTGACAATTAACTGCCTGTTAACAGGTAGTTAATAGGCAGTTTGTTGCCTAATCCCTATTTTTAGCCCTGAAGTGTGGGCTTCCCGACAGGTCCGAACCACGCCGATTTAGCAAGGCGGACCGTCGGTCTGGAGGGGTCGAGATGTCCGGTGTGCATGTGAGTGATGGGTGCATAAGTGCAGAGGTAAGTGTGTTTGGTGTGTGTAAAGTGTTATAAGAACTTGTACTTACCTTAACTTTGTCCTGCAGGCTTCCTTCCTTCAGTTCTCGGGAGTCCCTCAGCTCACCGGCACAGAAAGCAGAATGGCCGCGGAGCTGTCAAAAGCTGCAGTCTCTGCTTTCTGTGCTGGATTGATTTCTAACTGAGTCTAAGTACAGGGACTCACGTTAGAAATCATATTGTCAGTGTTTGACAGCTTCACAGAGCTGTCAAACGCTGAAATTTCATCTGTCAAAAGCTCTTGACAGATGAAATTTCAATGGCTGACGTCACCTGTATCCAAGGGACCTTTGATTGGCCTGCTAAGCCCGCTGGGTCGATCAAGGGAAAATACAGTGGGTTGGCCACAAGTCGATGGAGGCAGGACTACAACCCAAAAAGTGGGAGACCCGCCTCCATCACGTCCCCATTGACAAAATCCAGCCTGAGTCTGCAAAGGGATATAGATAGGTTAAGTGAGTGGACAAAAATTTGGCAGATGGAGTATAATGTGGGAAAATGTGAGGTTATCCACTTTGGAAGGAAGAATGAAAAAGCAAATTATTATTTAAATGGAGTGAGACTACAAAATGCTGCGGTACAAAGGGATCTGGGGGTCCTAGTACATGAAACACAAAAAGTTAGCATGCAGGTACAGCAAATAATTAGGAAGGCTAATGGAATGTTGGCCTTTATTGCAAGGGGTATGGAGTATAAAAGTAGGGAAGTTTTGATGCAACTTTACAGGGCGCTGGTGAGACCGCACCTGGAGTACTGCGTACAGTTTTGGTCTCCATATTTAAAGAAAGATATACTTGCACTGGAGGCAGTGCAGAGAAGGTTCACTAGGTTGATTCCTGGGATGAAGGGGTTGCCGTATGACGAAAGGTTGAGCAGGTTGGGCCTATACTCATTGGAGTTTAGAAGAATGAGAGGTTATTTGATTGAAACATATAAGATTCTGAGGGGGATTGACAGGGTGGATGCTGAGAGGATGTTTCCCCTAGTGGGGGTATCTAGAACTAGGGGGCATAGTTTCAGAATAAGGGGTCGCCCATTTAAGACGGAGATGAGAAGGAATTTCTTCTCTCAGAGGGTCGTGAATCTTTGGAATTCTCTACCCCGGAGAGCTGTGGAGGCGGAGTCACTGAATATATTCAAGGCGGAGATTGACAGACATTTGAACTACAAGGGAGTCAAGGGGTATGGGGAGAGAGCGGGAAAGTGGTGTTGAGGACAAGATTGGATCAGCCATGATCTTCTTGAATGGTAGAGCAGGCTCGAGGGGCCGATTGGCCTACTCCTGCTCCTGTTTCTTATGTTCTTATGTTCTTATGTCTCATCTGAAAGACAGCACCTCCGACAGTGCAGGACTCCCTCAGTACTGCACTGGAGTGTCAGCCTAGATTATGTGCTTAAGTCTCTGGAGTGGGACTTTGAATTCACAACTTCCTGACTCAGAGGAGAGAGTGCTCCCAACTGAGCCATGGTTGACCCCTACAATGTGGTTCAAATTGAGAACAGGATTAGGCTCAGCTGTTATACCCCTCCTATGGTTGAATAACCTGTTGACACTCATGTTCTAGACTCACACATGAAAATGGTCACATGTGCAAGGTACTCGAGGTGACCAATGACTGTGGAGCCATACCTCAAGATAAGTCAGCACCTTGAGGAGAGGAGGTGAGAAAATTGTATGCAGGGAGAATTTAAAAAGAAGGAAGCTATGTTATGCTTTAAGGATCTGACATGAGCATGACGGATTTCATGTTAAATGTCCCAATTTTGTAATCCATATTAAACTAATTGTTCAAGTCATCCACGACAGCAGCCTATTCCACCTTTAACCTTGTTCACGCTGCCTATAACCTTAATAAGCCTTGATGGGGGTGAAATTGGTCTCAGGTGGTAGCGCAAAATAGCGATAGCGAATCAGCAGCCAGTTTTGTACCTGCCCCGTTTTCTTTTCTATTGATGTCAATGAAAGGGCAGCCGATTCGCTCATGGCCATTTTGTGTTATCGCCCAAGACCAATTTCACCCCCTTTATCGTTTATTTAGATTACGAGTAGCAATACATTTAAATTTCTTATCCTACTCAGTCCCTTGACCTCCAAAAATTTTACTTTTAATAACTGGAAGTAAACAAAGCTAACCATGTAACCGCCCATCAGGCACCACACAGGTACAAGCAGTTAGGAAGGCAAATGGTATGTTGGCCTTCATTGCAAGAGGATTTGAGTACAGGAGCAAGGATGTCTTACTACAGTTATACAGGGCCTTGATGAGACCACACCTGGAGTACTGTGTGCAGTTTTGGTCTCCTTACCTAAGAAAGGATATACTTGCCATAGAGGGAGTGCAGCGAAGGTTCACCAGGCTGATTCCTGGGATGGCAGGACTGTCGTATGAGGAGAGATTGGGTCGACTAGGTCTGTATTCACTTGAGTTTAGAAGAATGAGAGGGGATCTCATTGAAACATATAAAATTCTGACAGGGCTGGACAGACTGGATGCAGGGAGGATGTTTCCCCTGGCTGGAGGGTCTAGAACAAGGGGTCACAGTCTCAGGATATGGGGTAGGACATTTAGGACTGAGATGAGGAGAAATTTCTTCACTCAGAGGGTGGTGAACCTGTGGAATTCTCTACCACAGAAGGCTGTGGAGGCCAAGTCACTGAATATATTTAAGAAGGAGATAGATAGATTTCTAGACACAAAAGGCATCAAGGGGTATGGGGAAAGAGCGGGAATATGGTATTGAGATAGAGGATCAGCCATGATCATATTGAATGGCGGAGCAGGCTCGAAGTGCCGAATGGCCTACTCCTGCTCATATTTTTCTATGTTTCTATGTTCTGTGTTTCTATGTATTATAGAGCACCTCCCCAACTTTTCTCTCGGTAATGTGAAGGATTGACATCCAAAGAAAAAAAGTGATTTAGCCATTCTAAGACTGCAGCAATGTCAAATACATCAGTTAATTCTAAGGGCTAAATTTTCCTCGGTATGTTAAGTTTAACGAAAAAATAAAGAAAGTACTTCCATTAATATGACCCCTTTCACAACCTCAGGATGTCCCAAAGATGAAGTCCTTTTGAAGCACAGTCACTGACAATGTTCCATTTAATTTTTTGGGGTGCACGGCCCCTTTAAGTGGCTGCGCGGCCCAGTCAAAATACCGCGCATGTGCAGTTTTTCCTATTTAAAAGCTGGTGAGCTGGCTGCGCGGGAGCTGCAGAGCGCTGCAGAGCGCTGCGCGGTCACGCGGCCGCACACCTTAAAGGGAAGATCGGCCACTGATGTAATGTTGGGAAACAAATGTAGTGCAGCCGCTGTTGTAATGTGATGTAGATGTGAGTAAACAAGGGAGAATGACCAGTAGCGAGTGATAAAAAACATTTTTCTGTTTTTGCCACAACTTTGAGTCTTGCTAAAATGTGTTTATGAAAATGAGCAGCAAAGCAATTGATTGTTAAAGACAAATCATGAGAAACTCCAGCAGAATTGTACAAGAGGGAATAGACACAAAAACAGAGTTAATGGCCCAGAAATTGATCTCGCTCTGTTCCCGCGGGGTAAGGCTTTCCCGCGATCTCTCACCTCGCTTGTGCTTTTTCAGATCCAGCTCGCACGAACTTCATGTTCTAGAGATCAGCTGGGCAGTGCTTGCGTATCCCAGCGGCGTAGTGAATTCGTGCGAGCTGTGGGATCACGTGACTCAGTTAGAGCCAATGGCAGCACACCATCTTCCATTCATAAGTTTCACAGCACCCAGTGAAATCTATGAATCTTACACCCCCCCAAAATAACAGCTAAACCTCAATTAAATTTTTTTTTAAAAACCATCACATTAATAAAATAAGTATAGTTAATTAAATTAACCATTTTAAATAAAAAATTACATTTTTGAAAAAATTTAAAATCTTTTAAAAAGTTATAAAAATAAACTTACCTGTCTTTAAAGTCTCTAAAAAAGATATACCTGTAAAAAAAAATTCAAAAAAATACTTAATTCACTACTTACCTTCTTAAAAGCGGGTCTTACTCCTCCTTTTTACATTTCCAAAATCTTCCCTACTTACCTGCGCGTCCAAAGCATGAAGTGCACAGCGTGCGCGCAGCCTGTAGCGCGCACGCGATGCACCCAGGACCCGCCCCCTTTTCAGAAGAGCAATTGTCGGTTTTCAGCGCATGCGCAGGGCGTGCAGAAAACCGGCAATTGGAGTGGGAATACGCGAGAGTACGCAGTGCGTACTCTCGCGTCCCGGGATCAATTTTCAGCCCAATATTTCATATTCATACCTGTCAGTTATGATATGAAGAAAGGGCATATGTTTTATTCTGGGGAATGTGGACAATGCTGGCAAGGCCATATTTATTGCCCATCCTTAGCTGCCCCGAGAACATCAAACAAGGCTGTCTTCTTGAATTGAATTTAGCTGCATTAGACCAAAATGGTTTTATTTTAATAAATCAGTAACTGGAAACATTAATTTAAGTATCTAAACAAAACGTTTTTCCACACAAAACTGAATTTAAGGAGCTCTGTAATGACATTCCATCAATACTGTGCTTTATATGTTTATCTGAAATCCATTTTAAGACACACAGTTGGTTAAAAAAGGAAAAAAGAAAGACTTGCATTTCTACAGCGCCTTTCACAACCTCAGGACGTCCCAAAGCGCTTTATAGCCAATGATGTACTTTTGCAGTGTAGTCACCGTTGCAATGTAGGTTACAGGTGCAAAGGGATGACTGTTTGGTGTCAGTGTGATATAAGTCAGTGTCTGTCAGCACATGGTGGAGACTTAATGCAGAAAAATGTAATAACGTAGGGATTGAGAACTTCCCAGCACCATCCGTGTAATCGTTCCAATTTACTAGATGTTAATGATGCTTTGGAGATAGGTGACCCTTGTTGCCAGAAATTCAGTGTCCTGTGCAGTTTAGTCCCTCTGGATCTACTCAGGTTTAAAATACTTGTAATACAGTGACTACATTGGGGTGAGTAATCATAACTTTACACAGAAATCAAATTGAAGTAACATGTCAATAGCAACAACAACTTGCATTTGTACCGCAACTTTAATGTCAAAAACACCCCAAGGAGATTCATAAACAAATGTAATAAAAATGCATGCTGAGCCAGGAAGGAGGAGATTAGGAGGTGTGACCAAAGGTTAGGTCGAAGAGGGGGATTTTGATAGACATTGTTAATGGAGGAGAGAGGGAGATGCAGAGGAAGAGAGGTTTAGTGAGGGAATTTTTTTTTCATTCCTGCGATGTGGGCATCCCTGGCAAGGCCAGCATTTATTGCCTATCCCTAGTTGCCCTCGAGAAGGTGGTGGTGAGCCACCTTCTTGAACCGCTGCAGTCCGTGTGGTGAAGGTACTCCCACAGTGCTGTTAGGGAGGGAGTTCCAGGATTTTGACCCAGCAACGATGAGAGAACGGCGATATATTTCCAAGTCAGGATGGTGTGTGACTTGGAGGGGAACTTACAGGTGATGGTGTTCCAAAGAGTAGGACCAAGGTAGCTAAAGTTTTTGCCACCAATGGTAGCTGAAGGGAGGGGGGAATGCACAGAAGGCTGGATTCAGAGAAAAAGAGTGTATCGGTGGGGATGTAGGGCTCCAGGAAATTGCAGAGACAGAGTGGGGCAAGGCCATGGAAGGATTTCAAAACAAAAAAGATTTTGATGTATGGATTGGGGGATGGGGAAACCAGTGTAGGTCAGTGAGGACGGGACAATGGCAAGCTGAATTTAGTGCAGGATAGGATACATGTGGCACCGTTTTGGACAAGTTGGAGTTTATAGCGGTTGGAATATGAGAGGTCAGCAAGGAGCATATTAGAAAAGTCACATTAGTAGGGTAATAATATCGGCAAAGGGGCAGAAGCAGACAGTGTTGCAGAGGTGGACAGAATGCAGGGTTTAACACACAGCTTGTGGCCAAACAGGGTGCCAAGATTGTGAATGGTCTGGTTGAGTCTGAGAGGGCGGCCAGGGAAGGGGATGGAGTTTGCAAGAGGGCTTAAGAGAATTGCTTCAGTCTTCATTTTGTTGAGCAAGAGGAAGTTGTGACTCATCTGAGACTTTAGGGCTGGATTTTGATACTGGGGCGGGTTGGGGTCATGTCATCCACTTTTCGTGTTATCCACCCGACTGCAATTGGATGTGGGAGATTGATGCGATTTTCACCTAATTGGGCAATTGAGTTCCAGCATGTGGGAACCCATGACCCAATTAATGTTTTCAGTCTAAAAGTCGCCTCTGATGATGTCATCATTACTGCTGCATTGAAGGTCTTCAGAGACTGCCTGGCCTTTGCTGTGAGAGGACCTGGATGCAAAATGAGCATCAGCAGCCCTAGGTCTGCTCCCAGATATTTTTCCTCCTCCAACTACTACTCCGTTGTAATAGTGGACCTGCAGCTGATAGTCAGCTTTCGAAATGTGTTACCACCAGGTTTCACATTCGTGGTTCAGAACAGGCGTGCTTCACGTAGAACAAGGGTTAAAATCACAAAGGCCTTTCAAAATGGCATTATAGAGCCAATTTAGTGCTTGTTAAGGGCCTTAACAGCCTATCCTGCCTCTTAGAGGCGGGACGGAGTCGGGACCAGCAGACACGATTTAAGATGGAGACGGACTTGTGCCCGCCCGCCAGTTTTCGCAAATTTAACCCCCCACACGTCTCCAAACCCGCCTCCACGGGTCAATGAAAATCCAGCCCTAAATGTCAGACAAGCAGTCTAACAGAATGGAAACAATCACGGGGCAGGTATTTAAAGCTCTTGTCCAAAGCAAGTGGCAGCTTCATTATTCTATATCAACGGTGTGGGGAAGGGCGACACGCCATTTTCTGGCCTGTGGGCATGCTGGACGCCAAGTTTCCAGCACACCCTTGGAAACCTGGTGGGAAGCAGGGCTCTGGTAGACCTGCAGGTGGAAAGACCTTCAAATGGCCCAAAGATTTCCAGCCAAGTGTTTGAGGCCTTTTAAAGACCCTTCTTTCTTGTAATTTGTTCTATTTCTCGGCTTTCATCAGCCTTTGTGCCAGTTGTCATTATTTATTTATTTTTTGCCTCTCAGCTCTCTTTGTTGGCACCAGCAGGTTGGCCAATGGAATCTTTTGAACTGACATGTTCATAGAAAGAGTAAGGGCTGCAGAGAGGTACAAAGCAGATCAGGGTGCCCAAGGGAGGGTGCTCCTGTCATCCTACCTGTACCCACACATCTGCAGCAAGAGTGTTTAAACTTTGTATATTAGTGACATATGTATATTACATTACGTGTACAGCAAGGTCGGAGGCTGGGTATTCTGCGGCGAGTGTCTCACCTCCTGACTCCCCAAAGCCTTTCCACCATCTACAAGGCACAAGTAAGGAGTGTGATGGAATACTCTCCACTTGCCTGGATGAGTGAAGCTCTAACAACACTCAAGAAGCTCGACACCATCCAGGACAAAGCAGCCCGCTTGATTGGCACCCCATCCACCACCTTAAACATTCACTCCCTCCACCACCGGCGTACTGTGGCTGCAGTGTGTACCATCTACGAGATGCACTGCAGCAACTCACCAAGGCTTCTTCGGCAGCACCTCCCAAACCCGCGACCTCTTCCACCTAGAAGGACAAGGGCAGCAGGCGCATGGGAACACCACCACCTCCAAGTTCCACTCCAAGTCACACAACATCCTGACTTAGAAGTATATCGCTGATCCTTCATCGTCGCTGGGTCAAAATCCTAGAACTCCCCACCTAACAGCACTGTGGGAGTACCTTCACCACACGGACTGCAGCGGTTCAAGAAGGTGGCTCACCACCACCTTCTCAAGGGCAATTAGGGATGGGCAATAAATGCTGGCCTTGCCAGCGACGCCCACATCCCATAAACAAATTAAATAAAAGATAACCAGATACTCTGGCAGTATATTTATGCCAATCAAATTACTATAGTTTTACTAACCTATTCCTCATTTGTATTTCAAAGTACAAAAAACTGACCCACAGCAAATGTATCAATTTTTAAACCTAAATTCTCATTGGAAAACTGAGTAACAAACATTGTTTTTCAGAGCAGTAAGTGCAGTACTGGTGGTTAGGTCCTCATTGTCACCCAAGCAAAGCGAAAGATTTTAATGTGAACCTTAGGGACAATAATGGCCGTGAGGGCAAAACAAAATGATGTTATCAATGCTATTATCATATCTTAGGTTTTCAGTGCTCTGGAAGAGCTGTGCTGTAATCTTTACCATCTTAATGTTTCTGTTGATGAAATTACTGGAACAATAGCACTCACCAGATCTATGTCATACTTGGGTCAATGTATAGACCACGACTGAAGGGTGAATTGTTTGTCTAACTGGTAACAATTTAATTGATAATTTACCTTGGAATGTTCCTGTGTCAGGGTCTATTTATAATTAATAATTATGTAGGATACTAATTTTCAGAAGACAGAACGAGTTCCCTAAGAATAAAAAAAATAAAATTCTACATGTAAAAAACAGAAAATACTAAAAAAAAATCAGAGTGTTCCTTTATTCCAGTAGCAGGTCAGTCAGTCACTTTGAATATACCACCATTACACAGCTATTTGCCTTGACACTGAACCGGCTGGTGACTCTACTTCTGCTTCCATGCCACTCTTGATTTACTGAAGAGGTCTATTTAACCTTAGCAAACATATATTTAACATTGGCAAAAGTAAGCAAATAAATGGATGTAGGAAAGTGTTATGTTAACCTTTGTAGTCTCTTCAAGATGCTCATTGACCAGCTGTGCATAGCCAGCATTTTCTATTTTTTTTAGATGTACAATGTTCATGGTTTTCCTTTTTATCTCTACTTTTTGTCAGCTTGGCTCAGTTGGCAATAATGTCACCTCTGAGCACATCAGTGCAGTACTGAGGGAGTGTTCCAATGTCAGAGGTGCCGTCTTTTGGCATGAGACATTAAACCGAGGCTCCATCTGTCTGCTCAGGTGAATGTAAAAGATCCAGTGGCACGATTGAAAGAAAAGAAGCTCTCATTGTGTCCTGGCCAACATTTCTCAATCAACCAATACCACCTGAAGACAAATTACCTGGTCATTCATAAATTTATGTTAGTGGGAGCTTGCTGTGCACAAATTGGCTGCCATGTTTATCTACAGAAGAATAATGACTGCATTTCAAAAGGAAATGGCTGGCTGCAAAGCACATCCTGAGGATGTGATGAGGCACCGTGTAAATGCAAGTTCTTTCTTATTACTTATTTCCCTTTTTCTTCCAGGCATTACAGTCCAGAAGAAACTCTTTGCTGTGGTTTTGTGTTGTCTCTACTCTCCTGTTCACCAATTTGTTGTCCCTTTCCCATTTCACTTGTGACACATTCTGATGAACGGACACACAAAATACATTTACATTTCTTTCCCTTTCATGTGCGGATTAACCTGTTGCACATTGCCAGTTTTTTTTTTTTACGAATGGAAGTAGAAGTAAGTCGTCTTTTAAGGTTTTTCACAGAGCTAAATAAATAAAAAATATTCAAAAATTATTTTCTTCTATTCTTACCAAAGCTGAGACCAGACACACTTTTGGAATCATAGAATCGTAGAAATTTACGGCACAGAAGGAGACCATTCGGCCCATCGTGTCTGTGCCTGGCCGAAAAAGAGCTATCGAGCCTAATCCCACTTTCCAGCTCTTGGTCCGTAGCCCTGTAGGTTACGGCACTTCAAATGCATATCCAAGTACTTTTTAAATGTGATGAGCATTTCTGCCTCTACCATCCTTTCAGGCAGTGAGCTCCAGACCCCTCCACCCTCTGGGTGAAAAAACTTCTTGTCAACTCCCCTCTAATCCCTCTACCAATTACTTTAAATCTATGCCCCCTGGTTATTGACCTCTCTGCTAGGGAAATAGGTCCTTCCTATCCACTCTATCTCGGCCCCTCATCATTTTATACACCTTTTATTATGATATTTTTTCCAAATTTCTATTTATATTCCTGGAAATAAATTCCCCCAGTGACACTAACACAAATGCAGAAATTCTGTGCAAATCTGCAAAATCACAATTTTTGATAATTTTGCTGAAGTTTTAAGGAATGATACATTTAAAGGGCAGTGCAATAGTTTCATGGAGTGGTACAAGGGGATTCATGCCCTGCTTCACCAACCAGGTGAGTTCTCAATTGAGATACATCACCTGGGGAAGACAGCAACTTTTCCATAGAGAGGAAGGCAAAATTGATGGGCAGGTCATCCTGGGCACTCTTGCACACGTTGTAGTAACTAGTTATAGAATAGCAAGTGCAGGGATCCAGAAGGATGATTTTTTTCCACTTCCATGACTAGGAAGTAGCGCAGGAAATTTAAAAAAAAATGGTGCCCAGGGCTTACCCCCCCAAGGTATCAAGGTAGTCAATTATCATTCATGAAAAAAATAAGAATGAATGAAATTGGCAGGCACAAAAAAACAATCACCCAACTCGACCTATCAGGTCCATGTTTAGCTCCAAGTCAGAACACGTTTATCTCCCTTCTCTACCCAGGTGAAAAAGGTCACCTCTATATTTTGGCTTCTTTTGTTAAAGCTAACACATAGCATAGCTTTTTCAATCTTACTTTTCACTTAAAATACTAAATATTATTACCATATATAGAATCAGAGGTATGAAAAAATTGGAAAGAGTTGCTGAAGATTTTGAATGTGAAAACAATAAAATAGAGTGAGAAGTGTGTAAAGAGCCATTAAGCATTGCTTTATGCACAGATTTTTTTTTTTAATTTGTTGATCCTAGTTGAAAGGCCAAGACCCATGGCGTAACACATCACCAAGGCTGGAAAGAATAGGGGAAGTTACAAGAAAAGTCAACAAGTAGGGTAGGTGATAACAAGCTTGAGTTTCAACAGCCTGTAGGAGAAAAGGAAGGCTGAAATATGCAGCTTTCCACAGTTTTGAGGCCCTCAGGAAGAATGAGTTAGAGAAGGAGACAGTGGAATGACCCTTGATTTCAACATAATGAGGATGCTGGAAGCTGGAAGAACACATAAGATGCTGTCCTTGAAGGTTAGGAGAAACCAGAGAGGACAGTTCAGAGGATCAAAGACCATTGATAAAATAGAGAGATAAGAAATGTTATGAAGGAGAGAGACAGCATGAAGGCTAGAGGTGAAGAAGAGTCACCCGTCAGATCCCTATATCTAAAATGGTCGAGAATTTTAGCACAGTTCTCAGAGGGTTAACCCACTGCATGATCTGTCCCCATAGGCAGCTACTTGCTATGGTTGTCCCAGTGGACGTTGCTGATTCCAGCCGATAATCCACGCACTGACAGGACTATTCACTTGACCAGCTGTTTGCCTTCTTGGCTTAATAGGCTGATTGGTGCTTAACACGCAGAGTGCATTATTTGACAACAAAAATACTTTGTGTTGACTGACAAATGAACTGGTATGTGACAGATTGGAGTACAAACACAACATACGGTGTTAGTCTAAAAGTGGTGGGACTGAAATAGCAAAACTAGAGGTTGAAGGGATTGTATTTACACTCAAGAAAAGATTGGAAATGAGATAAAATACCTAAATGGAGATAAAACATTCATCAGCACATATTTAAAATGTCCAATTGATCGCTCGGAGCATTAATGGGCTGATAAGAACAGTTCACAACACTAAAGCAATTAGTCTGCATTTTGTAGTGTTTTACAGGGAGTGTCGTGATTTATAAAATCAAAGGAGTCAGTCAACTGAGTACAAGAATCCCTGAATACTGTGTTTAATATTACAAATCAAGAAGACTGAACATCAGAATGATACTGCATAATCAGTGCTTGCGAAAGATATTTTATAGTTTGACCTGATGAAATACTTTTATCGTTATGCTCAGTTGGCCAGTCAGTTTTATATTAAACAGCCTGTGAAGTTAAGCAAGCTTGGAAGGACAACTGGAAGAGTAGAAACAGAAATCAATTGGTGACACCATGGTACTTTACCAACGCAGGTGCATTTAACAGCAGCCTCCCTGTTTAATAGAGTGAGAAGTAAAGCAGTACATTGGATTCAGTGTCTCACAGTACATCATTTCCCATTTTAAATCAACAGTCACCTTTTACTGATTTCAAGATAAAAGTGAAAAAAAATTGTAATTAGTCAAATCTGCATATGTGAATTAGCTGCAATGGCCACTGATCATTAACCTTAACCCTATTGACATAACAAAGCTATCCAAGTTTTATAAAAGTTGAGGAGTAATTAGAGAATTCTTATTTTATATGAATTTGGATTATTAATATTAACCCTAATGACATAACAATGATGCGGTCCAGGTTTTAGAAAGGTTGAGGAGTCATTAGGGAAAGCCTATTTTAAATGAATTCGGATCACATAGGTGAATGTATAGTTAAATAGTATAATTCATGAATATGATATCCTTAACAGCTGTACCTTTCAAGTCTGCATGGGTAACATTTATGCCTCTTGCGTTCTTAATGCGTTTGTGAAAAGGCCAATTATTTCAATGCGCCATCTTTCACCCCTCCCGTACGTTGCTATGTGACACATGCAAAGCAAAAATAAATGAAAGGAAAGAAACATTGGGCGACCTGAAGCTGAATGGGAAGCACTTCCATTGAGTGTGTTGAGTTTGCAAGAGGGGAAAGGTGCTGAGATCAGACACTGGCATTGGTGAGATCTGAATGAGCTCTTCTGTTAACTTCGAAAACACGTGGCTGTATACTCTTACGTTTTCTCTGTAAAGAAAGATTAGTTATTGCCCGAGGGAACTGTTATCTAACAAAAACAAATATCAACTGATGCAGATTCTGTCAGCGCTAGGAACAGATTAAAGAATGCCTCAGAGAGTTTCTATACAGTCAGCCTGATCACGTGATTATCATAAATAATCACGGGGAACGCCACCACCTCCAAGTTCCCCTACATCATCCTGACTTGGAAGCATATCGGCCGTTCCTTCATCGTCGCTGGGTCAAAATCCTGGAACTCCCTCCCTAACAGCACTGTGGGAGTACCTTCACCACACGGACTGCAGCGGTTCAAGAAGGCAACTCACCACCACCTTCTCAAGGGCAATTCGGGATGGGCAATAAAATGCTGGCCTTGCCAGTGACGCCCACATCCCATAAACGAATATTAAATTTTTTTTAACATTTCTTGAACAAGGGATTATCAATCAGATTCTTTATCTGTTGACCTGTGGCGTTGTAAGTGTGTTTTTTACACTGGTTCTACTTTATAATATATTCGTGACGTAACCATGAAAAAAAGCCACCCACACAAGTCTACTTCCAGCAGGGGTCACTGCACAGTGATCAACAACAGAAAACTGGCTGAGATTCTCTCCTCCCTATCGCAGGGATTTTGAGTGCCAAGTAGCACCTCCAATGTTCCCCAGCTAATTCAGAAAAGGCTACATCATGAGGTCAAATCTGGAAGCTTCCTGGTCTGTACGTGGGCCATTTTAAACTTCACTGCCTGGGTGGTAACTGAGGCCGCGCCCCGGCTCGGGCCATCAACTGAGATAGCAGATCAGGTCCCGATGACGTTATCGGGCCCCCGAGCTACATATTTAAACTAGGCCCCCACCAGCTTGGGTCAGGTGTCCTGCTTCCCTGCTCGAAAGACCAGATTGACATCAGGACACGACAGGAAAGCAGCGGGATCAGAGGGAGTAAGTCTCTGCCCTCATTTTAACTGCATCCGCCAGGCAGGGGAGAGTTAAAATCACGGCCTCACTCTCTTGGTTCAGACCTGAGAATTTCTGTGGGAGGATACATCCATAAATATTACTATCTTCAAGACAGATGGAGAGGAAAAGGGGAGAGGATTGGGTGGGGGGTGGGGGGTGAAGAAATCCAATAGGTGTTTAGTGATATGGTACCTAATTGGGTGAATTTAATTTGGAGCCCTACATTTGATTATTGCTGTTTTCATGCAATACTTCATAAAACCATTAGCGATATCTCCGAATCAATGAAAAGGAGACTCTCCTACAAGTTTCTAACACAATAACCAATAAATTGAAGTGATGTTTGCCTTTTAAAATACTCTCTGTTGATGACAATTCATTTTCATCGGTGAATCCGCAAACAAACATTAATGTGCCCCTACTACATTTCTATGTACACAGAGGAATTAACTTGTTTTAAATGGAATATTGTACAAACATGGTAAGTGTTTGATTGTGAACTTCACCAATTGGACTAAGGTTACAATAGCAAATTGCAGAGTAAAATCTAATGCTCTTTTTTACTGTATTATAATTGTGTCTTCTGAAACTCCTGTAATTTAAACAAATTTACAAATGTATTTAACCCTCCAGGGACTTAAACTGACCTTCTCCATGCTTTATATCGCCATATCATTTCCGCTGATACATACCTTGGGGATTATATACTGACCTATACTGGAGCCCAAAGATTAAATGACCAGCAAAGTGTTTCCATGCTTATGAGAATAGCACAGCTCTTTTCTGACCTCATGTTTGTGATAAAGTATTATATTCAAGGTACATTTTGTGGAAAACATATCAGTGATTTCTGACACTGCGTTTAACCCACAAGTTTAACATTATTGTGAAGTATTCTCACACCAAAGGTAAATTTGTGCAATGTAAATCAGCTTGTAAGATCCAAAATGTTACCTATGGCTCAGTGGGTAGCACTCTCACCTCTGAGTCATGAAGGTTGTAGATTCAAGTCCCACTCTAGAGACTTGTGCACAAAATCTAGGCTGACACTCCAGTGCAGTACTGAGGGAGTGCTGCATTGTCGGAAGTGCCATCTTTTGGATGAGACATTAAACTGAGACCTCGTCTGCCCTCTCAGGTGGATGTAAAAGATCCCATAACACTATTTAAAGAAGAGTTCTCCCTGGTGTCCCAGCCAACATTTATCCCTCAACCAACAGGTGATCTGGTCAATTATATTGCTGTTTGTGGGAGCTTGCTGTGCACAATTTGGCTGCCACGTTTTCTACATTACAACAGTGACCACACTTCCAAAGTACTTCTTTAGTTGTAAAGCGCTTTGGGACATCCTGAGGTTGTGAAAGGCGCTATATAAATGCAAGTTCTTTCTTTCGTTCAAACTGAGTGCAAGGCAAAGGTGAGTGAAAATCCCTCTCCCAGGCAGTCTCACGTTGCTTCATTCTACTGTCACTTCAGGCCCTGACTCCAGTAACTGCGGTTTCACCGCAAAGTAAAATTGCAGTTCAACCACAGGCACAGTGACATTAAGGGTATAATGTTTATTGTTTGTTAGGCATTTGGAAAATATTTTTGAGCAAAGACCTTATATTGTTATCCAATTGTTCAGAGTTAAAAGTTCCCGTATCCCAGGCGCTGATTTAATATTCTATTTATGCCACGTCTGAGTTTAGAAAGATGTTTGCATATTTCCATGAATTTTTAATATGGAATTTGGGCAGTTCACTTTACAGAAGGGTGGAATATTTCTTTGTCACCTTGTGAGGTCAGGCTTCATGCTGGTAGCTATTCAATATGGTGCTAGAGCCCATAAAGTCTGCCTCAAGTAAGGATTTTTTTTGAGCAGTGGAATTTTGTTTTTACAGGATATTTGACTGTGTGTGGAGGCCTTGCCGTCAGTCTTGATCAAGGTCAAGTGCAGTTTTTACAAGTATTTAGATGTTATCTCAGGGAATCTCTAATTTGACAGCAGTCAGAAGTTGCGTTGACTTGGATCACACAAAGGTCTACAGGAGAGCTGCGTCAAGTTCACATTAGTGGATTTTACTTTGCCGTTAGAAATAGTTCTAGCTCTTCATATTAACTTATCCAACACTGCCTACAACCCGAGACATGGCACAAAACCCAGTGGTTTTTAAATTTGCAGAAAACCATCTTTTCAGAATTTGTAGTTGTTACAAGGAATGAAGGACAAAATGTACAAAATATAATTAAATGTCCTACACAATCAAACTGGCTGTTTACTGCATACTCTTTGCTATTTACCTCCTAACCTCTGTTATTTACTGCATAGTTTTATCCTATTGATGATAATTAGTTTATTTTACAATTTAGTACATACACAATGGGCTGGATTTTGTGGCGGGTCAGCGGGCGCGATTGGTGGCGGGTCGGGTGGGAAAGTGTTTTTTTTCCTAGCGGGTCGGAACCCCGCTGTGAACCTGCCACCACGCGCCTTTCCCTGGTCGATGTCAGCGCTGAGCAGACCCGACACACAGCGGCGGGTTCACAGCGGGGGACCCAATTCAGGTAATTAGTGGCTTGTTTAGAGCCACTTAAGAATGAATTTCAGCTCACCTTCTGCATTTGGCAGCTCGCCCATGGGGTCCGCGCTGGTCGTGGACCACATCTGTCAAGCTGAGGCGGGAGTTCAGTGGCCATTGAATCAGCTGTTGAGTTGACAGCTTCAAATGTACAGTAAAAGCTCCCACCTTACAGAGATATCTTCCCTCAGCCACAAACTCTTCCTCACTGCATTTCCACAACAGATTCACCATGCTGCAAGTCTTTACACAAGTCTCCATCCAGTCTGACCTCATTACCTCTCTCACCATTAACAGATCGCTTTTGTCATCTCTATTTCACCTGCCATCTATTCCATCAGCATGGGTGCCCTTTATACTCTCTCACCATGGTCCTCAGCCCCAACACCAGCAGCACCAGGCACACCAGCAGCACCAACAACAACTCCAACAACCTTCTCCGCAATAACCTGATGCTGCACAGGACAGAGGGCATCAGCACCCGACCACATTGCTGTCCGGGACGCCAGGGATGGCCTCACCATGGCCAGATTTACTTCACTTGATGCTTTACACCCTGGCTGCCACATGATGTACCAGGTTGGCACCACCCCACACCAACACCATAAAGCATCCCTACAATGTCCAAGCCATTCCTATCACACTCATCACCATTGCGGGGGGTACCGTTATGTCTCACCATTCACTGCAACTCACTAAGCCACTTCCAAAGGTGCACACAAATCTGTCCTAGAACGTAAAGTGCTGAAAATAAAGGTTTCAGTGTTTGACACCACAGTAACAGAAACTTTACATGAACATTGGATAAAACACCCAAGTGGCTACCCTTGTGTGTTGTTAGTTGGTATGCTTACACTAGGATGAGGGTGAGTGTGAGGGGTGGCTAGTGAGATGGGGATGTGATAATGTAGATAGAGAGGGATGGGTGGAGGTGCAAGGTAAGTTGGTGTGAGTAAGGATGTGCAGGAGTAGGGTAGGGAAGGCAGAGTGATGGGGATGTGATGAGAGGCAAAGCAGGATGAGGTTGAGTGTGGCTTTATACTAATATTTTGTGATCTACTGAGATCATTGAAACATTTGCAGCACTGCACCCAGGTCCTCCTGACCACATCCCTGCTTGTACCCTCCTGTGCAATGTGAAACCAGGCTGCGTTGATCTCCTGGGGAGGTCTCTTCCGCCCATGGGAAGGGAAGAGGACCTCCCTGCGTGCTGTGACTCCCTTCATAAGCATATGGAGGGAGCCATGGGAGAGCCTGGGTGCAGCCCTGCACCTCTGTGCAGTGCTTGTCAGTGTTTGCAGCACCTCAATGCTGTAGAACCCTGACAGCACAACTGTCAAAATAAAGTTGTCATGATGCGGAGATGCCGGTGTTGGACTGGGGTGGACAAAATTGAGAGGTCGCACAACACCAGGTTATAGTCCAACAGTTTTATTTGAAATCACAAGCTTGCGGAGCTTACTACTCCTTCGTCGGGTGAAGTAAAGAGATACAGAATCGCCAAAGCATATATAGATAGAGAACAATGCATGTGTACCTTACAATTGCAGACAACTAAATTAAATCATCCTGACTGTTTATCTGCCGAGGTGTGATAAAGTTAATCAGGTCAGCCAGGAAGGTACCACATCAAAGACATAGCAAGATACAACTGAGACAATGAGGTGGAGTCGCAGGGGGTCTAACGTGTCAAAAGCTGCCGTCTGTATGTAAAACGATAAGCTTTAAAATTTTTACTTTTTTACTGGGAATCACATCTGTGAACAAGCCAACGACGACTCGAGTCCGGATCACGTCATGTAACGTGACATAAACCCAAGATCCCGGTTGAGACCGTCTTCATGAGTGCGGAACTTGGCTATCAGTTTCTGCTCGATGATTTTGCGTTGTCGTGTGTTCCTAAGGTCGCCTTGGAGAACGCTTACCCGCAGATCCGAGGCTGAATGTCCTTGACTGCTGAAGTGTTCCCCGACTGGGAGGTAACAATTCTGCCTGGCGATTGTTGCGCGGTGCTCGTTCATACGTTGTCTCAGTGTCTGCATGGTCTCGCCGATGTACCATGCCGCGGTGCATTCTTTCCTGCAACGTATGAGGTAGACCATCAACACAGATACCACCATCACACGTGAGGACACTACCCACCAGGTACATGGTACATACTCATGTGACTCGGCCAACGTTGTCTACCTCATACGTTGCAGGAAAGAATGCACCACGGCATGGTACATCGGCGAGACCATGCAGACACTGAGACAACGTATGAACGAGCACCGCGCAACAATCGCCAGGCAGGATTGTTACCTCCCAGTCGGGGAACACTTCAGCAGTCAAGGACATTCAGCCTCGGATCTGCGGGTAAGCGTTCTCCAAGGCGACCCTAGGAACACACGACAACGCAAAATCATCGAGCAGAAACTGATAGCCAAGTTCCACACTCATGAAGACGGTCTCAACCGGGATCTTGGGTTTATGTCACGATACATGACGTGATCTGGACTCGAGTCATCGTTGGCTTGTTCACAGATGTGATTCCCAGTAAAAAAGTAAAAATTTTAAAGCTTATCGTTTTACATACAGACGGCAGCTTTTGACACGTTAGACCCCCTGCGACTCCACCTCATTGTCTCAGTTGTATCTTGCTATGTCTTTGATGTGGTACCTTCCTGGCTGACCTGATTAACTTTATCACACCTCGGCAGATAAACAGTCAGGATGATTTAATTTAGTTGTCTGCAATTGAAAGGTACACATGCATTGTTCTCTATCTATATATGCTTTGGCGATTCTGTATCTCTTTACTTCACCCGACGAAGGAGTAGTAACTCTGAAAGCTTGTGATTTCAAATAAAACTGTTGGACTATAACCTAGTGTTGTGCGACCTCTCAAAAATAAAGTTGGCCATGGTCCCTTTAAGGAAACCGGCTGATGACGCATCATCAAATGAAGTCACCAGACCCGCTTCTATGATTGGCCGGGTAACGCGCTGGGCGGGCTTAACAAGCTCATCAAGGGAAATTCATTTCAGGGGCCAGGATGGAGACAGCAGCGGGGTCAGGACCCGCCACCCACGTCGCCTGCCCCGGACCCACCGAGGTTGGAAAATCCCGGCCAATATCTTGCAGGCAGTGCTCATATCTTGTCTAATGCCAGTATGAGCCTCTGCTTTTCACATGTAGACAATGTAAGTTAATTTGTAAAGAAGTCTGGGCACCCTAAATAAGCACTATAGGTACATTTTATTTGGACCTTTTAGGGTGCGTTTATACCATCGGTACTGATTTGAGAATGGGACCTATTTGTGCATCCCCGATTTTCATCGTTCCACCATTGGCGGCCGTGCCTTCAGCTGCCTAGATTCTAAGCTCTGAAATTCCCTTCCCAAACCTCTCCATCTTTCTCCTTTAAGACACACCTTAAAACCCACCTCTTTGACCCAGTTTTTGGTCACCTGTCCTAAAATCTTCTTATGGTGTCAAATTTTGTTTGATAACGCTCCTGTGAAGTGCCTTGGGATGTTTTACTATGTTAAAGGTGTTATATAAATGCAAGTTGTTGTTGCTGTTTAGAGCTATGTAGCGTTGACAGACCAGAGTTATACAGCCAGCCCTGTGTTATTCTTTGGCCAGAGAAACCAGAGCACTGCACATGTGTACAAGTTCTTTGCTAATATTAAAAGGCTGTAAAATTGTGTTTAATAGTTTGCTTTGCACCACTTGTAATATTACTGCAGTCAGGATGAAGCCAAAGTGTCATTGGATGACCTCCTTTAGGTTGTCTCGCTCTGCTTACCTAAGTTCGATTAAGGTACCTTCACGTCCAAGTTACACTATGCAAACCAAAAATCACTTTGCATTGATAGAAAGAAAGAGAGACTTGCATTTATATAGCACCTTTCATGACTTCAGGGCGCCCCAAAGCACTTTACAGCCACTGAAGTGCATTTGAAGTGTAGTCACTGTTGCAATGTAGGAAACGTGGCAGCCAATTTACGCACAGCAAGCTCCCACAAACAGCAGCAAAATAAATGGTCAGATCATTTGTTTTAGGTGTTGGTTGAGGCATAAATATTGGCAAGGACACTGGCAGTACTACGTTGCTCTTCTTTGAAATAGTGCCGTGGGATCCTATATGTCCACCTGAGAGGGCAGACGGGACATCAGTTTAACGTCTCTTCCGCAAGGCGGCATCTCAGACAGTGTAGCACTCCTTCAGAACTGTACAGAAGTCCCAGCATAGATTATGTGCTCAAGTCTCTGGATTAGGTTTTGAACCTATAACCATCTGATGCTGGAGGCAAGCGTGCTACCACTGAGCCAAGGCTGACACAAACTGTGTAGTGTAACAGACCTTATAAAGCAATGATGAGGATACTTATGCATGACACTTAACTAGGGTTCACCAAACTAAACAAATGGTGCAAAAAATAGTAGGTTGCATTATCGCTTCTGTTTTCCTACTAAAAACAGTGTTAAAGAAATGCAATATTAAATTATGCCATCGCTATGCGTTATTATCTGCTTTGGATTAAAGTTAAGTTTACATTGTTTATGTATATATTTCTCTTAGGTTTATAAAATTTAAGAATAAAAAATGGATTTCTATCCAATCTCATCCAGTCTACTCATGTCGAGTGTATAATAAATCAGTGTACACTTGAGATTGTGTATAAAATAATAGCCACTGGCATATTCCTTAATATTGCTGGTGGATTAGCTGGGCACTTTTTAATGCCTTGTTTTAAAAGGGATCATCTCTCAGACAACATTCTTCTTTTACTTCAGTGTCTATTTTGCCATGTAAAAATTGGGTGATTTAATTCCTTTATTGCCCTTTCCTTAACGGTAGTATGTGCCTCGCGTTGATGGGAATTGACTATAATAAGATATGACACCAGCCACTAAGTAAAATAATCTGCTGTATCAAGGTGGAAAAAAATTTCAGTGTGCTTTGGCACAGTAGCACAGCATGTGGATTTATGAAAATACTGTGCCTCACAGTGATAGGAAAGAGGTATAAACCCCGCGTGACATGCTCTCAGTCTTGTGCAGTATGTCACGCCAAATCCTAAAATGAGAGTAGCTTACAGAGACTCGGCTCCCACAGGCAAGGAAGATAAAATGGAGCAGAGTTAGCTCAGGCTATTACAAAGCATCATTGGCAAGACCATGTGAAAAAGTTACCTATCCTTTAAAGATTAGGGGAACCCAAGAGAATAGAAACATGTAGCACTTAATTTGGTTGATTTTCCGTGGATTATTTGGGATCATTGGGGTCGATTTTGATTTTTGGCCGATCGACCAGCGAATAAGGTTTGCACCTCAATACATTCTGTCCCTCACAATTCCTCTTCTTTTGCATGTGTCCTGAAAGTCTCCTGGGGTGCGTTCTTGAGGAGATTGAGGGCCATCTCATTCCCAGCACCATGTTCCAAAGACCCCTTAGACCCCTCTCCCGGTCTCCTGCCAGTGGGAGTTCACTTAGGAGCACTAGGATAGGTAGACATGGACCCATGGAAAAGTAAGGAAGAGGGAAGCGCCATGGCGATGAAGACTGGACAGACTCACCTTCCGTTTGTTAATAAATGACAGTTAGAACTCAATCACTGTTCTATTTGTGACTTTTTACTGTAGCTGAACAGGGAATGCAAATGTTGGTGTGTACACTGAAGATTTGGGAATAGGAAGAGTATGCAGGTTTGACTGGGAGGATTTCTATTGATTATTGGATGGAACTATTGCATAGGAGCATAAGAGCATAAGAAATAGGAGCAGGAGTAGGCCATACGGCCCCTCGAGCCTGCTCCACCATTCAGTAAGATCATGGCTGATCTTTGACCTCAACTCCACTTTCCCGCCCAATCCACATATCCCTTGATTCCCCGAGAGACCAAAAATCTATCGATCTCAGCCTTGAATATATTCAACGATTCAGCATCCACATCCCTCTGGGGTAGAGAATGCCAAAGATTCACAACCCTCTGAGTGAAGAAATTTCTCATCTCAATCCTAATTGGCCGACCCCTTCTCTAGAGACTATGCCCCCTAATTCTAGACTCTCCAGCCAGGGGAAACAGCCTCTCAGCATCTACCCTGTCAAGCCTTCTCAGAATCTTATATGTTTCAATCCGATCACCTCTCATTCTTCTAAACTCCAGAGAGTATAGGCCATTCTACTCAATCTCTCTTCATAGGACAACCCTCTCATCCCAGGAATCAATCTAGTGAACCTTCGTTACACTCCCTCTAAGGCAAGTATATCCTTCCTTAGGTACGGAGAGCAATACTGTACACAGTACTCCAGGTGTGGTCTCGTCAAAGCCCTGTCGAGGATAGAGGGAGGATTCCTGTCCTTTGATAATGGCTATCTGAAGAGAACTAGACAAATATCTTCAGTAGTTGTCAAGGGGGCTTTTCATCTGTCTCCAAATAAAACCATCTCGCAAAGAGGGTGGGGAGGAGCCACTGTACCAAGCAGTGAGTGGAAAAGAGTTACAGCATTCTGCAATAATTTCTGGAGCTATAAAGCTATTTTTAATCAAAAAGGCCAAAAACAAAAACCTTTTTTTGACAGGAGAAGCCTGTCCATTTAAGACAGATAGGAGACCATTTGTAATTCCGGCCCAAGACAGGCGTGAAGTCGGCAGTGTGTCTGCGGCACTTGCCCAGAGCCACCGTTGGGAGGCCCGAACCACTTTGAGGTTTGGGTCTCAATTGAATTTAACCGGCAAGCTGCGGGGGCCAAACGGGCGCTCGCCACTGCAGCTCGCCACTTTTGGCCTCTGCCAGCTACCGCACGGAGCCAGTTGGCAGGTTGGGAATGTTGGGAGGAGGAAAAGTTTGTGGGCAGGGGCGAGGGGGGCAGAATGGGCCGACAGTGGGCCACTGTAGTTTTGCGGGGCCTGGAAGAGCACTCCTGTGGTCCCACAAAAATTCCCCCCCAAATAATTTCCCAGGCGTTTTTGATCCTTTTAAAGGGCTGTTTAAATATGCAAATCAGCTGGCATAGGACCCCAATTTGCATATTTAAACAGCCTCCCGCCTGTTTTGGGTGTGGGGTGCCCTATTTAAAGGCCTGTCTGAAACCTGATTTAGGTAGGCCTTGGGCATCACTATAATAACAGTTACTATAACAACAACAGCAATCTATTACTATAGTAACAGCAGCCATTTACTACTGTAATTTAGACTCTGTGGATAGCTAACTGTCCGGCTGGATTTAGTAGCATGAAGGCCAAGCACTCGTGATTCAGTTCTAATATACATAAAATAAAAGTAAGAAATTGAGATAAATTTTGCAAGGCGAGTTCTCCATACTAAGAGAAATTGTTTACCGCACGAATTCAGGT
Source organism: Squalus acanthias (assembly GCA_030390025.1). Taxonomy (NCBI): domain Eukaryota; kingdom Metazoa; phylum Chordata; class Chondrichthyes; order Squaliformes; family Squalidae; genus Squalus; species Squalus acanthias. The sequence continues at coordinate 11,313,325 of CM059430.1, forward strand.
GCGACACCAGTGGCAGCAACGACAGTGGCTGAAACGAATGCACCAGAGGAACCACGCGAATTTAGACCTCTTGCATCATCAGGACCCGACCGACTCACTGGAGGTGCCAGTCCCCGAGAGACAGTGTGTCGGTCCTGAAGAGGACGATAATGGCCCCGCAGTGTGTCTGGGAGGCTGTGAGGAGATCGGGTTGGGGGTAGGTAAGGAGATCGGGATGGCCCGGAGGGGGGGAGGGGTGAGGACATCGGGATGGAGGGAAGTGAGGAAATTGGGATGGGGGGTAAAGGAGATTGGGATGGGGAGGGTGAGGAGATCGGGATGGGGTGAGGAAATCGGGATAGGTGGGGAGTGTGAGGAGATCGGGATGGGGTGAGGAGATCGGGATAGGTGGGGGGTGAGGAAATCGGAATGGGACGGTGAGGAGATTGGGATGGTGGGGGGTGAGGAGATCAGGATGGTGGGGGGGTGAGGAGATTGGGATGGGTGGGGTTGGGTGTGGAATTTGAGGTGGGGAGGGGAGGAGATCGGAAGGCAGGGGTGAGGAGATTGGGATGGGGGAGGGGAGAAGATTGGAATGGGAGGGTGAGGCGATCAGGATGGGGGAGGGGGAAGAGTTCGGGATTGGGACGGTGAGGAGATCGGGACGGGGAGGGGGAGGAGATCGAGATGAGGGAGGGGGAGGAGATCGGGATGCGGAGGGGGAGGAGATCGGGATGGGGAGGGGGAGGAGATCGGGATGGGGAGGGGGAGGAGATCGGGATGGGGAGGGGGAGGAGATCGGGATGGGGAGGGGGAGGAGATCGGGATGGGGAGGGGGAGGAGATCGGGATGGGGAGGGGGAGGAGATCGGGATGGGGAGGGGGAGGAGATCGGGATGGGGAGGGGAGGAGATCGGGATGGGGAGGGGGAGGAGATCGGGATGGGGAGGGGGAGGAGATTGGGATGGGGAGGGGGAGGAGATCGGGATGGGGAGGGGGAGGAGATCGGGATGGGGAGGGGGAGGAGATTGGGATGGGGAGGATGAGGAGATCGAGATGGGGAGGATGAGGAGATCGGGATGGGGGAGGGGAGGAGATCAAGATGGGGGAGGGTGAGGAGATCGGGATGGGGAGGATGAGGAGATCGGGATGGGGGAGGGTGAGGAGATCGGGATGGGGGAGGGTGAGGAGATCGGGATGGGGGAGGGTGAGGAGATCGAGATGGGGAGGATGAGGAGATCGGGATGGGGGAGGGTGAGGAGATCGGGATGGGGAGGGTGAGGAGATCGGGATGGGGAGGATGAGGAGATCGGGATGGGGAGGGTGAGGAGATCGGGATGGGGGAGGGTGAGGAGATCGGGATGGGGGAGGGTGAGGAGATCGGGATGGGGACGGGTGAGGAGATCGGGATGGGGGAGGGGAGGAGATCAAGATGGGGGAGGGGAGGAGATCAGGATGGGGGAGGGTGAGGAGATCGGGATGGGGAGGGTGAGGAGATCGGGATGGGGGAGGGTGAGGAGATCGGAATGGGGGAGGGTGAGGAAATTGGGATGGGGAGGGGGAGGAGATCGGGATGGGGGAGGGGGAGGAGATCAGGATGGGGGAGGGGTTGCGAGCAGTGGCCAGCAGCAGCCCGCAGTTACCATGTGGAGCCAGGAGAAGCAATCTGTGAAGATTTAAGAGAGCAATGACTTTTATGCCGGTAGTACCTTGTGGCTGTTACTTTTTAAAATTTGATAGACCTTTTCCATTTTGGTTGCCCAATTTTCAGGCTACTACAAGTTTGACATCAACAACAATAAATGATTCAGTTCTCAGCTCAGCTGCTGGATGTCCCTACCAGTGACAAACGTCAGACTCTCTGACTCATTTTCCCCTTTCCTGTCATGAAACAAAAGAATGTTGACACCAGTGGTTATGAAGAAGTCATCCCTCTTTAAAGGGGGGGGGTGGTGGGCAGGAAAAAAAAGAGGAGATTTGGAAGAAAATTTAAAATGTAAGCTTTGAGTGATCATCGCAGTTATTCTGTTTGCTACTTTTAACCCTGTTTCATATCAGTCATTAAATATCTTTAAACGTCAAGTTGCTTTTCTGGCTTGGCAGTATATTTTTATGGCAAAATAACTAGAAGGCACTATTATAAATGTCCCGCGAGGAGAAGAAGAGATAGGATATTTACTTAAGACAAACCTCTTAGTTCACTAATAAGGTTAACATTGTCATATTTGATGAATGGGAGCAGAAATGTTAACTTCAAAGTTCAGAGGATTGGGTTACTCTGTAAGCAAGGTGGTACTCTCTCTGTGTAGCTCCCAGCTCCCTTTTTATAATCTTCCACTCTTGTTCAGTAAAAAAAATGCTTTGGATAGTAGCCAAAACAGTGCTTTTTCTTGGGCATCATATCCAATTTATATGTTTACCAAGGAGACTGGAATCCCTTTCCCAAGAGGAGGTGGTGCTTTCATGTGGGAAGTCTAGTACTGGCAAACAAGGTCCAGTTCCCTCCTCCTCTTATCTAAAAGTGCTGAGTTGCGTGCAAGCTTTGTACTCATTCATTGATCTGAGCTGATCAAACTGCCCTCCAGTACTCCAAGGTAAAACCCAAAAGTCTATTAAAACGGCCACATAACTCTTACTCATTAGACTATTGTTTTTGCAATTTTCAAAGCCGGGCCACAATGGGAAATCTTCAAAGCATTGCTTTGATGTTGGCATTAGTTTTTATCTCACAAAAACTGGCTCCAAAAAGAAGGGGATAAAAAAGTTTTTATCTGTGAACTTAATTTCACAATTAATGTCCTGGAAGCGAATTACTTGAGATGAGATTTTGCTTCTAATAATTAAATATGATTAAGGGCATTTACCCTCCACAGCGCTGAGAACAGCAAGCCTGTGAAATATTCCAGAAATGTTGTATCCTTACGCATCTTCAGTGCATGAAAGTCAAACAGCTGTTTGAAAACCGCAGTTAAAGTTGGAGTGTTCAAAAGGTTCCAGGTTTGATTCTTGGACGGAGCTGAGCTGATCTTAGCTGGGGCAGCAATTAGACGCTAAAAATGGCTTCACCCCTGACTTCTTTGGAAAGGAAAACCAGCAGGGTACACAATGGGCAGCCAATCCATTACTGCCTGTTTTATGCCTCCACTGAAGTTGAATTTTACCCCCCTTGCGTTTCAAAAAAATATCCAAGTACTCAAAGTATGAAATCTTAACCCAAAGCGGGAAGTCAAAAATGCGAAACATTAAGAATAATAGAACATTGACTCTTATAGATGGCACAAACCTTTTTGTATCCCCATGACATGAGTTGGACTAATAAAAACTTTGTTGTAATAAACGTTCATCAATCGAAGATATTCAAGGTTTTGCAGTAATGGTTGGGTTCAGGAACATATGCTGATTTAATTAACTTTTACCTTTGGGTTCCTGTCAATCACAGAACCAAGGGTGAAAAACAGAGATCAGCAACATAAGTACATAAACCACACATGCTTAACATGGACCCCTGCCATGACTATTTAAACATCTCCACAATGGATGACTTGGCTACCATTTTTTAAATTTGCATTGTACGTTAATTAGTTGCTCCCAGACATGTTGAAAGAAAAATCTTGAAACAACTGCAGGACCTTGCAGGTTTCGGTGAATATCAGGTCATCCTTTTTCTGCTTTCCTTCAGTGTCTGCACTTTAACACCCTTGAGAATTACATCTTTTAAACAATTTCCTTATCAAGAGACTCTTTTTTATTTTTGTTTTTAAATGGCTGCTTTGACGAAAACTGTAATTCCAGCCCAAACAAATTGCTAGTTGTAAAAAGAATTTACTAGGTTACACTTTGCCACAGATCAAACATTTTAGCCATGCATTTAGGGGAAACCACAAATGCTGTTAAATGCTTTCATTTTGTAAAATGCAAAAAAAAAACAGAGATTCCTGTGGAAGTCAAGCAGTGATGTGGTTTAGTTTAGTACAGTCATGAAGATCTCTTCACAATCCATACCAATTTAAATAGAAGAGCCTGACATAACTTTGTTATATTTAGTAACTAACAGAAATCACTTTTATAAGAAGAAATGTTCATTTTTAAACTCTGCTTGGTCCCGACTTCAACCATAGCATTTCCTATTGTAGCTTCTTGCCTTTTTCTGACCCCATCTCATAGTGTTTACTTTCTTTGTAATGTGCCCAAGCCAAAATATAGCAACAGGCTTACCGCCAATTTCATTTGCTGACTCATAAATTAGCAAGCAATGTTAAAAGTAGATGGCGATGCCAGGCGTGGTCTCTTCAGCTTGGAGAGAAAACTGAGAATTGAAAGGTCACGATCTAATTCATTCCAGTTTTTCATAAGCCTAGAAAACTATTCCAGTCCCTTCCAAATAGCATTCACCTCGTTCCATACGCCAGTAAACTGTCATGGAAATTCTGACTCTGCCCTAACTGTGAAGGCCTGCAGGTGGAAGTGCATTTACTCAGGGGGAAAAAAATGTCTAGTGACAGCGTGACTCACCTCAGAGTCTATTCACACCTTCTTGTGTCAGCCTTGGCTCAGTGACAGCACTCTCACTCCTGTCAGAAGTTAATGGCCTAGAAATTCGCGTGGCCGGCTTGCCGCGGGGGTAAGGATCGCGCGCGCTCTTACCCACCGCGCCTGCCGTTGTGTTTTGGGCCCACAGGAACTTCGGGTCCTGGGCCTCTCCCTAGTGCCGGCGCGCAGTGCTTGCGTGTTCCAGGGGCGCAGTTAGTGCGATGCGAGCCCTAGGATCACGTGGGCCATGGAGAGCCAATGGCAGCAGACCATCTTTCATTCATAGATTTGACAGGAGACCTGTCAAATCTGTGAATTGAAATCGGCCCCAAAAGAACAGCTAAACCTCAAATAATTTTTTTTTTAAAACCATCACATTTATTAAATAACTATAGTTAAATAAATTAACCACTTTAAACAAAAATTTAAATTTTTGAAAAAATTAAAATACTTTTTAAAAGTTATAAAAATAAACTTACCTTTCTTTAAAGTATCTAAAAAAGATAAACCTGTTGAAAAAAAATTAAAATTATACTTAATTAACTACTTACGTTGTTCAAAAGGGGTCTTACGCCTCCTTTTTTACTAGCGTAGAATCTTCCATACTTACCCTCGCGTTGAAACCTGAAAAAAAATCTAAGTGTGCTGCGTGCGCGCAGCCTCTAGCGCGCACGCGGTTCACCTAGGAACTGCCCCCTTCACCATATCGGAAGTGCCGGTTTCCCGCGCATGCGCAGTGCATGCAGGAAACCGGCACTTCGGGAATGAATACGGGTGAGTACGCACTGAGTACTCACCCGAGAACGGCCGAATTTTTGGGCCAATGGGTTCAAGCCCCGTTCCAAAGATTAGATCACACAATCTAGGCCGACACTTCAGTGCAGTACTGAAGAAGTGCTACATTGTCAGAGGCTCTTAATCACAATTTTAATTCACAATCTTAATTCACAAATCATTAAAATCTAGTGGACAGATACAAAAAATAATCAAAAAGGCTAATGGAATGTTCGAATCCGGCCTCGGGTGACTGTCTGTGTGGAGTTTGCACATTCTCCCCGTGTTTGCGTGGGTTTCCTCCGGGTGCTCCGGTTTCCTCCCACAGTCCAAAGATGTGCGGGTTAGGTTGATTTGGCTATGATAAATTGACCCTTCGTGTTAGGGGAATTAAATACGTGGGGTTACGGGGATAGGGTGGGATATGTGTCGGTGCAGGCTCGATGGGCCGAAATGGCCTCTATCTGCACTGTGGGGATTCTGTGATTCTGTGATTCTGTGAATGTTGGTCTTTATCTCAAGGTGGCTGGACTACAATAGGGAGGAAGTTAAGCTCCAGTTGTACAGGGCCTTGGTCAGACCCCATCTGGAGTCACTGCGTTCAGTTCTGGGCACAGCGCCTTAGGAAGGATATATTGGCCTTGAAGAGGGTACAGCGCAGATTCACCAGAATGATACCAGGGCTTAAAGGGTTAAATTATGAGCACAGGTTGCATAAACCTGGCTTGTATTCCTTTGAGCTTAGAAGGTTGAGGGGGGATCTGATTGAGGTGTTTAAAATGGCAAAAGGATTCGATATAGTAGATACAGAGAAACTATTTCCTGTGATGGGAAATCCCAGAACAAGGGGGCACAATCATAAAATTAGGGGGTGATTTTGCTAGCCCTGGGGAGGTGGGTAAGGAGGTGGGACTGCCGGGAAAATGGCTGAATCTGGGGGCGGGTACCCATCCCGCCCCCAACCCGCCTCCATGCCATCTTCCCAGGAGGCGGGTACCCGACCCGTGCCAGGTCCCATCTCCTCGAGGCGGGAAGTTGGATTAGTGCCAATTAACTGCCTGTTAACAGGCAGTTTTTTTTGAGAATCCCTATTTTCAGCCCTGAAGTGTGGGCTTCCCGACGGCTCCGAACCTCTCCAGGGTCAGCGAGGCGGGCCGTCGGTCTACAGGGGTCAGAGGGGCCGAGGTGTCCAGGGTGCAGCTGAGTGATGGGTGCTTGTGTGCAGAGGTAAGTGTGTGAGGTGAGTGTAAAGTGTTTTAATAAGTTTTACTTACCTTTACTTCTTCCTGCAGGCTTCAACCCTTCAGGTATCTGGAGTCCCGCTTCTCACCGGCACAGAAAGCAGAATGGCCGCTGAACTGTCAAAAGCTGCAGCCTCTGCTTTCTGCTCAGGAGAGATCTCTAACTGAGCCTGAGTGGAAGGGCTCAACCTTAGAGGACAGATTGTCAGTGTTTGACAGCTTCACAGAGCCCGCAAATGCTGACATTTCATCTGTCAAAAACTCTTGACAGATGAAACGTCACTCGCTGACGTCACCTGTAACGGCCTTTCCCTTAATTGGCCTGCTAAGCCCGCTGGGCGGGCTTAACAAGGTCAATCAAGGGAAAATAGCATGGGTTGGCCACAAGTCGATGGAGGCGGGACTAAAATCCAACAAATGGGAGTCCCACCTCCAAAAGCTCCCCATTGAGAAAATCCAGCCCTTAGAGCTAGGCAGGTGTGTTGCTTTCCCACTTGCAGGCCCACCTAAAAATTGCATTCGCAGGCCTTGGGCATCCAAGGGGTGACCAAGGTGCCCCCACAATTTTCAACTGTCGACCATGCACTTTTCAAGCGAGAAATGGGTAGGCGCCACAGTGGTCTTTTGCTAACACTAAGGGGGAGAAATTCAGTATCGCCCCATTTGGGGCGCAATTATCGGCCGGGCGCAAAGATTAGCGCCTGGCGCTAATTATCGCCACCGACTGCAAACTTGACTTTTATCGCCCCTGGAGGTGATTGGAGCGCTAAATCGGGTGCTTCACACCTGTCTTAAGGCGCAAAGGCCGAGGAGCGAGGCGCTACCTCAGAGCGCTGGCGAAGCTCATGTGATGTCAGTCAGCAATGGAACACACACACAATGGCACCGGCCAGTTCTTAAAGGAGATGGTTGATCTTGCTTTCCATCCACATCCTGCTCATTGCAGCCTTGAATCTCTGCCTGGAGAGACCTGCACATCAAATCTGCTGGAAAGAACAATGGAGAGTACCAGGGAAAGAGCTTAGAGTGCAGCCCCCACAATCTCTTCTAAATCGATACAAGGAATGGCAAATCAAAATGAACCTGCAAAGTGCTGCTCAGTACCCAAAACTCCTTCACACAGCCTTGAAGCTCTCCAGAAGTCTCTCTCTCTCTCTCTCTCAGAATGCGTGGTTCAAAAATGGCACCAACAATGAAAGGCAGGAAGCAGTCGCCTTTAAATAGCGCTCCCCCAGTCCCTTCATGACTGCAATTCGCTCCCCTCAACCTGTCGTTGCTAGCGTCAGGCAATAAGGCAGGGGGCGCCACTAAATATCTGCTCCGGGGCGATACCGGGGTGTTGCGCACTCGACTGACGTCACGATCTGCCGGCGCAGGAGATCGTGGCGGTAGTGTTTAGCGCCGCCGCAAAATGTCCAGTTAATTTCGCGAGCGGCGCAAACATCGCCGCGCCTGGGCGCTAGATGCTTTGCGCCCCATTAGCGCCCTCTTAAGGCGCTAACGGGAGGTGCAACCAACTGAATTTTTCCCCCTAAGCATTTAAAGATTAAGGGGGAAAAATTCAGTTGGTTGCGCCTCCCGTTAGCGCCTTAAGAGGGTGCTAATGGGGCGCAAAGCAACTAGCGCCTGGGCGCAGCGATGTTTGCGCCGCTCGCGAACTTAACTAGACATTTTGCGGCGGCGCTAAACACTACCGCCACGATCTCCTGCGCCGGCAGATCGTGACGTCAGTCGAGTGCGCAACGCCCCGGTATCGCCCCAGAGCGGATATTGAGTGGCGCCCCCTGCCTTACCGCCTGACGCTAGCAACGACAGGTTGAGGGGAGTGTTCTGCAGTCAGGAAGGGAAAGGGGGAGCGCTATTTAAAGGTGACCGCTTCCTGCCTTTTATTGTTGGTGCCATTTTTGAACTACGCATTCTGAGAGAGAGAGAGAGAGACTTCTGGAGAGATTCAACGTTGTGTGAAGGAGTTTTGGGTACTGAGCAGCACTTTGCAGGTTCATTTTGATTTGCCATTCCTTGTATCGATTTAGAAAAGACTGTGGGGGCTGCACTCTGAGCTCTTTGCCTGGTACTCTCCATTGTTCTTTCCAGCAGATTTGATGTGCAGGTCTCTCCAGGCCGAGATTCAAGGCTGCAATGAGTAGGATGTGGATGGAAAGCAAGATTAACCATCCCCTTTAAGAACTGGCCCGTGCCATTGTGTGTGTGCTCCATTGCTGACTGACATTACATGAGCTTCGCCAGCGCTCTGAGGTAGCACCTCGCTCCTCGGCCTTTGTGCCTTAAGACAGGTGTGAAGCGCCTGATTTAGTGCTCCAATCACCTCCAGGGGCGATAAAAGTCAAGTTTGCAGTCGGTGGCGATAATTAGCGCCAGGCACTAATCTTTGCGCCCGGCCGATAATTGCGCCCCAAATGGGACGATACTGAATTTCTCCCCCTAAGTTTAAAGTGTCTCCCCCATTCCCCAGAGACGTTTTAATAGTGTGCTTCTTCACATTACTTGCAATTATACTACAACTGGTGTAAAGCCAAAATGGTCTCAGGAAGTTTAGAGAAATCACCATTTTATGAACTCTTAAGCAAGATTTATGAAAAGGTTACATTGGTATATGTTCAGGTCTGGTCTGGTCCAGTTCTGGACTCCATATTACAAGCAGGATATAGAGAAACTGGAGAATGTTCAAAAAAGATTTACAAGGATGATACCAGAACTGAGAGGTTATATCTATCAGGAAAGATTGAATAGGCTGGGGCTCAAAAGAGAAGGCTGACCTGAGCGATGACCTGATAGAGGTCTTTAAAATTATGAAGGGGTTCGATAAAGTAGACAAAGAGAATGGCCTAGGAATTGGGCCACTTACCGCCACCCGTTTGCGCCGCTGTGTTGGCAAAAAATGGCGGCTGTCACTCTAGCACTCTTCTCGTGCAACAGCGACTTAATGTCACCTCTGCAAACTTCGACCTTAGCGCAGAGTTCAGCACTGGGTCCTAAGCTCGCTCTGCAAAAAGAGCATTCAGCAGACTGACAGAGACGCTATCAGCACCTCTTAAAAAGACACACATCTTTCAGATAAGTTTGCATTTAAGCTTCTGGACTAGATTTTTTTAATTTTATTGAAGTAGTGGCTTGGTGCAATACATGTTAAAAGATTTTTACAAGGGCAGGGACTGCTGCTGGACGCTTGCAAGGCCTCGGATGGTAAAGAAAGGCTTCTGAGAAGACAGAAAATGCTGGAAATACTCAGCTGGTCAGGCAGCATCCATGGAGAGAGTAACAGAGTTCACGGGCTGGATTTTACTCACTGAGACGAGTTGGGGGCAGGACTGCTGCCTTCTGGGTTCTAGTCCCACCCCCAGCGATGTCCGACGCACAGACGCTATTTTCCCCTGATTGGCCTTGTTAAGCCCACCCTGTGGGCTTGCTGGCCAATTAAGGGAAAGCCAGTGTCAGATGACGTCAGTTGATGACACTTCATCTGCCGGTTTTCTTAAAGGCACATGAACCATAAATTTTTGACAGATGATTTGACAGTGTTTGACAGCATTGAGGTGCTGTCAAATACTGGCAATCACTGTACACAGATGAGCCCTTTCACCCAGGCTCTCCAATGACTCTCTCCTTAGGATAAAACAGATGGCAGCTGCAGGTGAGGGCACAGAAGCGATCTGTCACTTCTCCCATTGAGGTGAGGCCACACAAACACTTCAAAGCTTGTCACCTACAGAAAAATCTAAACACATTAAAAATGACTTTCCCAACATTTCCTTACCTCTGATACTCACCAGTGTCCAGCATCCTTCACACCACTTCTGCAGCTGTCATCTGTACACCAACAGTACAACAGACCCACGGCATGCCTCACTTACCCTGGCGGGGTTCCCCGATGTCGGGAAGCCCGCAGCAGAAGTCGCAAAATGGGAAAAAGCCTCTTAACTGCCTGTAAACTATCTGTTAACAGGCAGTTAAGTGGCTATAATCCTCATCCCGCCTCTAGGAGTCGGGTCCCTGCGCAAATTGGGGACCCGACTCCCGGGAGGATTGTTTGGAGGCGGGTTGGGAGCGGGTTCAGAACCCGCTCCCATTCTTTTTGATTTTACCAGCAGTCCCGCCTCCAAACCCGCCTCCTCAGGGCTGGTAAAATCCAGCCCGGCACGTCTCAGGTCAAGATGCTTTTATTTCAGATTTACAGCATCTGCTCGCAGAGGGAAGAGGAAGATGTAGAAGAGGAAGACGCAGAAGAGAAGGAAGCAGAAGAGGAGGAAGCAGTAGAGGAGGAAATAGAGGTGGAGGAAGCAGAAGGAAGGATGTAACCCAGACAGCCCCTTTCTGGCTGGGATATCGGGGATGGAATCATCCGGCTGCTGTACCAGTGACCACAACCCCAATTCCCATTTCTATATTTGTCCCACACCTTACCTTCCCTCTGTCACTGACCATCACAGCGTCCTCTTGGCCACAATGTTGAAATAAAAGCCACCACAAAGCAAACTTTCCAATCCAACTTTATACATCTATCCATCCAATATGACATCAAGAAATCAACTCATCACCCTTCTGCAGTCCATTAGTGACTGTCTTTTGTGTGTCTTTGCCTATCCTAGTGATGTCACGCAGTGCTACCCCAGTGGTGGTAGCATGACTGGTGGAAGGCTGCTGACTTTCAGTGGGGGACACTGCAAATGGCCTTGCTGGTCGACCTTGAGGAGCTGGTGGCTGGGAGTGTCAAATCGAATGACGGTGTTTCTTCTTCTTCTTCACTCTCCTCTCCCTCTTCTTAGTCAACCACTGGCTGGGCAGGCTGCATTTCTTGGGTGTGTGAAATGAGGAAGGCACAAGGGTGAAGTTGTGGTGAGGGGAGGGTGGGAAACAAGAGGTGTATGTGAGAAGGAACATAATGTATGAGAATACCAGCATCTTGTATGCTTTCTGCCCCACTGCTGGCCAAGGGCTCAGCCATGCCCCTGCCAAGAGTGGTCTCCTCCAAGGGGGTGAGGTGATGCTAGGAATGGGAGGTGTGCCTTGTGTTTGGTACAGATTGTTGGTAGGTGAGTGATTGGATGGGGGGGGAGTCATGCATTGAGCAGTGTGTCATACAGTTGGTAGGAGACGGCTCTTGAAGATGCATTCACTGACTTTGACCACTGGTCTGAGGTTATTAAGCTTCTTTGGGCACTGGAGACAGGTCGTGGGGGTGACACTGCTGGCAGTGATGGCCTCGGTGATGTACTCCCACATCATTCTTTCTGGAGGGCCTCCTGGCCCCTGTGGGTAGAGGACTTCTCATGCAGTGTTGACCCCTGCACAAAGCTGGAGTGCTGCAAGTGAGACCCTGGCTGCCCCTTCCTTGGGTTTCTGAGCCATTTGTTAGTGCTGAAGTACTTTTCCCATTTTTTTAGGTGCAGAAGGAAATTCAGCTTGACTCACATTTGGGAATTTTTTTTAATGTTAATTTTTTTTTCATAAGGCAGTTGAGCTGTAAGGGCTAAAAACTACATATTTTTACATGATTTTTATTTTTTTCATTTCAGAAGGCATTGCCCCTTTAAGAGACTGACACTGCTGTCTGAAACAGCCTCGCTTTCAGAGCAGGCTGTTCTAGCTGCAATCACGCTTCGGACACGCTATATTGGGGCCTGCTGACAGGACCAACACCACCAGGACGGCGTTGCATGGTGAGTTTAGCGCTGGGCTAATGTTAATTGGTCCCCAGTGCCAATTTTTCGGTCCTGCCAGCGCCACCATTTTCCGCCGCCATTTACACCCGCCGGCGGTGGCAGCTTTTGTGGCATTCACGAATTTCTGGGCCAGTATGTTTCCACTTGTGGGGGGAGTCCAAAACCAGGGGCCATAAATTTAAGATAGTCACTAATAAATCCAATAAGGAATTCAAGAGTAACATCTTTACGCAGAGAGTGGTTAGAATGTGCAACTTGCTACCACATGGAGTAGTTGAGGTGAACAGCGTAGATGCATTTAAGGGGATGCTTGTTAAGTGCATGAGGGAGAAAGGAATAGCAGGATATGTAAATAGGGTGAGATGAAGTAAGGTGTGAGTAGGCTTAGACCTGTTGGGCCAAATAGCCTGTTTCTGTGCTATAGATTCTATGTAATTCTATGTGAAACGTAGAAAGAATTAAAGTTCATTCAACGTTCTAATTTTTTCCTTATGCCTCAGTGGACACTTTTTCTACGTTAAAGGCTGTATATAGTTGCAAGTTGTTGTTACCGTTGTAATATGGTCCATTCTTAAATAATCAGAAGTCAACAGTCCAGGTGATCCTCCTATCTGAACTGTTATGAGCGCTGGACTCTTATGCCCAATGCTTATAAACCAGCATACTGCAGTGTCCGTGCACGTTTAAAATTTGGTATGCATCAAGTAATAATGGCTATTTTCCAAATTTCAGATCCAGCAGATATCTCATCCTTAGACGGCTTAGCATCTTTCATTTGGCTTGAAACTTCCACCTTATACTACGTAATGTCTGCTGCAGCTCCTGCTCCTTCCAGATCCACATCGTCACTCCTGGTGCATTAAACCTCCAACAATCTTCACACAAAGTGCAGTTCCATCAGTATCAGTAAGTATTTCCTGCACTAATCTTTGCGCAATTTAAATGGAGCCAACCTTTTCACAAGAGTAACCAGTTTTGGACAAATGAATTATTTACTACGTTGAGACAGAAGTTCAACCAGTGGTTCACGTGGAAAGTTGCTGAAAGACTCTTCATCATTTTCATATACAAATTGCATTAATACAAAAAGCATCCCAGTTTCTAAAGCCCATTTTAGGGACAAACTACCCGAGCTGTCGCTCCTCCGATTGACACTATCCAAAATGTTCCACGCAAGCAAATATTCTAAGTATGTTGCATGCATGTATTGACCATTTTTCTGCAAGGTCACCAAGAACTAAGGACAAAACTAATCCTTGCACCACCCACCATTTCCTTTTTAAACATTTTTTTTACGATTTAGGAACATAGGAACAGGAGTAAGTCATTCAGCCCCTCAAGCCTGATCCGCCATTCAATGAGATCAGGGCTGATCTGTATCACAACTCCATCCACCCTCCTTGGCTCCATATCCCTTAATACCCTTGGCTGGCAAAAATCTATAGATCTCGGGGGAAAAATTCAGTTGGTTGCGCCTCCCGTTAGCGCCTTAAGAGGGCGCTAATGGGGCGCAAAGCATCTAGCGCCCAGGCGCGGCGAAGTTTGCGCCGCTCGCGAAATTAACTAGACATTTTGCGGTGGCGCTAAACACTACCGCCACGATCTCCTGCGCCGGCAGATCATGACGTCACTCGAGTGTGCAACACCCCGGTATCGCCCCGGAGCGGATATTGAGTGGCGCCCCCTGCCTTACCGCCTGACGCTAGCAACGACAGGTTGAGGGGAGCGTTCTGCAGTCATGAAGGGAAAGGGGGAGCGCTATTTAAAGGTGACCGCTTCCTGCCTTTTATTGTTGGTGCCATTTTTGAACTACGCATTCTGAGAGAGAGAGGGAGAGACTTCTGGAGAGATTCAACGTTGTGTGAAGGAGTTTTGGGTACTGAGCAGCACTTTGCAGGTTCATTTTGATTTGCCATTCCTTGTATCGATTTAGCAGAGACTGTGGGGGCTGCACTCTGAGCTCTTTGCCTGGTACTCTCCATTGTTCTTTCCAGCACATTTGATGTGCAAGTCTCTCCAGGCCGAGATTCAAGGCTGCAATGAACAGGATGTGGATGGAAAGCAAGATTAACCATCCCCTTTAAGAACTGGCCCGTGCCATTGTGTGTGTGTTCCACTGCTGACTGACATTACATGAGCTTCGCCAGCGCTCTGAGTTAGCGCCTCGCTCCTCGGCCTTTGCGCCTTAAGACAGGTGTGAAGCGCCTGATTTAGCGCTCCAATCACCTCAGGGGTCGATAAAAGTGAAGTTTCCAGTCAGTGGCGATAATTAGCGCCAGGCGCTAATTTTGCGCCCGGATGATATTTGCGCCCCAAACGGGGCGCGACTGAATTTTTCCCCCCTCAGATATAAAATTATTAATTGAGCGAGTATCTACTATTGTTTGTGGGAGAGAGTTCCACACTTCTATCACCCTTTACGTGAAGATGTGTTTTCTCTCCTGAATGGTGGGGCTCTGATTTTAAGATTATGTCCCCTTGTCCCCTTGGCTCCCCACCAGTGGAAAAAGTTTCTCTCTAAAAGTTACTTCTTTCAGCTGCCTCAATACCATGCCTGAGAAGGTAGCAAGTGGCCTGCTTCCAGTGTTCTCCCAATTCTGCTCAGTAACTGGTGGCAAGCAGCTGTGTTTAAGTTGCCAATATGCCATACCCCTGCAATGCTCCCACCTTGCCTCAACTCTGCCTCCAAGCACAGGCACAACTTGGAGCAGCAACTGAGCAGGTCTGAGACTGAACCAGGGACTAATTGGGCCCAAAGGCCCCGTAAGGAACATTGTAGGAGATCCATTAGTAATTCTTTTTAAACTATAACTGGCAGAATGGTTGATATGAGGAATTTGCTATGTGGGGAGTCAGGGGGTGAATTGTTATCCTCCCAGTCCACAGCACCACAGTAACTATCATGATACACTTCCCACCGCAGTCAGCTCCAACCAGGGAGAAAACTGGACCGTTGATGATGTAGGACAATTTGAGAAATATACAGGATGATCCTGGATAATTAAGGGTTACTTGGACCTTTGAAAACACAGAAGATATCCCATGAGGAACTGCAGTCTGTTAGCCTAATTATAAAAGAAAGATTTGCATTTATATAGCGCCTTTCACAGCCTCATGACATCCCAAAACTGTACTGGAGCACTGCAAAAACAGCATTGGTGTGTGCTCAAGTTCAAGTGGGTCTTGAATCCTCAAACCTTCCAACTCAGAAGCAAGAGTGCTACCAACTGAGCCACAACAACAAGTCAACATAATGGAAAAGCAACAATCACAAGTGTCTTACGTCAAGCTAGACTCATTAGTTTACAAATATATCAGACTGCTAGGCCATTCCTACAGGGAAAATGCTGAGGATTGTTGGCATTTTCAAGGTATTAAGTGCATGTGGTTTCATTTTTTAATTTTAATGTGGCTGTGTGTGCCCAGCATGTTCCAGCAGTGCTATGGCGCCTTGCTTAGATTCCTCGTGGCCCTGCAAGATGTGATGTCACGGGGCCACTTATATTGTACAAATAAATATTCCATAAGCAATCAATCATTTGTGCTTCACAGAAAGCAACGCACAAAGTGAAGAAGACAAGATTGCATGAACATCGTTCAGTACTGAGAGTGGTGGTAAGTATCAAGATGATTGATAAAGATTGCATAAATGTGGACATCAGAATTATGCAAAGTGTTTTAAGGGTGGTCCGAAGTATACTTAGGAGGTTGAGTAAGTCCACAGTGAGGCTTAGAGTTAAAAATATCTCTGGCAGCAAAATTTACTCAGTGCTAGTCATCTACACAGTTTTTGATATACTGTGCAAGTGCTTTCAGAGCAGCTTTCTGCCTTACTAGCTGAGGATTGTAACTGGGGGAAGCGAGAGGCTAGGAAAGGGAGAGATGGGATCTTCACACTGTAGATGAGTTTAACTCTACGCCTAGGTTCAATACACTGTAACTCACTGGCTCTGTACTCAAGCTGGGTAACCAGAGAATGAAAAGAGCACCAGTCGTGCTTTGTTTCATTTCCAGCAGTGGACACTCATTGCTTTCCGAGGTACAAAGGAACCCAGAAATCATGTCGAGGAATACAAATGTTCAATGCATTCGTCTGGAATTCATCTCGCCGCCATTTTAGCTGAGGTGTTAACCCGTTTAAAATAAACACCTCCATTAAAATAATAGAAAGACAAAATTCAGATGATGCATCGGCACGCTAGTATCCCGCTAGGTAATATTAGGATCCATGCAGTTCCTGCTTGACGTTCGGAGACGGAAAGAAAAACTGCAAGCTGAAATTTTAAAAAAACCAGAAACTGCTGGAAATGTACAGCAGGTTAGCCAGCATCAGGACAAGGGACAAGTAGGTTAATGTTTCGAGTGGAACTCTTCATCAGAACAGGCTGGGGGAGGCTCTTTTATAGGACTGGCCAAAACAAAGAAATGGGAGTGGAGAGCATGTAAAGGTCAAGAGTTCAAATAGGCTTGCTGCTTTTCACAAAAAACAGCAACTGTTTTGCTCAGCCCTGTAAAGTATGCTTCAGACCACCCTTAAAACACTTGGCATAATTCTGATGTCCACGCTGTAGAGGAGCTGCTCCAGATCGGTGATGCCAGTTCTGATAAGAGGTCTCAGCTGAAATGTTGACCTATCTCCAGTCTTTCAGATAGTGACCGATCTGCTGTGCCTTTACAGCATTTTCTGATGCTATAATAATCTGAGACCCATCCTTGTCTCCCCCCCCCCATTATAAATGCCCCACCTACCTTGCAATTAAATGGTTCCGATATGTTTACAGTATGAAGTTGAATTCCGGCATTAGTGGAGGCTGCTTAAGCCTGAAGCAGTACGCATCGTTTGAAATCATTTAAAGGATGTACATTACTTCAGGGTTAAACAGGCCTCTGCGCTAATCACTTCAGAGACCTAATGCTAAATGAGGTTGTTTATTTTCCTCAGCGCAGGACAATGTACATGCACTTGAGCACCAACAGCCACAAGAAAGAAATACTAAAAAAAACAGCCAATCGCCAATGAAAGATGGCTTTAACAGCTGGTTTTCGAATTACTCTCGGTAAAATCTGCACTGCTGCTGGACAGCTGAGCAACATAACTGTTCTGTGGCACCATATCAATTAGCTTCAGGACAGAATAATAGAATGCATGCAAAGTATGCTATTTCCGCTGTTATTTGGTGAAATTGAACTCAATTGGGAAGGGTTACTCTAGTCACTATGTGTAGTAACATCATTAACGCATCATGTATGAAGATCTCCTCTGGTCAGTATAGCTTGCATTTATAATATTGCCATATGTGGTAACCAGAGTGTTGCGAATTCGAGTCTGCTGTCGATACCTACCTGGGTTCAGTGGTCTCAGCCACTCTCTTAAGAGGTGTGATCACCAACATCCGCCGTAAGCAGCGCTGCCTCCTGCGTGGCCTGCCTCCCCAATGCACGGCCCATTCAAATTTTTGCGCATGCACGCTATCTACAATGGAAAAGCCAGTGAGGGGCCTGCGCGGGACCTTGCGGATGACTGCACGGCCATGAGAACATTGGTGATCACCTCCTTCTTACAGAAGTTGATTCCCACAGCCACATATCCACCGTGAGCCATGAGTGTAACAATGAAATTCCCTTGTAAACTGCACTGGATCTCCGCATCTTATGCATGTGTACTGCATGCCTGGATGAGTGCAGCTCCAACAGCACTCAAGAAGCTCGACACCGTCCAGGACAAAGCAGTCCACTTGAATGGCACCCCATCCATTCACTCCCTCCATTAGCGGCGCACCGTGTCTGCAGTGTGTACCATCTACAAGATGCACTGCAGCAACTCGCCAAGGCTTCTTCGGCAGCACCTCCCAAACCCGCGACCTCTTCCACATAGAAGGACAAGGGCAGCAGGCACATGGAAACAACACCACCTCCAAGTTCCCCTTCAAGTCACACACTATCCTGACTTGGAAATATATCGTCGTTCCTTTATCGTTGCTGGATCAAAATCCTGGAACTCCCTACCTAGCAGAACTGTCGGAGTACCTTCACCACAGGGACTGCAGCGTTCAAGAAGGCAGCTCACCACCACCTTCTCAAGGGCAGTTAGGGATGGGTAATAAATGCTGGCCTTGTCAATGATGCCCACATCCCATGAATGAATTTTAAAAACTCCTTTGATCTCTCTGAAGGTTGGCTAAGTCAGCACTAGGCGAGATGATGTTTGGTTCAATTCGTAAGCTGCTTTATTCCACAGTAGGCAAAGCATACAAAACACTAAGTAGGATAAGAGACACATGGTACAATCAGTGTAACTGTAAGTTTGTGTACTGTTACAAATGTAAAGAACACACATACATTAGCCAACTTCAGTGGATGGTCTCATTCAGCTTGAAAGCACAATCTAAGCCTGGCTCTTCAGAGCAGTACTGAGGGAGTGCTGCACTGTTGGAGGTGCCGTCTTTTGGATGAGATGTTAAACCGAGGCCCCGTCTGCCCTCTCAAGTGGACGTAAAAGATCCCATGGCACTATTTGAAGAAGAGCAGGGGAGTTCTCCTGGTATCCTGGCCAACATTGATCCCTCAGCCAACACCTAAAACAGGTAATCTGGTTATTTATTTAATTGCTGTTTGTGGGAGCTTGCTGTGTGCAAATTGGCTGCCGCATTTCCTACACTACAACAGTGACTACAGTTCAAAAGTACTTCATTGGTTGTAAAGCGCTTTGGGACGTCCTGAGGTCATGAAAGCCAGTATATAAATGCAAGTCTTTCTTTCTAATATGATTTCAGTTCAAATTAAGTGCTTCCACAGCAGGAGCCTGCCATCTGTTGATCTGTGCGACACCCGCTCTCCACCACTTATTTTTAACTCGAGAAACCTAGGTGAAGGGAAAAGACCCATAAGTGCAGGGACTCGACTAAGGTTGCAGGAGGAGATAAGATGAAATAAATCAAGAAGCAACTGATGCTAAGTTTGGGTTTAAAAGCCTGAAGATTGTAGGAGAAAGGGGAGAATGAAGTAGATAAGACATTCCGCAGTTTTGTGGGAAAGAATGAATTAGAGTAGGAGGCAGATCGATAAATAACATTTTAAAAAACTACCCATACCAGAAACAAACTCTGTCCATGAGCTCCATCTGTATATATGATAACGAATAACAGATTGTTTTAAAATAAGAGTGTGGCTGAGTGTTTTTTTGGGACTGGGACTTATGATATGCAGTGCTAAATTAACATTGGATAAATTAACTATACAGTTCTCCACCTTGCTCCTCAGATTGCAACATCTGCACGTAGGCTCGGTACCTACATGCCACGAGCACCAGGTGTTCTGTGTCAGACAGTGATTTATGCTTTCTTAGTAACTCTGTCTCTTTTGGGTCAATTTGATTTAGCTTGGAGGATTCACAGGTTGAGAGGTCACTGAAACAGAATCACTGGTGTTTTTTTTTTCATGATGCAGCGTTAAACGCTAACTTTGCATTTATGGATTTAAAAAAATTAAGAACTTCTTTAGTTTAGGTTTTCTCAAACCTCTGAACGCTGAATACTCCTGAGTAGAGTGCTTGTGATCTACTTTTACTCTTCCAACCTTTAAGACTTCCGTTTTCATCTTTAGCAAAACAGCAGATAGTTTCCGTGCCATTTGTAAAGCATCAGTGAATTCTGGCAAAGCCAGATTACATTTAGGAATTTGTACATTTTTTATATCCAGCACATGTTCGGGTATGATCTGTTAGAAGCAGGGGCTTAATTAGCTGAATGACCATTCATTGTCACATGTTGCCTTATTTTATAACACATCCAAGGCATCTAATTCCTCAATGGTGAACGGTAAATTGAAAGCTTGTCTTACCTTTTTTATGAGGCGTGCGACATCACTTTAGTTACACTGTGACAATACAATGACAGCCACGGCGCTGTCACATTCAGTGAAATATCCACTGATTTTCACTCCATTCCTCTTTAGTTTCTGATCAAGTATCATTGATTTTCTCAGATAGATTCTCTACTAGTAAACGGCAAAGAAGAAAAAAATACCAACGGCTTGCATTTATATAGATCCGATAACATAGAAAAATATTACAAGGCACTTCATAGAGGTGTAAGGAAAAGAGCAGGGGGCAAAAGCCTACTATTTACTATATACAACAACAAACCTTGCTATGTGTTTCGATGTTGTAACACATCTACAGGACCAGATTGAATTCATAAACACATAAGAAAGCATGGGATGAGAAAAGTCCATTCAGCCCATCAAATTATCTCTTTCTGTAGATCATGTACAATCTAACCTATCACAAAGTTCACCCTACCCATTTAATCTACTGAGGGACAATCTCCATAAATGCTCCCTCAGCCCCCAAGCTAATCAAGCAAACCAGCAGAATATCCATTCATCCTCACATCTACTGATCAACCTTAGCCTGATGTCCTCCATAGAACATTCCCCCCATTCAGCAGCACAAGAAACGCATGTTGAAATCACATTGATCACTGTTAGTAACAACCACATTAATCTGTTTGGGTTAGTAGACAAGGGAATTTCATTTCACTGTATTGATTACTAATATTGCGGTGAGATTTCAACTCCATTATGTCCCATGCAGCATTTGATCATCTTAGTCCATATTATGTCTGTAACCACCTATTCCATTCCCAAGATGATATGTACCTAGCTCCATTCATCTGTTAAAAAGAAAAAAAAACACTGTGAATATTGGAAATCTGGAACAAAAACACAAAATGCTGGAAATGCAGAGCAGGTTACATCTGTGAAGACAAGTATTCTGGGTGTAACACTTCATCAGAACTGGACAGTTTCAACAAAGGCTTACACCTTAAACATTAACCTGTATGTTCTCTCCTTTCATCAGCATCTTGACCATTGTTCCCATGGTTATGGTGTTATTTGAACTCCTCAGTGTGTTTGAGTCTTGGAACACTATCCACCATGTATCACCCTGTTTAGCAAGAAAAGAATAATCATTTTAATTAACTGCATTGAAACTGCTTTTCAATAGAATGAATGATTTTCACCACCATGATTTCCATTGAAACAAGATGAAATTGTATTGAAACTGGAAAGGACATTGTACATTGCAGCAACGTTTCCATGATGTTGTTTCCTCTTACGATTAGAATTTATTTCTGTACTAAATTAAACAGCCGTCTTTGAGTTGAAACTATAATGTTTCATTCCCAAGACCCCACAATTAACTCAAGCAGTCGACTGTCGACTTAAAATATCATCAGGAATTCTCTAAAGAACATTGCAGGCACTATTTGGGAGAAGGAATTTCATCATATTGTTTCCAGTAATAGTTTCACTAATGAAGTGCTCTTAGAGTTGCTTTCAGATATATTTAAAATTTAAAAAATCAGCATGCTTGAACTGGACTGCAGATTCTTGGGTTCAGTCTTTCATCAAAACAATCCTGAATAATGGTCATAGCTGAAAATGTTAACCTATCTCTCTTTTTCAGATGCTGCCTGACCTACTGTACATTTCTGTTTTTATTAGCATTCACCATTTTCCTTTCATTTCTTGTTTAGATATTTAGTAATATTCTGTAGGTGGTGCACACCTGGAAACTACTACAAAATGTTTCTATAGCTCAGTACCCTTCATGTGATTATCCTATAGGTCCAATACTGTCACATGATAGCCTTTTTCCTATGACATTCAACCTTCCCAATGGCACTAGTAAAATAATCCACTGCATTGCTCTCTCCACCTCGTACAGATTATTTGTACTGCATTTTAGGGAATACCTCCCTCTCCTTCAAGTGATTTTTTTTCTTAATTTCTACAGTGGGAGTGGAACCCACCCAATTATCGTTCCATTGAATTTAATTCCATTGAATGGATCAAAGATTGTGGGTGGGGTTTATAAAGAGGAGGCAATCCACTCTGCCAAGCTACCGCCTGGTCAGTGAAGTTGAAAAATTATCCCTAGTGTCTCTCGAACACTCCAAGGCCATTTAATGTGGAATTTTACCTGTTACGTGGCACTCTTTTCAATTGTCTTTTATCCAGTCTTCTTCCCTTTGTTCCCCTCTTCTCCTAAAGGTGCTGACTCTCACTGGGATGCAGTTCCAAAATCTTGTCCAAGTGTCCTTTCTTCATCTATGAGCCTATACAGTGGGTATTTTCAGATTAATATAGTACGGGGAAGCATCACAGCCAAGATCAATCTTGTCCTGAGCTGAAATCCACCTGCACATACTTTCCAGCAGGGGGCAGCAGTCATGTTCTTCTGTAGCTCAGAGATGCTGAGGCTAATCGGAAGGAGCCCGCTATTTGTTCTTGCTGGTGTCAGCTCACTCAGCACAGTAAAGAGAATCAAGCCTGCAACCTTCTGGTCTGAATCATTCAATACTATACCAGATAGTGCTTTTAGCCGCTGGTCATCGGAGGAGCTCCAAGTTTTTTCATATATCCCTACCATTTCAAACAGCCTAGTCACACTAGTCTATGATTTCTTCAACTCTACTGGTTCGATAGACATCCCTTGTGCCTTTTATTTTATAGATTTAAGGTTTATATCTTCATGGTGAATGGTAGCAGAGTGGTTATGTTACTGGGCTAGTAATCCAGAGGCCTTGACTAATAATTCAGAGACATGAGTTCACAATCCCATCACGGCAGCTGGGGAATTTAAATTCAATTTAATTAAATAAATCTGGAATTAAAAAGCTAGTATCAGTAATGGTGACCATGAAACTACCGGATTGTCGTAAAAACCCATCTGGTTCACTAATGTCCTTCAGGGAAGGAAATCTGCCATCCTTACCCAGTCTGGCCTATATGTGACTCCAGACCCACAGCAATGTGGTTGACTCATAACTGCCCTCTGAAATGGCCGAGCAAGCCACTCAGTTCTGGCAATTAGGGATGGGCCTTGCCAGCGATGCCCAAATCCCGTGAAGGAATTTTTAAAAAGTATGTACAATAACAAATACCTGGGAGAGATATAAGACTAATTCAATCTAAGAGATTCTGAACACTGTATGAGCTATTCACTTTTCATTCTTGTAGGTTGCGGACTCATCGGAATCCTCTTAATTGAATGACAGCCTTATAATCAGGTAACTATTAGAAAGCTGCCATCAAGGCTGTACCAAAACAGATCACATAGGCTGTCCCGACAGATAGCATATGAGCATCCTCCGTAATGAGTTTGCCGGTGTTATATAGGTTTGAGGTCTGACAAGCTACACGTTGGCTTTGAATATTGAAAGGAGAGTGGATTTGATTGAAAAGTAAGATAATAATCTGGAAATGGCACTGCAATATTCTGGAAATACACCATTCCAACCTTTCTCCAGTCACCAACATCATGGTGGTATTTCAGCGCAAGTTTCCAGAACAGGCTGTCTAATAACCCCAATGTCCTTTCAAGGCCTGGTGCCATGCTAACTGCATGTTTATACGTGGGGAGTCAGTACCTTTTGCAAGGATAAGAGTTTAATATCAAGCACTGACATATGAATAATGGCTGCAAGATGTGAGCCAAACTATTCTTCTCACGACAGCCACTGTGAGAGACTGCAGTCTTATCCAGGCAAGAAGTACATGTTTATTACCTCTGTATAAACATTTCATAAATCATTCCAATACTTTTTTGTTATCCTCAGCTAAAATCTGGATGAGATTCTGTCTACCTTCCATTGCATTTCCTCCATGCTGCCTTCCCCGTATTGGAGAGAACATCCATGTGTAATAAAAACAGAAAATGCTGGAAACCCACAGCAGGTCATTCAGTATCTGAAAGAGAAAGATAGCTTAATTGTATAGAATAGGAGGGACTCTGCTTCCGCTCAGAAACATTAACCTGGCCTTTCTCCTTCACATGCTGACTGACCTGCTGTACATTTCCATCACCCAATCCGGCCCAATTACCGTTCCATCAGTCTAATCATCTCAGCCCCAGGACATCTCTGCAGGAGTTCCTCAGGGTAGTGTCTGAGGCCAAAACATCTTTAGCTGCTTCATCAATGGCCTTCCCTCCATCATAGGGTTAGAAGTGGGGATGTTCGCTGATGATTGCACAGTGTTCAGTTCCATTCACAACTCCTCAGATAATGAAGCAGTTCGTGCCTGCCTGCCTGCAGCAAGACCTGGACGACATTCAGGCTTGGGCTGATAAGTGGCAAGTAACATTTGCACCACACAAGTGACAGGCAATGACCATCTCCAACAAGAGAGAGTCTAACCACCATCCCTTGACATTCAACGGCATTACCATCGTCGAATCCGCCACCAGCAATATCCTGGGGGTCACCATTGACCAGAAACTTAACTGGACCAGCCACATAAATACTGTGGCTACAAGAGCAGGTCAGAGGCTAGGTATTCTGCGGCGAGTGTCTCACCTCCTGACTCCTCAAAGCCTTTCCACCATCTACAATTCACAAGTAAGGAGTGTGATGGAATACTCTCCACTTGCCTGGATGAGTGCAGCTTCAACAACACTCTAGAAGCTCGACACAAGCCAGGACAAAGCAGCCCACTTGATTGGCACCCCATCCGCCACCTTAAACATTCAATCCCTCCACCACCGACGCACCATGGCTGCAGTGTGTACCATCTACAAGATGCACTGCAGCAACTCGCTAAGCCTTCTTCGACAGCACCTCCCAAACCCGCAACACTTACCACCTAGAAGGACAAGGGCAGCATGCGCATGGGAACACCACCACCTCCAAGTTCCCCTCCAAGTCACACACCATCCTTCATCGTCACTGGATCAAAATCCTGGAACTCCCTCCCTAACAGTACTATGGGAGCACCTTCACCACACGGACTGCAGCGGTTCAAGAAGGCGGCTCACCACCACCTTCGCAAGGACGATTAGGGATGGGCAATAAATGCTGGCCTTGCCAGTGACGCCCACATCCCATGATCATTTGCTGTCTTTACTTCAGATTTCTGCTATTCATTGATTTTTTTTTCTTTTTATCGCCACATCCTTTTGTGAGCGACACCCAAAAACTGTATTGCTGTTACTTACAACATGTGAATGTCCTTGGCTAGTAATAGCTCCCCTCTACCATGAACTTAATTTTCCTTTCTTCAGATGATACAAATTCTGTATGTATGTGCACCATTCCTGCACAGGCTTTAAGCCATTTATTTCACAAGGGTTATCAACTACATTAAAAATAGCACAAAGAAAGAAAAAGGAAAAAAGACTTGCATTTATATAGCGCCTTTCACGACCACCGGATGTCCCAAAGCGCTTTACAGCCGATGAAGTACTTTTTGAAATGTAGTCACTGTTGTAATGTAGGAAACGCAGCAGCCAATTTGCTTCAGGAACGTGATATAAGCGCATTAAGCATTTGTGTTTCAACCTCACTGACTGGAATTTCTGCACTATAGCATCTTCAAGATGAGCTATATATCCCATTTATCTCACTCTAGCTCTTTTTGCTTCAGACCTCCAGCTGAAGTGATTTAATTTATAATTAAATGAAACAAAATAATTATACAATAAGAGCTGTACACTCAGTTATTTATAATACTTTTAAAATAAGATGCATAGTTATATTCTGTTATGTTGTATGGTTTCCATTCTATATCTTGTATCTGTGGTGCTGCAGTAGGTTCGACACCTCTGAGACCTAGGTTTAAATCTAGCCCAGACTGCTGGAATGAAAGTCTCCTGTCTATAAAAAATTATGACTATACTTCAAACATAATTTATTGGTTGTGAAGTGCTTTGGAATTTCCTGAGGGCATCAAAGGTGTTACCTAAATGCAAACTCTTTATTTCTTTATTCCTTTGTCTGCTGGCTGTTAAGGGTCTTATGTAAATTGAGTTCCTAATGGGCATGGGCCTACAGCACCAAACTATCAATAATCCAGCACAAATTGGCAATCTATATCTCAGTGTTGTCTATGGGTCCTTGCTGTGCGCAAATTGGCTGCCATGTTTCGCTACATTGTAACAGTGACTACACTTCAAAAATACTTCATTGGCTGTGAAGTGCATTGAGACGTCCTGAAGTTGTAAAAGGGGCTATATAAATGCAAGTTCTTTCTGTCTTAAACCAGAGAGGCTAGAAAGAAAGACTTGCATTTCTATAGCGCCTTTCACAACCACCGGACGTCCCAAAGTACTTTACAGCCAATGAAGTATTTTTGAAGTGTAGTCACTGTTGTAATGTGGGAAACGCAGCAGCCAATTTGCGCACAGCAAGCTCCCACAAACAGCAATGTGATAATGACCAGATAATCTGTTTCTGTTATGTTGATTGAGGGATAAGTATTGGCCAGGACACCGGGGATAACTCCCCTGCTCTTCTTCAAAATAGTGCCATGGGATCTTTTACGTCCACCTGAGAGAGCAGACAGGACCTTGGTTTAATGTCACCTCCAACAGTGCAGCACTCCCTCAGCACTGCACTGGAGTATCAGCCTAGATTTTTGTGCTCAAGTCCCTGGAATGGGACTCGAACCCACAACCTTCTGACTCAGCCAGCGAGAGTGCTGCCTACTGAGCCACAGCTGACACTGGCTACAGGAGGACTGGTGTGGAAAACGGAAAACAATGTCACATAGATACAGTAGGGCATGCTCTTCTGAGTTTGGGGCTGTGGCACATTGTTGGGTCAGGTAGAGGAAGCTTTACTCTGTATCCTGCTCTTTTATCTCTGACCTTGACATGTTTGATGCTGATACTGGGTGCCTGAAATAAAAAGTGTTCCATTTCCTAGCACTAGATGAACACAAAATACCTATTTTTAATCTATCAGATTTCCTCCTGTTACTGTTAAATGGGCAATTCTGTATTCTATGCTTAAAGATCAATATTTCAGTAGCGTGTGTCTTGATGTTCTCTATCCTTCTGTGGCTTTGTGGAAAGAGCTGTTGTTTCAATTCCTTCTTTCTGGCTTTCATATCTATCCATTTATTCCATTTTGTTCTAGGCTGACATGTGCCTCCATGTCTTCACACTCTTTAATATCAATTCTGCAATGTTTTTTCCATATTATAATATTGTGTTTCTGCTAAAATCAGCCATACCCTGAAGAAAATAATATCCCAATTTGGTAAATATACGCAGTGGATTTTTTTTGTCAGTAGGAACTTGCTTACTACAACAACAACTTGTATTTATATAGTGCCTTTAACATAGTAGAACGTCCCAAGGCGCTTCACAGGAGTGTTACCACATAAGGCAATATTAGGGCAGATGACCAAAAGCTTGCTCAAAGAGGTAGGTTTTAAGGAGCGTCTTAAAGGAGGAGAGAGAGCTGGAGAGGCGGAGAGGTTTAGGGAGGGAATTCCAGAGCTCAGGGCCTCGGCAGCTGAAGGCACGGCCACCAATGGTTGAGTGATTAAAATCGGGGATGCACAAGAGGCCAGAATTAGAGGAGCGCAGAGATCTCGAAGGGTTGTAGGGCTGGAGGATATTACAGAGATAGGGAGGGGCGAGGCCATGGGGGGAATTTGAAAACAAGGATGAGAAATTAAAATCGAGATGTTGGTCAACCGGGAGCCAATGTAGGTCAACGAGCACAGGGGGTGATGGGTGAACGGGACTTGGTGCGAGTTAGGATACGGGCAGCAGAGTTTTGGATGAGTTTAAGTTTATGGAGGTTTATGGAGTTTACCTACTATTTGAGTTAAACTAGCTATTATGTTAAGTAAACAGAAATCTGCACCATTAGGTTCACTTTTATGAGTGATGGAGATTTCTAATTTCAAGCATAGAAGTCTTATATCACAATATTTGTCTTTGTCATTTTAATTGATTTGATCTGTAAATGCACTTGCAACTACTTCCTCTTTCAGTAAGCCGGTCAGGCACAATGATGGGTAGCAGACGCTTGAAGTCCTCAAGGGACACTCTCAGGTTACCATTTTCATTGCCTGAACAAATGTCCTTATTAGCCTATGGTCCCCAGAAAGAATCCAAAAGGTGTAGCGTGACATTGTTGTGCTGTTAAATAGCATCTGCTGTTACAGTTATACGACAGATTTCGTGTTGATGTGAAGTGGTTTCGGCTTCACACCCATGTAAAATATGCGCTATAACTCGGATGTTAAGTCGCTGAACTGATTGTTGCTCTCATATTTACAAATGAAGCAAGCGCATTTTCAGGGCTTCACAATGGCTGCAGTGAAACTTCAACAGTGCAAAGCAACATTTAAAAAGCTTCCAAGTCCCCACATAGGAAGTGTAATTTTAACCGTTTTAAACGTAATTTTAACCATTTTAATATCAGTAGCACCAGCTGCCCTACTGCTCTTTGCTTACATTAAAATCTAAGCAGCATTTGGATGCAGCTAAGTGGGAGCACTGCACATCTGCTTGCTTGAATACAAGCGCAGTGCTCCATTTTCTCTGACCAGAGAGTAAACAAGAGTGGCAGTATAACTCCAGTCTTATGTCATTCAACCGATTATAAACCAGCAAGCCTAAGTATGGTATCTTCTACTCTTATATAATTCCAGCACAGAATAGCTGCCAATTTACCTACATAGTAACAGTTACTATACTTCGAAAAATAATTCACTGTGTAAAGTGTTTTGAGATATTTTGACATGAAAGGCACTAAATAATGCAAGTATTATATCGGCTTGAAATTATATAAATATTTAACATATTCAAATGATGCTCCTTTTCTATTTTGGTGGAGGCATGAACATACGTATTTAAAATGGGTTCATGTCTCTGTTAAAAGCAGAGGAAAGTAATTCATACTAATGCATTAAGCATTCGAATGTTAACATTTCACAGCACAATTTCCAGGCCTGTAGTATTAGAATGTGTCTAAATTAAGTGCATTTTTGGTTTTCCCTGAGCAGCAGAATGAACAAACCATTCATTAGCAACGCAAAGCTTTGGGAAGGAGTCTAAGGCAAGAGTGCTGTCACTGTTTTATTTGCATTTTCAGTCAATCCGTTTAATTTGAAATTGCTCACGAGAATCCTGTTATGAAGCCAGCAGACTTTCCCTTGTTGACCTTACTGAAATCATTTGCTACCCAGATGACAGACAACTGCATCAATTAAGGGCTATTTAGCAAAGGAAAGTTAAAGGTCAAACTGTTGGGCAAACTGTCTCCTGGTTTTGACCTGGTCAATTATTCAGTCCACAATGGAAATGACATATTCTAGGGATCTTACTACAGATTAGAAACAACTCACTATCAGAGTTGTATTTAGTTGCTAAATATAATTGCATAATAATGGGTAAATCAATTTTTTTTTTTAAATGCTGGTGTAGCTTGACAGGACCAATATGTACCGAAAAACTACTGTTCCAATAAAAGTGCTAATTCGTACAATATACGGATGATTTGCTGTACAGAGGATAAAATTCTTAACTAATGCAAAGGTTTTGATGCAGTTCAATAATTGATTGCACATTTATGCATTATTGTGAGTGAAATTCAACTTTGGCGGGGGCAGAGAATGGGTGGTAGCAGATTGGTGGGTGTATAACGGGCGGTGATGCCCGCCAAGGATAAATAAGCTGATGGAATTAATTGGCTAGATTCAAATTTACATCGAGTCTACAGCACAGAAACAGTCCATTTGGCCCAACTGGTCTATGCTGGTGTTTATGCGTCACACGAACCAGAAAAAGTTACCCTGTGTGGGCTTGAACCAACCAACCTTTTGATTAACGGACGAACATGATAACTGATTGCACCACAGAGACGCAACATTTGATGAATGTCCACTTGAGTGAGATACTGAGGGCTGTTGGCACCCGTGGAATCAAAGCCCAGCAAAAGCCTGCACCTTGAGAAGGTGAGGAATTGAAATGAAAAGTCTTTTTAAACCGATCTAGCTAGTTAAAACAAAGCGTTAAATGAACCAAACAGTGGTTTGTTAATTCACCCCCTAAATCAATCCAGGTTTAGGGAGGTCATTGTTTAGTTGAGTTTAGATTTGTTAAACTGATAAGAGTGTCAGCTTTTGGTGAGTTATATATGTAACTATGTGCAGAATGGGCCATCTTAAAGAATGAGTTGATTTTGAAGCTTCCCTCAGTATAAATAATAACACTGAAGAAAATTCTAGTGCTAATTTTGGCAGTTCATTTCCAACACGTTTTTTTAAAAAAGAGCAATGATTTGATTCTGTTTAAAATAGTGTGGTACCTGTAGTATGGATAGAAGCAGTTGCTGATTTTGTATTATATTCATTGGCAATCCAGTTCATACACGTCCATCTCTGATGTAACTGTGTGTACTTTACACGGTTCCTTTTGAAACTATTACACTACAATGGTTAAAGAGCCTGACAGCAGTCACACGTGCATTATTCTTTTTAGTAAACACAGAAGTAACATTTAAAATAACACACTTTTTTTATTTAAACACCTAGGTGAAGTGCTAAACCCATGCTACAGGAAACCAACAAAGTTATAAAGCGTTAGAGAAAAGACAAGATAAAATATAAGCAGTATTGCGATGATTCCACGCATACAAAGTGTAAAAGAAAGGTAATACTGAGGGAGGTAAAGATTTCTGAAGTTTCAATGTCCAAGAAAAGAAGGAGTTTGTGCGATGATTTCAACATAACAGGCAGGAGAAAGAGCATGTAGGTTGGCATATTTAGAGCTTAGAAGGAACAAGAGAAGAAAGTTCAGAGGAGCAATGACTATAGTAGTATTGTAAAAATAGAGCAACATGAGAATGGTTGCATTTGACAGAGTTGGCCTTAACCAGCTATAAGTACAATGAAGCACACTGGGATATTTTTGTAATTAGTGTCTGCAATTGCTAATCAAAGAACACTGCAAGGAAGGGGAAATTAGAAAGGAATGTCTTCACAGGAGTGGCTAGAATGCAGAATTCTCTACCACAAGCCAATATTGAAAACATGCGAAACATACAGAATTGATGGGCAGGAAAAAAACCAGTTGGTCCATCAAGCCTGCCCCACACCATGGTGGCCAGAGCATCATAACTAAAGACTTCATCCCACCCCCCCCCCCCCCACCCCAACCCCTCCACCCGCCTCCCTCTTCCTTCGCAGCCATGTAATCTCCTGGGAGAGACAAAAATACAAAGAAAAATCCCAGGACCAATAAGGGAAAAAATATTGTGGAAAATTCCTCTCCGACCCCCTCAGGCGATCGCAACCAGTCCAGGAGATCACATGGACCAAGTGTTATCTAGAAAGACACTTACCTTCTGTATGATGTGGTCTCTGCCCCAGTCAGGAATTGGTCCAGCTCCCTCTTGAAGGTGTACAGAGAGTCAGCACCCAC
Source organism: Squalus acanthias (assembly GCA_030390025.1). NCBI lineage: Eukaryota > Metazoa > Chordata > Chondrichthyes > Squaliformes > Squalidae > Squalus > Squalus acanthias. The sequence goes on from CM059430.1 coordinate 11,344,754, forward strand.
CACACCAGCCGGCAATGTATTCCAGGGACTCACAATTCTCTGAGAAAAGAAGAACCGCCTAACATCCAGTCTATTCCTACTCTTGCATAGTTTAGCCTCATGTCTCCTGGTCCTCCTCAATCTGTTAAACTGGAATAATCTATCAATAGGCAAGCTATCCAGCTCTTTAATTATTTTATAGACCTAAAACAGAATTCATAAATTCTTTTAAAAGGAATTTGATATTTGCTAGCGAAAGAGGAATAATAAAGAGTATGGGGAGGGAGCAGGAGAGTGGTTTAGACTAGATGCTGCTGGTGGAAGAAATACTGACATAGACTTGAGAGGCAAAATAGCCTGTTTCTGCGCTGTAATATTCCATGATCCTATAATTCTAAGGGCAATCAATGGGTAAAGACTATAGACCTCCTGAGAATTATTACAGTTTGTAGTTGCTAAGCTACCAAAAATCATATCCTTTGTAGTTACATTAACTACAGATGGCCTGAATAGTTTGAAATGATATTATGGCTTTAATAGTTATTGATTAAATTATATTTGTTAACTTCTCTTTCCACTTGCTCTAGGAGGCTGAGAAGGGTGTGTTGCAGTCTTCCTACCAGAAGTCAATGAAGATCGTGCTAACTGTAGACTTTCTGAGCCCTGTGAGAAAAGGTAATTACCCTTGCAAAATATATTAGTTATAGGTAACAGTGTTGTAAAATTTACTAAGCACATGTATGTATGTATGTAAAAATATATATAATATATACCTTCAATTTAAGCCCACTGACAGCTTCATGAATACATGCACTATGCAATGAGCCATAAAGTCCCAAATTCAATCCCTAGTCTGTCCTGAACTAGCTGATCTTGATTCAGACAGCAGCTGGTTCAACAATTAGCCTCAGCTCTCCTGGGCTAGAGAAAGGCAAAGGTTAGCCCAAATTCCCACTCATGGTTGCTATCCAATGATCCCTGCTGGAAAGCGTGAATATGTGGATGTTGGTCAGGAACAAATTGGGCTTGAAAGAAAGAAAGACTTGCATTCAGTTTGAAAGAAAGACTTGCATTTATATAGCGCCTTTCATGACCTCAGGATGTCCCAAAACACTTGACAGCCAATTAAGTACTTTTGAAGTGTAGTCACTGTTGTAATGTAGGAATCGCTACAGCCAATTTGCGCACAGCAAGCTCCCACAAACAGCAATGTGATAATGACCAGATAATCTGTTTCAGTGATGTTGATTGAGGGATAAATATTGGCCCAGGACACTGGGGCTAACTCCCATACTCTGCTTCAAAATAGTGCCATAGGATCTTTTATGTCCGCCTGAGAGAGCATAGGGGGCCTCAGTTTAACTTCTCATCCGAAAGACGGCACCTCCGACAGTGCAGCACTCCCTCAGAAATGTACTGGAGTGTCAGCCTAGATTTTTGTGCTCAAGTCTCTGGAGTGGCTTCTGACTCAGAGGTAAGAGTGCTACCAACTGAGCTATGGCTGACACGTATGTGGGCATGCTTGGATGTGATGCCCTCCACAGTAAAATAGCCTGGTGAAACTCACAGTCCAGAGCACTTGGGTGAGGTACAGGAGGCCTATGGAACTGTATCTACACACAAATCAGCATCGACAAGAGAGGAGTGGAAAAAATTGGGGGGGAAATTCAGCTTATTTGCACATCCGGAAATAAATTAGTAAATAAATACATTAGGTACACACTGTAAGACTGTAACGAGAAGCCATACAAAACCATGATTAGGAAGGAACACACTAAAAGAAGGGTGATTGTACAGTTTCTGCAACAGTCCATGTTTATCAGAAGTTGTTTTCATAGAATCATAGAATCATAGAATAGTACAGCACAGAAGGAGGCCATTCGGCCCATCGAGTCTGTGCCTGCTCTTTCGAAGAGCAATCCAGTTAGTCCCCCTCCCCCGCTCTTTCCCCATATCCCTGCAATATTTTCTCCTTCAAGTATTTATCCAATTCCCTTTTGAAGGCTACTATTGAATCTGTATCCACCACCCTATCAGGCAGTGCATTCCCAATCCTAACCACTCGTTGCATAAAACAGTTTTTCCTCAGTTCGCCTCAGGTTCTTTTGCCAATCACCTTAAATCTGTGCCCTCTCATTATCGACCCTTCAGCCATTGGAAACAGTTTCCCTTTATTTACTCTATCTAAACCCTTCATGATTTTAAATACCTCTATCAAATCTCCTCTTACCCTTCTCTGCTCTGAGGAGAACAACCCCAGCTTCTCCAGTCTATCCACATAACTTTTGTATCATAATTGTTATAGGGCAAGAAATTCGATGCATTTGCGCCTCTTGTTAGCGCTCCCGGGGGGTGCTAATGGGGCGCAAACGACTTTTCGCCCAGGCGCGGTGCCGCTAATGACTCCCACTAAATTCAGCGGGAGTTTAGCGGCAGTGGTAACCAGTAGCGCCCCGCTCCACTGCACAGGTGATGACCGTGCCCAGTGCCCCATTTTCGCCCCGCCTGCAAAATTGGCCCGCGCCCTCTGAATCTGCGGGCGATGACAGCGACCGATTCTGGGGGCGGAAACGGAGCAGCAGGAGGCTCACTGGGCGATAAGTAAAGGGGAGGTGGCGGGCGAGGAAAAAAGAAATCCGCCGACTTACCTGTTGCGGCCCATTGCGTCTTTCAACGTGGGGTCCGTGCTGCGATCTGGCAGCCCAGCACTCCTCTTGTGTGCCGGGCTGTTGGCACGGCACCCCGCTCCCCGGTGGTCCAGGTAGGGCCCCACAGAGTTGTGGGCGTGGGCCCTCCCCTTTAATGAGGGGACGAGCCCTTCCATGCGGCAGTGCTACGTGGCCCAGTGCGCAGCGCTGCAGAACGCACCGCCCCGATATTCAGGGTTAGCGCTCTAAAATGGAAGTGGAGCACTTGAATTAGCGCTCCACCTCGCTTTTGGGGCACTAAAACTGAATTTACCGATCGCCGGAGCTATTTTTCGCCGGGCGCTAAATTTAGCGATGTTAGCGACCCAAAATGGTCGCTAGCGAATTTTTCCCCCATAGTGTTTTCAGTCTACTTTGTTATTTTATGAATTAAAAGAGAGGTGCAAATGCAACTTTTAAAAAATAATTGCAGGTGAAATGAAGGTGAATCGTTGATATTTGGTCCGATGGTGCAGTTTGTTGGTGTTATTGACAGTCGGCACCTGGAAGTTGTAAAATGTGAGTCCTGTCCTATATTTCAGGCTTCTTATTTCAGAGAAAATCATTTCCTGTTATACCCTGTGAATTGGGACACTGTAACGTACCAATAGATCATCTAGGATTAACATTCAATGAACTTGTCATACAAAATGTATGCTTTATATGCAGTTCCTGGTTACAATCAATCTCTTAACTACTCCACAATTCATATATATATATTAGGGATTTGCAATGCATTGTTCACTTGCATCTCTTTTCTGTCATTCTCCTTGTAAATAAATGCTTGAATCTCCTACCCTTTAGTTTGACATATCACCCTTTTAGCCTTTACCTTCATGGTTCACACCTCTGTGGCTGCATAGCACTCTGCTCTAACTTTCCCTAGTCTGCTACTCTTTCCCAGTAGATTCTGACTCCGTGTGTCTTGGAGACAGAGTGATAAAACAAATGCATCCCCTGTTTGTAGTGTGGGTCCAATTCAATTGAGATTGTGTTGATTTTGACCAAATTTAATCTCCCTAGAGTTCACACTATAGCTCTGCCCTGAGCCAGGACATAGGTCAGACGGTATCAAATTGCTGTCTGTTGCAAGTCCTGGTCAGCAATGCTAGGATACAGAAACACTTAGATTCATTTACTCCAGCCATTTTAAAGTCATATATAACAGTCCAGTTTTCTTTGGAATCATTTTTAAACCAACATCTGAAGGTTACATTTTTTATTTCAGTTTAAAATGATACTAAATATATCTTCATGCTATTTACATCAGCATAGATTTTATTTGGAAACAGCCATAGATGCACAATAAATGACATAACAGAATAAATAAGACTTTGTCACCTAACCCTATGTGATATAAGTTTACTGTTATCTGCAGTTAGCTGTTTGGTGAAAATGTGTTAAACTGATAACCCTGTCTTGGTAGTGAGGACTGGAAGTTAAAAGATGGCTGGGAATGTGTTGTAAGACTGTAACATTATCAAATGATTCGCATGTTGTCCTAAAAGTGATGCTCAAGAGCTTAATAATAATTGGAAACTCTAAAATTCCATTGCATGCAGCCCATAACACAGTCACAGTCAGCTTTCACTGTGTATGATATATACGGGCTTCCACCTTTTTCCATTATTGAGTTATTTTTTTATTCCACTTCATATTTTGAATTACTAATGCCATTTTTCCATATCTCCTGCCAGCTTCCATTATGACTGCTGAGTTTTCTCTGCAGCTTTACATCATTTGACAAGAAGACAGCTTCTTAACTGGAAGGTAACATCGTGTGACAAGAAGAAAGTTTTTTACTGGAAGATAAGTATCATGTGACGGGAAGAGAACTTTTAACTAGAAGATAAAAGTGTGGGTTCCTCCTTTGACAGCATAGGATAGTTTTACCAAGAAAAAATGCTATGTTTTACAAGGGTAGGCTCTAACCTATATAAAGGAGATTTTTGAAAACGTGTTTAATTAACATTTTTGTTTACAAAAACACAGAATGCATTAATGTTTCTCATATTGTAATGTTTTATTACATCACTTGTGTTTCAGGATGAAAATATTGAATCGTTTTGAACTATTCTCTGTTCTTAAACAAAAAGGTTTACCAAACATTTTCCATCAAAACAATGCCTGTTATATTGCACAAAAGCATCGCTAAATTAATTAGGTAAAGGCCCAAGCTGAATTCTCACATTCTCCAAAGAGTATCACCTGATAGAGGTCTTTAAGATTGTGCAAGGGTTGGATAAGGTAGACGCAGAGAAGATGTTTTCACTCGTGGGGAATCCAAAACTAGGGGATAGTCACTATTAAATCTAATAGGGAATTCAGGAGAAACTTCTTTACCCAGAGAATAGTTAGAATGTGGAACTCGCTACCGCAAGGAGGGGTCAAGGTGAATAGCATAGATGCATTTAAGGGGAAGCTAGATAAATACATGAGGGAGAAAGGAATAGAAGGATATGTTCATAGGGTGAGATGAAGAGGGGTGGGAGGAGGCTCGTGTGGAGCATAAACACCAGCATGGACCAGATGGGCCGAATGGCCTGTTTCTGTGCCATACATTCTATGTCATGTAATTCTACGTAACATTCCTTCATACTTGTATCAGCTTGGATCCTGACTCCCCTGTCAGGCTGCATTTACACTATAGCTGCAGCTGTAGTGTAAAAGCATGCTAAAATAAATAGGTAACATCCTCACTAAAATAGCAATCAAAAGAGTATCAAGTGAATGCATAAATGTGTTTATACGTTAATATTGCACAGTGCAATCAAAGGACTCTGGGGTAAATTTCTGTCTCTACAGCCTAGATGTTAAGCATTGCTTGGGTAATGTTCCAAAAGGATAATCTGCTGGGGTAGGTCGCATGCCCTTTACAGAACCTGACAGATTTCCCTTCCATTAAAATCAATGGAAAACAAAGAAACAAAGAAATTGCATTTATATCGCACCTTTCACAATCTCAGCTTGTCCTAAACCACTTCACAACCTATGAAGTACATTTGAAGTATAGTCACGGTAGGAAAATGTGGCAGCCAATTTGCACACAAACAAGTCCCATAAATAGCAATTAAATAATTGACCAGACAATCTGTTTCAGTGATGTTCACTGAGGGATAAATATTGTCAAGAAAAATACTGGGAGAACTCCCCTGCTCTTCTTTGAAAAGTGCCATGGGACCTTTTACATCCACCTGAGAGGGCAGACGGGGCCTCGGTTTAATGTCTCATCCGAGAGGTTGCACCTTCAACAGTGCAGCACTCCCTCAGTACTGCAATGAAGTGTCTGCCCGGATGATGTGCTCCAGTCTTTGGAATGTTACTTAAATCAAACCTTCTGACTCAGAGGCAAGAATGTAACCACTGAGCCAAGGCTGACAAGGAAAATCAGGTGAGTTCAGTTACTGATGTGCGATCCTCCCCCACCAAATCTTTCTTTTGGCACTCTGCCCCCGTGATGCTTAACATCCAGGTGGTAAAGACACAAATCTACAGCTCTAACTTCTGATTGAATCCAGAATCATTTGTGAATATTGAGAAATTAATAAATGTCTGCTGAACAGATGCTTTGGTTTCTCCTCAACCTTGCAGAAAAATTGCAATTAACTCTGACGTCATTTTACAGGGGTTTCTAGTCCGCTACAGTGCTCGCAGTCATTTCCTGCCATAATGTCAGACTTGGCTAAGTAGTGGCACTCTTGTCACTGAGACAGAGGTTGTGCTACGGGGACTTGAGCACGTAATCTAGGTTGACACTTCAGTGCAGCACTGAGGGGACGCGGCCTTGTGGATGAGACATTAAACGGAGGCCCTGTCTGCCCTCTCGAGCGGAAGTAAAAGATCCCATGGCACTTTATGAAGAAGAGCAGGGGAGTTCTCCTGGCCAACATTTATCCCTCCGCCAACATCACCAAAAACAGATTATCTGGTTATTTATTTCATTGCTGTTTTTGAAACCTTGCAGTGAAAGAAAAGACTTGCATTTATATGGCGCCTTTCACTACCTCAGGACGTTCCAAAGCGCTTTACAGCCAATGAAGTACTTTTTGAAGTAATGTAGGAAACAGGGCAGCCAATTTGTGCACAGCAAGCTCCCACAAACAGCAATGTGCTAATGACCAGATAACCTGTTTTTTTAGTAATGTTGATTGAGGGATAAATATTGGCCAAATTCGCTGTAGTAGCAGTTAACTCTATGTACATTTAGTGTATAGATATCTTCGGCAGTGAGAACCAGATCTGATCTTTGTATTGCAAGCGCATAGGATGAAAGACTCAATCAGCACGTTCTGAGACCGGCAGTAACAAGTGATAGCTCCTGAATGAGTAATGTCGTTAAACATCTACAAACTTCCAATAAAAAAGCAACTGATTTAATTTCACAGCTATTTTTGGTGCAATAATTGGTCTTGAGTATGTCACTGCATGGCAATACAAACTATCAGTGACAGTAGCAGCAAGCTGCGAGTCTTGTACAGCCGATAGTTAGCTCCTTAATTTGGAAGTGAATGTATTTCACTTTGGTTTATTGTTCTCACATCTAAATCAGTATGAAACTAGATTTAATATAAACCCGGTTTATATGAGACACAGTAGAAACAGACATAGTCCAAAAAGTCGTCTACAATATATATATATATATATATATATCAAGTGCATTATATTATTACACGCTCATTGTGTTAACTGAACTCATTCATATTCAAATTCCACTTCTAACGCCGCCTTGCGGATTATCACTGAATCTATCCCGGTGACATAAAATGGCATAAATAGAATCATTTGTCCTTTTTTTAGTTTAGACGGCCCAATCGCCACGTTTTAAAGCACATATCACATATTTGAAATCCAAGTTCCACACTCTCTGATTCAAAGACGAGCTCGCTTGAAGGAAAATAAATATCACAGCTCGCTGTATCAAATGCCAGGGTGTATTCCTCGGTGGGAGAGAGTCCCAGCAATGTGTGTTACTTATATGGGCAAAGAGCACGTGTTTGGTGTTTGTATTACCTGATCAAACAGAGATCACTCTGTAAACTGTTCTTGTAAACGCAGATCGACTTCTTTTTACAGTTTATGACTTGGTCAGATTTTACCTCCGGGATGTTTCCTTCAGAACGACATTGCGTCCAACTTTTTTTTTTGAAATGGGTTCAGATTAAATGGGCCGTTACAACCAAAGAAATCTATTTGGTGTTTTTTTAAAAAAAAATTAGCGTAAAAACCACAATTCGGCTGCACATCGAATACTCACTTTTTATAAAATCGTGGGGCAGATGTAGAAATATTCTCCGGAAAGAAAGCTAACATCAAATTGGCGGGAGAAAAAAAAAGTGTGGAACTGAAAAAAAAGTCATTTTGAAATATTTGGCTACTTTTCATTTTCTGTGAATGGGCCAAGAATTTTTAAAATGTAAGGTATATAAATGTTAACACTTCAATTTTGCATAAATTGGCCATCAATATAAGGTAGTCACCAAGAAATCCAATAGGGAATTCAGAAGAAACTTCTTTACCCAAAGAGTGGTGAGAATATGGAACTCGCTACCACAGGGAGTGGTTGAAGCAAATAGTATAGATGCATTTAAGGGGTGGTTGGACAAGCATATGAGGGAGAAGGGAATAGAGGGTTATACTGACAGAGTTAGATGAGGAAAGACTGGAGGAGGCTCCAGTGGAGCATAAACGCTGTCATGGACTGGTTGGGCCGAAAGGCCTGTTTCTGTGCTGTATATCCTATGTAATCCTATCTATATATTTAAATGCTGTGTTCTCTGACTATATATGCTGTGCCTATATGTATCTCTTCACTTCACCTGACGAAGGAGCAGCACTCCGAAAGCTTGTGATTTCAAATAAACCCGTTGGACTATAACCTGGTGTTGTGCGACTTCTCACATATATATATAAAGCAATTGAACTATAAGACACAAACACTGAAGGGTAAAGCTACCTGTCATAAAATGCGGCCGGTAACATGCTACCATAACTTGACGCTATATTGTCCATTGCAGAAGTATTTCAAGTGGGATTAGAATCAGGGGTATATTAAATTATTTTGCATTTCTATAGCGCCTTTCACGACCATCTGATGTCCCAAAGCCCTTTAGAGCCAATGAAGTACTTTTTGAAGTGTGGTCACTGTTGTAATGTAGGAAACGCGGCAGCCAATTTGCCCACAGCAAGCTCCCACAGACAGCAATGTGATAATGACCTGATAATCTGTTTTTGTGATGTTTATTGAGGGATAAATATTGGCCAGGACACCGGGGAGAACTCCTCTGCTCTTTTTTTGCACGAAAGTAAGGCTATCATTCAGCAAATGGATTGTGTACAGGTGCCTCGCCCTGCCTTAGATGGCTGCTGTGTTATGGTTTATTGGATGGGTTTTACATAGGATTACATAGGATATACGGCACATAGACAGGCCATTCGGCCCAACCAGTCCATGCCGGCGTTTATGCTCCACTCGAGCCATTAGGTCTACTGGTAACGCACAGCATCAAAATAAACGGGACGCTTCGTGACAACCGGCAACTTTAATGTGCATAAAATTTATTGTAGTTCTACATTTGTGTTACCAAACCCATTCAGGGATTCCTTCCAACCGAGCTACAGGACTGTTGATATTTGTCTGAATGCGATCATTACATTCAGACTGAACTTGAGTGTATATACAATCTTCCAAAATTGTGATTTTGCATTTCGCCACCACCCCCCAAAAAAAAAATGAATTTGGGGCACCCAGAACTGGAGAGAGATTTAATTGGGGTAGGGAGACATTCCGGTCAGGTGATGTTTCAGGACTGGGTCGACCTCAATGGGAGGTCCTCTCGCTCCACAGTCCCCAGACTACACCTCCCTTGAACTAGCTTGAAGTGTGTGTAATTGCAATGAAGCCCCGGGGAAGTACTTGTGTCATTTACAGTAACGTCAAAGGAGGAATTGATGAGGGTAGTAAAACATTCGATAATGAAACTGTTGCTCTAGTTTCTGTTCACGTTTGCATTAAAATGCGCTTTATCCAAATTCAACAATTAAAAGAATCAAATTCAACATGTCTAAATAACCACCGCGGTTATAGTTTGTGTGGGTGATGGTCGCACTTGAAACTCTGCTCTCTCGCTCTCTCTTTTGACGTTTAAAATGAGAAAGGTAAAACTATGAAAACGCATTAAATTTTACGAGCTATTAATTATGCCGCATTTATTTTCCGTGAAAACCAGATTCACTCAAAAACTGGTGCAGAGTAACGCTAGACAGTGTTGTTTGACTTATAATACACTTAAAAGCGACTAACACAAGATACATATATGCAGTTTTTTTTTAAAACTGAGCTAACATCGTCTACTTAAACTGGGAAATATCACAGCCTGGTCTCACTGCCTGATTATCTCTGCACGGCACGCCATAAGGTAAATAAGCAATGAGAGCGATTTTCTGTGAGCAAAATGTTAAAGCAGCGGAGACGGGCACAAGGGAGTTTTTGGAAGTGTAAATAGCCTAGTCTGTTCCTGGCCAACTCCGTGCGCCCTGGAGTGCTGTCGAATGCATAGATTTCAGGCACAATAATATTGCAAAGCCCGAAAAGCCAAGCGAATCGAGTGTCACGTTGCTGCAAATTATTTAACAATTGTATAGAGAGGATATCGCTTTTCACGTTATTCCGGCTAATTTGTTTGGATGAAAGGCGATCCCTTTGGGGCTAATGCTATTCCCGAATGAGGTCAGTTATTTGTAGGGTTCAGCTCTATCTGCGGCAAGCTGTTAAACTCTCTCTCTGTCCTGACACCTCTCCCAAAAGAAAACCCATCTGACGTGTGTGGGAACCGTAAATCTCCCATCGGCGAACCTCGGCATTAAGCAAACAGCTCGAGCTGCCGTCTGAATGTCAGCAGGGATGTCAAGGACCCAGCAGTTTGTGGCAGTGATCACTGCAGTTGAAAACACTCTGGGTAAATGTTTGGACCCAATCAATTCCTACCCTTTCATACTTGATTCTCAATATTTGACACAAAGAACCACCAGGTAATTAAAAGTCTAAAAAAAGAAGTTTAGCTATATTACTATATGTAGGGGAGCAATAATTACTCGGTCACTACCTAGGGAGCACCGTTTTATTTATCAATTCCATTATATCCAGGCCCACTCTATTTAAAGTATACGACATAGTTCAAAGATTATATATAGAGGGCCATCGAGGCCAGTTATTTTGGGGCAACTTGCTAACCTGTAGGGACACCCCCTTAAAGCTGGTGGGCCCCTTTACACTGTCATTAATAACTTGAGAAGATAGCTATACTAAAAGTAATTGCAAATGCTTCTTGTACCTGGCAGTTATGCGCGAGGTTAACAATTTTAAAATTAATTTAGTTCACGAACAGAGGATGTGTTTTAGTTGTTAATAGGGCATAAGGTGCATTTTAAGGTGACAGCCATCCGGACAGATTTGAGTTCAATCGTTCCTCCAAGACAGATTCACTGTTTGAAGAACTCAACAGATCGGATGATGCATGTCAACACCCTTCTCAGTTAAGATGAGTGTCCTCCTTGGGTCATCATTTTAAATAAAATGTACTTGATAACAACAGGGTTTGACCGAAATAAAATGTTTAAAAGAGCAGTTGACATTTGTAATTTTGCATTTTGCTTATAAATTCCACATGAAGGTTGTCCGGTTTTGTAGAAGCAAAATTGGTTCGACTCTTTAAAGAAAGCACAAGGCAGGGAAAGGGGTTTCACTTTGGTAGAATTGTTTGCACTGCGTCCATTTATGGATTGCCTTAACCCTTTAAGTGCGACATCCTAGTTGTGTCTATTTTAAACTTCTAATACTGGATATCTGCATTTATAGAGACATGCATTAAACGCCACCATTCCCCCTTCAGTTGTGACACTGCCTTTTCAATTAGTTGAACTAGTTGTGATTCGTTTTTATCTCTTTCGGTGGTTCGAAAATTCGACTGTGGTCCCGAAAGGGTTAATGCACACAAAAAGGAAAGGATTCTTGAGTTTAAAAAAAAATCCACCGAATGCCTGCGGTATTTTTGCTGAGCTTGGAGGTAGTCCTGTCATTGAACAAATTGATCTGTCGCTTGACGCGTCGCAGGCTTTGAAAGAGTCTGCATGGAGCTTGTAAATTTGTAGTATTCCAGTTTTTCTTCTGAGGATTGAGGCATTAGCAAGGCAATAAAGCGTTTAACAGAATGGTGCTCGGCCACCCTTGTATTATACACCACCTGTTAATTAGCTGGCCATCAATCCTTGCCTGATTGTCAAAACAGTCAATTAACTCCAAATACTCCGAAGACCGAACCAACTCAAACACACGCGCGATGAACTGACTTTTAAGGAGCTCATTGTGACCTTCTGAATAAAACACCGGCATGTAAATTGGAAACAAGGTAGCACAAAATCAACCGAATGCAACAATAAACAGATCAAGTAGCAAAAGCTATTTTAACAAGAAAGCCCCGTTGTGCATCCAGACTCTCTTCCCATCTATCATTTTGTCCCTTTTAATGTGGGTATCATTCATTAAAAAAAATCAAGCCGATTTCGAAGTTGACTGCAATACAATGATTTTAAAGACAAATTGTTGAGACGTTTGACATATATTTCCTACGTTACAACAGTGAATACACCTCAAACATTCTAATCGGCGGTAAAGAGCTTTGGAACGTCCTGAGGTCGTGAAAGGCGCTATATAAATGCAACTTTTTCTTTTAATAGGAAAATGCATTTTCTTCTTTGTTAATTCCAATAAATCGATGACAGTCCCATGAGATCTTGGAATATAGGGATATGAGTTTCTAAGAGTACTGCATATCCTGGTGGGGAAGGTGATAATTTGTTTATTTAAAATTCCTAATTTATTTAAATTTAATGTAATGCCATGCATTTCACATTAGCTAAGACTTGCATTCATTAACTTAATTAATTCATATATGCATTATGGGATTGCACTCAGTATGAAGTGACAAGCCATGAACCTTTACTTCACTATTAAAAGGTCAAGAGGATATTCTGGCTCACAACCTCAATATTCTATAATGGTTAAATAAGATATCCCTTTGACTGACACGTTGGTAAGCACCACTAGAGTAATAAACCCAAAAAGCCATTTCGCCTGCTGGGATGGTCAATTTTTCTCTCTCTCTCTCTGGTTCTTCCGCAAGGGTCTTCAATCTGGTGACTTCCGTATTATCATTTTTATTTCATTGTATAAATATACTTGAATCAGGTTCCTGTGGCAGCAGACCATCTCACTGTTATTCCCTTTTAAATTCACTTTTTTTTATTAAAGGTTTCTAACGTTTAAAAAAAACGAGAAGGCTAATGTCAACAAAGTTTGTACCTATTACTTAAAATGGGTGAATGTTTGTAAGAGCTGATCAACAATGACTGAATGGCTTAGCATTCTGGGCGTGGAAAAATATGTCGTGTGCATTATTTATTGCATTCCTTCCAAGTTTCCCTTAATTTTTCCCCCAAAACCCAGAAGTCTTGTTTTTAGAAAATGAAAACGCGAATTGGCCCAACAAGCTTGTTTTTTTCCCTCCCCGGTGAACTTTCACACAATTACTGCGTATCATTGGAATTAAACATCAACTTACACAAAAGACCAAAAGTCTCCGCAAATTTACTGATTGATGTGATATTGGCAGAACTTAAAATATTGTTTACCACTACACTCAGCAGATTCCCACAATAATTAGTAGATTTGTTGATTAATTAAAACAAAAGTTGCACTCTGAACTTTACTTGTCTACTTTTAGCAGGAAATGTCCCCCAATTTCTATTGTCATTCCAGAATACCTTCATGCCTTAAATATTGTTGGTATAAAGTATAAAGAATAGACTAATATTCAGGGAACTGTCTGGGTGGTAGTGCAAGAGAACTTCTGGTAACATTTGCCTGGACTCTCCAACGTTATCTCTTTATTCGCTTTTACAATGTATAACAGAATTATGTTTTGCAACCACAGTATCTGCCTTAACATTTTTTCACATGGAAGTTCTTATATCCTCAGCAAGTTAATATTAGAAAAAGTATTTTTGGTTGATGCGAATTTAATTTTAAGACTTTTCAAACTTGCATGGTGAAATCGAGGGAACCTAGGTTCCCATTAGCTTGTAAAGCATCTGTCCTTTTTAGGACGTACTGCAACATTTAGAAGTCCTAATCACGAATAACCTCCCCCCCCCCCCCCCCTTAAATAAGCATTCTATAAATCTCTGCTCTTTCATATACGCATGGTATAAATCTTTGTGAGTTATTTATTCTCGTGTCACTGGGTTGGACTTTTTAGACTCTGAGGCTCCTCCTGGTCTTGGATCTGCTCTTTCTGGGCAGCCCAGATCTCCATCCCCCATGCCATGAACTGCCCACGTTGTTAAATGAGGCATCAACTGGTGAGCAGTGAAATGTGGACAGCGCTTTCCTTGGTAGCCTCCAGCTATACACATTCCAACAAACGTCGAACCCCTGATGGAAGATTAATGCACAAAATGCGAAATAGCTCCAAACGACATCATCATTAACGCGCCACTGCACGCCTATTCCATTTGCTTTAACTTTTAACTGTCATATTATGCAAATTCAGTTAGAGATGACATAATACAGTTTCTATATATTTGCTACATTTTCGTGGGTAAACCAGTCTTGTCAATCTAGCGGTGGGGAGGATACGGGTATTCAGAATGAGTTTTGAATATGTAATCTCCTGGCTGCAAATTTCAATTGTCGACACTTTAGTCAAATATTTTCCAAAAAAAGGATTGCCGTTTAACTTCTGTCAGTGATTCCATAAATCCATCAGATTACGGGTCGAGGTTGACCGTTTTGAATTAATTTCAACGAAAATAGAAATAAAATTAATATTTTATGTCTAATAGTGTAACACATCCGAACTTCCACTTCGCATTCTTTTTAGTCTCTGGAACTATTTTTTTTCTAGTTAAAAATAAACCATCTGTATTTTCCATTCGAAGGAATAAAGGTGTCATCAAAACCTATGTTAGTTATACAGTCAGGTGGAGGAAACAGCGAATGATGAATGTATACGCTGTGTATAAATAGCTGAAAGGCCTGTGTAGGTTTCGTTAGCTAGGATGTAATAATAATGTAACAGACACCGTACAATTGTTAAGAACCAAGGGACATCGGGGTTTTAAGCAACGGCTGGGTTATATATTTCTTTAGCTGAAATATTTTGTTGAAATATTCCGGCCTGACATCACATTCGTCAACTTATTAAAACACTGGTGAGATGGTTTTTGCTCACTGATGCATGCATTCGTCGCATTCCACACGCGGAATTAGCCACACACGAAACGGTTCCCTCCTTTTTATGGCAGATAAAACATCTATTTTCACTAGGTGGCAATGTATTATGCCACTGTGTTTCCCTGGAATGGCAGTCGCGTTTGCAAAACATCCAGACGAGTGCGCTGACATACAAATTAGTTCAACGTTAATATCTATAGGGAAAGTTTCCATTTTTTCGGCGTTTGCTATTTTTAGACCTTGACATGAACAGTTGCTTCCATGGCTTTGAATGGGAGAGAGAGAAAAAAAGGTGAATTGCTGTTGTTTAATTGGGATTACGCAGAGGTCAGGGCGAGACACAGTCCTGAGATCTGCAAAAATCACGCAACCTACATTCACAAATATCTCTGCAGAATAAACAGAATCTCTTGGAAAGCTGCCCGGGTCACTCTTTACGGCTACAAGTTTAACTGGAAGAGGAAACTGCGATCATTATTCATTGAGTAAGAAGTATATGCCAGGACCGGGCTGTGCGGGGTTGCAGGGTTGCCACTTTTCCTGGTGTATTGTGTTTTGGTCCGGAGCGATTTCCGTGTCGTGGGTCGAGGGGGCGGTCTTCCGCTTGAACCCACTCTGCGTGTGAAACCCCAATCAGATTATGTGTGGTGCAAATCGACTCACCGGGAAATAATGTTGGAAGGAAGAAGTTTGACTACAATACCTTTGCTGTAATAAACCGAACGATGCATAACTAAAACCCTGAGCAATATAACTAAAAACACACACACATTTTAATAAACCGATAGTCATTTATGTATAATTTTAACAATTATGACTCTTATTAATTAAAAACTCCTGCACTGCCCAGATACTTATTTAGGTAGTTGGTGCCATAAAGACGTTTCCTGTTATCTGTTATTATGTTGAAATAATATTTGAAGTAACATAACTATGAATATATCACTCCAAAATAAATGATTAATTCAAAAGGGTTTCGAATTAAAATATATAATACAATATAAAAACAAAAATTATTAAGGATTACCATCTATTTTAAAAGTCTACGCGATGTTCATGTACAGGTAGATAATTAATATTATACACATTCAACATCTGTCATTTAAGAGGCACATTTTTACTTCCACTATTTGCTTTTCAATGAAGAATCAATCCAATCAATTCAAAACTAGCCCAATAAAGATGTGCCTAGCGAATTTCAAATGTAAATAGTACTGAATCAATAGGAATTAAAGGTAAATAACAAAAGACATGATTGAAACAAAAATCACGAGAAAGGCAAAAAGTAGACAGTCTAATGTATTTTTGATATGCTTTAATTTTAGAACCTGACGTATGACTACAGTTTAAAAAAAACAAGAAAGACACTGCTGCTTTTAGAAATGTAAAGCTCTTCAAAGGTAATCTCACAATTATGCTCCATATTTTGGTTTAGAGTGTGGTCACCACACTCCACTCAAAACATGTACCAGTAACCTGTAAATGATATGCCTTGAGGTGTGAGTGTCGGCGTAGTTGCCTGTTCACTTGAATATTCAGCTTCTGCTTGCTTCTTGCGAATTTTCCCGGCCTGCATACAAACAATAACAGAACAGTTAGAATGCTCTCCGAGCAGGTTCTGTGGTCGGCAGAGCGGTTCAATGCCCTTAGAGGGCATGACCTTCATGTATCTCAGCAGGGATCCAGACACCCCGAACCAGTCACTGGAAAAGAAACACCTAGGTCATATTCCTTTTTTTTTGACAACAAGCTGACCTCTAAATTGAACTTATCAGAAAGTACCTCATTTCTAAAACTCGCAATCTCCTGTTACCTACACGGCGGACTGAAAAGTTGCCCCTATGCATTGTGCATCCCACTGATAAGATTTTTTGTCAAAAAGATCTAAATGCTTTGTGATCCTGTTCAGACAACGATCGCATATATATATATAAACACTGACGTTTGATCAAGGAAATAAACCACAATTGAATGCTAAACACATATTTATCACAGTATTCGACCCGTCACATTCCTCACTTTATATATTCAGAAATATTTTCATACAATTCGCACCAATTTGGCGGGATTGCTGTAGCAAAAGTTGAAAAACATTTTAGGAGAAAAATATAATTATAATATGCTGTATATTTCAAGGTAGAATATTTTTTAAAAGTGTAATGCCAACTGATTCTGTAACACTTATATTACAATCAATACGCCACGAACTTAAATACAGTTGCATAGTGTATTTCACAGTAAGATCATTTAAATGTAGAAATACTAATCATGGCATATTTATGGAAATATTACTTCATTGCTTTAGAAGCAAAATCACAGAATCTCAAAATGTCTATTTCCAGTGAATCATTCGGCCTCATGCGCGATTATAGGTGTTAACACAACATTTGTCACGGTGTGGAAAACGTTATCTTTGCTTTTATGGTTGCCCTGTGATTGCAAGCAGCCACTTTGAATTGGTGAAGTTGAAACCTTCAGAGAGCGGGCTGACGTGAATTTACCGACGTGAGACTAAACAGTTGGCAAACGCACATCATTAATTTTACTGCATGACCCGTTTGCGTGAGTGATATCTACTGATGGCCAGTAGATTACAGTTACAAAAGAATATGTAATATGCAACTCAGCTAAATCATATAACGTTATCCTTTTTAATAATTTTCAACAGTTACTTTTGATTAATTGCATTTACTCAGATCAGATATATCTGATATTACGGAAATTATACATTCCATATAGTAATTTATCGCGTTAAAATGAATGAGATAATGCATGACACTTTATATCATGGTATATGCTTCGCAATCATTCAGAATGACTATATGGGCAGGTCTGAAACATGCAATGGGAGCAAATATGCTTTGTAGTGTGCAGCAGGTTGAGGAGAAATGATTGAAAATGACTTGTCCTTGCGCTCTAGTTCACCGTGCCAGTGTCTTGTTGGCTTTCCCTTCAGTCCTAAAAGTACGCCTGTAACATTCTAAACATTGGAACTGGGTGGCTAAACACGGCGCTCCGCTGTTAACTATACAGCGTGTGATGGAACATAGCATGATATGCAGCTGAGAATGATCTACCACTTCTGAGAAATATATTACACCGATGCTGATGCCTTGAATTTTCCATTTTATGTTAAAAGGTGTAAAAAGGATATCACATATTTTACAAAACGTATTGCGAGGTATAGCAATTTTGGTTTTTTTGATCAGAACTGCAACGCTAAATGCAAATCTCAATTCCATTGTGGAAAATATAAAATACACGCGTGTGTCGCCATTTAAAGTGCATGGTCTACTTTAAGTGCTAAGAGACAATAATAACATGCTGCCCTGACCAGGTACGCACTCGGCTGTTAAGTCGCGTCTTCAACGGCCTTCTGCTCAGTTCCAAGCCAGTTTCCCAAACTGCCCACCTCCCAACCAATGATCTGCGAGTACTCTGTCCGAATTAAAATCAGGGCCGACTGCAGATATATTATTGCAACAAGCTAAATATCCCACATAAGCAAATCAACCAAAATGCAAATGGACAGAAAATGACCTTTTAGTTTCTTACATACTTCTATACAAATCTAAAAAATAATAGAGTAAGGCACCGCTAAATTAAAATTCGGAACGATTCTATAATCAAACTTTATTATTTTTTTCTACGCTTATAGGAAATACATAATTATATAAAAACCATCATATAAAGATTGCCGTTGCGTTTTCATATCATGCGACAGACTACCGTACAATATAGTTAACAGCCAGGCATTAGGACCGCGCGGAACAATACGCCAGTGTGGGAGGAGTATACCGCGTTTGCGTGCAAGTGGGGCAGTCTGGTCCTTGTGTGGTCCGGGTGTGTGGTCTCCGGTCCCGATCATCTGTCCAAAGGCTGCTAACTTGGATGTGAATGACCACCTCTGTTTACTTTAGCTCTGTCTGCAGTCAGTGAACTCTGCTCAGCGTTTTCCTGGCATGGCAGGTTCCAGCTGGTGCAGATCAGGACTTAGCAAGGGCTCCTTGGGATGGTCTGCAAATGGACTCCTGCGTAAATCAACGTCAGAATTTATGGACCATTTTCCACCTCATCTCGCTCTGCCTAAAATATACGAGTCTCATAAACTATGAGTGGTGAAGAAAAGTTGTAGACGTTCTGATTACTGCTCAGAAGAATAAGACGTTACAGTAACGTGCATAGCATACCTGTAAAATTCAGTGTAAAGTTGCTGCGTCTGTAATCGACAACACAATAGTGCATTGTCCCTTGTATGAACTCTTGTAATTAATTACCTCCTATCATTTTGCTTTGAAATGTCACTTTTCAATTTGCTTATTATAGTCTGTTTGCTGTTAAACAATGTTTCTTGTTTTTCAAATATGCAGTTACCATGTGACAAAAGACGTGTTTAAAGAATGAATAATGCTGTTGAATTATAATATTTCTGACACTGGATAGTCTATGCACCTTTATTCATTTACGATAAAGAGGACGGAACAACATAGACATATCAAACACGGTCATCCAAAATGCAACAGCGGTTACAGCTATGTGACTGGTTGTAAGAGAATAACCTATTGTAACAACTTAAACAAACAATCTATTTCAATCCCTCTTGTGCAAAATATGAACAGAAGTGTGTTTTCTTAACGACTGTAGCACAATTAAGGGAGAGGTGAAGTGATACTGGACAACCCATTTAGTCAAACTAAAGGAAATTGGCTGGGGGACGCTGTCTGCATTTTAGAACTCTGGACTGCTGTTCTGGGCGCCAGTGTACTTCTCCAGTACCTGACCTTTCCCCTTTAACCTCTTCTGGCTTGGCTGGAAACTCGCCCTTAAATGAGACGAGTCTACTAGCCTCGGATTCCGTTCCCAGAAGATTATTTTTAATAGGAACAACTGGATTGCCTAATCAGCGAGCCTTAATAACAAAACTTTGCTCCTGAATTAATCTTCAGCACGTTATTCTGTATTTCCAGCATAGTTTCACAGTTTTGAATGAGTTTCAAAATATTTAATCAAAGGGCAGTTCATTTCGCGTCTGTAGTTCAATATTCAAGCGAGCAAAGGAAACCATATCAGTGTATCAGCAAATAAACGCATTCGCATGGAGATCTGGCTGTTTGGAAAATCAGTAGGTGGCTCCTTAAATGACTGTTACTGTAATATTTCCTTGAAATACTTGGGACACGCTTTCAGTAGCTTTTAACCACGTTCAAGTGTTTCTATAATTTAACCTATTGCTTCCAGTTACAGAACATATGGGCGAAGTCAAGAGCAACGTGTCAGACATACAGATGCCTCTACAAAAAGAAACTTTCGACAACATGAATGTGCTAACATTGTATAAAAACAAAGCTGTTTAAACCCTTTAAATGTTTAAACGGAAAGACAGATGCAGAAAAGTCTCGCATTTGTACAATCTGTTTGGATTTACACATTTTACTGAATTAAAAAACAATCACAATCCTCTATTTTATATGCGAGAAAGCGGTCCTGGATTATTTAATAATACTTTAGATGTCCATTTACTGATATTGAAATAGATGATTTATTGCAGCTTCGGTGCGCACTGGTTGACATTTAGCAGAAATTGAAAAATAAGTCATTGAACTGGAAGCAAACGACATAAAGATTTTACATGAACATCGCGAGTCCAACAACCCCCCAATTAAATAACCAAAACATTGGACCGCTCTTTCAGAGTTGGAATATGAAAACAAATACGTCAACTCAGACGTTTTAGCTCTACTCTGTTTGGAAAGAAATGTTATCCAGCCAGTACACCTTTTCCTTTAATTGCCCTTCATAGGTTGGTTTCATTTTGAAACATCAAGAATCAAACCTTAACACAACCATTGTATCAATTCTAGTGCTGTGTGATCCTGCTCAAGGTATTGTAACTGCCCAAGAAAGGTGAAAATGTTGATTTGGGAAATTAAGTAGCAATTTAATTTCCTTAATCGTCATACTTACCATATCTAATTAATATAAACTTGATTTCAACGGTTTCAAATGTATATGATGCGCATCCTTTTCTCAGTTGGTTTAAGCCGACAAACGTAAAACTGCGGGATTTATCAATATGATGGTTTCCCCACCCCTCAATTGGTTGGCTACGTATTGGTTTGTGTATCATATACATTGAAACAGTGGAAATCAAGTTATATCCATTAGATATGTTAAATATGATAACCAAGGAAAATGAAATTGCCACTTGACTCCCAAAACAACATTTTCACATTTCTTTGGCAGTTACAATACCTTGAGCAGGATCACACAGCCCTGGAATTGACACAATGGTTGTGTTAAGGTTTTATTCTTAATGTTTCCAAAATGAAACCAACCTATGAAGGACAATTTAAGAAAAAGTGTAGCGGCTGGATAACATTTTTCCCCCCAGACAGAATATAGTTAAAACGTCTGAGTTGAACTGTTTGCTCTCATATTCCAATGTTTTACGACTTTCAAATTGAATTAAAATAGTCGTTTTGTGTTACATTTTGCGTGTTAGATTACATTTAGTCCAGAAAGCAGTTTGGGAAGGAATTAGCAAATCTAGCCTGTAATTGAGGGAAGGCGGCTGTCTCGTTTTCATTTTAATCATATGCCACTTTTATGCCTGCCAGTCTTCTTTAATCAGTCCGACATTTAGCTGTTACAAAGTTTGAAGCCTGAAGTTTTTTTTTTAACTTGACGTTCTCAGTCGCAGCCTGCTTAAATTGATGAATTATAGAGAATGTAGCGTTTGTGCACAGGTCTTTGTGGTTTGTCTATTGCAAAGTTCAAGTGGTATGCTTGTCCAATTTTATCCCCATTTCAATTCATCTCCAAATCAAACTAGACCTACCAATGTCTAATAAAATATATCTAACGTTTCCAGGAAAATGTAAATAACCCCACTGTTCGAACAGGCTATGAAAATAGATCACTTTGTTCCCACCCATGACGCTTCACCGCAAAATCTGGTGAAATAACTGATTCTTTTTACAGACATGTGGGTGGTTCGACACCTTATATCATTATCCAAACATGGACCCTGCTGCGTTGTGTGGTCAATTTTGATTTCATAATTACTTTCGGAAGACCTTGGGACATTGGTCATAATTTTCTTTTAATCCTAAACATATAAAGGAAGTTTTCGCAAAAAAGCTCTACTTTATGCTTCCAGCCTCAAAGACTCCTTTCAGTACGGTTGCCATGGATTTGAACACTATATCCAATAATTATAAATCTCTTCACTTTCACCGTCGTCATTTGCCCTCCTTAAATGGCTTAGTCAATAAGTTGGCAGTTTAATATTTAAATTACTAGCTATATCACAGAATGAACATTAGAATACGTATTAGAAATATAAATTGGCCTGAAATAGGATGCGAATCACAACTTGGTAGGTATGTCCACAAATTGTCATCTTACTTCACCTGGGCACTTCTGGGTTGTAAACGTATATGTGAAATGATTCCTCAAGAAATGTACAGAAAGCTAGTTTGTACCACTTTATAAGATACCTTGTTTTACTATCAGCATATCCGTATCAAAACGGAACACTTTAATTAAAGCCGTCTGTGAAAATGAGACGTTCTCAAAATGATTCAAAATGTGTTACATAAAACTATATATTAGAATCAATAAGGATCTACGTGCATTCTGTATCTCGTCACATCTAAATTCAGATCGCAAAGAGGTCTGTCACTGAGTCTGAACTGACAATTTTTAAAACCCGCAATAACAAACTAATTAGCCCTGATTGAGGGCACTTTTCAAGACAGAGAACATCTATTTTTTTTTTACCAGTGCTGAATAAAATACTTTGTTGTAAACTATAATTCTAATTCCGAATTGTGAAATGATCGTCCATCTGGTTGCAATATTTAATGGAAGTTACTCAGATCAATATTTGTGTTTCTTAAATCTTCAATGGAAGCTGTGAATTAACAACATATGATTTTGTTGTGGAATATACTTCGAGGCAAATATTTGCACAGAACAATTGTCATATTGAGATTAGATGGCGAACAGCAACATTAATAACATTAAATAAATCACACATATCAGTATAAGAAATTATTTCACTTTAATGTCTATGATGTATATATTTACTATATTTTAATGAATCGAAATATTTCTTAAAGGAATCACGAATATAAAGATATAAGCCTAGATTTGATTCTTGATGCCTGCAAGACATGCATGAAAGTAATTTTACTGAAATGATTGGATAGAATGGACAGGATCTCAGTGACTCTCCTCAGCCTCACCTCACGACATAGCTGTTAAAATCAATGTAGGTGGACCTTATTGGGTCATGCTATGCACTCTGAAGTTTCTAAGTGGTCCACACCTTGAAATACAGGCAGGAGCGAGATTTGGTTATAAAGTAAGCTGCTTATTCAAGCACAAAATGGTGTTTAATTTCGGGTTTAAAATATCACTGAGATTTGGG
Source organism: Squalus acanthias (assembly GCA_030390025.1). Classification (NCBI taxonomy): domain Eukaryota; kingdom Metazoa; phylum Chordata; class Chondrichthyes; order Squaliformes; family Squalidae; genus Squalus; species Squalus acanthias. Next base: position 11,368,143 of record CM059430.1, read on the forward strand.
ATATATTTAATGAGATTGTAGGGAAATGATACAAATAACTAAAATTAGTGAGATTGGCGGTATAACTACAATTTAAGGCAACCACTGTGAAGGTTAAAACATGCAGAGTAAAATACATCTCCTGGGGAGTCCCATGAGGCGTTGGCTTCACACTGTCGGCAGTATAACTGCAATTGCCAATCAACACTCCAATATGGGTCCTCATTCCAGAGGATCATTCTAAAAATCGATATTTTAGAATCCATAAATGTGATGGGAGTAATATAATTCCCCCTTGTTTGATTTACATATAAACCTAGATGACTTACATTTTTAAACACAGATTTCAACCAGGATTAATCTCAATTCACATTTACACTGAAAAGTAAGTACACGCGCATTTTTCTATCTCAGCTTTTCAGTAATTTTTAAAGAAAAACGGAGTCAGATTGCAAACTGAATTTATTATTTTTTAAGAGATGCATGGAAATAAGTTGACTATCCACACAAGAAATCTACTGCAGTAGTTATACCGCAGGTGCCGGTTTGACATTTCTGCATGTTTTTAGAGGGGTGCAAGGTGACATGTGTATCTGGTCACTGGCATCCAAATGCACGTGGAATCCTCGTCAATACTGAGCTAGCAGTTCTGCTGTTTTGTTGCTAACATTTAAAAAATAACGCAATTTAACTCTTCAATGTTTAACAAATTGACTTCGCACAGTTGCGGTTTATACAGTCGACAATATGAAGGGGAAGCGGTGTGAGACTGCCTCCAGGAAATACTCTTACACTGTATCTGAATAAACTTCTTCATATGCAGATCGGTTGCTTTAAATTGAAGTTATGTTACAGATTCTGAACAGGTACAGCGTGAAAACGATGCTACCTTGATGTAAAATCTATTCATCTAATTTTAAGTAAGGGACCAGGTACATATACAGGTCTTAGACCAGTGCCTGCAGATTGCGAGTTATTCTGCTGACACTTGCTCAATGACAACAGTGTTATGCGGCCACTTTCTCAACAGTCAACATTGGACTGGGCTTTACAATAAAACGTGTGCATGCACAAATTGGTCGGATTTCGCAGGCATGAAATGAGCTGTTTTGCATTGATAGATGCCCACGCTGAGCAGATGAAAACGCTGAGCAGAGTTCACAAACTGATTGTCAGGGAGCACGCCATGGTTTAAAAAAATCGAGCGCACTTTTCCAGTTCGATGTTTAAATCTGTGACATACATAGGATTCCATAGGATATACGGCACAGAAACAGGCCATTCGGCCCAACCAGTCCATACCGGCGTTTATATGCTCCACTCGAGCCTCCTCCCGTCTTTCCTCATCTAACGCTATCAGCATAACCCTCTATTTCCTTCTCCCTCATATGCTTGTCTATACTATTCACTTCAACCACTCCCTGTGGTAGCGAGTTCCATATTCTCACCACTCTTTGGGTAAAGAAGTTTCTTCTGAATTCCCTATTAGATTTCTTGGTGACTATCTTATATTGATGGCCTCTAGTTATGCTCTTCCCCACAAGTGGAAACATTCTCTCTGTATCCACTCTATCAAAATCTTTCATAATTTTATAGATCTCTATTAGGTCACCCCTCAGCCTTCTTTTTTCAAGATAAAAGAGACCCAGCCTGTTCATCCTTTCCTGATATGTATACCCTCGCATTTCTGGTATCATCCTTGTAAATCTTCTCTGCACCCTCTCCGGTGCCTCTATATCCTTTTTATAATATGGCGACCAGAACTGTACGCAGTATTCCAAGTGTGGTCTAACCAAGGTTCGATACAGGTTTAACATAACTTCCCTACTTTTCAATTCTATCCCTCTAGAAATAAACCCTAGTGCTTGGTTTGCTTTTTTTATGAACGGACACCGCGCAACAATCGCCAGGCAGGAGTGTTACCTCCCAGTCGGGGAACACTTCAGCAGTCAAGGACATTCAGCCTCGGATCTGCGGGTAAGCGTTCTCCAAGGCGGCCTTCGAGACACACGACAACGCAAAATTATCGAGCAGAAACTGATAGCCAAGTTCCGCACCCATGAGGACGGCCTCAACCGGGATCTTGGGTTCATGTCACGCTACATGTAACCCCACCTGATGTAGAGTCATCCAGACTCGAGTCATCGTTGGCTTGTTCACAGATGTTATTTCCAGTTAAAAAAGTAAAAAAGTTTAAAGTTTGTGGTTTTCCATACAGACTGCAGCATCTGACACATTAGACCCCCTGTGACCCCACCTCATTGTCCTTGTATTTTGCTATGTCTTTGATATAATGTCTTCCTGACTGACCTGATTGTTTCTCTGCTGAGGTGTGATAAAAGGCAGTCAGAAAGATTAACTGTAGTCGTCTGACATTGTACTCTGCACAGGCATTGTTCTCTGTCTATATGTGCTGTGCCGATTTGTATTTCTTCACTTCACCTGACGAAGGAGCAGCGCTCCGAAAGCTTGTGATTTCAAATAAAACTGTTGGACTATAACCTGGTGTTGTGTGACTTCTCACTTTTGTCCACCCCAGTCCAACACCGGCATCTCCACATCATGCTTTTTTTATGGCCTTGCTAACCTGTGTCGCAACTTTTAGTGATTTGTGTATTTGTACTCCTAGATCCCTTTGTTCCTCTACCCCATCTAGACTCGCACCCTATTCTTCCTACCAAAATGTAATACCTCACATTTATCTGTGTTGAACTTCATTTGCCAATTATATGCCCATTCTGCAAGTTTATTAATGTCGTCCTGTAATTTGTTGCAGTCCTCCTCAGTATTGACTATCCCCCCAATTTGGTGTCATCCGCAAATTAAGAAATTGTGTTTTTGATTCTCAAGTCTAAATCGTTAATGTAAGTTGTGAACAGCAGTGGTCCCAGCACTGATCCTTATGGAACACCACTACCCACCTTCTGCCACTGTGAATAGCTATCCTTTACTCCTACTCTGCTTTCTGTTCTGTGACATCATGCCAGAAACTAGACTGCCTACTTTTTAAACTGAAAAAGCACATGTCCTTGCTCCACAATGATGGTTAAAAGCCATTATTCTCTGCTAACTTTAAATGAATTCAAAATGAAATGTCTTAAAAAAAAAGCTCCAGTCTGGCCTGCAGTTATACTGCAGCAACTGTGATGCAGAAGCGGCGGGTGATGGCCCTCGCTTTTAATGTGATCACCAGTCAGATCACTGGCATGAGAATCCCTGAGTTATCCTGACAATTTTGCTTCAATGCACAGCTGAATTTGCTTTGCATAGATGCAAAAAGCAGCAGGGTAACAGATCCATAACTGGCCCAAGAGTAAAACTGGCCAGGCCCGGCTACTCCCAATCACCACCGTAAGCAGCGTGTATTCAGATTTAACCACCATTGGAGTAAAAAGCAGCCCGCTTGATTGGCACCCCATCCACCACCTTTAAACATTCACTCCCTCCACCACTGGCTCACCGTGGCTGCAGTGTGTACCATCTACAAGATGCACTGCAGCAACTTGCCAAGGCTTTTTCGGCAGTACCTCCCAAACCCGCGACCTCTATCACCTAGAAGGACAAGGGCAGCAAGCGCATGGGAACACCACTACCTCCAAGTTCCTCTCCAAGTCACACACTATCCTATCTTGGAAATATTTCGCCATTCCTTCATCGTCGCTGGGTCAAAATCCTGGAAATCCCTCCCTAACAGCACTGTGGGAGTACCTTCACCGCACGGACTGCAGCGGCTCAAGAAGGCAGCTCACCACCACCTTCTCGAGGGCAATTAGGGATGGGCAATAAATGCTGGCCTTGCCAGCGACGCCCACATCCGAGGAACGAATAAAAAAAACACCATTGCAGTAGCTGTAGACTTGTGTGACCGAATGTGAAGGGTGCCAGTGCTGGAGATGGGACACATTTCCTGCAAGTTGGTAGAGGCGAGGTAAACATTCAGGGGAAATAAATGCAAAATGTTATTGTCAGTTATGTCTTCTCTCCTGGCAGAGGCAAGGTGAGCGTTCAGGGGAAATAGATGCAAATTTTAGTGTCAGTTGTAACTTCTCTCCCGCACAAGTCATTCTTTCAGGGGATGGCTTGCTACTGCGGACTGTGCTTGCGGGGGAAGAGCCGCTGCTATGGCCCCACCTTAACCATCCCAGAGACGGCAAACACCTGAAGGTTGATGTGTCCGCTGGAAATGATGCCGGCTTGGCAGATTCAGGTCTCATTAATATCCTCTCTTAAAAATCGCCAAAATACTCTGTTTCTTTCCCCATTTAAAATATGGCGAGCCAATTCTTTGAGCATTCGCTTTGATGATCAATATTTCTATGGAATACTACCATCAGCACTCTGGTCCTATTTCAAATACTCTACCGGGAAAAAAAAATCCGTTTATAATGTGAACAACTTTTTAAACCAGCCACTCCCGGTGCATTAACCGCATAATAGATTTACGAAAGTTACGTTCTGCCAAGCAGAAATTCCGCATTCAAGCGCCACCTCCCTGTCCACACAACTGGTGCTGGTGACACCACCTGATGATTTGTGTTCTGCATTTCCGCCTTTGGGAAATGAAACTGACCTACCCGCTTAAAATACGTTTTAAACACAGGTGGCAAACGCACCACCCAACGTGTCCGGTCTCCGTTAATTTTCATTCTGTGCTGTATTGTAAGTCAGCGGCAAATTTATTCTTCAATGATCCTTACTAGTAGCAACAAAAACATTGACAGCGAGCTGTTGTATAGTCTCTGCCTTGTTTGTTACATAGAATACACAGCACAGAAACAGGCCATTCGGCCCAACTAGTTTGTGCTGGTGTTTATACTCCACACAAGTCTCCACCCGTTTTACAAAAGCACCTTCAAATCCGCTAAGTCGGTGGATGAACAGACCTTAATGGCCAAAAATTACTGCTGACCATATCAATGGACAAACCTTAAGGGGCTTGTTTTGTCTCCGATTTTAGTGGAGACATTACTACCCCTGTGTTAAAATAGTCAGTTGAAAAATACAAGCTTGTTTCGCCTGCTTAATGTCAGCAGTAATTTCCAGGTTTACATTTATACTGTTTAGTTACACCAGTTCAGTTTGAAATGTTCACACAGAGGCATGTAATCATCGCAGTTGAATAATCTAAGTATATTATTAGTCAGTAAGGGATCTTATATTGGAGTGGTAGTCGTCACAGCCCTTGTGAATTGATTAAATTTTTTTAATGCATACTAAATAAATGGTTGCAGCCAAAAATATTAAACAATTTCTTGAAAAACTAGTTTAAAAAAAATCTGTTTAAAGTTACTCTGCCAAAAAGTTATTATCACCCTTTTAAAGTTTTTAACATATTCGGCTTAACACTGTCTCACCGAGTAAGCTATTCCACATGTATATCATCCTGTTTGAAGAACTTAATATGTTAACTGCGTCTTCACCTTTTTTCATGAACCCTTTTCCTACAGCGTGTGTTGTTGCAATTGAATGTTGTTCTGGGATCCAATTTAACTATTCCCTTCAAGATCTTAAAATACCTCAGACAAGTCACTTCAATGCATTTCCCCCCCCCCCCCCCAATGTGAATATTCACAGTACCCTTAGTCCTTCCTTATAGGTCCCTATGCTAGCTTTGAATGTAAATGTTTCTCTCTCCTCAGGTGACTCCCGTGCAAAACCGGAAACGTCACCTCACCCCTCAAAAAATCCACCTCAGCTCCTCTGTTCTTGCAAACTATCCATCTCCAACCTCCCTTTCATCTCCAAACTAATTGAATGTATAGGTCAATGGCACAGTCCCCTAGATTAAATTAGATGTCTTTCTTTGTACTGTCTATGAGGCTAGTATTTCCCCTCTGTTGTACTATGCCCAGAATCGTACACAATAGTTAAGGTGGGACTGACCAGTGCTTTGTGGAAGGTAGCTATCACCTCCTGGAACTTGTGCTCTATACCCTCTGCTATACATCCCGAGATCCTATTTGCCTTTTTTGCCCATTCTAAATTGTACTGAGAGTTCAGGTATGTTCCACTGAAACTCTGTGATCCGTCTTTTGTCTTATTTCCTGTAGACTGTAGGCAACCCCAACTGCCCCATGCTCATCTCTCACTAATCTTCCTGGCCAGCATGTCTGCTGGGTTTAATCTCACCACCCACCTGCCCGTCCTACTCACACTACCCCATCAGACTCTGCCAGTGGATCAATAATCGCCACCCTTTCTGCAATTCCATCCAGAATGTCCGTTCACTTGCGAACAAGACCCTTTCCATCAATGGACAATTGCATTGACATCCTTGCTTTGACGGAAATATGGCTCATAGGTGGCGACACCTTGCCACTTACTGAAACTCGCCCAAACCCATTTGCTATGATATTTCTGCAGCTGTCAATCAGCTCAACCATTCTCTCTTGGTTAATGTCCTTATCCCAATAAAACCTTTGCTCTGCCCCATCTTGGTCATTACCTCTGGCATGGCCCCCATTTTTACTCTCTCTAGTCTATGGGGCACAGCTGTTTAGCCATGCATCACCAGATCTGGCTGGACCACATCAAGCACTACTGGTCCTCTTGTCCTCTGCCAAAACCATTCACTACTCCAGATTCAGCATGAGGAGCAAAGATAACCCCTGGCTTCTTTTCTCCACTACCAACCATCTCCTTAAACCCCTCGCTCTTGCCCCTTCCCCCCTCACCCCCAACAGCAAGTGCAAGGAGCTCATGGACGTCTTTGGCACTAAGATTGTGACCATATTTCAGCTGTCTCTACAGCTTCCTGTTCCTTCCTCTTGCCCATCAAGCCAAACCTCTCCCAAGGCTGCCCCTGCCACAGACCCAAACCTGTGCTTTCTATAGTTTCTGTCCCCTCATGCCCTCTATGAGCTCATCTTGTCCATGAGACCCATCTCCTGATCCATTGACCCCATTCCCAATAAATTTCTCACCACCCAATTTCGCTCCCTGGCCCCTATGCTAGCTTTGAATGTAAATGTTTCTCTCTCCTCAGGTGCTGTCTGACTCCCGTTCAAAACCGGAAACTTCACCTCACCCCTCAAAAAATCCACCTCAGCTCAGCTCCTCTGTTCTTGCAAATTATCGCTTCATTTCCAACCTCCCTTTTATCTCCAAACTAATTGAATGTATTGTTACCTCCCAAATCTGTGCCCATCCTTTCTGCAACTCCACATTTGAATCTCTCCAATCAGGTTTCTGCCCCGCTACAGCATTGAAACAACTCGAACCAAAGTCACAAATTATATACCCTTTGACTGTCACCATGGTACATTATCCATTCTCGTCCTCCATTAGCTCTCTGCAGACTTTGACACAATCAATCATGCCATCCTCCTCCGATGGCTCTCCTCCATGTTTAGCTCTTACTCAGTGCTGTCTTTGCTTGGTTACTATCAAATCGGAGCCAGAGCACCTTCAAAAATAGCTTCTCTTCCCACCCACACACGGTTACCACTTGAGTCCCCCAAGCAGCCATGCTTGGTCCCTCCACTTCCTGATCTACATGCTGAACCTTGGCGACATCGTGTAAGCTCCACCCCTTCACCACCTCTCAACCCCTCCACTGCCTCTGTTATCAGAATTTTTGCCAAAATTCAGTCGCGGATGAGCCAAAATTTCCTCCAGTTAAACATTGGGAAGACTGAAGCCATAGTCTTCGGCCCCTGCTGCAAACAATCTACCCTTGCCACCAATTCCATCCCCCTACCTGGCCACTGTACAAGACTATTCACAATCTCAGCATCCTATACGACCCAAACCTAAGCTTCTGGCTCCATATGTTCTCCTTCACAAAGGCTGCCTACTTCAACTTCTGTAACATTGCCTGCCTCTGCCCCTGTCTCAGCCTATCTGCTGATGAAACCTTTATCCATGTTTTTATCACCTCCAGACTTGACGATTTCAATGGTCAGCCTCTCATCCACCACACTCCACTCATGCAAAACTCTGCTGTCCATATCCTATCCCGAACCAAGTTCTGCTGACCCATAATCCCTGTCCATGGTGACCTACATTGGGTGCAAGCCACGCAACGCCTCCAACTTAAAATTATTTTCCTCATGTTTAAATCCCTTCATGATCTTGCCCCTTCCTATCTCTGTAACCTTCTTCAGCCCTACAAACCCCCAGAACTCAGCGTTCCTCCAATTCTCGTCTCTTGTGCACCCTTGTTCTTTCTCCCCACTCTTTGCAGCCATGACTTCAGCTGTCAAGGCCCTATGCTCTGGAATTCCTTCCTAAACCTCCAGCTCTCCACCTCCCTCTCCTCCCTTTTAAGACCCTGTTTAAAACCTCCCTCTTTGACCACATTTTTAATCACCTCCTTCCTAATATCTCTTTCTCTGGTTCTTTGTCCAATTTTGTCTGATTACACTTCTGCGAAACACCTTAGGAAGTTTTGCGATGTTCAAGGCGGTATTTTTAAAAAGTTGTTGTGTGATGTGACCCACTTACAGAAAGAACACTTTTTCTCAAGTATATATTAAATAGTAATTGAAAAATCTGGCAGCAGCAGTTAACTTAATTGTAAATGTGACCTCTGGTAAGCAGTAACTATAACAGGCTATGAGTCATTCCTGCAAACCCTTTGGAGATATTTCAGTGCAACTTGCATATTCATCACTGTGAAATATTTTTTGATATTTGTGAACAAAGTTTCACCCATATATTAGCTGCATCATTGAGTTCGATGTAGGCAGTGATTGATTCTGTGAGGGAAGTCTGCAAAAAGAAATGCAGATTTGCATTTGTTACTGTAGATGATGATGATTATTATTGTATACATACATGAACTTTCTCTAGACAGAAATCTTTGGCAGTGGCATCACACTTCTTAAAATATCCTGGGCACAAACTCAATAGAACAATAGCTTCAACATGGATTTTTGAATTAATTACAATTCTTGAATTGAGAGGATGACAGAGTCCCCTGGTCGCATGCAAAAGAGGCAGGAAAGCAAGCTCTCCTTTGATGTTAACAGTTTAAGATCAGATTAGTCCATACTAACAAAGCTGGCATTTAATCATCTACTCTAGCTTTGAGCTCCAACGGTACAAAGATGAAAATCAATTTTAATAAAAGTCTGTGCTACAGCAGGTAGTTATTGTGAAACTTACCAATGGCAAACTATTTAGTAAACATATTAGGCCGAATTTTGCCACCCCACGTAGGGGCCGCGCAAGTGCCAGGTTTAGGCACCCGGCACTTGCGATCTGTCAAGAATCTTCTTATCAGATCGCACACATGCCCAGGAGATGGGCCTCCGTGGGTGGAGAGTTGCACTTTTTGCACAAGTTCCGCCCGTTGAAAGCCTGTCAAATTCTTACACCTGGTAAAAGCATGTGTAAGGTCTGCTTTTACCAGCATAAGAGTTTAAAAAAATAGAAAAATAAAATTTGATCACTAATTTATAAATGAAAAACACTCTTAAAAAAGGTAAGTTTATTTTTAGCCCCGTAAAAACATTTAATTATTTTTTTCAAAAAATTACATTTTTGTTTAAAATATTTAAATAAATGTCATTTTAATTAATTTTAAATATGTAATGTTTAAAAAGAAGTTATTTAATGTTTTAGTGTGTTTTTAAATGTGATCCCCATTCATACTTTTGTTAGTTCCGTGCGTACAGACCTGTCAAAAGTATGAAGGGGGATTCCCTTCTTTCATTCCTTCACCTGGCCCACGTGATCCCAGGGGCACTTGCGAACTGCATGCACCCCTGAGATACCTGAGCCTCTGCGCATTTCGAAGAGCAGAGGCCCAGGATCGCAAGCCTTGGGATCTACGGAACCAGCAGGCAAGTTCATAGATTTTTTTCCGATCGGAGGCATCCGCCCGCAGGAAGCCTCTGATTGGAAATTCAGGGCCATTGTATTTTATTGGCCTGGATTTTGCAGTCGGTATGGCGGCATACTCTCAGGGCTGGATTTTCTCAATGAGAAGCTTTTGGAGGCGGGACTGCTGCTTGCCGGCTTTCAATCCCGCCTCCATCAGCTTCTGGCCAACCAGCGGGATTTTACCCGATTGACCTTGTTAAGCCCGCCCAGTGGGCTCAGCAGGCCAATTAGGGGGAAGTCACTGACAGAGCACGTCAATGTCTGACATGCCATCTGTCAAGATTTCTTGAAAGAAGAAATGTCAGCGTTTGACAGCTCTGTGAAGCTGTCAAACACTGACATTTTGTGTAGTTTGATGAGTCCTTGTGTTCAGGACTCATCAAACCTTTCAACTTTGCAGAAATCACCTGGCTGTTGGTTCGGAGGATCCAACAGCCAGTCTGTGATATCTACAATGTTGGGACTCCGGCTCCACAGCGGCTGAAGGCTGTAGGCAGAAACAAAGGTAAGTGAACATTTTATAACACTTAACAGTCACCTCACATACTTACCACTCCACACTTGCACCCATCACTCACCTCTACATCACAATTTCAGACCCCTCTAACCCCCGCAGACTTCCTTCTCATCTCCTACACCCTGGCGGGGTTCCCCAAGGTCGGGAAGCCCGCACTTCAGAGCTAAAAATGGGGATAATCCTATTTTCTGCCTGTTAACTACCTGTTAACAGGAAGTTAATCGGATTTAATCCCTTTCCCGCCTCGAGGAGACGGGACCCGGGGCAGGACGACTACCCGCCTCCTGGGAAGAGGGCACGGAGGCGGGTTGGGGCGGGTTTGCCAGCCACCCCCAAATTCTGCAACTTTACCGGCAGTCCCGCCTCCATACCCGCCTCCTCGGGGCTGACAAAATCCAGCCCTCAGAGTACACCACCATACCTCCTTTGAAATCCACCGCAAGTTCAGGATTTCTGCACGCACTTGCGCATGCGCAAAATCCAGAACTTGCGATCTGTCAACGTATGTGTTGACAGGCCACCCGCGCGGGTCATGAAAAGCAATCGCTGGCGCAGAGTTGGGCTATTTGCCCACCGACTGGCCAGCAATTGCGCATGGAAATGTTATGGTTGGTGCGGGGCCTGTTTGTATCAGCGTAAGGGGAGACCTCAGGCATGATTTAAACATTTTCATATCGGAAATTGTACACATACACGGGATCAAATGAGTTTCTGCAAATATTGGCCCGGATTAGGGTTTTAATAATGTTGAAAACTATCAAAAAATTAAATTTTTATTGAGGTTGGTGGAATGAAGGTAATTACGCATTAAATTCCAATTCTGTAAATTGTAATTAGATCAGATTTCGGGATTTCATTACATCTCATTACGGGATTCCCTTCGGAAATGATTAAAATTGAATTCTGCTTTGTGATTGGCGGACTGGGCCCACGTGATCCCAGACACGCTTCCACACTGCCTGTGTCCCTGGGATCCGTGGGCTATCACGCTGCCCTCTGCCTCGAGGCCTGAGGCCGCAAGTTTTTGCAGCCTGGCCACCCGCAGGTAGGTTCGTCATTCTTTCGTGGGTTGGAGGCGCACTCCGGAGGTACGCCTCTGACCGCAATTATTGGCCCATTATTGTAACGGTTAACTGAAAGATTTTATGCATTAAATTAAAACAGTAAACTGTTGGGGTCATTCTTTAAGAATCTTGGCTAACCTGATTCCATTTCTTATGTAATACCTGTGTCAGTTGCCAAGCTACTAAGCTAAACAGCAAAAAAAAATTCAATATTTGTTTAAGTTTAATAGCATCAGCAGAACAGGACCTAACTGACTAGTTCATATGCGTGTAAAGTAATGTGCTATGACTCTATGGTCTGCTTCTAATTCAGGTCTATTCAGATTTCTGCCTGAATTCTTAGTGTACTTATTGCCTACTTTTTCTTCCTGGGATGACTGACTGCACCATGCAATACCTGGTAGGGTAATGCTTTTGGAACTGTGGCTCTTCCATTATTTCAGTCAACGCTGCCTTGTGATCAGAAGGCACAATCCAAGCAGGGGACAAGCTAATGTCAATCCTCAGCAAAGCTAAAAAATAAAATTAAAGATACGAGCAAACAAATTTTTTCCCTGCTAGCATTCTGGTACTTGCCTTTTAATCTGTGCTCATAGAAACATAGAAACATAGAAGATAGGAGCAGGAGTAGGCCATTCATCCCCTCGAGCCTGCTCCGCCATTCAATGCGATCATGGCTGATCATCCAAATTCAGTACCCTGTCCCTGCATAGGCCCTGAAATTGCGGTGTTAATGATGGCATACTCTCCACCATAAATTTGGGATTTCTGTATGCGCTTGTGCATGCGTGAAATCCGGAACTTGCGGCCTGTCAACGCAAAAGCAATCGCTGGCGCAGAGTTGGGCTATTTGCCCGCCGACTGGCCAGCGATGGCGCACGTAAGTCTTGAGGTTGATGCAAGCAGACGCAGGGCCTGTTTGCATCAGCGTAAGGGGATACCTAAGCCAATAATTAAACACTTTCATCTCCTAAATTCTGCACATACACTGTATGAAATCAGTTTATGCAAATATTGGCCCGGATTACAGTTTTAATGATGTATAAAATTTTGATCAAAAAATTAAATTTTTAGTGAAGTTGGTGGAATGAAGGTAATTATGAATAAAATTCCAATTCTGTACATTGTATAATTATTAGATTTCGGGATTCCATTGCATCTCAATAGGGGATTTGCTTCGTAAATGATTAAAATGGAATTCTGCTTATTGATTGGAGGACCGGGCCCACGTGATCCCAGGTACGCTTCCGCACTGCCTGTGTCCCTGGGATCCGTGGGCCATTACGCTGCCCTTTGCCTCGAGGCCTGAGACCGCAACTCTTCGCAGCCTGGCCGCCAGCAGGTATTTCCGTAATTATTTCGCGGGTGGGAGGTGTACTCCGGAGGTGAGCCTCCAACCGCAAGTTCTAGCCCACAGTCTTATTTTCTCAGCACCATCTCAAACATTACTTCTGTGGAGCTAAATAATTGGAAATGCTTGGGTGAGGAATGGGTACTGCCAGCGCTCCTCAGTGTAAATGAAAAATCTTTGCATTATGATTACCCTGAGGATTGCGAATTGTTAGTGGTTACTATGAAGTTCACCCCATAGAATGATCTTTTTGATGTTTCCTACTTACATTTTGAGTAGAATTTGCTGTGTTTAAAAAATGTACAGTGAAGTTCTACCTCTAGGTATTGTATTGAGCCTTTGAAATAATAAAAAATAGACAGCATTTAAAAAAAAATCAGTATTTGACCATAAAGGAATACAGTCTTTTCTTAATTTAAAGTTACTTAATTCAAATTATCTGATTGTTCCATTTTTTAGCACTAAATTCGCACTTTGCAATGTTATTTATGTTTGCTTAATTCAAATCATTGGATAATTTTATTTTTTGTAACAAAAAATTACTTTGAATTATTGGGACTAGTCCGCATGAACTTCTTTTAGGGGTTTTCACTGACCCACAGTGAAAACTAACAGCTTAAGTGGTATATGTGCAAATATTTAGAACTGGAATGCAAAGTGTGGGTGAATTTTGTGTGTTTGGTGAAACGGGTTGCTCCCAGGTTTGTGCTCTGGTCATGGTATTTTCTGCATGTTTGTTTGTCAGCTTGAGACAAACCACAAGCAGTTTCACAGCGAGATCCTGGCATTTCTCATCGAACTTAAGAGACACTGGTCTTTGGAAAGAAAAGCATGTGTCAACTGACATAGTTTCCTGAAGTAAAATTAGGGATTTTACATATACGCCTATAAACTTCATCAAGCGTTCAATCAATTAATCTATTAACTGAGCAACCGGACTTTTAACAACAGTGAGCCTAGTATTCAACTACAACTGTGTCATAGATGCTGTTTGGGTTCTTGTAGCCGCACCTAACATCCCCTCAATATTATCTTCAAAATTGCATTGCTTGAGAATAAAAAAATTGGTAGTTTAAATACACCTTATTATCAGCAACATGTGAATATTGCTTTGCAACAGCCTTGTTAATGTTGACGTACTGTGTTACAAAAGGAAACTATTTTGATAGAAGTGCACATCTTTTACTTTTTAAGGATAACCTAGTTTCCTGACAGTAAAACTGTCTTGGCTATAAAATTGCTGTGAAATAATTGGTAATCCAAAATGTTCTGGCGTGTTTTTTTTTTCAAGCGGATGCATCTGGTCCCACCAAGCAACTACGCTCGGTCAATGCACAGTTACTCTCTTGTCTAATCTAAGAAATTTGCAGCAAGCTAAGCCACACTCAGAGAGCTCAACACCAATTAATCAATCACTTAACACTGCTTGGAACACCAAAAGCTGTTTGCTTTTTAGGTCTGACTGTATGCCATGAACCTAGAATAGCGACGCATTCTGGGAGTTTGAACCAAAGACCTCCATTACAGTACTTTTAACATAGCATTCAGCTAGATAATCCTTCCCTATCAGTAGTTGACTGCACTGGATTTGTAAAGGATTGTAAGGTCTACAGATTCTAAGGGCCATTAAAGTAACTAACCATTTCAAAATTTCATAAGCTTAAAGATAGCTGTGTTTCCATTTTGCACTGTGCAGTATTTATATTATGAGTATTATTAGAGTGTTGGGTAATGCTCTTGAATGGGCGCCTTTCCACTCCAGTATATTTTCTTGTCAGCTTTAGTAGCAACATTCAGTAGAGGGACAAATATCCAATTAACAGACCGCTTTTTGTAGCTTGGTGATCTGTGAAATTCCTCAGTATAATTTTCCTGCTTCCATAGATCTATGCACTTTTGTGCACGCGTGTGCATTCACCCCTGGAACCACCGCCTCCCCCCCCCCCGCCCAACACACACACACACGTGCACACACACAATACATGCCATTACTGAACTGAGAAAGCCGATGTTAATCTCTTCCCCAACTTCTGCCAATATTGGTCTGATTTGGTGCATCAGTCATGTGCATCAATTGGCCTGCCCTCCAATTTAAAATGCCTTTGACTTTTGGGAAGTGCCACGTTCTTAGCGCCTCAGCTGGCAATCAAAGCAGAGACCCAGAGTGTTTTTTTGTGGAAAATCGCATGTGCAAAACTCTGCCAGAGCACTAACAGTGCGCCAACAGTTGTGCTGAGATGGAAAGATTATTTGGCCATGGGTTTTGGGCTGTATTAGGGGTGGTAGAACTTGAGAATGGATGTTTTGATTGTATCTAAGGATAAACTGATATATCTGAGATTATAGCTGAATCGGATAGAAGTTTCAAAACATAAAATTACAGAAAGAACACATGGCTGTTCCACATCAAACATGATGTGAATCAATGGCATGGAAAAAACATCATGTTATTTTTTATTCGTTCATGGGATGTGGGCGTCACTGGCAAGGCCAGCATTTATTGCCCATCCCTAATTGCCCTTGAGAAGGTGGTGGTGAGCTGCCTTCTTGAACCGCTGCAGTCCGTGTGGTGAAGGTACTCCCACAGTGCTGTTAGTTAGGGAGTTCCAGGATTTTGACCCAGCGACGATGAAGGATCAGCCGATATACTTCCAAATCAGGATGGTGTGCGACTTGGAGGGGAACTTGGAGGTGGTGGTGTTCCCATGCACCTGCTGCCCTTGTCCTTCTATGTGGAAGAGGTCGCGGGTTTGGGAGGTGCTGCCGAAGAAGCCTTGGCGAGTTGCTGCAGTGCATCTTGTAGATGGTACACACTGCAGCCACGGTACGCCAGTGGTGGAGGGAGTGAATGTTTAAGGTGGTGGATGGGGTGCCAATCAAGCGGGCTGCTTTGTCCTGGATGGTGTCGAGTTTCTTGAGTGTTGTTGGAGCTGCACTCATCCAGGCAAGTGGAGAGTATTCCATCACACTCCTGACTTGTGCCTTGTAGATGGTGGAAAGGCTTAAGGGAGTCAGGAGATGAGACACTCGCCACAGAATACCTAGCCTCTGACCTGCTCTTGTTGTCACAATATTTTTGTGGCTGGTCCAGTTAAGTTTCTGGTCAATGGTGACCCCCCAGGATGTCGATGGTGGGGGATTCGGCGATGGTAATGCCGTTGAATGTCAAGGGGTGGTGGTTAGAGTCTCGCTTGTTAGAGATAGTCATTGCCTGGCACTTGTGTGGCGTGAATGTTACCTGCCACTTATCAGCCCAAGCCTGACCGTCGTCCAGATCTGGTTGCATGCTGCATATAAGAACATAATAAAAGAATGAAAATTGACTTAATTGCAATACCCTGCATGCACCATACCAGCCCACATAGCATAACAATCAGGTAAAAAAGGATCCTTCAACTGGCCAGTGATTTCAGCTCCTTTTAGCAAACTGTGAGGGCAGGGGGGGAGGGGACAGATGTATCATAGGCATTGTAGTTTTCACCCTGGTCCTCGGGAAATAAGAATACCCAACGTGCACTGTGACTACACGTCATGTGACAACTACACTGCTCCTGTTGGAGGTAGCGTACATCACTGAAATAATTGTTTTTCTGTTGCATCTCAAAGAGCAGTGTTGGCTCAGCCTCCAGTACAAATGTCAGAGCTGTGTGCCATACAAAGATGCCTTAAAATGCCTACTTCTTCACTACAGGCAGCGGACTAGTTTTGTTTAGTTGCCACTAGCCTGCGCAGGCCTTCATCAGCTAATAGGAAAGGTACCAGCACTGAGTAAAATAGGCACAAATGGCAAATCAATCTGACTGCTGTTGAAACTGTAAGGAGCAGATGGAATCCCTGCCAAGGCACTAAAGCATGGCGGAGAAGCACTACTGGTGCGAATTCATGAACTCATTTCTCTTATCTGGAAGGAGGAGAGCATGCCAGGGGATCTCAGAGACGCCGTAATTATGACAATCTTCAAGAAAGGTGGCAAGTCCGATTGCGGTAATTACAGAGGAGTTTCCCTGCTGTCTGCCACAGGGAAAGTCATCGCAAGAATCCACCCAGTGGCCGAAGAGCGAATCCCAGAGTCACAATGCGGATTCCACCCACTAAGGGGCACAATGGACATGATCTTCACCGCGCGTCAATTACAAGAGAAATGCAGGGAACAGCATCAACCACTGTACGTGACCTTCTTTGATCTCACAAAGGCCTTCGACACTGTCGACTATGAGGGATTATTGAGTGTCCTCCTCAAATTCGGCTGCCCTCCATAACTCGGGAGCCTACTGTCAACAAGGGCAGACGTCGATGACGAAGTCCAACACCGCCTTCAGTGTGCAAGTGCAGCCTTCGGTAGCCTGAGGAAGACAGTGTTTGAAGACCAGGACCTCAAACCCGGCACTAAGCTCATGGTCTACAGAGCAGCAGTGATACCCGCCCTGCTTTATGCCTCAGAGACATGGACCATGTATAGCAGGCACCTCAAAGCACTGCAGAGGTACCACCAATGCTGCCTCTGCATGATCCTGCAAATCCATTGGCAGGATAGGCGCACCAACGTCAGTGTTCTTGCTCAGGCCAACATCCCCAGCATCGAAGCTTTGACCACGCTCGATCAGCTCCGATGGATGGGTCACATCGTCTGCATGCCCGATACAAGACTCCCAAAACAAGCGCTCTACTCGGAGCTCCGACACGGCAAGAGAGCCCCAGGTGGGCAGAGGAAACACTTCAAGGACACCCTCAAAGCCTCCTTGAAAAAGTGCAACATCCCCACTGACACCTGGGAATCCCTGGCCCAAGACCGCACAAAGTAGAGGAGAAGCATCCGGGAAGGCGCCGAACACCTCGAGTCTCTTCGCCGGGAGCAAGCGGAAGCCAAGCACAAGCAGCGCAAGGAACACACGTCAACCCAAGCACCCCACCCACCCGCCCCTTCAACCACTGTCTGCCCCACCTGTGACAGAGACTGTAGGTCCCGCATTGGACTCATCAGTCACCTGAGAACTCATTTTTAATGTGGAAGCAAGTCATCCTCGGTTCCGAGGGACTGCCTAAGAAGAGAAGAGAATACAATCTGAAAAAGGGCAGTTTCAACAGCAGCAGGGCTGGGAGTCATCACAGGAAAATGGCTCCAGGAAAAAGTTCTGTAATATAAATGGCCCATATGTTTCAGATAGGCCCAGTTGTTTGGCCCAAGTCCAAACTTAAATATAACATACAGGGCTCGATTTTAACAGCCCTGAGGAGGCGGGGTTGGAGGCGTCTCAGCTGCTAAAATCGAGACCCCCAGCCCGCCTCCATCCCGCCCCCGCGCGATTTTACTGAGTGTCTGTTCAGCTGCTCCCAAACTGACCCGACTCCAACCGGTGGGACAGGTAGTTAAGGCAGTTAAGAGCCTGTTAACTGCAAGGAGACGAGTTGGTGGAGGACATGATCTGTAGTCATTATTGGTGCAGAACTTTAAAAGCGCTCCTGTAACATGGCTGACATTCAAATGCAGCAACTTTGTTGTTGGAGATTTGGGATGAGATTTTGCAAATTTACTGACCTTGTGACTGGTCAAGCTGACACACATCTGCTGTTTGAACTGATTGGGAATAATTTCAGGCCACTTTGAGTGTGCGCTTGCAAGCTTCTTGCCTCAACTGAAATCTATAACAATGGGATGGGAACCATTTACATCCTCTCATCCTGGTCATCAGATTCGGAGGAAGAGCAGCGCGGCTTAGTGCTGCCGGATGAACAAGTGGCTCAGCACACAGCCTCCTTGGAGGAAGATGAAGAGGACAAGGAAGAGGACGAGGAAGAGGACGAGGAGGAGGACGAGGAGGAGGACGGGGAGTGATGCCTTGCGGGGCAGGATGTGACCAATCCAGCAGCAGGTGACCACATTGCTGGCCGTTAGGCAAGGGATGCACTCATCCATGCCAGATTCACATGAGCTTACACTTCAAACACAGGTGGCTGGCAGATGGAGATGAAGATAAGGTCAAGATTCTTAAAACACCATACATCATCTATCCAATAAACGGTGCTTTCCGATTACTGTCACCACCATCATTATAAATGGAATTAGCCCTGAACCCTCACTGTGCAACTTCCATTTCCCAGAACACATCGACCAGAACCTCAACTGATTGCCATCACTTTTGTTTAATGACATCACAAAAGGAGGACACTCGATAATTTACAGCAGAGTAAAACACCCATGTGACTACCCTTGTGACTATTTGTGTGTTAACTTCCTCTTACGTATGCTTCTACATGGTGCTTCCCCTGTGGCTTCAGCAGATGTAGAGACACCTTGCTCACTTTGATGCTGCGCCTGCCTAGACGCCTTTGGCAGGCGTCCTCTGGGTTTGGGAGCCTGAGAGGGCTCCTCTACAGTTTGCTCTTCCTGCGGCTGTGCAGGGGCTGAGACGGCCATCTCAGTTTGGTGTGGAATCTGGGGCTCTGACCGAAGGCTCCGCAGTGGCATGGTCGTGTGAGCGCTTGGAGAGGAGCCCACACTTCCTTGTTGTCTGCCACCAACATCCCTCTCATGGGTCAGCCGCACTTCAGTGCTAGCAAGTGGCTGGAGAGCACCTTGCTGCACATCAGGAGGACCATGAGGACCCATCTCTGTACTGGCAGTCCTCATAACAAGGATGTCCATGAAGCTCTGGTGTCTCTCCTCAATAGATGCCCATCTCTGCTCCATTGCAGACAATCTATTTTGAAGAGTCACCATGTTTTCGTTAGTCTGACAATTTATGTCCTCCATGGCGGTTGCCACCCTCTCCATAGTGGAACGGTCATGCGCCATTGTCTCCACAAAGGCAGTGCTCATGTTAGAGATGGACTCCTCCATTCTCTGCACACTCGCAGTTACATGCAAACCCTGTCAGAGACTCCTGCACTTGTTCCTGGAGTTCCAGCACCGCTCTCTTTCTGGATGGCACCAGATGCACAGCGTCTGCCTGCAGCTGAGCAGAGCTAGGAGAGTCCTGCGACCTCCGACGAGGACTCTCCACTGCTGTCGCTGTCTCCACCATCTGCTGATGCTCACTTGTGAGCTGTGATACACCAGGTGACACCATATGTCGCGAAAATCCCGCCGAGGTGTGTGTTGATGCGCTGGTGCTGGGTGCGCTGAGTCCTGGTGACGCTGCTCCCTCTGAGGCTCCAGGTTACTCTGAGGAGTCATCCAGCTCTTCCTCCTGGACAGTGAGGAGGGGGGCTCTCGATGGTCCTGTGAGAGAGTAAAGGCATGAGTTAGACATCAGATTTTCAGGTAGCAGACAAATCCTTTTGTGCAGATGATCAGAAGTCAATCTCTATGAGCATCATATGCCATTGCAGTCAATCATGAATTGTAAATGCGAGGGATGAAAATGCATTCTGTCACCAGCTTCCTCAAATGCGCCCATCTCTCCTTCCCCCACTTCCAGCTTCTTGCCACCTCCCACGATATCGTGAGCAGCCTCCTCAGCATTTGTTAATGTGGCCAGGGATGGTGTGCCTCCTCCTGTCTTTGCTCTCTCCCTCTTATTGTGGGCTAGCTTTTCCTGCAAGGAGGGACACAAGTGGAGTTTCAGCGAGAGTGATGGAGTGAGTGTGAAGAATCCAAAACCTAGAAGCTTAGAGGGAGACCAAGATGGAGTGAGGTGGCAAGAGGAAGCTGCCTCCCTGTGCGTTGTTAGTTGTTGTCATTGCATAACAGTGAGAGCGAGTGTGAGGGCTGCATAGTAGAATAGTGAAGTGATTCAGTACAGAGAGAGAGATAGAGAGGTAAGGGTGCAAGGGAAGTAAGGATAAGGTGGGATGTGGAGGAGTAGGCTGACAATGCAGAGTGCTGGTGATGAGAAGAGAAGGGAAGCAGTTTGAAGGTAAGTGTGATGTGATACTCACTTTTGATGTTCGCACAAGATCATTGAAGCGTTTTCGGCACTGGACCCAGGTGCGTGGATATAGCGACCTTGTGCTCACCTCCTCAGCAATCTGCAACCAGGCTGCCTTTGTCTGCTGAGGAGGCCTTCCTCCGGCCATCGGGAGGGAACAAAATCTCCCTGCGTCCTCTTACTCCCTGCACAAGAGCTTGCAGGGAGTCCTCAGTGAATCGGGGAGCAGCCTTGGATTTTGTAGCACTCATGGTCACCTTGGCCCATTCAAGCTGCTGCAGTAACGAGAAATCAGAGGCTGAGGCTACATGGAGCCCTTAAAAACAAGTGCAGCAATGACCTCATCAGTGCAGACCAACAGACCCGCTCCCAAGTAATGCAGCAGGCAGCGCGCACGATGGGACTAATTGATGCAATTAAGGCAAAATGGGACACCGGGAGCAGCTGAAACCGGCAGCGGGTCCGAAACCCGCCCACCAGGAAGCCCACCCTCAACCCGCCTCCATTAGTAAAATCCAGCCCATAGATTCCAATTTAGTGTCTTCCTGTTGAGGTTCTGAGATACTATTGGTGCACAGTCATGTTATGTCCACAGTCCACTTTTGATTCACTTTTAAATATTGATTTCTGTAATACATGGGATTCACCCATGTATATTTAATTAAAAAACAATTTTGAGGGAAACTTTTACAAAAGAAAATAAATACACATTTACTAAGAGGGTTTCCTGAGTACAATAACAATTATACTGACTTAATTTTTGCATTGTGTTCAAATATTTTCTAAAGGAATTAAGAGGTAATCAGTAGTATGTTGCAATGCCCAAACAGGATGGACATATTATAGTACATGAGAGTCAGTCCAGTATACAAACATTTGCAGCGGGAAAATTGCCATTTATTTTTAATTGTCATTTACTGTGGTCAATGGCATGATGTGCCCATGAGAAGCTGAAGTAGTCATCTGAAAAACAGTCACTCCATTTTGATCTCATTCTAAGGGCAGTCTTCATTTTACTCTCTTTGAAGTCACTTCCAGAAGACTTTATGCTTCCTACTAAATTGGCAAGCTTTATTATATGAGCTAAAATAATAAACCTGATAGGCTTTAGAGTCATCTGGTATGAGAAAATGGTCTGTATTTATTGCTCTTCCACCTTTGAGATGCCCACCCCACTCTGCTGAGATTCTAATCCATGCCTTTATCACCTTGTGAGAAGTCGCACAACACCAGGTTATAGTCCAACAGTTTTATTTGAAATCACAAGCTTTCGGAGCGCTGCTCCTTTGTCAGGACTTCACCTGACGAAGGAGCAGCGCTCCGAAAGCTTGTGATTTCAAGTAAAGCTGTTGGACTATAACCTGGTGTTGTGCGACTTCTCACATTTGTCCACCCCAGTCCAACACCGGCATCTCCGCATCATGGCCTTTATCACCTTGAGGCTTGGTTTGTCCTATCTGACCTTCTCACTGGCATTCCCCATAAATTGCAAATCTTTCCACTGCCTGCGTCCTTACCCATTCAAAGTCCCACATTTCCATCGTGCCGGTTCTTGCCAAGCTCCATTAGTTCCCTGTGCCCTTCTATATCAATTTCAAAATCCTTGTCCTTGCCCCAGCCTACTTCAGTGATATTTTTTTCAGGCCTTTATCTCTGCTTGCATCCTTTGCTTTTTGTTCCCTGTCCTCTATACTCAACCATTGGTGGCTGCTCTTTCACCAACCATACGCCTTCCCTCTGGAACTCTGTCCTTAAAACTTTTTGCCTTTACCTCCGGTCTTTTTGATTTCAATAGTCTTCTCAAAATGCTTCTCTTCCATCGATTAATTCCATCTACAGGAAACTTTCGTTTATCCGGCATCGACAGGACCGGCGTGGTGCCGGTTTATCGAAAGTACCGGATAACGGAGAGTTATATCTACCGAGGCTATTTTTAACAAAGAGACTCCAGGCAGCGCGGGAGAATCTACTCCTGCTACTGCAGTGTTTCGGACTTCCGACAGCGCCAGGAGGCCGAGTAGTGGCACTTTTGAAAAGTACCCCTACTGACTAAATCGGCGTTCGCGGACTCGGACTCGGACTCGGGATCGGCAACATTGCCGGTTATTTGAGAGGAGTTTTCGGAGCACTCGCCGTTCGCGGAGACTCGACTGCGACTCGGCAACATTGCCGGTTATTTGAGAGGAGTTTTCGGAGGATGATTTTTGCCGGTTAAGCGAGAATTCCGGATATTTGGGTGCCGGATAAACGAAAGTTTCCTGTATTTGGTTTTGCCTTGTGCTTGGTGTCCACTTTTTTTTCTTCATTTCTGCACAGTAAAGCAGTCTAAGATGTCTTTCTAATGTGACGAATGCTATATAAATCTAAGTTGAAGTTGATGATGAAAGCAAGCAGCCTTCGCTGAAGGGCCAAGACCATAAAATGTCTGGAATGGCTTAGCAATGTTTCCCAATTTTACTTTCTATCCACACAGTCTGAATACACACCTGTCCTACTTAAATGATTTGCTCTTCCAAGGACACATTAGGGCTGTGTTTAGGAATGTACACTTCCAGTGGAGAGTCTCATCCGCTGGTAGCACAGATAAGCAAATCGCAGGTGTGATCCCATTTTTGGTCCATTAATTTTAGTGGTGAAAAATCATGAGGAGCATGGCGCAATTTCCCTAAATGCCCTCCCAGCAGATAAGACTCTTTGCCAGGAGTGCACATTCATAAAATAATCCCAATTCATATTTTCCTTGCATTTGTCTACTTTATTTTGGTTCTAAACATGAAATTAGTGAAAACCTTTACAATTTCTAGCAGTGTATATAGAACATAAAGGAAAACACTTGGTGCTAAGATAGATCTTCCTGTTATCACAGCTATAATATGAATACAGGAGAATTCCTTCAAAAGATTCAAACTACTTTAAATTATTTGAAGAGCTCTGAACTACTGTACAGTATAACTTGTAATGAAAAATGATAGAGGGGGCCAGGCAATTGCTTGTGTATCCATACGAAAAAGTTTGAAAATTAACTTATTTAATGGATGGACGGGTTTAACTGAGGCACATGAATTTAAGATAATTCTTTTGGTTGTAGGTTAGCCCCACTTGAACTAGACAACTGTGTTATTTGAAACTACTGGCCACATTCCTTATGTTACCTAATGAGGTAAAATGAAAAGAGAAACTGATAATGTCAACATAGTGAAGTGCCTAGTTAGCACGCATTCAATGTCATTCAAGTGGCATAGATAATGTCAATGGCCCGTAATTTGCGGTCAGCAGTGAAGCGACGGTAATCGCCACTGACCTCGAAGAAAGCTGCCCACAGAGATCTCGCGATCTATGTGGTGAGAATTTTAGCTTCCTCGATGTGTAATTGATGGTAGCGCTGTCAATAGGGGATTATTAGCGTAGAGCAGCAGTGATGTCATCAAGCTGTCTAAGCAGCCAATCACATTGAAGAATTCTCACAGACAGCAAACCAGGAAATGAAAAGCACTTTAAAAAAATGTTACAGAGAGTGAAATGAAGATTGGGACATACACATGGGCTTAAGGTAGAAACTGGAATATCATGAACAAACTTTAAAAAATGTTTTTAAATTAAAAAAAAATCTAGTAATTTTTATCATAATGGAGAAATTTGGCATTCCACAAATATAAAATTAGTTTTTCAGGGCCAAAGTGATTGTTTAGCAGTCAATACGCTGTTAAATCCCCAGTTACACCTATTCCAACAAGGCTTAACATTTAATGGCGTATTTAACAGAGATATTGGCCCAGAAATTTGACTCGGAGGCTTGCCGCGGGGGGTAAGGATCGCGCGCGATCTTACCTACCGCGCCTGCCGTTGTGTTTCGGGCCCACACGAACTTCGGGTCCTGGGCCTCTCCCTGGTGCCGGCGCGCAGTGTGTGCGTGTCCCAGGGGCGCAGTTAGTTCGATGCGACCTCTGGGATCACGTGGGGCATGGAGAGCCAATGGCAGCACACCATCTTTCATTCATAGATTTGACAGGAGAACTGTCAAATCTATGAATACAACTTGCCCCCAAAAGAACAGCTAAACCTCAAATAAATTTAAAAAAAAACCATCACATTAATAAAATAACTATAGTTAAATAAATTAACCACTTTAAACAAAAATTTAAATTTTTGAAAAAATTTAAATTCTTTTTAAAAGTTATAAAAATAAACTTACCTTTCTTTAAAGTCTCTAAAAAAGATAAACCTGTTGAAAAAAATTTAAAATAATACTTAATTAACTACTTACCTTGTTAAAAGGGGGTCTTACGCCTCCTTTCTTCATGTGTAAAATCTTCCATACTTACCTTCGCGTTGAAACCTGAAAAAAAACCTAAGTGTGCTGCGTACGCACAGCCTGTAGTGCGCACGCGGTTCACTTAGGAACCGCCCCCTTCGCCATACCGGAAGTGCCGGTTTCCCGCGCATGCGCAGTGCATGCAGGAAACTGGCACTTCGGGACCGAATACGCGAGAGTACACAGTGCGTACTCTCCCGTATTCGGCCGAATTTTTGGGCCATTACTGCAGTAAAGCCCAAGTTTTCATCAGTTTCACTGATTACACTAATTGCCAGCTATGGTGGGGTGGGGGGGAGTTCCACAGAGCAGCCAGTGTCGGAGCAGTGAATGACTGACCGCAACTTCAGGATTTCCCCGTTTAGCTGCGCGTGAGCTAAATCCTGAAGTTACGGTCAGTTTCAGAGGGGTAATGATGGCGAACGCTGACAGTTTCACCGTCATTACCCACCACAAAATCCAGGCCAATGTAGTATGGGATTATAACTCCTATCTGGTGGATACTAATGTTTCTTTTCACTTTTGTAAGTAGCATATTTTTGTTCACAGCTCATTGCGATGCAGTTAAGCTCTGTCCATCTACCCGAGCTCTCCCGGTGAATGACTAACAAGGATTCATGTGCAGATGTCAAGTATACATTAAATACAGCCATATGCTACACCCAAGAACTTGTGCTCTGTTTTTTGAGAGGCTGGACTATGGACTGATGGAAACTGAGTGGAAATTGTACATTGCTTACAACATGCCAAACTGTTACAGTTACACTGACATAAAACTGACAATGGACGCTATTTGATTCTTTCATTGACAAGGAATTTTGGAAGGATAACATTTGGTAAAATATCCCCAGCTAGCAGCTGCAGCGCATACTTAGCATTAGGAGTTAATCAGAGTATTATTCTTAAACGAAGCCATGGACTGTGTGTAACAGATGTCCGCCTGTTATGAGGAAAAGCTGAAGGAACTGACTCACTGATATATAGTGGCAGATTTGTATTCCACACGTTAGCAGTCAGAATAGATTCTGCTGCTGCACACACACCATTCGCAACAAAAGCTTGTCAATAAGACTGGAATGTTGTATCAGTTTAAGAAAGCCAGGCCGCGAATACTTGCATTGATTGGCTTCTTTATTTTCCTTTACCCTGACAAAAAAAGAGTATCTATATTTGGCACTCTTGAGGAGTAAGGTTGAAAGGATTAAATGTTCGTGCAGCGCCCTCATAAGGACCCAAAGGAACTGCTTTGGTAAAGGCAGCAATACTTGAAATGTTGTTATGTGCCATATTACACATGTGAGACAGGCATCACACTGTTTGAGCATCACTGTGACTCTATAAAATGAGATGCTTGCTCTGGAAGAAAAACATCTATAAACCACTGCATTTTCATATGTAGTTTATGGGTTTGTTTCCCAGATGATAATTCCTGGATTTTAAAAGACACAGTTGGCAATTACAGTTATGCATTATGATTTTAAATGCTTTTGGAATTTATTGCAAATATTAAAGGCCGATTGGGAAATATGAAGACACAAAAGCTGTGCTGATGCAGAAAATGTAGCTAGTCATATAGATTTGGCAAGTTTAAAGGCAAATTTCTTTTGCCGATATATCTGAAATATTGTAAGTTATCCTTTTCTCCAGTGTTAAATACTCTAGTCCTCTTAGTCTAAAATACTTACCTAAGTATCTAGCAGACTACATTCCTATATGAAAAGCTATATGTAATGCTATTCTGTATTAAATTAATGTAACTTTGCATCAGTGTTTTTTATATTAATGTGTTGGTTCATGTGCAGGATGATAACCATGCATTCATTTAAATTAAATTATCTGAAAGGTAGAAAAACAGTTATGATTTTAATACAGCAAACACATTTTTGGCTTGTAGTTAGTCATTCACATGCATATTTATTTTACCATATTTACTTATTCATTCACTTATTTATTCACTTCAGTATGGCACAGACCTAATGATCATGCAGGATGATGAGGATAGTGCATTTGCGCTAATCTGATCCAGTTTACTTACATACCCATAGCTTTGAACAAAACAGCTCCTGTATGAAGGCAACAGTGAAATCTCACCTCTGGGACTTGACTTTGAATGTAACCCAAACAGATGGGGTGAACGCTACTCTCTCTGATGGCTGTTAATGGTCCTAAGTGAAGTGAGTTTTGGCAATCACATTCTAGTTCTCGGTGGACATTAGTTTACGGTACAAAACTGACCTCTAATTTTATCAATTGACTGTGTTCCAGCAATGTAATCCATAAGGATACGCAGCATGGGAACTGGAATAGTCACAGAGGTGTGCTGAGATTGGGGGTTTCAGTGCATTTTGGGGACAATGTAGAGGGAGTTCTGCATTACATCAGACTCCCATTTTATAACTAGTTGACAGAGAGAAATAAAAAGTAGCTCCAAAGACTTGAGCACAAAAATCTAAGCTGACACTCCAGTGCAGTACTGAGGGAGTGCTGCACTGTCAGAGGTGCCATCTTTCCGATGAGATGTTAAACCAAGGCCCCTTCTGCCCTCTCAGGGGAGGGCAGACGGGGCCTCGGTTTAACGTCTCATCGGAACGATCCCACGGCACTATTTCGAAGAAGAGGAGGGGAGCTTTCGTCAGTGTCCTGCCCAACATTTATCCCTCAATCAACATCATAAAAACAGATTATCAGGTCATTAGCGCATTGCTGTTTGTGGGAGCTTGCTGTGCGCAAATTGGCTGCCACATTTCCTACTTTACAACAGTGACTGCACGTCAAAATACTTCAACAAAAAGCAAATACTGCAGATGCTGGAAATCTGAAATAAAAACAGAAAATGCTGGAAATACTCAGCAGGCCAGGCAGCATCTGTGAAGAGAGAAACAGAGTTAACGTTTCAGGTCGATGACCTTTCGTCAGAACTGGAAAAAAGCAGGAAATGTAACAGATTTTTAAGCAAGTGTAGTGGCTGGGAAATGGGGGAGGGGATGAAAGAACAAAAGGGAAGGCCTGTGATAGGCTGGAAGGCAGGAGAGATTAAGAGACATTGAGAGACATTAAGAGATATTCAAGGCAAAAGGGCACTTTACAGCCTTCTGGACTCAACATAGAATTCAACAATTCAACAATTTCAGATCATAACATTTATATATATATTTTATCCACACTTTTGTTCTGTTCTTCTCTCCCACAGGGCAGCTGTCTTCCATTCTGCCAACGCAATTTACACTTCATCTAGAGCCATCCTTTGTTTCTTAACCTGTCCCATTACCATCCCCTTTTGCCTTGAATATCTCTTAATGTACCTCTGACCAAGGTAGTGGTGGGATGTTTCTTCAAGTGGATGCATTGGTTGTCATTTTCCAAAATTCCATAGATTCTAGAACGGTTCCCGCGAATTGGAAGGTAGCAAATGTAACCCCACTATTTAAGAAAGAGGGAGAGAGAAAACGGGGATCTACAGACCAGTTAGCCTGACATCAGTAGTAGGGAAAATGCTAGAATCTATTATTAAGGACGTGGTAACAGGGCACTTAGAAAATAATAATAGAATTGGGCAGAGTCAACACGGATTTATGAAAGGGAAATCGTGTTTGACAAATCGATGAATACGTGGCTAAAGGAATGGTGCAAGGGGGAGGGATTCAAATTCCTGGGACATTGGAACCGGTTCTGGGGGGAGGTGGGACCAGTACAAACTGGACGGTTTGCACCTGGGCAGGACTGGGACCGATGTCCTAGGGGGAGTGTTTGCTAGTGCTGTTGGGGAGGGTTTAAACTAAAATGGCAGGGGGTTGGGAACCTGTGCAGGGAAACAGAGGAAAGGGAAGCAAGGATAGAAGCAAAAGACAGGAAGGAGAAAAGCAAAAGTGGAAGGCAGAGAAATCAAGGGTGTAAATCAAACAGGGCTACAGTAAATAATAATTCTAAAAGGACTAAGAGTGTTAAAAAAACAAGCCTGAAGGCTTTGTGTCTTAATGCGAGGAGCATTCGTAATAAGGTGGATGAATTAGCTGCACAAATAGATGTAAACGGAAATGATATAATTGGGATTACGGAGACATGGCTCCAGGGTGACCAAGGCTGGGAATTCAACATCCAGGGGTATTCAATATTCAGGAAGGACAGACAAAAAGGAAAAGGAGGTGGGGTAGCATTGCTGGTTAAAGAGGAGATTAACACAATAGTAAGGAAGGATATTAGCTCTGATGATGTGGAATCTGTATGGGTAGAGCTGAGAAATACCAAGGGGCAGAAAACATTAGTGGGAGTTGTATACAGACCCCCAAACAGTAATGCTGAGCTTGGGGATGGCATTAAATGGGAAATTAGAGATGTGTGCAATAAGGGCACAGCAGTTATCATGGGTGACTTTAATCTACATATAGATTGGGGTAACCAAATTAGTAACAATACTGTGGAGGAGGAATTCCTAGAGTGTATACGGGATGGTTTCCTGGACCAACATGTCGAGGAACCAACTAGAGATCAGGCCATCTTAGACTGGGTATTATGTAATGAGAAAGGATTAATTAGCAATCTTGTTGTGCGAGGCCCCTTGGGTCGGAGCGATCATATGATAGAATTCTTCATTAAGATGGAGAGTGAAGTAGTTGACTCAGAGACTAGGGTCCTGAATTTAAATAAAGGAAACTACGATTGTATGAGGCGCGAGTTGGCTAGGATGAATTGGAGAGCGTTACTTAAAGGGTTGACGGTGGATAGGCAATGGCAAACATTTAAAGATCACATGGATGAACTACAGAATTTGTTCATCCCTGTTTGGCATAAAAATGAAACAAAAAAGGTGACTCAACCGTGGCTAACAAGGGAAATTAGGGATAGCATAAGATCCAAAGAGAGGACATATAAATTGGCCAGAAAAAGCAGCAAACCTGAGGATAGGGAGCAGTTTAGGATTCAGCAAAGGAGGACAAATGTAAGGGGTGGTGGTTTGTGTCAGCTTTACCTCTGACTTCTGAACGGTTCGAATCGCTCCCACTCCCTTGGTTCTAGACCTTGGACTTATTTGGGGGTTGTGATACAAAGGTGCAGTAGACAACTGAGTTTGATGAAAGAACTTCAATCTTTATTAAAAAGGTAAGACACAAATAATAACACTCTTAACACTCTAAAGGTGAGGAACACTTCGGTACAAGCGAGGGAAATGACAGTAGAACAATACTTCACCCCTCCCAACCCCACTTTACTAGCTAAGTTAGGTTTTGAAGGACCAGGGATAATGCTCACCAATCCTTTGACAGTTGGGCTAAATCGCGGTTTTGGGGTTCGCTGTTTATGGCGGTTAGTGTCTGCCGTACCCCGTACGCGGTAGAGGACTACAGCTGAGTCTCTGGTCAGTCTTTGCGAGTCCGCTGATGCGGTAGGATGTCGTTTTGGATTTATCTGGTGAGTACCCAATTTCTTTAGTTTAGCAGTAGGGTTTAGAGTCTTTGGGGAAAATCTTACCCAGGGGTAAGTCAGGAGTAGTTTGTAGAGTGGAAACTTTGCGGTTCTTCGGGTTTTCTTCCCTTGAGTTGATCTTTGTTGGTCGCAGTGGCCTGCTATTACCCGATCAGTTGGGGGTAATGCGCGGTTGTTGGTTTCGTGAGGCCTTTGGTTTCCGCGATGGCTTTAGGCCTTGTTTAGTGTGTCGGTCGACCTCGTGGAGCCGTCGGTGACTTGTTGCTGCTTGTGACTGTGTTGGGGGTCCGTCGAGGGGTACCTTCGCGAGCTGGACTCAGGTGTATCTGAGTGGTGAGCGATGCCGACTCGCTTCCAGCTCGGGTCTTCTTCTTCTTGGTCTCTTCTTCTTCTGATGACCAGCGGTTGCGACTGACTGCTCGACTCCCAACTTGAAACTGTTGTAACTGCTTGGTGGGCCTTCAATTATACTAAATTGAAGTGGCCTTATCTACCTGCCAAATCTACTCAGTTCATTGTCTGGTTTTTGGCAGCCACGTAAATCGGTAACGACTTACTAGCACGTTAACTGGGTTTTTAACAGGCTTTCAATCTCACCCATTGAACATGGCCTTATCTACCCACCAAATCTACTCAGTTCATTGTCTGAATTTTGGCGGGCCTGTTACCAGTAACTGCTCTGTAAGTGTCAAATGGGTTTTCACAGAATCACAGAATCCCCACAGTACAGATAGAGGCCATTTCGGCCCATCGAGCCTGCACCGACACATATCCCACCCTATCCCCGTAACCCCACATATTTAATCCCCCCTAACACTAAGGGTCAATTTATCATAGCCAAATCAACCTAACCCGCACATCTTTGGACTGTGGGAGGAAACCGGAGCACCCGGAGGAAACCCACGCAGACACGGGGAGAATGTGCAAACTCCACACAGACAGTCACCCGAGGCCGGATTCGAACCCGGGTCCCTGGCGCTGTGAGGCAACAGTGCTAACCACTATGCCACCGTGTTGCCCGTGTTTTGGGATGGTTTGCATCCTGTCGATCTCCTTGGCTGATCACTGGTGATTGGTTTCGTGCTTTGGGTTTCTAGGCTGGACTCAGTCTTTTCTATAGCCTGGTCCTGAGTGATTTGTATTATGCATGTTTTCTGATGGGCCATGTAATCAGTTTGATGGGGCCTGTTGTTTTGGGTGGGACTGTCTTCTCCCAGGGTCTATTGTCAAAATGTTAATGCCTGCTGGGGCTTGAGTAGGGTCATCTCGGTTCCCCAGACAGTGCAATTAACTGCAATAACCAAAACTGCTTTTACAGAGGTTGACCCCACCTTCTTTCACAGCCTTTTCTCCCTTTACAGGCCCAGACATGTTTTTTTTTAAATGCCAAAACTTGGTTTTTGGTCTTATAGTCTCTTAGGTTAGGCCCAAATGCAATATTATCACTCTGAGGTAGTTCCAAAGTCCTTTTTCCTTAGGTTTTGGGGATCTGAAAATTTTGGAAACCTTACACAAATGGATTAATTAAGAGGGGGGAAATAGAATATGAGAGTAAGCTTGCAGGGAACATAAAAACTGACTGTAAAAGCTTCTATAGATATGTGAAGAGAAAAAGATTGGTGAAGTCAAGCGTAGGTCCCTTGCAGTCAGAATCAGGGGAATTTATAATGGGGAACAAAGAAATGGCATACCAATTAAATACATACTTTGGTTCTGTCTTCACAAAGGAGGACACAAATAAACTCCCAGAGATGTTGGGGAACATAGGGTCTAATGAGAGTGAGGAATTGAATGAAATCAATATTTGTAGGGAAATGGTGTTAGGGAAATTGACGGGATTGAAGGCCGATAAATCCCCAGGGCCTGATAATCTACATCCTAGGGTACTTAAGGAAGTGGCCCTAGAAATAGTAGATGCATTGCTGGTCATCTTTCAAAATTCTATAGATTCTGGAACAGTTCCCATGGATTGGAGGGTAGCTAATGTAACTCCACTATTTAAAAAAGGTGGCAGAGAAAAAATGGGGAATTATAGACCGGTGAGCCTGACATCGGTAATGGGCAAAATGCTAGAGTCCATTATAAAAGATGTAATAGCAGAGCACTTGGAAAACAGTGACAGGATCGGACAAAGTCAACATGGATTTACAAAAGGTAAATCATGCCTGTCTAATCCACTGGAATTTTTTGAGGATGTAACTGGTAGAATAGATAAGGGAGAACCAGTGGATGTGGTGTATTTGGACTTTCAGAAGGTTTTCGATTAGGTCCCGCATAAGAGATTAGCGTGCAAAGTTAAAGCACATGGGATTGGGGGTAAGGTACTGATTTGGATAGAGAACTGGTTGGCAGACAGGAAGCAAAGAGTTGGAATAAACGGGTCTTTTTCCGAGTGGCAGGCAGTGACTAGTGGGGTACCGCAGGGATCAGTGCTAGGACCCCAGCTATTCACAATATATATTAATGATCTAGATGAGGGAACTAGATGTAATGGGGGAGAAATTCAGTATCGCCCCATTTGGGGCACAATTATCAGCCGGGCGCAAAGATTAGCTCCTGGCGCTAATTATCGTCTCTGACTGCAAAATTGACTTTTATCGCCCCTGGAGGTGATTGGAACACTAAATCAGGCGCTTCACACCTGTCTTAAGGCGCAAAGGCCGAGGAGCGAGGCGCTACCTCAGAGCTCTGGCGAAGCTCATGTGATGTCAGTCAGCAATGGAACACACACACAATGGCACCGGCCAGTTCTTAAAGGGGAGGGTTGATCTTGCTTTCCATCCACATCCTGCTCATTGCAGCCTTGAATCTCGGCCTGGAGAGACCTGTACATCAAATCTGCTGGAAAGAACAATGGAGAGGCCCAGGGAAAGAGCTCAGAGTGCAGCCCCCACAATCTCTTCTAAATCGATACAAGGAATGGCAAATCAAAATGAACCTGCAAAGTGCTGCTCAGTACCCAAAACTCCTTCACACAGCGTTGAATCTCTCCAGAAGTCTCGCTCTCTCTCTCTCAGCATGCGTGGTTCAAAAATGTCACCAACAATAAAAGGCAGGAAGCGGTCGCCTTTAAATAGCGCTCCCCCAGTTCCTTCCTGACTGCAAAACGCTCCCCTCAACCTGTCGTTGCTAGCAGCTGGTGGTAAGGCAGGGGGCGCCACTCAATATCCACTCCGGGGCGCTACTGGGGCGTTGCGCACTCGACTGACGTCACGATCTGCTGGCGCAGGAGATCGTGGCGGTAGTGTTTAGCGCCGCCGCAAAATGTCTAGTTAATTTCGCGAGCGGCGCAAACATCACCGCGCCCAGGCGCTAGTTGCTTTGCGCCCCATTAGCGCCTTCTTAAAGCGCTAACGGGAGGCACAACCAACTGAATTTTTCCCCCAATATCTCTAAGTTTGCAGATGACACAAAGCTGGGTGGGCGTGTGTGCTGTGAGGAGGATGCAGAGAAACTCCAGTATGATTTGGACAGTTTGGGTGATTGGGCAGATGCATGGCAGATGCAGTATAATGTGGATAAATGCGAGGTTATCCACTTTGGTGGCAAAAACAGGAAGACAGATTATTATCTGAACGGCAATAGATTGGGAAAAGGGGAAGTGCAACGAGATCTGGGAGTCCTTGTGCACCAGTCGCTGAAGGTAAGCATGCAGGTGCAGCAGGCGGTTAAGAAGGCAAATGGTATGTTGGCCTTCATAGCGAGAGGATTCGAGTACAGGAGCAAGGATGTCTTGCTGCAGTTGTACAAGGCCTTGGTGAGACCACACCTTGAGTATTGTGTGCTGTTTTGGTCGCCTTATCTGAGGAAGGATGTTCTTGCCATGGAGGGAGTGCAGCGAAGATTTACCAGACTGATACCTGGGATGGCAGGAATGACATATGAAGAGAGATTGGGTCGATTAGGCTTATATTCGCTAGAGTTTAGAAGAATGAGAGGGGATCTCATTGAAACTTATAAAATTCTAACAGGACTAGACAGACTAGATGCAGGAAGGATGTTCCTGATGGCGGGGGAGTCCAGAACCAGAGGTCACAGTCTAAGGATAAGGGGTAAGCCATTTAGGACTGAGATGAGGAGGAATTTCTTCACCCAGAGAGTGGTGAACCTGTGGAATTCTCTACCACAGAAGGCAGTTGAGGCCAATTCATTAAATATATTCAAGAAGGAGATAGATATATTTCTTAAGGCTAAAGGGATCAAGGGATATGGGGAGAAAGCAGGGACAGGGTACTGAATTTGGATGATCAGCCATGATCTCATTAAATGGCGGAGCAGGCTCGAGGGGCCAAATGGCCTACTCCAGCTCCTATCTTCTATGCTTCTATGCTCTATGCTTCTATTAGAGTTTTTTGAGGTTGTAACTAGCAGAATAGATAAGGGGGAATCAGTGAATGTAGAGTATTTGGATTTTCAAAAGGCATTCGATAAGGTGCCACACAAGAGGTTATTAAACAAAATTAGGGCTCATGGGATTGGGGGTAATATACTAGCATGGATTGAGGATTGGTTAACAGACAGATAACAGAGAGCAGGAATAAACAGGTCATTTTCAGGTTGGCAGGCTGTAACTAGTGGGGTACTGCAAGGATCAGTGCTTGGTCCACAACTATTCACAATTTACATCAATGATTTGGATGAGGTGACCAAATGTAATATATCCAAGTTTGCTGATGATACAAAGCTGGGTGGGAATGTAAGTTGTGAGGAGGATGCAAGGAGGCTTCAAGGGGATATAGACAGCCTAGGTGAATGGACAAGAACATGGCAAATGGAATAAAATGTGGAAAAATATGAAGTTATCCACTTTGGTAGGAAAAATAGAAAAGCAGAGTATTTTTTAAATGGTGAGAGATTGGGAAATGTTGGTGTTCAGAGGGACCTGCGTGTCCTTGTACACGAATCACTGAAAGTTAACATGCAGGTACAGCAAGCAATTAGGAAAGCAAATGGTATGTTGGCCTTTATTACAAGAGGATTTGAGTATAAGAGTAAAGACAACTTACTGCAATTATATAGGGCCCTGGTGAGACCACACCTGGAGTATTGTGTACAGTTTTGGTTTCCTTACCTAAGGAAGGATATACTTGCCATAGAGGGAGTGCAATGAAGGTTCACCAGACTGGTTCCTGGGATGGGGGTATTGTCCTATGAGGAGAGATTGAGTAGACTAGGCCTATATTCTCTAGAGTTTAGAAGAATGAGAGGTGATCTCATTGAAACATACAAAATTCTTACAGGGCTTGACAAGGTAGATGCAGGGAGGATGTTTCCCCTGGCTGGGGAGTCTAGAACTAGGGGTCACAGTCTCAGAATAAGGGGTCGGCCATTTAGGACTGAGATGAGGGGAGTGGTGAATCTTTGGAATTCTCTACCCCAGAGGGCTGTGGAGGCTCAGTCGTTGACTATATTCAAGACAGAGATCGCTAGATTTTTGAATATTAAGGGAATCAAGAGATATTGGGATAGTACAGGAAAGTGGAGATGAGGTAGAAGATCAGCCATGATCTTATTGAATGGCGGAGCAGGCTCGAATGGCCAAATGGCCTACTCCTGCTCCTATTTCTTATGTTCTTATGTTCAAAAATACCATGAAGTTCTGATTGGATTTGTAATTTCTAGTGTCTCATAAAGAATATGGGTAATTTAACTTTTCATATTGGGCCAGATTTTGTTATCGGTGTACTAACGGTGCCAGTCTTTCATTACACCTGCACTTCCCCATAGACTTTCTATGGGCTTTTGTACTGGAAGTTGCTCTCAGCCAAACAGCACAGTGCCCTTGAAAGGGCATCTGGGACATTTGTGAACAGGGCAAGAAAGCCCCGATTTTAACTCCAGGTGGATTCTCCACTCAGGCCTGAGTTAAAATTACAGTCGGGTCTCAATGATGTCATCGGGCTGCAACATGCATGTGTAAAGAAGGACCCTGTTGGCTCCGGGCGCGTGTCCTTGCTGCCAGCTCAGGAGAGCAGGTTAAAATTGCAGATGTTGCGATCATGGCGGCTTTCGGACAGGTAAGAGCCAGGGCGAATTTAACTGCCCACCCGCCAGGTTTCTGCTGAGCGAGTAGGGTTAAAATCACCTCCTTAAGTTACATCAATACCGTTGTCCCTAAGGTGTCGTGAACAATAATAAATTTCTTCAACAATTGACTAGCTATAAGTCTTGAGGAAATTCCTCCTCACTGTTCCCTTGTAAACTTGCCATATCTCTGAAGAGTATGCGAAAAATAATAGTGAAGTATAAACTGGCAGAACATATTTAATAGGCCAGTTATATACATAGTTTGCATTGTTCCAAAGCACTTAATCCTTTACACTGATGCAATTGCGCACTATAAATCAAGTCACCTGAAGTGCACTGAGACAAAAAGTTGCAAGACCACTTTCAGTAGGTAGCAACTTCACGCCATTTCACGTATTTCAATGGTGAGTCTCTCGGCGAGATACCATTATTGCACAGCTTCTGGAGGTGCAGGGCATCTCAGACAGCAACTTCCTGATTTACGCATTTAACTGCGCATGTGTGTTCATTGGAAGTTGCTGTCCGATTTATACATTAATAGAATATTAATGTATACATTAAAGAGCTGTTAGCCTCCCCGTTACTTTTACTGCAAAATCCGGCTCAATAACTTTGCTATCACTAACCTTGCAGCAAGCTAGTTCTCATAATTAATAAGAAATCAAAATGACATGTATGTTTATTTTATTGCCACAATCATATTCATTTTTTTGTAATTCATTGACTATGAAGCTCTTTGGGGTGTCCCGAGGCTGTACAGGGAGCTGCAGGTTGAGCGTCCCGAATCCGGCAACCTCGGAACTGAGGCCGAGCCGGTTTTTGTGTTTTTCCGGACTTCGGAACGTGTTTCTGATGTCTGAAGTCCAGAAATATCGCAACCTGGGCTCGGGCCTTTCCGGACTTCGGACATCAGAAACACGTTCTGAGTCCGGAAATGCCTGGGCCGCTCCGCGTGGCGCCGACGCGTTTCTCCGCCCCCTCCCCTTCTGTTAAAAGGGGAGGGACGCTGCGAGCTCTGCAGAGCATCCGATGGCCCAGACTAGGCCACCAGGGCGGCGTGGTGCCGTGGCCGCAGCCTGGCGGAAACACTTAGTGGAGCTGTGCAGATTAAGGAGGATAAAACACAACACTAAAGTTTTGTTGCATCACTCGCATTTTTCATAGGATTTAAAAAAAAAAAGACAACAAAAGTTCATGGCTTTTTGAAGTACAGGTTGAGCATCCAAAAATCCGGAGTTCCGGATTCCAGAACATTTTACGGATTCCGGACGACCTTGCCACCAATCGTCCCGGAATCTGGATTCCGGAACATTCCGGATTCTGGAACTCCGGATTTTGGACGCTCAACCTGTATATAAATACCATCTCTTACTCTTTTTTTAATGCTTTGTACATCATGAAGTTTAAACCATTGAAAAGATTACAGATTTGCTTCATTGCTGCTGTGAGCAAAAGCATCAAGACAAGCATGCAAAAATTAAACGTTGCCCAGACCTATTATGAATGCAGGAAATGACTGACATGGGTATAGGTATCGTTTGTCACTAAGTGATTGAGTAGGTGTCAAACTTTCCTCAATCCCAGCTCTGGTATTGCAGAACAGAGTGAGACGAATATCTAATTTATAATAGAGTCACTTTCAAAAGTTGATCTGTAGATTGAGGATTTCACTCTGCTACTGGTGAAACTACCCCATTTATATGGTGTCTTTCAATTTCACCTGCGGAAGGACAAAGCTAGCAACCAATAAGCATGGGCACAAGCGGTCCAACTGTCCCAAGCCTTGTGCTCCTCTCAACACCAGCAGAGTCTTAACATTCCAGGCACATTCCAGGAAAGGATCTCCTCCTTGTGTTTGCAGCATTGTGAGGAAAACAATAATTGTTAAAAGTTTTTTTTAAACCAAGAATGTTCCATTTGTGATTACGCACTTTGGGCATGCATACTTCCACATTTAAAATGGTTTGCACCATTTTGTCTCAGAAACTGGCAGAGCTATGGTGAAGATGCCACAATGGTGGCGATCTCCCAATTTTTTTTCCCTCCAAATTATTTTCCCCTCAGCTTTGGACTCCTACCCCGCACAATGTGCCATTCTCCGATGAGGAGGAGTTAACAGACAGCATTTTACCAGAAATAAAAACAGAAAATGCTGGAGATACTCAGCAGGTCAGGCAGCATCTCCAGCATTTTTTGTTTTTATTTCAGATTTCCAGCATCTGCAGTATTTTCTTTTTGTATCAGCATTTTACCAGGCTCTGCTTTGAACTGATCACTGACTGGCGAATGGCAGTGGAATAAGGTGGCTTTCTCCCTCGGGCTTCTGGGGCGAGCACCTTGCTTGCACTCACAAGGGGGGACAACTGCAGCTTCTCACTGAGTGGCACACAGGACTAGTAATTTCTGTATAATTTTCTGAAGATTTCAACTTTGCTCATAAAACTCATGTATTAGCAGCACAGAGTGGAATGAGGATGATGCAGACAGTCAAGGCAGTGGCAGCCCAGGGTTGTACATTCGATATTAGCTTTACTTTCACTCGGTAATGTTTATTCCATCAGATAAATTTAGTCTGAAGGTGCATCTGACACTTCCCAGTTTTCAGAAAAAAACGGTTTT
Organism: Squalus acanthias; assembly: GCA_030390025.1. Taxonomy (NCBI): domain Eukaryota; kingdom Metazoa; phylum Chordata; class Chondrichthyes; order Squaliformes; family Squalidae; genus Squalus; species Squalus acanthias. Next base: position 11,407,129 of record CM059430.1, read on the forward strand.
CCTAAAGGCTCGGAACTAAACACCAATTGCACTGACACAGGTGCCAAGTGCTTTGCTCCCATTTGCTATTACAAATGGATTATAATTTGCTGTAACTTCCAAAGTGCCATTTATTTGATGGATTTGCTAAACTGCTATTCAGAGTATGGGAGCACTGGCAGTTTTTGGAACTCTTTATTTCAGTTACAGTATTCTACCTTATTCATAAATATTTGTGTACCGTGTTAGATTTATTTTCCTGTTTTCATAATGAAATAGTACCTGCTAGTACTGCATGTTTATGGAAACATATCTTGCAGTTTAATCATGGCTTTTACAAGCAATATCTTTCCATATTATTATTAGTTTTGAAAATTTCTCCTCTTCCAATTTTTTTTTTTGCAAAATTATTTCGACCACAGCTTTGGATTCCTACCCTGCACAATGTACCATTCTTCGATCAAGAAGAGTGCGCAGGCAGCATTTTACCAGGCTGTGCTTCTGAACTGATCAGACTGGTGAACGGCAGTGGCATGATTTGACTTTCCCCCCCCCCCTCCAATTTTCCCTCAAACTTCTGCGGGGGAAGCAACTTGCCTACTCTCACAAGGGCAAAAACTGCATCTCGTCGCTTGAGTGGCACCTTGATTTCTGTAGAATTTCAGAAGATTTTAGCCTCACTTTATTTAGTTCAAAGGTAAATGTATAAGGAAGCTGTTATGCTACAGACTGGTTGTTTGAGTGACACAGGGTGGGTAGACTCACATTATACAGCCGGCTTCATGTTGTGTCTCGGGTGAGGGAAAATTTGAAGCTCTGCAATTTTAAAGTTAGCAGAGAGGTGGCTATCGCAAGGGCTTTCTGCTAGCTTTAAAACGATTACAGCTGAAGGTGAACTTTATCTGAACTGCCTGGAACTCTAAAGCTTCACTTTGCGCTGGCTGGAGTTACACTACAGTTAGTGTAAAGCGGCAGTGATGTGAGACTACCGACTGAAAGTGGTCTTGCACCTTTTTGCCTCAGTGCACTTCAGGTGACTTGATTTACAGTGCACAGTCACATCAGTGTAAAGGATTAAGTGCTTTGGAACGATGCAAACTATGTAGTATAACTGGCCTATTAAATATGCCCTGCCAGTTTATACTTCACTATTATTTTTCACATATTCTTCAGCGATATGGCAAGTTTACAAGGGAACACCAAAAACAAAAATTGCCAGTGAGGAGGAATTCTTCAAGAACATAAAAATTAGGAGTAGGAGTAGGTCATTCACGCCTTCGAGCCTGCTCCGCCATTCAATAAGATCATGGTTGATCTTCGACCTCAACTCCACCTTCCCGCACTATCCTCATATCCCTTGATTCCCCAGTATCCAAAAATCCTGTTGATCTCTGACTGAGCATCCACAGGTCTCTTATAGCTAGTCAGTTGTTGAAGAAATGTATTATTGTTCACTACACCTTATGGACAATAATATAGGTGTAGATTTTCCACAGTGGGGAGCATCAGTTGTACAGTAACTAATAATAAAGTGTCAGCTGTGGCTCAGTTGGTAGCACACTCGCCTCTGAGTCAGAAGGTTGCGGGATCACAGTCCCACTCCAGGGACTTGAGCCCATAGAGTTAGGCTGACACTCCAGTGCAGTGCTGAGGGAGTGCCGCACTGTCGGAGGTGCCGTCTTTCGGATGAGACGTTAAACCAAGGCCCCGTCTGCTCTCTCGGGTGGACGTAAAAGATCCCATGGCACTATTTCGAAGAAGAGCAGGGGAGTTATCCCCGGTGTCCTGGCCAATATTTATCCCTCAACCAACATAACAAAAACAGATTATCTGGTCATTATCACATTGCTGTTTGTGGGAGCTTGCTGTGCGCAAATTGGCTGCCGCGTTTCCCACATTACAACAGTGACTACACTTCAAAAGTACTTCATTGGCTGTAAAGCGCTTTGAGACGTCCGGTGGTCATGAAAGGCGCTATATAAATGCAAGTCTTTCTTTTTTCTTTTTAATTAAAGGTCTATAACTTGTAGCTGCAAGAAACCTTTAAGTGTTGGAAAGATATAAAACTTGACTAAGACAAAATTCATTGGGCCAAAAATTCGGCCCTTCCCGGGTGAGTACGCACTGTGTACTCACCCGTAAGGCGTCCTGAAGTGCTGGTTTCCTGCATGCACTGCGCATGCGCGGGAAACCGGAACTTCCGGTCTGGTGAAGGGGGCGGTTCATAGGTGAACCGCGTGCGCGGTAGAGGCTGCGCGCATGCAGCAAACTTAGGTTTTTTTTCAGGTTTCTACGGGAGGGTAAGTATTGAAGAACCTGCACATTTAAAAAGGAGGCGCAGGACCCGTTTTCAACAAGGTAAGTGATTAATTAATTATAATTTTAATTTTTTTTCAACAGGTTTATCTTTTTTAGATACTTTAAAGAAAGGTAAGTTTATTTTTAGCACTGTTCAAAAGTTTTTTAATTTTTTCAAAAATTTAAATTTTTGTTTAAAGTAGTTAATTTATTTAACTTATAGTTATTTTATAAATGTGATGGGTTTTTAAAAAATGTATTTTAAGTTTAGCTGTTCTTTTGGGGCCGATTTCAATTCACAGATTTGACAGGTCTTCCTGTCAAATCTATGAATGAAAGATGGTCTGCTGCCATTGGCTCTCCATGGCCCACGTGATCCCAGGGGACGCATTGCACTAACTGCGCCCCTGGGACACGTAAGCACTGCGCGCCGGCACTTGGAGCAGGCCTAGGAGCTGAAGTTCCCGTGGGCCCAAAACACAACGGCAGGCGCGGTAGGTAAGTGCGCGCGCGATCCTTACCCCCGCGGCAAGCCGGAGAGGCGAATTTCAGGGCCATTGTCCTGGATTTGGTGGTAAGAATAACGGTGAGGCTATCAGCGCTCACCATTACTGAACAATAAGTTGGACATCAACTTTCGGTGGCTGCACATGCGCAGTTAAATGCAGAAATCAGGAAGTTGCTATCCAAGTTGCCCTGCTCCTCCACAAGCTTTGTACCCCGCTGAGAGACTCGTAATTCAAATACATGGAATGGCGTGAAGTTGGGGTACTTACATGATAGATACCCACTAAATATGCCAGAAAAAGTTAGGGCCTGTCCATTCAAATGTAAGTGAATTTTTAACAGCGTGATGAGCCTAATTATTGCCGAACAACCTCTCTGGCACTGACAATTAACTGTGGTGTCTCATTCCTTCAGATTTTAATTATTGTTGGAGATTTGAAAAATTTAAATATATTGTTTACTTTTTCTTTCTGTGTCTTTTATCTCTCTTAATCCCATCTTTCTTTCCCTCTCTTTAATTCACTGTCTGAACATGATTTGACATTGAATAAAATATTTTTCCTGGTTCAGACTCTGTGCGCTGAATCTTGACGGGGGCGTGCTGCGTAGGCGAGCGGGCGGAGTTTCTGTTGGGGGAAACCCAGATTTTCGAGTTTCCCCACATGCCGCAGAGTTTTGGTTCCACAGCAGGTATAGTTTTTCTTTGACAGGTTCCCCACCCAGAAGTCAGCCTGATTGACAGGCTTGGCTTCCAATCGGGCGGGGAGGCCTCCAGAGTAGGCCGCAGCTACAGGTAAGTCGCCTGCTGCTGCTAGTGGGAGCGTGGGGGTGGGTCCGATCCCCAACCTCGGTGGGGGGGGGGGGCCTGGTGATACGACCCCGAGGGGGTCCGATCCCCGAACCCAGGGGGATCTGATTAGCAACACCAGGGGTGGGTGGTGTATGAGGGGGGGGGTCTGATGGCGGGGACAGCTTGGGGGGCCGGGGGGAAGCATTTAACTACCTCCAGAAGCTGTCTTTGCCTCACTTCAGTTTTCGGATTTTCCCAGGCCTGGGAAACCCTGCCGGCCAGTGATAAACCTGCAAAGTGCTGGCAGTCTCATTAAAATATTTAATTGGTCAACCTACCTCCTGTGAATGGGTTGGCTGCCCACCCCTTGGGTCCCGCCTCAGTTAAGCCTGGAAGTAGCAAGGTTGGGGTTGAGTTTGAGATTTTTAAGGCACGGAATTCGGTTACGCCCTGTTTGGGGATGGTAACCGAGTTAAGGCCGAACATTAAGCGCCCGGCGCGGAAGTACCGCCCCAGCCGTTAAATTCGGCTTACCGCCCCGCACAGGAAGTGGAGCGCAATGTCGGAAGCTCCACTTCCTTGTGGGGCGATAACCGAGGCGATGTCGGGGCGCGATCGGCAGCACTCGGCGGAGGCTCCGCGGAGCGCTGCCGCATTTCAACGCCCCTCCCCTTCAGTTAAAGGGGAGGACCGCTGCACACTCTGCAAGGCCTCCGATGGCCCACACTAGGCCACCAGGGCGGCGTGGTGCCACGGCCGCAGCCGCGCAATGGCAGCCAGGACCATGCCACAGCCCACCACGGAGGGCCGACCTGGAGGTTGGCCAAAAAATGAAAATGGCGGCACGGGTCGCGGCCGTACCACCCCTTTAAATACCGCCCCGCGAGCGGAAGTCGGCCCGGTTCGCGACCCGCGAGGCTGGCGCTGACATCGCCCGCGGCAGCCTCACGGGGCGCAGCCGAATTTCTGCTGCAGGGTGGTAAGGGGCCGCAGGCGGGGCACTAAGGGGTCGCGGCGCATGGCGCATTTCTCGGGAGGCGCTTTTTTCGCCCCCCACCCTGGGCGATAAGCCCTTTGCACCCCGTTCGCACCCCTCGGAGACGCTAACGGCAGGCGCAAAGGAGACGAATTTCTAGCCCATAAAGTTTTAACATCTCACCTGACCCCAACCCACCCATTTTTGGGGATTAAGATTCAGCCCTGCGTGTCTCAGTATGGATTCTTCAATCTAATTGGTTAAGGAGATACACAGTTGCTTGTCTTGCTCACACAGGTCCCGATCCCCTGTAGAGGGCGCTGCGCTGTTTTGGATTTCTACTCACCACATGTTCCAGTGCAAAAGCCCACAGGAAGTCTGCGGGCAAGTGTGAGTGTAATGAACGGCTAGCACTGTTCATTCGCCGCTGACCGCAAAGTCTGGGCCAATGATATTCTGAGTTGACTAACTAGCGCTATTGTACCATAACTGAAAAATTGAATGTAAGGACCTGCTGGTTATAGGTATTTATGTTATAGTTTGCTGAGCAACCAATATCAAATCTATCATGAGCATGTTTACAGTTGATCCAGATAATATTTGAATTTCTCAGGGAAACTGTAAACAACTCGCAAACAAAAGAAATGAGGGATGATTAAAATATTTTCTATTAAACGGTTCATTATTTGGGGAGTATTTTATTGAGACACAAGTAGTTATGAGGTAGGCTTTGGTTATGACGAAAGAATGGTGAAACTGAAGCTAATTTCATTAGAATGAAGAAGGTTAAGAAACGATCTGATTGTGGTGCTCAAAATAACGAGGGGTTGTAATCAAGTAAATCAGGACAAACTGTTTCCGCTGGCCATTAATTAGCGAGCACAAACTTAAGATCATCAATCAAATTAGTCAATTTTTTTTAATGTGGTGTGTTGTATGACATGAAATGCCATAACCGAAACAGTGGTGGGTGTAGAATCCATAAGAATAGCTCTTAAAAGGTAAGTGGATAAATATTTCAAAACGAAAAAAGTGAAAGGTTATGGAGAAAGGGTTGTGAAATGGGACTAAGTGAATAGCTCTTTCAGAGAGCTAGCACAGGCGTAATGAAATGAATCACTTCCTTTTGTGGCCGACACTCCCGATGCAGTACTGAGGGAGTGCTGCACTGTCGGAGGTGCCGACTTTCGGATCAGACATTAAAGCCCTCTCAGGTGGACGTGAAGGATCCCATGGCACTATTTCGAAGAAGGGCAGGGGCGTTCTCCCTGATGTCCTGGCCAACATTTATCCCTCAACCAACACCTAAAACAGTTTATCTAGTCATTATCACATTGCTGTTTGTGGGAGTTTGCTGTGTGTAAATTGGCTGCCGTGTTTCCTACATTACAACAGTGACTACACTTCAAAAAGTACTTCATTGGCTGTAAAACGTTTAGGACGTCCTGAGGTTGTGAAAGGCGCTATATAAATGCAAGTCCATTTCCTTTTCTCTGCTGTAAAAGTCTATGATTCTATCCCCCCCCCCCATCCCCATCCCCCATCCCCCATCCCCCATCCCCCACCAGGAGCACAGAAGAATGGAGAGATGTATCTTGCTCTGACCAAATTGACAGTTCCATTTGCACTTCAGTTGATTTTGCTGCAAGACAAAATTATTAATGAAACCACCTCTGTGACCCAAAAAAACTAACAACGCTGAAACAGTTATTGCCTCAAAAATACAACTCAAATCCTATAAATTCGCTGCAGACTTTACAGAACTTAACTGCGCATCTCCAGCTAATCACATTCAAACCTTTGTCACTTAGGATTGCAATACCCCTTCATTTCCAAACTAAAATTCCATCTGTCTTTTAATCTCTCTGCAAATACAAACAAATTACTGATGCGCTGATTTAAAGTAATGATTTAGAAGTTCCAAACTCGTGGGATATAATAATAATAATGGCAGCATTATTAAATGATAGCATGGAGCTTAATACCACATCCACACATTGATCAATGGGTCCTTTACAATAAAAATTAGGACAGGGAGTCCTTGAATTTAAATTCTCATTCCCCTTCTCTGAACACTAATATTTGGTTTGGTATTTCTGAGCGTTCTGTGTCATATTACTTGATAAATAACATTTTCTGGCATTTACAGGCATGCTTTCCTTTACACTGGAATTCCAACTTCCTAAATCAACTATAATCTTACTTCCTCCTCTCTAACACCTTCCAAATCAGTCTCTTTAAAAACTTGACATTGTGTCCTTCATGTGCCTCAAATTGAGAAAACAGCAGCTGCAACAGTGATATTACACACTGAGCAGGATTCTTAGCTTGTCACTGGCGCAATTAATTTTCTATTTTCAAAACCATGTTGAGCAGATTTTAATTTTTCTTCAACCTTTTTATAAGTTCTGTTCATAGGCCTGCAGTAACAGAAATGATGCAGCTTGCCTCTGTATAAAAGCATAGTTAATGTTAGAGTGTTGGAAGGCAGGGTCATGCCTGTGATTTCCATGGATGACAAGTTTCAAACTTGGCTGTGTGATCAGAGAAGGGGTGTAAGTGGTGCTCACAAACAGGGAAGGAAAATCAAGGGGCGAGTCACCGCAGGCAGATCTCACACACTTCCTATCGCCCGGTTTCAGCCTGTTAGCAGGTTGCCTGCTTATTAGCTCAACTAGGAATGGTGTCTTGTATTGGGAAATCAGCTTAAATCTGTGTCCTCTGGTTGTCGACCCTTCTGCCACTGGAAACAGTTTCTCCTTACTTACTCTATCAAAACACTTCATGATTTTGAACACCTCTATCAAATCTACCCTTAACCTTCTCTGCTGTAAGGAGAACAACCCCAGCTTCTCCAGTCTCTCCATATAACTGAAGTCCCTCATCCCTGGTACCATTCTAGTAAATCTCTTCTGCACCCTCTCTAAGGCCTTTGACATCCTTCCTAAAGTGCGGTGCCCAGAATTGAATATTATACACTATAATTATGAGGTCTAACCAGTGTTTTATAAAGGTTTAGTATAACTTCCTTGCTTTTGTACTCTATGCCTCTATTAATAAAATTGAGAGGTCGCACAACACCAGGTTATAGTCCAACAGTTTTATTTGAAATCACAAGCTTTCGGAGCTTACTACTCCTTCGTCGGGTGAAGTAACTTCACCCGACGAAGGAGTAGTAAGCTCCGAAAGCTTGTGATTTCAAATAAAACTGTTGGACTATAACCTGCTGTTGTGCGACCTCTCAATTTTGTCCACCCCAGTCCAACACCGGCATCTCCGCATCATGACCTCTATTAATAAAGCCAAGGATCCCATATGCTTTTCTATCAGCCTTCTCAACTTGTCATGTCACCTTCAAAGATTTGTGTACATACACCCCCAGGTCTCTCTGTTCCTGTACCCTCTTTAAAATTGTATCATTTAGTTTATATTGCCTCTCCTCATTCTTCCTACCAAAATGTATTACTTCACACATCTCTGCATTAAATTTCATCTGCCATGTGTCTGCCCATTTCACCAGTCTGTCTATGTCCTCCTGAAGTCTGTTACTATTTCCTCATTGTTTACTACATTTCTGAGTTTTGTATCATCTGCAAACATTGATATTATGCCCAGTATACCCAAGTCCAGGTCATTAATATATATTAAAAAGAGCAGTGGTCCTAATACCGACCCCAGGAAACACGACTGTATACTGCCCTCCAGTCAGAAAAACAACTGTTCACAACTACTCTCTGCTTTCTATCCCTTAGTCAATTTAGTTTCCACGCTGCCACTGTCCCTTTAATCCCATTGGTTTTAATTTTGCTAACAAGTCTATTATGTGTTACTTCGTCAAATGCCTTTTGAAAGTCCATATACACAACATAAACTGCACTACCCTCATCAAGTCACCCCATTGCTTCATTAAAGAATGCAATCAAGTTAGTCAAATATGATTTGCCTTTAACAAATCTATGCTGACTTTCATTTATTAGCCCATATTTTTCCAAATGCCAATTAATTTTTTCCCAGATTATTGGCCGGAATTTTCTGTACCTGGGCGGGTCAGGTGCGGGTGGTCGCTGTGGCGGGTCACGACCCTGCTGCTCATTCCATTCTGCTCCTGAGACCGACTTTCCGTTAATGGCGCCTATTAAGGCAGCTTGCACGTTACCCGGCCCTATTAAATGGGGCGGGTCTGATGACATCATCGATGACATGTTTTCAGCTGGGATATTTAAAGGACAAAATTGAGAGGTCGCACAACACCAGGTTATAGTCCAACAGTTTTATTTGAAATCATAAGCTTTCGGAGCTGTCGATCGCCCCTTCCTCAGGTGAAGTAGTAAAGAAATACAGACTCGACAAAGCATATATAGATAGAGAACAATGCATGTGTACCTTACAATTGCAGACAACTAAATTAAATCATCCTGACTATCTGAGCCATGGTCATATTGCATTTGAAGGTTCATCTAGGATTGTGCAATCACTGCACTGCACCATTGGAGTGTTCCAAACACTTGCAAACATGACTGCACAGAGACAGAGAGCTGCACCCATGTTCTCAGATGACTCCCTCCATATGCTTGTGGAGGAACTGAGAGCATGCAGGGAGGTCCTCTTCCCTTTGGATGGGCAGATGAGAATTCCCCAGCAGACCAAAGGAACCTGGCTCCAAATAGCAGAGGAGGTGAACAGCAGGGATTTTGTCAGGAGGACCTGGGTGCAGTGCCAGAAACGCTTCAATGATCTCAGTAGATCAGAAAAGGTGAGTGCAAAGCCACACTCAACTTCATCCTGCTGCACCTCTCATCACATCCCCATCACTCTGCCTTCCCAAGCCTGCTCCTGCACATCCTTACTCACACCAACATACCTTGCATGTTCACCAATCCCTCTCTCTCTATCTACATTATCACATCCCCAACTGACTAATCACCCCTCATACTCACCCTCATCCTAATGCAATCATACCAACTAACAATACACAAGGAGGCCACTTGGCATTGGCACCCCACTCCATCATAGTCTCCCTCTAAAGATGTTACCTATCCATTCCTTACACTCATTCCAGCACTTTCACTCAACCTTCTGTTCTTTCCCTCCTTGCAGGAGAAGAGAGCCCACAATAAGAGGGAGAGGGAGAGAACCAGAGGTGGCCTTCTATCATTGGCCACCTTAACTGAAGCAGAGGTGGTCGCCCTGGAAGTCTCAGGAGTCGCAGAGCAGCTGGAGGTGGGAGATGGAGAGAGGAGGATATCTCAGCAACCTGGTGACAGAATTACATCTCATACAACAACATGGCATACAGCAGTCACTCATATGGGGACTGATGTCAGCAGCCAGTGAATGTTCATCCTGTGCATAATGGTATTGTTACCCATTCTTTATATGACATATCTAACTCATCTCTTTACTGTTCCACAGGTTCATCAAGAACAACCCCCCCCCCCCCCCCCACCCCCACTGTCCAGGCGGAAGAGGAAGACAATTCCTCAGAGGAGCCTTCAGCCTCTAAGGGTGAACCGTCATCAGACATAAGCGCACCCAGCACCAGCACAGATACGCACACCTTGGTGGGTCCCACGTGAGATAGAGTAGTGTCGTCACCTGGTGTCTCACAAGTCACAAGTGAGCAAGAGCAGATGGTGGAGACATGGACAGCAGTGGAGAGTCCTCGTCAGCGGGCGCAGGATACTCCCAGCTCTACTCAGCCGCATGCAGACGCTGAGCCTCGGGGGCCATCCAGAAAGAGGGCAGCAAGAGGTGCAGGAGGCTTTGACAGGTTTTGCGACCATGCTGTCTGCAAATGGGCAGAGAATGGCGGAGTCCATCTCCAACATGAGCACCACCGTGTCGCAGGCAATAGCGACTGTAGGCTCTTCCATGGAAAGGAATGCATGGAGCAGCTAATGCGCCACTCACAGGAGCACATGGTCTCTATGGAGAATAGATGGCTATCTATGGAGAATGGATGGTAGAAGCTCATAGGCCTCCTCTCTAGAAGGGATGTAAACGTAGACTTGGGTCCTCATGGCTCCACTGCTGTGCAGCAAGGTGTTCTCCAGCTTCTTGCTAGCAGGGAAGTGCGGGCAGCCCATGAGAGAGATGACGGTGGGAGGGGACACGGAAGTGGGGGCTCCTCTCAAAGCGCTTACACTTCTTCCCCATTGTGTCCGACACAGTCAGAGTCCCACACACCTCCTGGGATTGCGATGGCTGAGTCTGCCACTGCACAGTCGCAGGAGGAGCAGACTTTGGTGGGGCCATCACAGGCTCCAAGACGCAGAGGACGTCCGCCAAAAGTGTCTATGCAGTCGCAGCAGGGAAGTGAGCAGGCTGCCTCTACCTCTGCTGAAGCCACAGGGGTTGCACCTAGTAGAAGCACGTGTAAGAGAAAGATGACACACAAGTAGATGCACAAGGGTAAGCACTTGGGTGTTTTAATAACTGTTTGTGTGAAGTTTACTTTAATGTGAAGACACAGATAAAAATTCATATTTTCACCACTTTCCGGGCATGCCAATTGTGTCTGCAACTTTGGAAGTGGTTTAGTGAGTTGGACTGAATGGTGAGACATAACGTTACCTCCAGCAATGCTGGTCAGTGTGAAAGGAATGCTGGTCATTGTAGGGATGCTCTATGGTGTTGCTGTGGGGTGCTAGGAGCCTGCTGCAGCATATGGCAGCCATATGGGTGTAATGTCTGAAGTTAAGTAAATCTGGCCATGATGAGGCCATCCCTGGCCTCCCGGGCAGCAATGTGCTCGGGTGCTGGTGGGATCTACTCCTCCTCCTCCTCGTCTTCCAGCTGATGCTCCTCCTCCTCCTCCTCCTCCTCCTCATCCTCTGAAGAGGATGTGCGCTCAGAGCCTCGCTCCTCATGCAGCGCTAATCCTTGCTGCTGTGCTATGTTGTGAAAGGGCGCAGCAGACCACGACGATTCTGGAGACCCTGGCTGGTGCGTACTGAAGGGCGCCTCCAGATCTGTCAAGGCATCTGAAGCGCATTTTCAGCATGCCTATTGTCTGCTGTATGACACATCTGGTGGAACTGTGGCTTTCATTATAGCTCTTCTGGACCTCAGTACTTGGCCTCCTCAAGGGTGTCATGAGCCACGTCTTCAGTGGATAGCCCTTGTCTCCAAGCAGCCAGCCAGAAAGTCTGTTTGGAGGAGTGAAGAGCTGAGGGAGGGTGGACTGGTGAAGGACAAAAGAGTCATGGCAGCTGCCAGGGAATTTGGCGCACACATGCATGATGATCTTCCTATGGTTGCAGACCAGCTGCACATTGAGGGAATGGAAGCCCTTGTGGTTGACAAACACGCCTGGGCGATGTGGGGGTGCCTTGATGGCCACATGTGTGCAGACGATGACGCCCTGCACCCGTGGGAAGCCAGCCAGAGTGGCAAAGTCGAATGCCCACTCAGTAACACTGGCTTCATCAGTGGCAAAGTTGGTATAATTGGCTGACTTGTCAAAGAGGGTATCGGTGTCCTGTGTGATACATCTGTGGGCGGCCAACTGCGAGATGCTGCAAATGTCTGCTGCAGATCCCTGGAAGGAGCCTGAGGCGAAGAAGTTGAGGGCGCTGGTGACTTTGACAGCCACTGGTTAGGAGTGTCCACCAGGTCCTCTGGGCTGCAGGTCTTGCTCCAGCAAGCTGCAAATGTCTGCAACGACCTGGTGCGATAGCCTGAGCCTCCTTTGGCACTGCTGTTCCCGGACTGGGTGACTTTTCTACTATGATTCTGCAGTTACTAATCTCAGAGCAGTAGTGCAATACATTCTCAACTTCAAATTTAATTGAAGTGTATATTGTCTTATAATAATTCAAAACAACATTATCTTTGTGGGATCAAATACACTTAGTGGGCCAGAATTTACTGTAAAAATAACGGTGAGGCTGACGGCGCTCACCATTATTTAAGCATAAATCAGACAGTAAGTGCAAATGCGCAGTTAAACGCGAAAATCCGGAGGTTGCTGGCCGAGATGTGACGTTTCCCCTTAAGCTGCACGAAAACAGCATCTCGCCGCCTGGCTCCCCATTCAAATGTATTGAACGGCATGAAGTTCCTATACTGACGGCATAGATACGGACTAAACTCGCCACAAAATGTTTGGGCTTGTCCATTCCAGTCTAAATACCCTTTCTAATGGCGTGATCAGTCTTAATTACTGCCAAGCAACCTCTCTGGCAGTAAAAATTAACTTTAAAAAGTGTGGAGTCTCATTCCTTCAGATTTCAATTGTTGTTGGAGATATAAAATATAAACATTTCTTAAAAACTTTTTCTTTCTGTCTCTCTTTTTCTCTCTCTTAACCCAATCTTTTTTTCCCTCTCTTTATTTCACTTTCTGTGCCTGATTTGACATTGAATTCAATGTTCTACCTTACGCTTCCTGGTTCAGACTCTGCGCTATTCATTTCACAATACTTCAATCTGATTGGTTAAGGAGACACACAGTGGCTTGCCCTGGTCACACAAGTCCTAGATGCCCTGTAGAGGGCACCGTGCCATTTCTATCTCCCACATACAGCAACTTCCAGTGCAAAGTCTCATTGAAATTAAATGGGCAAGGGCAAGTCTAACGAATGGCGGGCACGGGCTACTGTAAATCCTGACTCATTATATTATTCATACTAATTAAGAATTATTTCTGATTACAGTTAACCAAAACCATTGTCTGCCAGATTGAAATTACTGTATATATTAAATATATAGCATTTTATACTTTAGCATAGCAGTTCAGGGCATAATTTGAACATCTGTGATGATGAATCTGAGTCTTTAGATGAGTAAATAATTACAAGTAACTGTCTCATCTGTTTTCAGACAATCTTCCAAGCATAGTGTCCTAATGGACAGGAAATGATATCAGAATATAAGACATTGTGGAACAGGAAATAGCCATTTCAACATCAAGTTCCTTCCACAGATCGTGGATATTCTATTGTATTATGGGCTGTGCCTCTCTTATTTAAGATGTACAAAATTTCTCCCTTCCCTTCAAAGTGAAACACCTGAAAATCTTTCCCATGGATAATATTTCACTCTATCTCCCCCAACTAAGAGGTGCGAGATTGACAGCAGAAGACAGAAAGATGTTTGTGGCCTGCTCACTAAATCAACTAGTTTGTGGGGGGATGGTGCAAAGGTGAGCTACTGTAAATGGGGAAGGAAATGAATGAAGAAATATATCAACTTAATATTTAAATTTATTTAGAAGTATAGACATATCATTAGTAATTTTTGGTCCATTTAATTCATGCACATTTTATTTGTGAAACCTCTTTTCTGCTGATTGTTCCAGGGACTTTGTTTAATATTCATTTTTATTGGTAATCCAGTCTAACGCATTGTTGCTGTTTTTAGCTCAGTACATTGAAAAGATGAGACAAAGTTTTCCTATGTAATCATGTCTATAAACCTTAGTGGGGTTTGAATGAGATTTATAAAGAGGTTCAGTATTAGTTTCAATCATTATATTTGTATCTGCTGTAATCAAGATTTTGATTACAAATGGTGCTGTATAAGTATTTTGACGTAACAGAGGCCTGTTATTGGATTGGGATCTGCTGTTCAAAAGGCACTGGGCTGTCCAAAGATGTAAATGATTCAACAGTGGAAGCAAACAAAAGTAACTTGGTCTGGTCCTGACTCCCCAAAGCCTTTTCACCATCTACAAGGCACAAGTCAGGAGTGTGATGGAATACTCTCCACTTGCCTGGATGAGTGCAGCTCCAACAACACTCAAGAAGCTCGACACCATCCAGGACAAAGCAGCCCACTTGATTGGCACCCCACCCACCACCTTAAACATTCACTCCCCCCACCACTGGCGTACCGTGGCTGCAGTGTGTACCATCTACAAGATGCACTGCAGCAACTCGCCAAGGCTTCTTCGGCAGCAACTCCCAAACCCGCAACCTCTTCCACCTAGAAGGACAAGGGCAGCAGGCACGTTGGAATACCACCGCCTCCAAGTTCCCCTCCAAGTCACACACCATCCTGGCTTGGAAATATATCGGCTGATCCTTCATCGCCGCTGGGTCAAAATCCTGGAACCTCCTTCCTAATAGCACTGTGGGAGTACCTTCACCACACGGACTGCAGCAGTTCAAGAAGGCGGCTCACCACCACCTTCTCAAAGGCAATTAGGGATGGGCAATAAATACTGGCCTTGCCAGCGATGCCCACATCCCATAAATGAATTAAAAAAAAATATGCAGTACAATTCCTGAGTACAGCAAAATCGGCCTCCTCTTAAAAAACATTACTATATTAGTTCAGAAATGGTACAGCAGTCCTCAAATGATTATAGAACTGATAATCTGCGTTCGGTTGTTCATGACATTTTCTTTTGTATTTTGGCTCGGGTTTCCGGAGGACCACAGTTCACATATTTATAGACTAATCTAGCTGTAATTAATCAAATGCGTCATCAAAGTGGGCCGCCTTTGATATTATTTATTAGATAGTTGTTTGACTAGGCTACAAGATTTAAGGAACCACGTCTGTATATATATATATATATTTCTTCGTAATCTTGATAATGTGAAATGTTTTGAATTTTGGGATGAACTTTAATCTTAAAGTATGTGATACTGGAACACGCGTCGAACGGGATATTCAGCAATTCTTCTTGGTTTTATTGTGTGCAGTGATGACATGAAAGCCTACGCTTCCCGTAAAATGTATTAACAATCTACTAATATCATTCAGGAAAGAATTTGCTTTGATTGCTTCCACATTAATATTTAACTATAGCATTATTTAGAGTTTAAATTTAAGCCAGGCACATCTTGATAGTGTGAACTTTCTCGGTACTTACTCCCCACTGTGACTTATTGTTTAATATTCATTTGTGTTGGGAATGCAATCAAATATATTGGGGGCATTGTCTTTGCCAGTCTTAGTGGAAAAAATAGACATGAGTTAAGTGGTAGATCTTAAGTCTTGTTTTGCTAAAATTGTTGCTGTTTCTGACACGAACAGTGGAGTAAATTCTTCTTACAATATCTCAGGAGCATCACAATTGATTTTTAATTACATAATCTAAATATGGATTGACACCACTTCAAGTTTGAACATTGGATTGTAGGAGATGATAATTATGTGTAGGTAGGTTATTGAGAGCTGATGAGGTGACATTGATTTTATGAGGTCTACATGATCTTGAGTAATTGTCCATCACTTCAACAAATTTAACTCTCAAAACGCTAGTTTTAAAGGGATTGAAATTGCTCTGTGCAATATTAGTAATATAATTGATTGAAAATCCTCTGATGGTTTAAAAAGGTATGCAACCATTTAACATAGATGGATTAAAACCTTCATTAAAAAGCAGAGGAAGGTGTGTGCTAACACATTCGTTGCAGATATCAAAGTGAAATTTCAATGCCTGAGTATGGCATGTTAAATATTCTGTACCATCATAGCTGTACAATGTGCAGACTCATGAACATTTGGCACGTATTTTAGTTTGGATGAAATAGCAGGGTAAATTTGGATTATGTTCCTTGTACATCAAGTTATACATTAATACATGGAACATCACAGACAGGTCCATCGAGGTTATCGAGGAGAATCAAGTGACATGTGAGGGTAGAAATTCCAAACAATTAACTTGCTCACACTACATTCTGGGGGCTGCTATTTTTACCTGTTTTAAATGAATGGGTTAACATCTGCATAAAGATAGCATGCACACGAATGTAGTATGAGTGCATTAAGCATTTTAGGTGAACTTTGCTGATCAAAATTTCTGTGCTATTGCTGCTGCGAACACGGGCTTGGAAACCAGTTAATTTGAAGGAAATATGATAAATATTGTTTGATACAGTCATGATTTATAGGGGCATGTTTGCCCTTGTGAAGTTAATAGGAAAGATTTCTCCTAATGTTGATAGACAAGCAAGAGATAGACAAGCAACACGGTGATATGGTTTACATTGCATTGATATTAGATTTATTGGAACGATCTAGAATGCACATGCATGATGAAAACATAATTTGAGTTGTGGAAATATAATCGCATTGCTGGTGCCATTTGTACTTGATGTCATTGCAACTTGCAGCTTTTTCAAGCTCTTTCCCCTCTCTGAAATGGTGATTATTCCCTTTTTAAAATGTACACAAAAACAGATACTCGCATCACTGAAAGCAAACACTCTGAAAATATTGACATAAGTAGAATGTGAAATTGTATAAACATAGTTTAGGTAGATTCCACAAAAATTTATCATTTTGTGCTATGAATTTCATTTCTCCATTAAGTTTAATAGAAGAAACAACAGCTGATTCTGCTTTATAACAATATTTTAAAACTGAAATACAAGCAACTGCGAGTTTAAAAATCAAAATAATTTAATTTTAGCCGATTTACTGATTAACTTAAAAAAAAATTGCGAGGACTCAAGTTCAGTTAGCTACCTTAAATTACTTTAAAGTGTTTAACGTTTAACATTTCTGAAGGATTGGAGCTTTACATGTTATTTTTAAAAATGTCAAAATTAGCTTAGCTTTACCATTATTGGATGTCTGGCCTTCCCACCCCTCATCCCCCATCCCATTTCTATATTATTTTTGACAGGGCCAAATGCCCAAAATAAAACCGTAAATAAATCCAATAATATTCTTCAGAGAAATGAATGTGGCAGGTGTTAACTGCTCTCCTCAGCACACACACGCAAGCATTGTTATCTTTACTTATCTTTATTATCATTTTATATATACATTTTTTGGGGATTGATATATAATCCATACTCAAGCTTTCAGAATCACTTATTTCCGTCTAAAAGTAAATACATTTTTCCTCAAAATAGTAAATATTAATAATACCCATTCATTCTATCTTTGGCCGAGCTACATTTTAGCATTGCAGAAAAGTTCTGAGCAAAAAAGCACTGTTGTTTCCCCTGCTACATTGGAGCACATATAGCAATTATCCACAATTATTTTCAGCCTTGAGTTTTAATCCTGTTCTGCCTAGTCACATGGTTCATGTTCAGAGAATAATTTGAAAAGTTTCTCAGGAGTCCTTTATTTTTAACTCAAGTGAGCAGTACAGTGAAATGTACTGTGCGTTCAAGGCAAGATTTACGAGAAAGACAGTTTTTGCTGAAGCTTTTGCATCTGGGATTAATGGGGATAATTCCCCAATTCATTATTAAACACCGTACACTGTTAAAGTACAACTTGATTAGAAGGTACTGGATGACTTGTTAAGTAAAGACAAATATGGAAATAAATTAAAAATGCAAGAAGACTTTTGATCCTAATTTAGGTTCGTAAGCAAACATGGATAAAAAATTTACACATGAAAACAATGTAGTATTTTACTAATTGTTATTTTTGAATAGATTTTTGAATATTAAGGGAATCAAGGGATATGGGGATAGTGCAGGAAAGTGGAGTTGAGGTAGATTAGCCATGATCTTATTGAATGGCGGAGCAGGCTTGAAGGGCCGAATGGCCGACTCCTGATCTTATTTCTTATGTTCTTATGTTCTTAATTAATTATACACTGTCTGTTCCGGTTAAGCATGCTCATTTCCTTTTTTTTTTCATTTTAAAGTTATAATTTTTTAAATTTTATTTATGTGTCCCTCTTCATTCTCATTTCTCTTCATTCATTCATTTTTTAAAAACAACTTTTCTCCAGATTGTTTTCTTTCCTTTCTTTTAGTGTTTACTTGTACTTGTTTTATATTGTCTAGATTCCTTCTGTCTTTGCTCCAACAAGACCACACATGAATCTCGAGTGCAATGACTTGACCTGAAAAAGCAGGCAGGGAAGACCATGCACATGAGGAAGGCTTTGCTGGTCCTCACTCCGATCTTTAAAAATGGCATTAGCTTCACTCAATCCCATAGCTGCAAATTTCGATTGTTTTGAATTAGCAAATCATTCGTAGTACATTTAAGTGGGAAGTTATTCAATTTATATCAAACCCCAGGTATTTATTTCCGATTTCGACAGAGGAGAAATAAGTTTACATAGTCTGGGAGAAGCAGAATAGCTCAAATAGTGAAGGCATATTGGTTTTAGTGATCGAGTAATAGTGAGTTCTAGACCCCCACCACCCTCTGGGTGAAGAAATTTCCCCTCAAATCCCCTCTAAACCTCCTACCAATTACTTTAAATCTATGCCCCCTGGTTGTTGATCCCTCTGCTAAGGGAAATAGGTCCTTCCTATCCACTCTATCTAGGCCCCTCATAATTTTATACACCTCAATAAGTCTCCCTGTAGATTCAGGAATTGTGCCTTTAGATTGGAAAATTGCAAATGTTAGTCCATTATTTAAGAGTGGATAGGAAGCACTATTTCCCTTAGCAGAGAAGTCAATAACCAGATTTAAAGTAATTGGTAGAAGGATTGGTAGAAGGATTAGAGGGGAGTTGAGGAGAACTTTTTTCAGTGGTGGGGGTCTGGAACTCACTGCCTGAAAGGGTGATAGAGGCAGAAACCCTCATCACATTTAAAAAGTACTTGGATATGCACTTGAAGTGCCGTAACCTGCAAGGCTACGGATCAAGAGCTGGAAAGTGGGATTAGGCTGGATAGCTCTTTTTCAACCGGCGCAGACATGATGGGTGCCGTGAATTTCTATGATTGTAAGGGAGGGAGACTGTCAGTTTAACATAAATTGCGTGAAAATTAATGGAATCTATCATCAGAGACAGAGGGCTGAATCTTAACTCCAAAAACCAGGTGGGTTGGGGTCGTGTCAGAGGTTAAAATGTCAGAGGTTAAAATGCAAAAAATCTGAAACAGAAACCGAACCCGGCCACTTCTGGTTTTTATGGAGGTGGGACGAGGGGTGGCCGACCAATCCATTCACGGGAAGCAGGTTGGTCATTTACATATTATAATGAATCTGTCTGCCTCAGGAAACCCGTGGCTGAAAGCAGGCGAGAAGGGCTGAATCCATGAGGTGTGCCTTTACAGGACTGCTTATGGGCTAGGAGGAGAAGGAGTGTTTCCTCCCGGCCCAGCAAGCTATCCAGTAAACCCCCCCCGCCCCACTGCGATCTGTCTGCTCCTCCCCCCCCCCCCCCCCTCTGACCACCCCTCAAACCCCATCCCCCCTCGCAATTGGGACCCCTCAGACCACCATCAGACCCCTTCTCTCAATCGGGACCCTCCATGATCTGGAACCCAACAATCTCTCCCACTCCCCCAATACAACTACCTGCTCTCGTAGGCTTTGACCTTGTGAAGCAGGCTTCCCACCCGAAAGGCCTCTAGGTTGTCAATCAGGCTGCCTGTGGGCGGGAACCCCACTTAAAGGGGCCCTGCAGTTAAATTCTGCAGGACATTCGGGAAACCTGTTCTTCCAGATATCCCGACCTCACAACAGCCCCCATTCACACAACTCACCTCCAGGCTAAAATCCAGGCCAGAGTAACTGTGCACTTGGACAACTATCAACCAACCAAAGAGAGTCCGCATGGATTTGTGAAGGGCAGGTCACGCCTGACTAATCTAGTTGAATTTTTTGAGAAGGTCACTAGCACGGTGGATAGGGGAGTGCCTATGACTATCTATATGGACTTCCAGAAGGTATTTTATAAGGTTCCAGACAAGAGATTATCAGCAAAAATGAAAGCGGATGGAATTGGAGGTAACCTTGTGACATGGGTCGGTAATCGGTTGGGAGGTAGTAGACAGAACT
The DNA here is from genome assembly GCA_030390025.1 of Squalus acanthias. Taxonomy (NCBI): domain Eukaryota; kingdom Metazoa; phylum Chordata; class Chondrichthyes; order Squaliformes; family Squalidae; genus Squalus; species Squalus acanthias. The sequence goes on from CM059430.1 coordinate 11,427,347, forward strand.
TAGGGCTAAAAGGTTCATTCTCTGATTGACGGGGTGTGACAAGTGGTGTTCCCCAGGGTTCTGTACTGGGGCCTCAGCTTTTCACCATGTATATTAATGACTTAGATGAAGGGATAGAGAGTTGCATATCCAAGTTTGCAGATGACACTAAGGGCTGGATTTTGCCGGCGCTCAGAGGACGAGTTTGGAGGCGGGTCCGCTGTCAAAATAGCAAAGATTGACAGTGGGTAGGAAACCCGCTGCCAACCCACCTCCACACGAGTCTCCCAGGTGGCGGGTCTGTCTGCGCAGAACAGACCCGACACCAAGCGGCGAGTGAGACAATTTAGATCATTAAATGGCTTGTTAACAGCCAATTTAATACTATTTTGAGCCTACCTTCTAATTTTACGTGCTCCCCCACAGGTTACCCGCTGCTCGGTGAACACGACCGCTCACCCTGTCGTGAGTTGAGTCTGCTTTGATTTATCTGATTACGTGACAGCTGCAGAAGTGGTATAAAGGATACCATGTTGCAGCTGTTCGGTTTCAGAGCTCAAAAACTGTTGGTTACTGCATTTGTAAGACATATAGAGCTTTCTGTAGCTTGCAAGTGTTTGGAGCCAACTCTCTATCCAGTGGCACCTCATTGGAACAAATTCTCTCACCATTGACGGATTCTGTAATCTCTCCATCGCCTGCCATCTATTACATCAGAATGGGTACGGTTTACACTCTCTCACCTTGGTCCTCAGAATCTGACCACGATTAGCCCCAACACCAGCAGCACCAGGCACACCAGCAGCACCAACAACAACACCAACCTTCTCCGCAATCAACTGATGCTGCACAGGACAGAGGGCATCAGCACCCGACCACATTGCTGCCCGGGACACCAGGGATGGCCTCACTGTGGCCACATTTACTTCACTTGACACTGAACACCCTGGCTGCCACATGATGCGCCAGGTTGGCACCACCCCACACCAACACCATAAAGCATCCCTACAATGCCCAAGCCATTCCTTTCACACTCATCGTCATTGCGGGGGGTACCGTTATGTCTCACCATTCACTGTAACTCACTAAGCCAAAGGTGCACACAAATCTGTCCAAGAACACAAAGTGTTAAAATAAAGATTTCAATGTTTGACAGCACATTAACAGAAACTTTACATGAACATTGGCTAAAGCACACAAGTGCCTACCCTTGTGTGTTGTTCGTTGGTATGATTGGACTAGGATGAGGGTGAGTGTGAAGGGTGGCTAGTGAGATGGGGAAGTGATAATGTAGATCGAGGGGGATGTGCAAGATAAGTTGCTGTGAGTAAGGATGTGCAGGAGTAGGGTAGGGAAGGCAGAGTGATGGGGATGTGATGAGTGGCACAGTAGGATGAGATTGAGTGTGGCTTTGCAGTAACATTTTGTGATCTACTGAGATCATTGAAAGGTTTGTGCCACTGCAGCCTGGTCCTCATGACGACATCCCTGCTTGTGTCCCCCTCAGCTATTTGCAGCCAGGCTGCCTTGGTCTCCTGGGGAGGTCTCTTCCGACCACTGGCAGGGAAGAGAACCTCCCTGCGAGCTTTGACTCCCTCCACAAGAACATGGAGGGAGTCATCACTGAATCGAGGTGCGGCCCTCTGCCTTTGTGAGCTCATTTTTGGAGTTGAACAAGCTAATCTCAGCAATGGTCGTTTCAAATTCAGGAAGTGGAATGAAGTGGGGCCATGGGCCCTTTAAACTGGCAAGAGAAGCGTCAGCGCTGACGTCACCTGACCCCCACTTTCTAATCGGGCTGGGGGCTGGCATAACAAGGCCCATTAACATAAAATCCTTTTTTTCAGCGGGCTTTAGTAGGCAGCGGGACCGCATCCCGACATCGACCTCTCCCGCCCTGAACCCGCCTCGGCCGGCGAAACTGCGGCCCAAGTTAGGAGGCAACGTAAGTTGTGTGGGTGGGAGCAGGAAGTTACAAAGGGACATAGACTAAGTGAGTGGGCAAAACTATGACAGATGGAGTTCAATGTGGGGAAGTGTGAGGTCATCACTTTGGATCTGAGAAAGACAGATCAGAATATTTTCTTAATGGTGAGGGACTGGAAAAGCAGAGGTATTTTGGTGTCCATCTACACAAATCACTAAAAAAAACTAGTGCACAGGCACAAAAAGTAATCAACAGGACTAATTTGGTCTTTATCTCAAGGGGGTTGGAATTCAAAAGTGCGAAAGTGATGCTTTAGTTGTACAGCGCCTTGTTTAGACCCCATCTGGATACTGCGTTTAGTTTTGAGCATCAACCTCAAGAAAGATATATTGGCCTTGGAAGGGGCACAGTACAGAGTCACCAAAATGATACCAGGGCTTAAAGGGTTAAATTATGAGGACAGATTGCATAAACTTGGCTTGTATTCCCTTGAGTTTAGGGAGTGATCTAATCGAGGTGTTTAAAATGATAAAGTGATTTGCTAGGGTAGATACAGAAAAACGATTTCCTCTGGTGGGGGGATCCAGAACAAGATGGCGTGCTCTTAAAATTGGAGCGCGGCCGTTTAGGAGTGAAATCAGGAAGCAGTATTTTTACACAAATTGTCGGGCAAATCTGGAACTCTCTCCCCCAAAAGGCTGTGGATGCTGGGTCAATTGAAAATTTCAAGACTGAGCTGCTATTTTTTGTTGAGTAAGGATATCAAGGGATATGGAACCAAGGCAGGGTAAATGGAGTTGAGGTACAGATTAGCCATGATCTAATTGAACGGAGCAGGCTCAACAGGTTGAATGTCTACTCCTGTTCCCGTGTAACACAGTGAATGTATTTATCTGGGAATTTCATTGCCAATCACAAAGGTCAGCCATACATATAAATCCATGGACGCACATGAATGTGGTTTACACAAATGTTATACGAGCAGCATAACTTTTGTGGGCAAGCATCTCAGGTGTATAGAGTCAGTAAACTCTGTACACCTGTTGGAATTACACTTAATGACCTCAGGATGGAGTATGGAAGAGGATCCTATTGTCACTTTTTCCCCAGTGGTGTAGCTTTCACGATGGGGGCAGTTGCAGGCAGACTCCAGCTTGTCAGAGAATATTTAATTTTTCCTGTTTCGTATTTCAGATAATGCCATGATAAACTTACAGCGGAGGCATTTTTCATTCCCGAACTTGTCTTCAGTTCTTAAACTGTTTAATAAGCAACACGAGGAAGAGTGGGAAGGAATCAGATTTGTGTACTGGGTTATCAAATTGTAGTGCACACTTTTTTAGTATTGGTTGGGGCATTAAGATTTTAGAATTTGTTACATGAAATTCAACAGCTGCATTTCTTTTGCTTTCACCTTATCACTGTGACTCACCACATGAAATATAAAATACAAACTGCAGCGGCTTTATAACTGTTAACATCACAATTTAATACAATGGACGTAGTAGATCATTTTATGACGTAAAACAAATATGAAACTTTAAACTCTCCCTTGATTTATCTAATGACTCTGAAACCTTACGATTCTTTTTAAAATACTTCGGTTAAGACCGTCCCCTTTCATAATATTAGACATAAACAACACATTTCTCTTTCATGTGTGCAAAAGTAATGAGAAGGCTTGTTAGTTTGTTTTAAAAAAGGAAATATTAATCTGCACCAGTGACAGTATAAATGTGCACCGTATCCATATGATAAGTTAAAGAAATTCAGGTTTTCCTGTCACTGTTGTGATAAGGATAGCAGTGTTTGTTTAACACTGCCCTCCCACACATGGGGTCAAATTATTGAAAGCTCTACATCGTGAAAAGTGACAGTAATTATAATCTATTAACTTTTCTCCTGTTGATTTGCTTAGTGCTCCAACAGATAAGTCCAGTATGGTGCTGAGCCACATAAGTGGACTTCCAAAACATTTTTTTTCCTCCTCCTTTTTTGACAATGTTTAAATCAAACCTGGGTGTATTACCATGCGGAGAAAAACCTGTATAGGGAAGTATAAAACAAGCCGTTTCTCAATACACTCAAACTATTGTTGTAGTGAGTCTCAGGCTCCCGGCTCTGCATCACGCTGAAAGAGTTCCATTGTGAATTCCTGATTTGCTTTCTGATCTGCACCTTCAAAACAAGGAAATGAATCTCTCTCACTCTTGTGCTGTAAATGTTTAAATAATGACTTCTGTTTCCTCAGGGCATCCTGAAATCATTGAGAATTTTAGCAGCTTTTTACAACAGAAGAAATGTCCTTGCACAACTTATTCTTTATAAGGTTGCAGCAGGTCAGTAATTTTGTGTTTGTTTTTAAAGATGTTCGAAGAACACCAATTATTCTCTTTCAAAACAGTGCTGTATGACTCGTAATTGCAGTCAGTTCCTCTTGAGCAGGTAGGAGTTTTCCCCCTGTTAGTGGGCAGAGGGAAACCATTAAAATGACAGTCAGGAGGAATTTCCATTGTGTGCACTTTTCCCCCAAAAAGGAATGTGAAGTAAAATGTGTTTAAAGGAAGTTATCCGTAAGCATCTTGCTATTAAGCAGAGTAACCTGCATTTCTCATATCATCACGCACTTTAAATTGACTTCTCTCTTTGAAAGGCCCACATCTGTCTGCAACAAACATCTGTGCCTTCAGGTTTACGATTTGATTTATTCATTCCGGGGTCATCCAGATAGATGTGTGGATCCTGTTGTAAAGTGAATGTCTGTCAAATGTTCAGTCTTGAAATGTTTACGCGGCTTGTGATTAACACCTCGCAGGTGTTAGCACGGAAGAAAAAAACCTCTTGGTTTTTGTAGATTTTCTGCAAGGTTGTATACAGATGTTTTGGCCATTTACATTTATAATCTGTGTAACAAGTCGTGTTTTCTTAAAAATAGAATGAAACTAGTGGTTTCATTTGCTTCCCCCCCCCACCCCCACCCCCCGTGCTCTCAATGGGACCAGCAACAATTATCATCTCTTCTGTGTATATAAAATTAACCCCCCTCCCCTTCCATCACCCGCCCTGTAGACATAATCACTGCTTAATCTATTTTGCCCAGGATTCCAGCTGTAAGGGGTCAGTGTCAGCTGTAAATCCTAAATAATATAAATAAACTGTAAAGTAATCCTTGATGCATTTTGTACGACTGTTGGGTAATTGCTACATTTAAATATTCACGTTAAAATATTCAAATGACCACCCAGAAGTATTTTGCCGTTGTTTAGGTTCAAAACCTGTCATAATGTAGAAGGGGGTGGGGGGGGGGGTGGCGGTCAGGGAGTCCACCTGAATGTATAAGTGGTAAACTGGAAATTTCTTTGTTGCGCCCTCCCGTCTGACCAAATGCCATTTGAACACATGGCCAGAGTCCTGTCCCATGAGGATAGGACTCCAACCGTGCCCAAGAGAGGTAATGAGCCATTTAAAAAGAAAAACTCACCATTGCGGAGGAAAAACAGCCACCTCTGGGACAGGAAAATTGAAAGCAAGGTCAGTAATTCCATGAACCTCCCTCCCCCCCCCCCCCCCCCCCCCCATTTATTCATCTTTTATCGCGCTGGCGATTATTGTTTATAGCATTTATAGTGCAAGGCAGAAGGAGAGTAAAAGCGCCTGCTAAAATCCATGCTGCCAGCTTGAGTGGCTAGACCCTTCAGCTTACTACTGTGCAAGTAGTGTTGTTTTTCAATAGTGTTTCAAACGAGCTGGCGCAGACTCGATGGGCCAAATGGCCTCTTTCTGTGCTGTACTATTCTATGATACCAGTGCCAGACCTTTCCCAACAATTGGGGATTTTTTTTTAAAATTCGTCTACTTTAAAAAAATAAAGACAGTACATGCATAATTCATAGAGTCTCTAAGGAAATTCTATTATCAGTGTGTCCAAATGAACCATTGCCATAGGGAAGGGGAGGAAAAATGGCTGCAATATGTTGCCCAAACATAATTCAAATTATTCAGAGTGCCCAGTGGCACGTCCAAATGTGAGGTGGTGAACCACATTTCTAAGGTGACCAGTGGTACCGTAGAATAGTGGTTATGGTGCAGGACCAGCAAGGCAGAAGAAGTGGTGAGTTCAAACTGAATTCAATAAAACTGTTCATTGGTAAGCTAGCACCACAAAAAATCAGTTTGATTTTCGTCTTTACCACCTGTGCGTTGTGCATTGCCTGGGTGGAGCAGAGAAGGGAAAATCTGGCGGGGAGGATTGGGGGTGTGCAGTCCTCCCAGATTTTCCGTTCCATGCTCCGCCGCAGCGATGCTTAATGACCAGACAGCAAAGACCAGAATCAGCCCCAGGAATTTGAAAGCTGCTTGCACGTTGTAAACATATAACTGATACACTGAGGTCCTTCAGGGAAGGGAATGTGCCATCCCTGGCCTACACTCAACTCCAGGCCCAGGTGGTTGACTCTTAATGCCTTAGCTGCACAATCATTAGTCAAGAGCACCCATCACCTTCTTGGGGTAACTAGGGATGGGCAATACATGTGGCCTTGCCCACATCCCAAGAACAAATTCAAAAAAAGTTTTCTTTTTTTTGGTTAACACGTTTATCTGTATTGCCAGTAACAACTGAAATAGCAGGCGTTCATATTTCACTCTTCTTTAACTCTGGGTTGGATCACTGTGTAGGATTTATTATTTTCCTGATTATTTTTTTGTCCCAACAAGCTGGCTATACTAAAATCTATGCACGGACGTTGCTTAAAACATTATTTAATTAAAATGTAGAATAATTCATATTTATTCACCAGCAGAACTTAAAATATACGCTCAATGATAACCCTAATCAGTGGATCAGTCCTACCCTGCCAGCCTACACTGTGCTATTAGTAAGCTGAAAGCCCATGTCAATTGACCACAGTAGTCCAATAATGAGGTAAGCTTTCAAATTGGCTGTGTGCAGATTTGATGGACGGCGACAACAAATAATTTTGTGTTTATTTGTTATACATTTCTATTACTGTCCCTCCGAGTTAGTGTTTTTGCTTGGGTGCTCATGGCTTGAACAAGTAAAACATTTAGATCTTTGTGTCCCTTCCCACCACCACCAAGCAAACAACAGAAACAATCCAATGGCAAATCACAATTCGATGGCAAGTCTGATGGTTACCTTACTGAACGTGACTGGGTGAGAGTCTGTCGGCACAAATGCATTGGAAATCAGAATGTGGGCTTAGCCATGGTTTGCCATTGATGCGCTAATATGTTGCCTGAGGGAATGTTAATTGCAGGTTTTCACCCACAATTCCCCTCTAAGGGAGCTCCTGATCCTGGCTGGGATATAGGGGCAGGCTGGGAACAGGGTGCACACATCAACACATGGCAGGAAGACCATTTTTGCTTTCAGAGATGTTGGAAGCTTCAATGTTGGTCAGCTGCCTATTAGCTGATCTCAGGAATGGTTTCTGGGGCAACATAGAAATTACTTAAAAACTGGGGAATGCCATTTTAAAAAAATGCAAGAGAAAGTATAAGCTTGTTGAAATTCATCCCGTTTAAAGTTATGTGAAAAGAAGTTCTGTGCCTCCTCAACTAACCAGTAAAATTGTTAATCTGCACTGCTTTCCTACAGATTTCCCTCAAAAATAATGTAATCTTATAGATATTGTTAATTTTATTATTGGGTCAAACATGCTCTGGGGGATGTTCTAGATGATTTTAAAATGACTGTAAATAATGTGATATGAATAATTACCATCCTATTTCAGCATTTGTATAGTGTCAGTTCTTACATACAATAATCAACTGATGTTTGGAATATGTTTTACAACCTACAATAATGATATGCAACAATTTGTATGTTTAATGCCTCATCTCTATGTAGTCTTTCCTAAGTTTAAGATTTCTTATTTCAGCCATTGTGGTGCTGATTACTCGACTTCAAAACTATCACAAAAATAACATGCTCGGTCTTTATTAGTAAACCCCAAACCTTTGTACAAATTTTTTCATTTGGGAAAAAGAATAATTTTATAGCTTAGACTGATCATATACTGATGCCAAAAAAATATATGGAAGCAGAAATGAGTGTTCCTTAGCTGTGTTGTATTCTCTAGAGCTTTCAGTACAAGTCGCAAATATAACTCGATTATGTTATAACTTAAATTGGATTATTTCTTGAAGATATACTCTGTACGGAAGGTACTGAGATCTAAATTGATTCAACTCATTTGAATAACTTAGTACAAAAACGAGCAAAAATGTTTAATAAGTAATATCAGTGTAGCGTTTTTGTCTTCCGTATTGAAATAGTTATATGACAAAAAGTGGTTGGAATGGAAGGAAGTTATTTACTGTGTTTCTGCGGCGTTTGTAAGCATGGGATATGCTCGCATGCTCCTACATCAATGTATCTTGCAATGTATAAACATTCAATGGCGAGTTTTTTTCGCACGGTTTTTACTGCATACAGTCAGTACGGCGCAAGAATGTTGCAGCGATGCCTGTAAGCTTTTGTGAATGCTTTGATACACTGCAGGCACTACATATGTTGTCCGTACACGCATATGTTTACCGAATTGGAAGGCCTGTTTCCGTCCGCTGACTTATTGGTTGCCCAAAGTAGATCTTTGTGAGTTATTTTGCTGAGCAGTAAGATAGATTGGGTTCAAAGTAAAGTTGATCCATCCCTTATAGAAAAGTACAACATCTATATCTCAACTTGAAGCAGTATTAAAGCTTTTAACCAATAAAAAAAAATGTAATATAACTAAAAGCCAGCGGACACAAGCTAAAATAAAATTGTTGCTCCTTACGTAATAGCTTATTTGTCTTTTGTAACAAGTTTCGTGTCACCTCATTTGTCGCAATGTGATCGCACTGAATACTTACTAACACAGCAAAAAAAAACTAGTCACCCCACTATACTGCACTACTCACTCTACCACCAACTGAAATTTATCTCCCTGAATATGTAAAAAGTCAGACACATTAGGAAAAAATGTTCACTAACGTTAGTGAAATGGTGTATGTTTCTTAATAATAGTCACTTTTTTAATACATTGAAACCACAGTGTAACAGCAAGCTAACGTACTACTTAAGCATAGAGAAATTCGCAATGATTTTTTAAAAACTTCAAAAAAATCTTCACAGTTGCTTAATAATCAGCACCACGATAGCTGAAATAAATCTCAAACTGAAACATTGCTTACTACACAGAGACGAGGTAATAAACACCCAAATATTTGAATATCAGTATTGTCATTTGCAAAATATATTCCAAACATCAATTGATTATTGCACGTAACAACTGACATTGTATAAAATGCTTACCTTAAGTAGGATGCTGATAAATCAAATCACATTATTTACAGTCATTTTAAAATCACCCGGAACAACCCGAGAGTAGGTTTGACTTTATGAAAACTTGAGGTAAGCCATCAGATTGTGTGAGTGTATTATAAAATGTAAGTATAATCTAGGTGACAGGCAGCTTTATAAACTGATCTAGCTTTGTTCTTGAGTTTGATCAAATTCTTTGAACTTCTTAATTGTCTTACAGATGATAATACACTCTATTTTTCAATAAAGTAAATATCAGTTTATATCTGTTTCCATTAGACATTATTTAATTACAAGACTGTTACATTTGATTTAACAATGCAGCATCTTAATTATGGATTCTATCTTGGCGCAATGTGCAGTCCTTTTGAATAAGAATCTATTTATTGTGTGAGACCTATTAACCCTTTTGCATTCAAAATTTTTGCAATTGAAAGTATAATTTTTTTTAATATATTATCGCCGATGAAACAGTTGAAATTGATTAACCTTTGGTTGGCTTTCAAGTACCTATGACTCGCAACAGACATTTGTTAACAGTTGATTCCAAGGTAATCAGCGTCAGTGTATTATAATTGAATGCAGCTGATGTGGTCAGATACATTCCACTCCTCATAATTCATTCAAACGAATAGTTTAAACAACAGTTCACAGAATTATGTGAATTAAAACTCAAGTGCAGAGTGTATGCTGTGTGAATGTTATCAGAATATATAGATTGTTCCTGAGGATTTAAAAAGTTAAACCCCCAATAGCTCAGTCGGAAAGGGATCATATTTAGTATTGGCAGAGGGTGCCCCGGATTCAACTTCTGGTCTGTACTGAGTTAACAAATCTCAGCTGGGTGAGGGTGGAGGTACTACAGTTAGCCTTAGTCTCCTCAGGCTTGGTAATTGTGTGTGTGTGGGGGGGGGGGGGGGGGGGGGGGGGTGGGGGGAGGGAGTAGGAGAGAGAGGGGGGATGTGGAGGAGGGGAGGGAGTGTGGGGGGGGCGGATTGGTGAGAAACCAGTCAAATCTCTTGCTCCTGATTAATTAGTGAACCCTACTGGAAAGTGTGTGCAATGAGGATAAGATTGTGTCAGTAGTGATGCCCCCACAGTTAGATAGCCATTGACACTTATTGTGTAGGCTTACCCACGATTACTTTACCAAAGTACTAAAAAGGCTGCACCACCCAAAAAATGTACTGCAGTACTTTGAAGACAGGAAGGGAAGAGGAAAATTCGGTACCTTAGTACCTCCTGTTAGCGCCAGCAGATGACTGTAATGGGTCGCTGATGCAGTAGCGCCGGGGCAAGGTGAATCCGCAACCCCCCCCCCCACCCCCCACCAGTACGAGGTACTGCCGGGGACTTCAACGCAGGCAGATCGTGACGTCACACGCTCACTGGCCGCTCAGTCTGGAAAATTAATTGTCGCCACTTACCTTAGCGCCTCGACCAGACAACGACAGGGAGAGCTGGTGTGCAGCTCCAGGAAGCCGGCTCCAGCAATGTTATTTAAAGGCATCAGCATTAATCACTCCTAGCTGTCAGGGCAGATTAGTTTCAGTGCTATCTTGTCAGTTTCACCCACTCAAACAGTTCCTAGGAGTAATTTCAAGCTTCCTTTGTATCAGCAGTCTTCTGGCAACTACATAGTAGCTACATTTATTGCTCAAAGATTCAAACTGCTACACTTGGCAACATTAATTGGGGCTGTACTGGCATGTGACCTCACCCTCCAGGATCTATGGCGGAGGGAGCGTAAGCAGCGAGAGATATGAGAACATGTGCGCAGAGAGATGAGGAGGGACATCAGCACTCTCACCAGGAGGCCTTACCCTCCAAGGGTATTCCAACAGCACTTCCCCTACCTTCAATTAAGCGAGGAACAGTGTATTAAATGGCTCAGCATCACCAAGGTGGTGGTCACAGAACTCTGCCACCTCCTCCAAACAGACCTCCAGCCTCACACCAGGATGACTTAAACCCCAGATCCCTTTTGCTCACCACGTCCCCATCATACCATCCCTGTGTCATGCCATATCACAGCGTCCTCCTGGGCACAAAGGTGAAATGAGAGAGATCTCAAAATATTGCAAACTCCATTAATAAATTTATGTATAAACATATCACACATATCACATTCATTCTAATAACTAATGACCTTTGTGCCTGCCATTGTGTGCAAGGTGTGAGATGTGGATGTGAATGTTGGTAGGTAGAGATTGTTGGTGGGTGAGTGCTGGGGGTCTGGTGCTTTGGGCAGTGTGTGAAGCTTGTGGTGACATTTCTTTGAGCAGTGAGAATGAGTTTTGCGTGCAGTCTGAAGCATTAGCACCTGGTGCTAATTCTCCAACTTTTCTAATGATACTGCCCATTCCTAGGCTATAATGAATTTCTAGCCATGTTTAAAGTGCATCTGCTGAACCAAAGTACATTTCTCTTTTAAAATGTGCTACCTTATTTACTTAGTTCTCCAAACTACATATTTTTTTGGCTTTTATGAAAGCATATTAGAATTCCAAACCATATGCTAACAAATCCAGAATTATTTGTTTCATGGTCCTTGACTTGGGAACGAAGAGCCAGAGAAGACCCCGGGAAGTGAAACCAAGGCTGGTTGAGCTAGACCAAGGAAAATGTAGTGTGATGTAAATGTGTCCCAGTAGAAGGAGAAATGTCCTATCTCCGCAATTATAGTGATGGACAATAACGCTACATCAATACAAAGTAACTAGATCTCACTTAGCAGCACAGAGAATCTGTTTGCTAGCTTCTCACAATAGTATGGACCAAATTCCAAGCTAGCTATACCATACCGAGCAGACATCTGAGATACAAGAGGCTTGTCCAACCTTTCCAGAGGAAAAGTTGCGCCGAGGAAGGACCCCTAACATAGTACACAAACTAGAAATAGCAAACAGTGCTGCTAGCACTTATCCCCAAATCTTACAAGATCCAGTCTTGAAGGATATTAGCAACATCTCATGATTTACTTTGCCTTCTCTGCTAATCTTTTCAACATTGGTCATGTCCTACACTCGGGGCCTCGACGCTTCACCTAGCTTTCTCAAAAAGTAAAAACAGCACCCCTAGTATATCAGTTCAAAAGATTGCCTGGTCTTAATGCAATCCTAAGAAAAAATACCTAGAATAAAATTAAGAACATAAATTTCTATTGAAATTAATTTAGTCTATGAAGACACACTCCTCAGCTATACTAAATAGCAAAAATCTAGTGAGCCCTTGTGAAGCTGGCTGATTATCTGTGTTTGCCAATATAACATCATTTCTAAAGGTATATATTTGTTTTCACCCTGCAATACATGGGCCCCTAAGAAGTCACCAAACCAAAAACCTTAAAATCATAAGAACATAAGAAATAGGAGCAGGAGTAGGCCATTTGGCCCCTCGAGCCTGCTCCGCCATTCAATAAGATCATTAAATCAGCCGCCATGTTCCCCGACATTGTGCAGCAGAAGATCACGAAAGAACAAAAACCGGGCAGATTAACCCAACCTGTGTAATCTCTCCTTTTTCCCATTTTCCTCAATTAGTAAAATGGCAGGTGATTACTGTGTTATCCTCTATCTATCGCACCACCAGGAAGCTCATTTTCCATTTCAAATGCAGAAGTAGATCATGCGGTACAAATATTAAAGATTTTCGTAAATGGAAATAAAAAGTGGCTATTCAGTCAGTCTTCCTATTGCCAATCCTCACATCAGATGATTTTGATTCCATGGCCTTCGGTTCCAAGGATCACCTTGAGGGTACAAATGGGATATTGCTGCCGTCACCACTAACCACTGCACAGTCATTCTTGCCCTGAATACCATATGCACATTCTTTATATACTCTGACTCACACCATCCTATCTGGCTACAGATTGGTGTTAATTATATGCACCAGAGCCTTTTCACCCAAGATCTCTTGGTAATGTTCAATTTTTCGTGCTAATCAATAATTCACCTTCCTGTCCATTCTTCCTAGCACTTCTCATCAGCTGCCTCTCCCGTACAGAATCAATGACAGCCTTCCCTTTTTAAATACTCTTTTACTTGTCTATCTGCCGTTACATCAAACACTTAACAACTTCCAAAATTTAGGATACATTCGTCATGTTAAAGTCCAGGAGTGAGATGTGTATCTTCCATGAGTGATAATAAAATTAAATAGTATCACACTAAATATAATAAAAGTTTTGTTTTAAACCACAAGTCTGCTGGTACTTTTTATGAAAATAAGTCTGTTAGGTGGAGATTTTTTAAAAACAATTATTATGGATATTTCTGAAATGTGTACGTAACCTATAACAACGACTAATTATTGAATGCAAATGATTAAATGTATAATTTGCTAAATGCAGACATGTCACTTACTCAGGTTAGACTTTTATTCATGGTGTGAGTACAAACTAGTAAAAGCAACTTCTAATTCAAGTCTGATTTATTTGCATATTTTCCCCAATTTTATGACATAATACTTTGTGATGAGAGCAAGCTGTTTCAATTATAAAATTATTTTTTCAGCTGTAGGATATCTTAATGATCTATGGTGACCTTGCACCCTTTTATCCTGCAGTTTGGACTCTTAATCACCATTTGTGACTCACGCAGCCACGTAGACAAAAGCATCGCCTGTTTTAATATCTTATTCATAAAAGGTTAGAAAACGCTGGGATCGTTTATCGCGCCTCTGGCAATGCTGTACGTTAAGCAACAGCTGAGCCAGAATTCCAGATTGAACCTGAGGGAGAGGGAATATAGAAGCGCTTCCATTGAGGGAGAGGGAATTTTGGACTGAGGGGATTGTTTGCACGTACCTCCTGGCTGCTTGCAGACTGGCATGGGACAGAACCTTGGTGCAGGCAGACCTGGGCTGCAGTTGGAGCTGTTTACCTGGCCTGAGATCAGCACAGTCAGTAAAGTGCATGTGAAGTAAAAGCAGGGTGGTGCTGCGAATAACGTGATAGGTCATTTATCTTCAACCACATGTATTGAATGAGGTGACTAACTTTGCTTTAAAAAAACTCCTGTCTTTAAAAAAAAAAATTGCTTTAAAATACCTTGCCAATTTCTACTCTGCCTTACAATGATCAGCAACAGCAACATTTCGGTAAATTCTTGAACAGTTTCAATCAACAGCATTTTTAGTTGGAACGTTTGAATCATTGTTACAAGGAACTAACAGTGAAAGTTTCAACCTCTATAGTCCTGATGCCAATAGGCCCTCCCCACAACAGCAGCTTGTATTTAAATAATGCCTTTCTTTAACATAAAGCAAGTGTCCCAAGGTGCTTCACAAAGGTAAATGGACACCAAGCAAGAAAGGGAAAGATTAGAAAGGTTGACAGAAGGTTTGGTCAAAGAGAATGGTTTAGAGAAGTTCTGAAGATGGAAGCAAGGTAGAGAGGCAAAGGAATTTAGGAAAGTTAGAGAGTTGGGCAAAGGCGGCTGAAGGCTGCAGGAGCATGGTTGGCTGTGATTGTGAATTTCCACTATGGAGCTCTGGATGTAATAATTATTTCTTCTTTTGGTAAGATTTGTTATGAATTTTGTGGACTTTAATTGGCTTTATCAGCTATGTCCTGGTGAATGTGCTGTGAATCTCTATTCCTCACACACTTCCTGTGCTATAGATTTTGATCTTCAATGGACGCATTTCTGGACAGCAACACCAATAATGGAGATTTGCTATGTTGGGGAATCACTGTGGCAAATTTGCATCCATTCTGTCTCAGAGTGCTCTCAGTAAGATATTTTAATGAGCTGTGCCATTGCACCATATTTTCTTGTTTTTTTTTAATATATTGGTAAACAGCAATACACAATTCCATATTTAAGGAATATGCATTTAATAAAATTGCAAGAAGGATATTTTTAATAAAGCAGCAATGCTAACATCGTTATCAAATTTATACATGGATATTTTGTGCATATGATAATTTATTTTATTTTTATTTTTGTTCCTAATAATCTTTCTTCTAATCAATCAAGAGTTGAGAAGATGGCCAGTCTGCCTGCTCCCTTACCCCTGTTGCTGCTGCCTGCCTGAAACTGTATGGCCCCTCCTTTTCCACATTTACATGTTGCCCCTTCATAACATCATCCACAGGCCTGCAGCCAGGTTTTAGTATGTATGCCAGTAACATCCGGTTGTACTTTTGCCTTCTACCTTCCTCCAATCTACTCCATGTGCTGTCAGACTTCCTGTCTGATGTCATGTGGAGGGAAAAGAAAGAAAGACTTGCATTTATATAGCGCCTTTCACGACCACCGGACAGCCCAAAGTGATTTACAGCCAATGAAGTGCTTTTAAAGTGTAGTCACTGTAGTAATGTAGGAAACGCGGCAGCCAATTTACGCACAGCAAACTCCCACAAACAGCAATGTGATAATGACCAGATAATCTGTTTCAGTGATGTTGATTGAGGGATAGATATTGTCCAGGACACCGGGGATAACTCCCCTGCTCTTCTTCGAAATATTGCCTTGGGATCTTTTACGTCCATCTGAGAGAGCAGACGGGGCCTCAGTTTAACGTCTCATCCAAAAGACGGCACCTCCGACTGTGCAGCACTCCCTCAGCACTGCACTGGAGTGTCAGCCTAGATTCTTATGCTCAAGTCTCTGGAGTGGGACTTGAACCCACAACACTGCACTGCAGCAACTCACCAAGGCTTCTTCGGCAGCATCTCCCAAACCCGCGACCTCTACCACCTAGAAGGACAAGGGCAGCAGGCACATGGGAACACCACCACCTCCAAGTTCCCCTCCAAGTCACACAACGTTCTGACTTAGAAGTATATCGCTGATCCTTCATCGTTGCTGGGCCGAAAACTTGGAACTCCCTCCCTAATAGCACTGTAGGAGTACCTTCACCACATGGACTGCAGCGGTTCAAGAAGGCGGTTAACCACCACCTTCTCAAGGGCAACTAGGGATGGGCAATAAATGCTGGCCTTGCCAGCAATGCCCACATCCCATAAACAAATATAAAAAAAATGTTCTGACTCAGAGGTGAGGGTGCTACCAACTGAGCGACGGCTGACAGCTGAGCCAGAATTTCCTCCATTTGGACATTGGGAACCATTGTATTCGTCCCCAGCCAAAAATTCCATAACCTTGCCACTGATTCCATCTCCCGCCCCCACTGCTTGCTTTGGCTACACCATTTGGTTCGCAACCTTGGTATCCTGCTTGGCCTAGCAATGAGCTTCAAACTCCATAATCTAGCCACGACCAAGACTGTTTACCTCCACTGCCCGCAATATTGCCTGCCTCTGCCCCTGTCATACTTCCACCGCAGCCAAATCCTTTATCCAAAATTTAGTAGCCTAAAATGCCCTGCTCGCCAGTCTCTCAAGGTCCATGCTTCACAAACTTCAATTTATCCAAAATAGCGCTGCTTAAATCCTGTCCTTTTTGCCCAACCTCACCTACCTACACTGGGTGCCTATCTCCAAAAGCACCATTTAGAATCGTTATCCTTATTTCCAAATGCCTCCACAGCTGTAACCTAGCCTGCTTCCTTCACCCATATGCCCCATCCTAAGCCTTTTGTTAATCCAGCTCTAGCCTCCTGGGCAACCCTGTTCCTTCAACTTCCGCAACAGTGGGAGAACTATCTTGGCCCTAATCTCTGTAACTCGCTCCTGAAACCCCTCTGCCTTGCTTTCTCTCTGCCTCCCTTTACCTGCCCTTTCTAAACCTACTTATTCGACCATGCCTTTGGTCACCTCTCCTAACTTCACCACTTTTTCTCATGTTGAGGTTTTTAGGATTTTTAAAGGAATTGATAGGGTAGATAGAGAAAAACTTTTTCTGCTGGTGGGGGAGCCTAGGACAAGGGGACATAACCTTAAAGTCAGAACCAGGACATTCAGGGGAGAAGTTAGGAAACACTTCTTCACGCAAAGGGTGGTAGAAGTGTGCAACTCTCGCCCACGAAAAGCAGTAGATGCTCGCTCAATTCATAATTTTTAAATCTGAGATCAATAGATTTTTTGCAAGCCAATGGTATAAAAGGATATGGAGCCAAGGCAGGTGGATGGAGTAAAGATACAGTTCAGCCATGATCTCATTGAATGGCAGAACAGCCTCGAGGGGCTGAATGGTCTGCTCCTGTTCCTATATTTCTCTGTTTCTTTCTGTGAAGTGCTGTGAGACTTTTTCTATGTTGAAGGCAAGTGTGTATAAATTTAAAGTGGTGTTGCCGTGTGGGTTAACGCGGTCTGCCATTTTTATTTCTTCCTCACTGCAGAGGGGCATCTTGTATGCATTCAGCGCTACTCTGCTGATGATGGCCCATTCATGATCTGCAACTCAGCACATGGGAAAGTGTACGTGCATCAATGTACAGTGCCACTGGGCTACTCACTCTATTTATTCTAAATAATGGAACATATGCAAGTTGTGAGATAAATGATTGTATTCTAAAAGTAGAAAAAAAACAGATCCACTACTGTACTCGCTTGATCCTTAAACAAAATAGATTTTTAGTATAATAATTGTGTTCCGTCAATTGTCTATGTTTATTTCTATGTGCAGTGTTTCTGTATGTACTGGAACTTTAAGATTTTTATACTTACAGCAGTGTCCAGCTGAATGTTGTAACCGTGTAACAAAAAATATATTTTTTAAATGGAGTGACAGTATTGCAGCATTGTATGGCTACATTACTCAATATTAGATTTGAAGCATTTTCCTGCCAGAAATTCTCTTCCATTTTTGGTTAAAAATTAAACTGGCCACAGTTGTTGCCATGAATATTTGCTGGTAAAGGTTTTAAAAATACTATTAGTGTAAAACAAAATTAATAACTCCTAATGGCTGTTTGATGGGGGAGGCTATTAGCACAATCCCTTTTCAATACAAACATCTGAAGTCCCTTTCCTGTTAGGTGGATGACCTCAGGCAGATTTTGATTAACAAATGTGAATTGCACATTATAGTGGAAAGTGAAAAAAAAAAACTGCACGCAGTGGTCTCCACAGTCAGAACACAGGAGGGTAAAACTATAAAAATAAACTATACCTTCTTACTCTCAGGGTGGGCGATGCCATTCTTGCTCAGGAACCTCAGCTCTGGTGAGTGTTAGCACTGTCACGGTAGACGCGATCCCAACAGAACCTGCTTCGGTGGGCCAGAAGAAAACATTCTCTGCATTCCTGTGCTTAGCTCTATCTTGCAAAGAGTCAGACATTGCTGCTCGTGTTGCTCCAGGACCTTGCGATCTGAAATGCCACAAGCCTGTACTTTCATGGGAGTGGACAATTGACCAACTAGCATCGACACATTTAGTTCAGTGTTCTTGCTGCTGCAGTAAGACTATGAATATTGCACAGCTGTAACATGTTCCATTAGTCCCACTGTCAGTGAATGTTGGCAGCTTCTGATCAAACTGCTTTACAGTGGCTTTCTGTTTTTTAATGAGACAAATTATTACCAATGTTATTTTTACGGTTTTGCTGGTAAATTATACCAATTTGCTCTTTGCATAACTGATGCTCTTTTCACAGCCAAAGTCTAATTTTGGTGGCTAACATAATTGCAAAATAATAAAAACCTTTCATTTAATAACTCTCGGCTGCATTCACCCATTAACCATGTTGCAAGTACAGTTCAGGAAAATGATCCTTCTTACACTGAAAGCTCTTGCATAATTAAAACAAAGTTGTTAGTCATTTTTTTTCAGATATTTAATATGTTGGCAAATTAGCACAAGGTACTGCCACATCTTTTAGCAAATAATAAACAGTAGAGAAAGAAATTGTGACAGTTAAATGATAGCCCAGTATTTTATCTGTCGTAACTTCAAATAATTTTTTCTCATTAGGTTCAATTTTCACCGTGACCTAATAGCACAAATGAAACCGCTGGTCCTGTACCTATGGAGAAAGTGCCCCCTCTGCCCCCTTCCCCCACTAGATAGCAGCTATACAAAGATATGAGAGGGATATGGGCTGTGGCCTACCTCTTTTCAAGCCTCAGAAAATACTGGAACACTGATAGAGAGTCTGTGATTTTGCGATCAAGTTTTTAGTTCAAAGGGAAAATAATAACCATTGGACTCGTGTCCCAAAACAGCAATCTTCCTTTACTCTACAGCCATAAAACGACCTCTGAAGCAGGGCAAAAGTTTTACGACTGCACGACAATCTGATATGGAGGGAGGGTCCACTTTGCTCTGTGTGCTATTTTAACTTCCAGGCTGTGTGCTAGTTCAATGAAGTTATTCATCCATTTAAAATAAATGTGTTAATAATTACATTTAAATAATTCAGACAGGAAGTTAATGCAAATGCATTAACCAACGCGCTAAAAATACGATACGAAGGGAATTAAACCCCCCAATTAATGAAATTCATGGCTAGCGCTCGGCAATAATGATTTTTGTTGTGTGGGGCCAACACAAAGCAGCTGAACCATGTCTATGCTGGAGGAAGTTTCAGCATCATTTGAAGTAAATATTTTATGTTTTGTATTCTGTGGTTCTATAGATTTTCTCCATTGCAATTCTCCGCCATACGTTGTCTGAAAGGTGATTTTCTGCACACTTTCAGTGCAGAATTGGAAGGCATTCATTTTTCTGCAGGATAAACGAACTAAAATCTTGCAGTCATTATTTATTTTTTGTAATAGTGCTGCAAAAAGTGCTATTGTAATCCAGAAAAGCTTCAGTTAACCCGCAGGAACACTAGTTGCTATTATCTTGCAAAGGAGCCATTCAAAACTCAGTTGCACTTCCAGCAGAGACCCTTGCTCACCAGAAGAATATATCAGGTGCACTTCGCGCAACTTTCTGTACGTTTAAAATTAAAAATGAACGGATGGAAGATTGTAGAGTGTTTTTCTTTTATTCATTCACAGGATGCGGGCAGCGCTGGCAACGCCAGCATTTATTGTCCATCCCTAAACAGTTTGGAGTCACATATAGGCCAGACCGGGTAAGGACGGCAGATTTCCTTCCCTAAAGGACATTAGTGAACCAGATGGGTTTTTACGATATGCCAGTTGTTTCATGGTCACCATTACTGATACTAGCTTTTTATTCCAGACTTATTTAATTAACTGAAATTAAATTCCCCAGCTGCTAGTGGTGGGATTTGAACTCATGTCTCCAGATCATTAGTCCTGGCCTCTAAGCTTCCCTTTAAATGCATCTATGCTTTTTGCCTCAACCACTCCCTGTGCTAGCAAGTTCCACATTCTCACCACTCTCTGGGTAAAGTATTTCTCCTGAATTCCTTATTGGATTTACTAGTGACTATCTTATATTTACCACCCCTAGTTTTGGATTCCCCCACAAGTGGAAACATCTTGTCTACGTCTAACCTATCAAACCACTTCATGATTTTATCAGGTCGCCCCTGACTTCTCTTTTCTAGAGAAAGGAGCCATAATTTAAAAAAGAAAAATCATAATTATGATATGATTGGATGGGATCAATGCCTTATATTTACTCCTGGGTATCCATTAATCTCTGTAATAAGCTCTCAGGGTAATTTTATGAGCTTGTACTGCTGGTGGAGAACCTTGCCTGTCAGTATTCAAATGGTATGTTAGCCTTTATTACAAAACGATTTGAGTATAAGAGGAAAGACGTCTTACTGCAAACATATAGGGCCTTGGTGCGACCACACCTGAGTATTGTGTACAGTTTTGGTCTCCTTACCTAAGGAAGGATATACTTACCATAGAGGGAATGCAACCAGACTGATTCCTGGGATGGGGACATTGTCCTATGAGGAGAGATTGAGGAGAGTAGGCCTATATTCCCTAGAATTTAGAAGAATGAGAGGTGATCTCATTGAAACATATAACATTCTTACAGGGCTTGACAGGGTAGATGCTGGGAGGATGTTTTCCCTGGTTGTGGAGTCTAGACCTAGGGGTCACAGTCTCAGAATAAGGGGTCGGCCACTTAGGACTGAGATAAGGAGAAATGTCTTCACTCAAATGGTTGTGATTTTTTGGGAATTCTCTACCCCAGAGGACCGTGGATGCTCGGTCATTGAGTATATTCAAGACAAGAGATCGATAGATTTTTGGATATTAAGGGAATCAAGGGATATTGGGATAGTGCAGGAAAGGTGGAGCTGAGGATATTATTGAATGACGGAGCAGGCTCGAGGGGCCGAATGGCCTACTCCTGCTCCTATTTCTTATGTTCTTATGTTCTTATCGTAAACCAGAAATCCAGGCAGGCATGGGCCACGATTGTCCAATCTTTAAAATGAATGGTCCGAAAATCAAATGCTGACCATTGCATGCCTGAAATGTCTAATTCTGCTGCTGGTGGGCAAAGCTCCCAGTTGGCAGCACAGTCTTGTAAAATTACTTGCCTGTGTGTTTTAAGCAAAAGAAATGTGATTTTTTTTTAAAATCACATCAGTGCAGCTTAAGAGTTAAGTTTTCTTTCAGTTCATTTCTCTACTGGGAGGTATTAGAGACTTTAACTGTTTCTACAAACAACTGCAGGATTTCAAACCACTTGATGTATACAACCTCTCAGAATATGATTTTCAGAGGGAAAAAAATCTCTCGCTCAGTATATATTTCCTTCTGTGTTTGTCATTAGCAGTTCACACAGCTGTCATGTCATTATGGAAGGGAAATCATGTTCCTGCTCCCTCAGTGCACACAAAACAGGGAACAAAAATATAATTAAAAGGGCTTTACAAGGCATAGAAAGCCTCCCAAATGCCAGCAATGAATTTTACATTAACTGCCAGTAAAACTGGCACTGACGTGGATTGTTCCAGCCACTGTACAGTTCAAACTTCAATTTTGTCAGCTAGAGCTCTCATGTAGCTCTTCTTCGTCTTCTTAGGCAGTCCCTCGGAACCGAGGATGACTTGCTTCCGCTCTAAAAATGAGTTCTCAGGTGACTGATGAGTCCAATGCGGGACCTACAGTCTCTGTCACAGGTGGGGCAGACGGTGGTTGAAGGAGCAGGTGGGTGGGGTGCTTGGGTTGATGTGCGCTCCTTGCGCTGCTTGTGCTTGGCTTCCGCTTGCTCCCGGCGAAGAGACTTGTGTTTGGTGCCTTCCCAGATGCTTCTCCTCCACTTTGTGCGGTCTTGGGCCAGGGATTCCAGGTGTCAGTGGGGATGTTACACTTTTTCAAGGAGGCTTTGAGGGTGTCCTTGAAGTGTTTCCTCTGCCCACCTGGGGCTCTCTTGCCGTGTCGGAGCTCCGAGTAGAGCGCTTGCTTTGGGAGTCTCGTATCGGGCATGCGGATGATGTGGTCCGTCCATCGGAGCTGATCGAGCGTGGTTAAAGCTTCAATGCTGGGGATGTTGGCCTGAGCGAGAACACTGACATTGGTGAGCCTATCCTGCCAATGGATTTGCAGGATCTTGCGGAGGCAGCATTGGTGGTGCCTCTCCAGTGCTTTGTGGTGCCTGCTGTACATGGTCCATGTCTCTGAGGCATACAGCAGGGCGGGTATCACTGCTGCTCTGTAGACCATGAGCTTAGTGCCGGGTTTGAGGTCCCGGTCTTCAAACACTCTCTTCCTCAGGCGACCGAAGGCTGCACTTGCACACTGAAGGCGGTGTTGGACTTCATCATCGATGTCTGCCCTTGTTGACACAAAGGACAACATTTGGCTATAAGTTGCATTAAAACATCCTGCTTATCACGTTACAATTGGGCAGATTTTACTGTGTTAGACCATCCACTTTATCAGAAGTTTAATTCCTTATTTGCACCTATAATTGTGGTCCATAGTAATCAGCTGCTAACGGTAGCTCTGGTTTGTGACCTGAACCTCTGGAATTGCATATTCTTTAGAGAATTTAAGGGAAATTTTAAATAAGTAGAAGCAACTGATTCAGAACTGTAGTCTTTTTATTTCATTTTTGACTAATAACTTACTTTTATTTCTTTTAAATCTTAACAAATTACTTACGTAAAAAATAGAGCAGCAGCTTTGTATTGAACAGAACGTTTTGCTAATTTGAGTATTCAGTGCAGTATTGAGGGACTGCTGTGTTCTTGAAGGTACCGTCTTTTGGATGAGACTTTAAACCGAGACCCCGTTTACCTGTTTAGTTGGATGTAAAACATCCCATAGCACTATTCGAAGGAGAGCAGAGGAGATCTTTTGGTGTCCTGGCTAACATTCTTTTCACAAGCAACACCACCAAAAAGGACACAGCAACTGTTGTTTTGAATCTCATTGCTTTTTGTGGGACCTTGCTGTGCAAAATTGGCTGCAGTGTTTGCCTGCATAACAGTAACCACACCACATCATTCATTGGCTGTGAAGTGCGTTGAGACATCCTGAGGAGATGAATGTTGCTATAGCTTCTTCCATATACCAGATTTTGTACTTAATACATATCTTCCACTTATTTTTATCATTTTTCTCTTTCACTTAATATTTTCTGACCATAAGATTTGGCAGAAAACCTGGCTGTAGTAATCTGTAACTTGTTGCTTGTTGCATGAAAATAGCCCAGATTCAATTATCTTCCAATTTTTCTTCCTTCTATGTGAGGAAATGTTTTATCTCAGCACATTGATCCTCCTTGCTGACCTGGCTAAGATAAGGAACGTCACAGTGTCAGTAATCAGGCACATAAATCAGCATTCTTCCACTCGGTAGCTCAGTATGTTGATAAGCCAATCTGCTGTGCCACTGTACATGCATATTGTTCTGCCTGTCATGTGTAATCTATTTACATGCAGTACAATCTGGATATTAAACTTGATTTGGTAAATAGCACAAATGAGCACTATATCTGAGCACTGAATGAGCCAAAGTCCAGTCCTGCAGTCCTCATGTGATCCTTTCGCTGTATCAGTGCTTCACTTGGAACTACAATTATATTTATTAGTGCCCCTGTGTTTTTTTGCAGGAAAGTTGTGTTGCTTGAGATAAAGACAGTGACTACTATGGGATTCATTAATAGAGAAAACATTTTAATCAAGGTAGTGGAAGCACCAATAGTTTTGATTTTTTGAGTACAGGTTTGAGTCCTGTCTTTCCAGGGAGGTGGGAGGGGGAGGAATTTTAGTTTTCATAGTCCACGCTATCAAAATGGCCCTTTAATTTAGGTGTGTTTCCATTGAGACTGATTTATTGGTGGGAGGCTTGCTGTTGCTGAGGGCCAGTGGGCATGCTATAAAATGAAGGCTAAAGTCAGTGGTTAAAAAAATTATTTTCAGACAAGGGGGTAGAATTTCCGCTTTGGGTGCAATCAACGAAACGGGCGCAAATTGCGCCCAGAATTGCACTCATTTTGAAAGTGGGTTTTTTCCCCCCCAAGTTTTGGCTCGAACTCATTTGCATATCTCTGAAAACAAAATCTGCCATGAACCAATGCAATCGGGCACCGATTAAAACGTAATTTGTTTTTTAAATTTTGCTTTTAAACATATTCCTTGATATATTTAAAAAGTGGCAACTTGGTGCAGTTTGATTAATACAGCTGGAAATGGCTTTATCACAAAAATTAAGCATTTTAAATCACAGTGTCAATCCACCACCTGGGAGTAACTAGATTTTAAATTACTGTAAATGACTTTAAAAAAATATACAGAACCATTTGCTAGTTGTATTGGGGAACAGTCGTCAGCTTCTTAGTACATTTAAAAAAAATTACATTCAAAACCTTTTAAAACGTGCCTATTGGTGTCCTTGCACCCAAATGTTCCAGCTTAATTTTTGGAGCCTCCTCGAAGGACTGCAAACGAGTGCAATTAGCGGAAACGCCCAATGCCGATTCATTCATCCTGGGGGCATGGCCAGTTTTGTGGGCGGAGCCTGTTTCTAGCACGATGTTTTTAAACTAGTGCAAAAGAGCACAGAAGCTCAAGTTGCGCTGAACGCAATTAGCGCTTAAAATTCCTCGATCTTTTGCGTGGGTTACGCCGAAAGAAACAGCGTAACCAAGCTGAAACTCCAGGCCAAGATGTTTAAATTGGTGGCAGCCAATTTGCACACAGCAAGCTCCCCCAAACAGCAATGCGATAATGACCAGATAATCTGTTTTAGTGATGTTGATTGAGAGATAAATATTGGCCAGGACACCGGGGATAACTCCACTGCTCTTCTTCGAAATAGTGTCGTGGGATCTTTTACATCTACCTGAGAGAGTCGTCGGGGCCTCGGTTTAACATCTCATCCAAAAGACGGCACCTCCAACAATGCAGCACTCCCTCAGTACTACACTGGGAGTGTCAGTCTAGATTTTTGTGCTTAAGTTTCTGGAGTGGGACTTGAACCCACAACCTTCTGACTCAGAGGTGAGGGTGCTACCAACTGAGCAACTGGCTGACACTCCAATGGAGAGGCATTTAAGTTGCTAAAAATAAGGGGCTGGATTTTACCAATGGGGAGCTTTTGGAGGCGGGACTCCCACTTGTCGGGTTTCAGTCCCGCCTCCATCAATTTCTGGCCAACCCACGCTATTTTCCCTTGATTGACCTTGTTAAACCCGCCCAGCAGGCTTAGCAGGCCAATTAAGGGAAAGCCAGTTACAGAGAACGTCAGCGTATGATGTTTCATCTGTAAAGCTGTCAAACACTGACATTCGCTGTAGTTTGATGAGTTCTTGAATTCAAGACCTCATCAAACCTCTTTCTTTTGCAGAAATTAGATGGTTGTTGCATTGGAGAATGCAATGGCCATCTGTCATCTCTGCCGCGGAGGTGTGAGACTCTCCGCATACCCAGCGATTGAAGCCTGCAGGAAGAAACAAACTTACCTCACATACTCACCTCTCCACACTTGCACCCATCACTTACCTTCACAGCACACTTTTGCACCCCGCAGACCCCCGCAGACCCACTACTCGCCTCGGTGACGCTGGCGGGGTTCGGAGCCTTCCGCACTTGTGTGGGCAAAATGGGGATAATCCTCTTATCTGCCTGTTAACTACCTGTTAACAGGCAGTTAAGTGGCTGTAATCCCCTTCCTGCCTCCAAGGAGACGGGACCCAGCGTGGGTCGGCTACCTGCCTCCGGGCAAGATGGCACGGAGGCGGGTTGGGGGCGGGTTGGGCACCCGCCCCCAAATTCTGCCATTTTTTCAGCAGTCCCTGCCTCCATACCCACCTCCCCAGGGCTGGCAAGATCGCGCCCATGGTTACCAAAAGGTTAGGTAAGTTTTGCATTCGGAACGGTAGGAGTGCCGGTTTTTATTAGCAATCTCCAGATTTGAGCAGAATGATTGACTTGTGAGCACTACAAGTGAGTGTCCAATGGAGCATAGTTCTGACACTTGAAATGTGAATGCTACTTGTGAATTACTACAACAACCTTTGATCATTAAACTGGAATATACTGTACTTCAAAATTTTGAGACAACAATAGGGTTTTATTTATCTTTTAGTTAGCACTTGCTTTCAGTAGGTTGGGTCCACAATTACCTAAGAAAGGATCTTAAAAAAGAAACCACTATGGATGCATCTCATATTTCTATAAAGCATAATTTCTGGCCACAGTAGTGTTAACTAGTTAGACACAAACAAGAACTGATCTCTGATCATTTATTTTCCAGCTCCTCCAAGCTGCAACGGGTCCAGGAAGTGTTAAGCTGGTCAGCATTGCTAACGTAGCTGGAAATGGCAGGGAAAAGCAACCATAAGTTTTAAAGCTGTTTTAGTTTAAAAAGTAGTGGTAAAAATAGCGATATGTAATAAACTCTAGGATAAGGTTGTTATATGGCTGTGTACTTTTGTATAACCTTTAAGGTTAAGTTAATCTTTAAAGCAACTTTTGTAGTGCTGGCATTCTTATTTTAGAAATTCTTTTTGGTAAATATGAAGGGATATTTACTAGTCCTAGCCCCTTTGGGGCTACCCCGGATCAGGCGTATTTCCCAGACGTTCACTTTCAACTAAAGTTTGAGGTAGCCGAATCCTAAAGACGCTTAATTGGGTCTAAAGGTCTGGGCTATCTCTCCCTAAAGGAAAGGAACAACCCGATAATGTTACCGTCCTCCAGATAGCGCTTTTAATAAGTTTAGTTAGACTGTAACGTCCTGGATATTATGAGGGTCCGGAGAACTCCTTCAGAATTATGTAACTCTTCACCAAAGAGTGTACAGAGATTGAGTTCGTGAGTTATTGATACAGAAGACTTATGTGAGACAATTCTAAAAATATATAGAGAATTATTAAAGAACCGACATGCAATTTACAGTTGGTGAATCAGTCAATCGCAACGTTAACAGTTCTAAAAAGAGAAAAAAATACGATCTTATTATTAACAGAGAATCTTACTTTTAAATCTTAACTTCGCTACAGTATTACAGTTCTTAAAGTTTTCTATACAGGATATCCATCAATATCAAATACCTTTGATCCCTGAGATACAAAGAGTTGGAGACCACAGAGCCGCCTCCATAGCCGAGAATCGCCTTGCCCAATTAAAGCGACTCTGCTATCCCATTTGAAACTTCAATATTTATACCCTTTTCCAGTTGTATTTCCTTTAAAGTTTCTGCTGATGCAAGTCAATTATCCCCATTCATCTTTCTGCCGACCTCTACAATTCTCCACTGCCAAATCAGCTTGTAATATTCCAGAATCTTGTCGCATCTCTAGGTGTTCTGAGTTTACCATATAAAACGGTGTGAAGGGCAGGTGTCCTTTATTTTATGTCATCTTTACAAGGGCAGATGTTCCTTATCTTATGTGCCATCTTTATAAAGTTTAACTTAAAACACCTTATCCAGGGTGAACCATTGTTTTTGTTCCCAAAAGTTCAGCTTGTCGGAGCCATGCACCTTCTATTTCAATAAGGTTATTTATTCAGGGTCAACAACTGTCTTATCTCAATAGCCAGAATTCTTTCATAGCTATTTCATAGTTAGGTTTCTAAATTTCCAAACCCAGTTCGTCATGTTTCAAAGAATTTATAATATAGTATATTCCTTCACAAATATTTGTATTTGACAGAGTAGCCTCAGCTGGAGTATTGTGTTAATTTCTGGGCACCATACTTTAGGAAGGACTTGGAGAAGGTGCAGAGGAGATTTACTAGAATGGTACCAGGGATGAGAGACTTCAGTTGTGTGGAGAGACTAGAGAAGTTGGGTTTGCTCTCCGTAGAGCAGAGAAGGTTAAGAGGAGATTTAATAGAGTTGTTCAAAATTATGAGGGGTTTTGACAGAATAAATAGGGAGAAACTGTTTCCACTGGTAGGAAGGTCGGTAACCAGAGGACACAGATTTAAGGTAAACATTAAAAGAACCAGAGAAGAGATGAGGAGACATTTTTATTTGCAAATTGTAATGATATAGAATGCACCGCCTGAAAGGGTAGTAGAAGCAGATTCAATAGTAACTTACAAAAGGGAATTGGATAAATACTTGGAGGGGGAAAGAATTGCATGGCTATGGTGAAAGAGCAGGGATGTGGGGCTAATTGGATAGCTCTTTCAAAGAGCTGGCACAGGCATGATGGGCCGAATGGCCTCCTTCTGTGCTGTATGATTCTATGAGTAGCCATTGCTATGGAATAGAACAGGATTACACTGTCAAATTCAACCCAGAATTGTTTTTTTTTTGATTGTGAGTGTTGGAAAATTAATTTAGGAAATCTCAATCTAGTTTCTAGCCAGCCTACATCCGCAAACTATAATTTGTCACGGATTGGCACATCACAAATAAAGCTGTTGTAGAAAATACAAATCTCACGCTGATATGCTGGAGTTAGAGTTATGTCACACAATGTGAGGAACGATCCTTGACTATGCATCTAACCCTTGCTATTTAACTTTGGAGTGTTTGACGTTGAGATGAAATGGAAGAACTGCAAAAAATGTCCCATACCCAAAAACTGGCAAACCCTATTGAGCCCAAAAAATTAATTAACAAAACAAATCCCTCTCTTTCACCCTGGGTATCAGAATTTAACATACTTAAGATGATGCGTTTGGTGGATCCAAATCAAAATATGTATTGTTGCTTTAAGGATTTCATTTATATTTACTCTTGTCTTTGTTTTAAGAACATAAGAACACATTGGTTGTTTTAGCTGCTGGCATTGTTATTGAAAGGCTATCATTACCCAATTTTTTTATTTGAACTATTCTGCAATAACGACTCTCTGAAATATGAAATTAATTTGTCACTTGCACCACTCTTCCAGGTTCATCCATTTCGCTAAGCTATTGGAACTCTTCTCAGTCCCAGTTACTAAAGCTGCTGCTGACCTGAGCAGTACCTGTTGGCTACAATGCATAGTCAGCATACTGCAGATGACCTCAGTATGACCAGTACCAGATTGCAGCTATAATGGAGTTCCATGCATGTGTCTTTCCTAGATGGAAAGTGAGTGAAAAGATCTATCCACATGATACTCTATTACACGGGTAAGAAACTTCTGTGAGACCCCCACAAGGAGAGTCTTCACGGAGAGGTATAGGATTTTCCAAAAGGATGTGCACTGAGAAAGGTGAACATGATGCGGAGATGCCGGTGTTGGACTGGGGTGGACAAAAGTGAGAAGTCGCACAACACCAGGTTATAGTCCAACAGCTTTATTTGAAATCACAAGCTTTCGGAGCGCTGCTCCTTCGTCAGGTGAAGTGAAGAAATACATATGGGCACAGCATAAATAGTCAGAGAACAATGCCAGACGACTACAGTTAATCTTTCTAACTGCCCTTTATCACACCTCGGCAGAGAGACAATTACGGCAATCAAAGGTGTGGATGGTGTCCAACCAGGTCAGTCAGGAAGACATTACATCAAAGATGATACAAAATACAACAAAGACAATGAGGTGGGGTCACAAGGGGTCAAATGTTGCAGCTGCTGGAGTCTGTATGGAAAACAAAAAATTTTTTAAACTTTTTTTGCTGGAAATTACAGCAGGCCGCATCTGTGTAGAGAGAACAAGCCAGCGACGACTCGAGTCTGGATGACTCTACGTCAGGTGAGGTTACATGTAGCGTGACATGAACCCAAGATCCCGGTTGAGGCCGTCCTCATGGGTGCGGAACTTGGCTATCAGTTTCTGCTCGATGATTTTGCGTTGTTGTGTGTCTCGAAGGCCGCCTTGGAGAACGCTTACCCGAAGATCGGAGGCTGAATGTCCTTGACTGCTGAAGTGTTCCCCGACTGGGAGGTAACACAGCTGCCTGGTGTCCGTTCATACGTTGTCGCAGTGTCTGCATGGTCTCGCCGATGTACCATGCTCCGTGGCATCCTTTCCTGCAACGTATGAGGTAGACAACGTTGGCCGAGTCACATGAGTATGTACCATGTACCTGGTGGGTAGTGTCCTCATGTGTGATGATGGTATCTGTGTTGATGATCTGGCATGTCTTGCAGAGGTTGCCGTGGCAGCGTTGTGTGGTGTCGTGGTCGCTGTTCTCCTGAAAGCTGGGTAATTTGCTGCGAACGATGGTACTTTTGAGGTTAGGCGGCTGTTTGAAGGCGAGTAGTGGGGGCGTGGGGATGGCCTTAGCGAGGTGTTCGTCGTCATCGATGACATGTTGAAGGCTGCGAAGAACATGGCGTAGTTTCTCTGCTCCGGGGAAGTACTGGACGACGTAGGGTACTCTGTTGGTTGTGTCCCGTGTTCGTCTTCTGAGGAGGTCTATGCAATTTTTCGCTGTGGCCCGTCGGAACTGTCGATCGATGAGTCGAGCGTTATATCCCGTTCTTATGAGGGCGTCTTTCAGCGTCCGTAGGTGTCCATCGCGTTCCTCCTCGTCTGAGCAGATCCTGTGTATTGGCAGGGCTTGTCCATAGGGGATGGCTTCTTTAACGTGGTTAGGGTGGAAGCTGGAGAAGTGGAGCATCGTGTGGTTGTCCGTGGGCTTGCGGTAGAGTGAAGTGCTGAGGTGTCCATCTTTGATGGAGATTCGTGTGTCCAAGAATGAAACCGATTCTGAGGAGTAGTCCATGGTGAGTTTGATGGTGGGATGGAACTTGTTGATGTTATCGTGTGGTCTTTTCAGTGATTCTTCGCCGTGGGTCCATAAGAAGAAAATGTCGTCGATGTATCTGGTGTATAGCGTTGGTTGGAGGTCCTGTGCAGCGAGGAAGTCTTGCTCGAACTTGTGCATGAAGATGTTGGCGTATTGGGGTGTGAATTTGGTCCCCATGGCTGTTCCGTGTGTTTGGGTAAAAAACTGGTTGTCGAAGGTGAAGACATTGTGGTCAAGGATGAAGCGGATGAGTTGTAGGATGGCGTCTGGAGATTGGCTGTTGTTGGTGTTGAGTACTGAGGCTGTCGCAGCGATGCCGTCATCGTGGGGGATACTGGTGTAGAGTGCCGAGACGTCCATCGTGGCGAGGAGTGTTCCTGGTTCAACTGGTCCGTGGGTGCTGAGTTTCTGTAAGAAGTCTGTAGTGTCGCGACAGAAGCTGGGGGTTCCCTGTACAAACAGATAGGGATATAATGGATTCCGTTCTTGCACACTTGATGAAACGCAAGGTATTAATATCAAACAGAATGGACTTGGAAGTAATTCAAAGTGGAAGCTGATTTCGGATTAAAAGTGGGGGTTCTAAAAGTTTTCATGGCCTTTTGCAGGCCTGTTTCAAGCTTTCTCTCTTGCACAGGAAATGGCAGTAGGCCAGAATTTAATGCTGGAAGCTTCTTTAAACAAGATAAGTATCATTTCCACTCCAATATTTCTATCACTACGTTTAGAGCGATAGCTAAATGTTTAGAATATAAATTAAATATAACACAGCCAACCCCACCTGAGACAGCATTTTTCCCCAGTTTGGTGAGCCTTGAGTTTCCATTTTAAACCTTCAAAGGCAGGGTCACCAAGGTTATGATACTAGTAAGGGTTCAGAAGGAAATGGATTATTGTTTTAGTAATGATCCATAGATGCATAGAGGTATTGAGAGTACCTCTGGGACACATTTACTGTGCTAAACTGTATTGTATTTATTTGGCAGCTACATATGGGAAGCCACCTTTATCAGGGTTAATGTCCATCAGTGCACACATTTTGTGCAATGTGCAAAAATGAATAATACCGTATGACTAATTTTAGGATAGTTAACAGCATACCATTGTTGAAGCCGCTGATGAAACGAACTGTAAAGACAGACTATATTTATAATATTCTGTTGAGAAAAGATGACACTACAAAATGCTAATGTTGCACCCATGGACAGTTTTTTCTTAAAAAAACAGACCCGATATTAACAAATGTAATTTTTAATAAGGGGCTACATAAGAACATAAAAAGAATGGAACTAGGAAAGATGATTTGACCTATCAAGGTTATGTCTTCCAGTGGAGTCCTGAATTGTTGCTAATTTATTTAATCTCCTGAGGCAGGTGAAATAACGATAGATAAAATGTTGAAGACAAGTCTGTTAAATTTCTCTCTCCCATCCTCCCCCCTTCCCCCTTCCCCCCCCCCTGCAATTAAGTAAAATTTCCAGAGATATCAGCCTGCCGTGACAATCCAGATGATTCAACTCTGATGATTTGTGTTCCACAGATGACATTCCCATGGTCCCACAGGATTGGCATCATCGGGGGTCAATTTAACTTTTGGTGATAGTGGACATGGGTGCTAGCGGATCAGCCGCCCAGTATACATCTCTCCCGATTTTAATTTCCATAATGGAAGGTGTATAATGAGAGGTGTATAAGGGGCGGCTGATCAAATATCACCACATTTACACAATCACCAAAAGTTCAAATTACCCCCATTTGATTTGTCAAGTTTCCTGTGGTTATACTTAACCATCTTTTTTGGTCAGCTTGGTGCCTAGCAAATGAAGGAATAATTACTGGGGTAGAGTTTCCGCTCAGTTGTGCAGGTTTTTTCTGCGCAATTCGCCCGAAATCGGCATAACCCGCGCAAAAGGTTGCGGAACTTTAAGTGCAAACTACGTTCAGCGCAAATCGAGTTCCCGCGATCTTTTGCGCTAGTTTAAAGACATCGCGCTAGAAGCTGGCCCTGTCCACAAAACTGGCCACGCCCCCGATCGAATTAATTACCACTGGGAGTTCCCGCAAATTGCGCTCGTTTGCAGGCCTTCGAGGAGGCTCTAAAATTAAACTGGTTCTTTTGGGCGCAAGGACATTAATAGGCATGTTTCAAAAGCTTTTGAATGTAATTTTTTAAATTTACTAAGAAACAACAACAACAACTTATATTTATATAGCGCCTTTAACGTAGTAAAACATCCCAAGGCACTTCACAGGAGTATTAAAAGACAAAAAATTTGACACCAAGCCACATATGGAGAAATTAGGGCAGGTGACCAAAACTAACTATTGTACCCCAATACAACTAGAAAATTATTCTGTATATTTTTTTTAAGTAATTTTCAGTAATTTAAAATCGGGTTACTCACAGGTGGTGGATTGACACCAATTGAAAATGCTTATTTTTTGTGATAAACCCATTTTCAGCTGTATTAAACAAACTGCACCAAGTTACCGCTCTTAAATAGGTCAAGGTATATTTTTTAAAGCAATAGTTTTTTTTTAAATTACATTTTTAAACGCTGCCCGATAACGCTGGTTCATGGCAGATTTTGCGTTCAGCGATATGCAGATGAGTTTGAGCGGAAACTGGAGAAAAAAATACTTCTCACAACCGGTGCAATTTTAGGCTCAATTTGCGCTCAGATCGCCGATTGCACCCAAAGAGGAAACTCTACCCCAGTACTATATGAGGCAAGGGTCTCCAAACCAAGCTACTGAGAAATCTACACCCACTTGTAGAGTTTCTGTTCGCCAGATATGGGGTGCATATTTTTCCCTGTAGGGACACACACCACTTACCTAAGCCCAGAGAGCTTAGGTACAGGTTGTCAGAGCCATGGTTTAGGAATCCCCATGTGTGCGCAGGTACTGTTGAAGTTTAACCAGCTAAACCTCACAGCTTTCCACTGTTATGATTCCCATTGACATGAATCTTGTCATTCATGTATGAAGTAATACTGGGCGGCCTGCTGGTGGCGCTGTCCAGGGAGAGTATAAATACTCGGGCATGGGCCCAGCTTGCTTAGGACATTCCTCAACAGGAACAAGTGAAGGACACAACTAGACCTCCATGTTGTAAAACAGTTGATTAAAGCTTTGCTTAACGCTTAGACCAAGTGCCTAGTAGTTTTCTTACGTCACCCATTCCTTGTACATTACCCATTTGAGCTTTGGCCTCCTGGGTTATCTGGAGTTGAGCGGAGAAAATCCCAGGTTCGGTGGCATGTCTAAGACTCTCGGGTTCCATTAGTAAGCCAGGCTGACTGATCCATCATCAGTGGTGATGTGGGGTGTTGTGGACTGCCAGCTCAGGCACTGGTTCACCAATTCTGCCAGAAAGGGTTGATTTAGATCTGCACTGCAATCTCCAGATGTGCCATCTTGAAGCATCCTCAAACTCAATCCTACCTCTGCCTACCTTCTCTTCTGCTGCCTCTCATCACCACTACCCCACTAACCGCCACCCCCACCCACCCCCACCCTTCCCAAGGAGGACACGAGGTAGACAGAGGTACTAGGAGTTCCACTATTTAGAGGTGCAGAGCTTTAGCAGCAGCTGCTTGTTGCTTTGCAACCCAATCATGGTAAACAGCAAGTCTTGGATATATAAGCGCATGTTCTTATATGCAGCTTCCAAGTAATGCTTTCCAAGAGCCGTCATTTCAAGTTTCCAAGTTTCCTCATCAGCTTCACAACAGATATCTTCCTTCAGCCTGGTGGAAGGACCTACACAGGGTAACTTGCATTCTGCCAGCCACCTTGATGTTCTAGATGTCAATGCCAGTGCTGCAAAATGAAACATTTTTTGACTATGGTGTTTCATGCTATTGGCTTCTTTCTCTCACATTATGTGCAGCATTATAAGCCACACCTAGATTCTTCTGATTATGCAATAGCCGCAACATAGATGTAAGGGGCGAAATTGGGTTCGGTATTTTGTGGCCACTCCAAGGCCCCTTAAGATTCCAAAATGGCGTGAAGTGCGCCGGACGCCATATTGGTAAAGGGGTTAGCGCGCACATACCTAACGTCCGCTACCAGTATGCAGAGCAGGCAGATCATACGCTAGGCTGATTTGATGCCAGCACTGCCATTTTGGAGCTCCAGCCTACGTCCTTTCTTAACCTCCCACGCGTTCAATGGCATGAAGGACTCCCCCTACCAGCGCTATTTAAAGGGATCATCAACTACTTACAGGTTAGTTGCTGGATTATTTCTTCTGGTTGTTGCTGTAACTCTACGTGTCAGCTGTGGCTCAGTGGGTAGAACACTCGCCTACTGAGTCCGAAGGTTGTGGGTTCAAGTCCCACTCCAGGGACTTGAGCACGTAAATCTAGGCTGACACTTCAGTACAGTGCTGAGGGAGTGCTGCACTGTCGGAGGTGCCGTCTTTCAGATGAGATGTTAAACTGAGGCCCCGTCTGCCCTCTCAGGTGGATGTAAAAGATCCCATGGCACTATTTTGAAGAAGAGTAGGGGAGTTATCCCCGGTGTCCTGGCCAATATTTATCCCTCAACCAACATAACAAAAACAGATTATCTGCTCATTATCACATTGCTGTTTGTGGGACCTTGCTGTGTGCAAATTGGTTGCTGCGTTTCCCACATTACAACAGTGACTACACTTCGAAAGTACTTCATTGGCTGTAAAGCACTTTGAGATGTCCGGTGGTCGTGGAAGGCGCTACATAAATGCAAGTCTTTCTTGCGTGTTTTGGATGGTTTTTCATACTTGTTAAAAGTTTCAATAGTCTACAGGGAGTGGTCTGGCTGGTGTTGAAGTACTTTTTTGGTAACTTAAAGGCTTGTGCACAAACCAGCTGCTTCAAGACATGGGTGGCCTAGTAGGGCTTCCTCTTGGGAAAATAGATAAGGGAGAACCAGTGTATGTGATGTATTTGGACTTTCAAAAGGCTTTCGATAAGGTCCCGCATAAGAGATTAGCGTGTAAAGTTAAGGCACATGGGATTGGGGGTAAGGTACTGACTTGGATAGAGAACTGGTTGGCGGACAGAAAGCAGAGAGTAGGAATAAACGGGTCTTTTTCCGAGTGGCAGGCAGTGACTAGTGGGGTACCGCAGGGATCGGTCCTTGGACCCCAGCTATTCACAATATACATAAATGATCTAGATAAGGGAACTAAATGTAATATCTCCAAGTTTGCAGATGACACAAAGCTGGGTGGGCATGTGTGCTGCGAGGAGGATGCAGAGAAACTCCAGGATGATTTGGACAGGTTGGGTGAGTGGGCAGAAGCGTGGCAGATGCAATATAACGTGAATAAATGCGAGGTTATCCACTTTGGTGTCAAAAACAGAAAGGCAGACTATTATCTGAATGGCAATAGATTGGGAGAAGGGGAAGTGCAACGAGACCTGGGTGTCCTTGTGCACCAGTCGCTGAAGGTAAGCATGCAGGTGCAGCAGGCGGTTAAGAAGGCAAATGGTATGTTGGCCTTCATAGCGAAAGGGTTTGAGTATAGGCACAAGGATGTCCTGCTGCAGTTGTACAGGGCCTTGGTGAGACCACACCTTGAGTATTGTGTGCAGTTTTGGTTGCCTTATCTGAGGAAGGATGTTCTTGCCATGGAGGGAGTGCAGCGAAGATTCACCAGACTGATACCTGGGATGGCAGGAATGACATATGAAGAGAGATTGGGTCGATTAGGCTTATACTCGCTGGAGTATAGAAGAATGAGAGGTGATCTCATCGAAACATATAACATTCTGACAGGTCTGGACAAACTAGATGCAGGAAGAATGTTCCCGATGGTCGGAGAGTCCAGAACCAGGGGTTATAATCTAAGGATAAGGGGTAAGCCATTTAGGACAGAAATGAGGAAGAATTTCTTCACCCAGAGAGTGGTGAACCTGTGGGATTCTCTACCACAGAAGGTAAATATATTGAAGAATGAGTTAGATATATTT
Source organism: Squalus acanthias (assembly GCA_030390025.1). Taxonomy (NCBI): domain Eukaryota; kingdom Metazoa; phylum Chordata; class Chondrichthyes; order Squaliformes; family Squalidae; genus Squalus; species Squalus acanthias. The sequence continues at coordinate 11,464,435 of CM059430.1, forward strand.
CTTAAAGCTAAAGGTATCAAGGGATATGGGGAGAAGGCAGGTATAGGGTACTGAGTTTCGATGATCAGCCATGATCTCATCGAATGGCGGAGCAGGCTCGAGGGGCCGAATGGCCTACTCCTGCTCCTATCTACTATGTTTCTATGTTTCTATGAGCTTGACTGGGAGAATAAGCAGAGGCCACACAGAGCAGGACAAGCTGCTAGAAGAGGGAGTAGGAGGAGGGGAGAAGGTTTCTCAGCAGGAGGCATATCCGCAGAGCACCTTTAGGGAGCAGATCTGTTGGAGAACAGATTGCAGGAGTGCTGTGATGCCCTGGAAGCCCCTTTGCACACTGGTACCCATGATAGCAGCAGTCTGCGTTTCCATGGCAGCACTCAGATGTTGGGTGGAAGCTGCTTGTGCTGCAACGGAAGCTGAGACATCGTCCATCAGATGCTGTATCATGGTGGGCTCCACAGGTGTGTTGATGGAGGTGGCCACCCATTCCATGCTGGAAAGGATGGGCTCCAAGCTCTGCGCAAAGCCCTGTGCAAAGTTGGTGCTGGATTCCTCCATGCTCCTTGACATTGAACGCAAGCTTTCTGGCGGGCTTCCCAATGCACCAAGCATTTAGCCTTCTTCTGAAGCCTGGCCCATCGAAGTCCTCATCTGAATCCTCTGCAGCAGAACTCATGTGCGACCTCGCCCTCCGGCGAGCTGGCATCTGTGCTATCCTTGTCCCCTGCCCTGGCTGCAGCGCACTTGTGCCCGGTGTCTCACCATGTGCAGATCCTGCCTCTATCCTATCCTCTAAATTACGCGCAATGTCAGTATCTGAGCTGGTGGTTGTGATTTTGAAATTGAGTGACAGTGTTTCTTCCTTTTCAATGTCTTCTTGCTCTTCCTCCACTGCCTGGACAGGTTGCAGTTCTTGGGTATCTGAAATGATAAAGGGACAAGGATTAGGTTGTGTTGAGGGGAGGAGAAAGTAAGAAGCTTACACCTTCTGCAGCTTGCAAGTCAGAAGAGATTAAGGTTGAGGGAAAGGTGGGATGTGGGAAGGAGAATCCAGTATGAGGATACTGTCATCTTTAATGGCTTCAGTCCCACCAATGGCCACGGCCCCATCGATGGCCCTTCCCTTAATGGCCAGCACTGTCTCCTCCATGGGGGTTAGGACATGCAGGCATGCCTCTTCCCCTCCAGTTAGTTCCTACTGCCTCCGGTTGTGCGCCACCTTCTCCGGCAAGAGAGAGGAAAGTGTGTCAGTGAGTGTTGTGGAATCTGTTTAGGTGATGTGGCTGTCATGGTTGAATAGCTGCCAGAGTGTGCAAGATGTGGGTTTGAGGTTTGCAACAGCAAACACAGTAGTGTGCGAGGGTGAGGTAAAGCATATGGATGTTAGGTATGAGTCCTGATTGATAGAGATTGTTGGTAGGTGAGTGATGGGGGTGTGGTGAATTGAGCAGTGGCTGAGATTAGTGGTGTGGTTGGTAGGATATGGCATTTGAAGATGTATTCACTGACCTTGACCGCTCGTGTGAGATCATTAAACTGCTTTCGGCACTGCATCCAGGTCCTTGGGACTATACTGGCATTGACCTTCGCGGTTATCTGTTCCCACTGCCTTCTCATCATGTGTCTGGAGGGCCTCCTGCCCCCTGCAAATATAGGACATCTCTCCGCCTTGCCACCTCCTCCACCAAGACTTCGAGTGCAGCGTCCGAAAACCTGGGTGCCCGCTCTATCCCATGTTCAGCCATTCTTCACTCTTTCCCAGGTCAGATTCACTTGTCGAACAACTCCCAGCACCTGCTCCAGCCACATTACACCTCCCCTTTAAGAGGTGCAGGCTAGCTTTAAGAGGTGCAGGCTAGCTTTAAGAGGTGCAGGCTAGCTTTAAGTAGTGCAAGTTACTGGGCCGCCTGCTGATGTGTGCAGCCACTGAACAGCGCGGGGAGCACTGGCTGCACCCAGAATCATTATAATGAGCAAGCAGCAGGAAGTTAGCGTGCTGCCTGCATTCCACTCAGTGGGCGTGGGTTAATCGTGCATCGCGATCCTTGCGCCCATTTTCTGGGCTAACCGATTTAATCCCCATTATGTCTGTGACAGGTATCTGAGGGAGGTGTCAGGACTTCCAATTCAAATGCAAGCATCCTGTGGGCTTTGTTTGATTGGCAGCTCTATGAGTTTGAGATACCTATTGAAATTTCTTTTGTTCCATTAAAATTTTGAAAGTTTATCCTCTAAATGAGCATTCTATCTGAAGCCATGAGAGAGATCTACAGAGGACAGAGAGACTTCATGGAAGGTCAGCAGTTTTCCCCTGAAAATCATATTCTGGGAAGTTGTATACATCAGATGGTTTGAAACCCTGCAGTCTGTAGAAACAGTAACCTCAATATTAACCGCCCTCCCCAGCGACGGCTGGCAGATGGTCGTGGGGTATGTTAAAGACTTAAATATTGGGAATGCATCCCCATCATGCTGCACACGTGCTCACCGCCTTTTTATGGCGGCGGATATCGTGGCGTCTGAGTGTCCCGCCTCTCCATTTCATTAACATATTTAAATCGGGCACCCACAGTGCACTTGGGGGTCCCGGCGCTTGGGAAACCCGGCAGTGAAAGGGAGGCGGAGTGCCTTTTACAGCACTCCTTGTAGACCATGAGGAGCAGGAGTGCTCCCCCTCCCCCTCCCCCCATCGGCCCCACAAGGAAGTCTTTGCCCTGCCCCCTGCCGATCGCGGCCTCTCTCTCAACCCTGCCAGATTTGCCGACCACCCCCAACCCCAATAGCCTCTCTTCCCCCTGCTCCAATGACCTTTTTCTCCCCCTTGCCACGATCGCTGACCTCTTCACCACCCCACCCTCAGCCCCGATGGCCTCTGTCTCCACCCTAACCTCCACCCCACCCCGCCCACCACCCCCGATTGCTGGGGACAATCCCCAAGGCCTCCTGCCATTGGCTTTCCCTCCCACCTGCCGGCCAGGCTTGTCAATGGAACACAAAAATGATAATGAGGTTCTACTGTTAAGTTCGGCAGGAATTCCATGTCCTTGGCCTTGCCGAGTCCTTCGGCCGTTTTTGGCCTCCCTGGCTCCCCATAAATTTCGGGGCCAGTATGTCTAGTACAACCCAGGAGAGAAATAAACTGGTAGAAAAATTAACTCCTTAAGCTTGGTTGACATGATTTATTTTTTTAACCAATCAATTTGCACTTCTTTTTCTAACATGTAGTGAGTAATTGTATACCTGTGCTGCTGGCTCCTGAAATCCTAAATAAAAATGGAAAAGCAGCTGTTAGCACAGTAGTCCAAGCTATAGTGTATTGGGCTCCCACATCGGGAACCAAATTGGAATCAAAGACTTGATTGACAATACAATTCAGTAATGGGCCAATTTCTCTCAATCAGGAGGAGTGGGAGAGGAAATATCGACGGACAACCTACTCCCTCGCCCCATCCTGCAAGCTTTTTTTGACTGATATGAGGTCATGTCGATACTGGCAGAGTCCCTGACCCAAGACCGTTCTGGGTGAAAGAGAACAGTGTAGAAATGAGAAGGCAGAAGTGTTCTCATTTGTTTTTTCCCGAAATCTTTATTAAATCAATCTATGAGATTTTATTTGCTTCATTTTGTGCTGAAGAAAACCTAACTGGTGAGATGAATTTAGCCACTTACCTCTGTACTGCTTACATTAATTATTTGAGGTAGTGTACATTGAAAGCACAAGATCACAAATTACTTAGGGATGAGGAAAGCCCATCTTGATTCATCTATCCAAACAACCCTACACTCCCATCCCCCCATTGTGGCTTATAATAGTTCTTAAATGATTCCAGGGGTTTCCCCTCCACCACTGCTCAGAAGTCCACTCCAAATGTTGATCACTTTCTGTGTGAAGAAGAGCCTCCTGACATGATTCCTAAAGAGACCTTTCCCTCGTTTAAACCTGTGTTCCCTTCTCCGACTCTTACTGTTTATTTTAAAGCAGTATTCTAGATCAACCTTTTCCACACCATTTACTATCTTATATATATCTATAAGATCGCCTCTCAGGTGCCTCTTTTCCCGGTTGTAAAGTACAAGTCTGTCTCGGCATTGCGCATCAGCTGTGGTTCAGTGGGCAGCACTCTCGTCTCTGAGTCAGAAGGTCGTGGGTTCAAGTCCCGCTCCAGGGACTTGAGCACAGAATTCTAGGCTGACACTCCAGTGCAGTGCTGAGGGAGCGCAGCACTGTCGGAGGAGCCGTCTTTCGGATGAGACGTTAAACCGAGGCCCCGTCTGCTCTCTCAGGTAGACGTTAAAAGATCCTATGGTACTATTTCGAAGAAGAGCAGGGAAGTTATCTCCGGTGCCCTGGCCAATATTTATCCATCAATCAACATCTAAAACAGATTATATGGTCATTTATCACATTGCTGTTTGTGGGAGCTTGCTGTGCGCAAATTGGCTGCTGCATTTCCTACATTACAACAGTGGCTACACTTCAAAAAGTACTTCATTGGCTGTAAAGCACTTTGGGATGTCTGGTGGTCATGAAAGGCGCTATATAAATACAAGCCTTTCTTTCTTTCTTTGCTCTTCTGTGCATTGCCTCCAACACTGAAATGTCTCCTTTGTTTCTCAGTGATCAGAACATGACACAGTACTCAAGATGCATTCTGACCAGAGCACTGTGCTATTCATTCAGAATTTGCTTTGATTTGCATTCTGCTGTGCCGCTCAGCATTCTATTGTCTTTTTTGATTGTTGCTCTGCATTGGTTGGACATATTGAGCATTGAGTCCATAAGACTTTTCGATCTACTTTCAACATTATTCTTGGCTATTGGTAGTGGGGAAAATGCTAGAGTCCATTATAAAAGATGTAATAGCAGAGCACTTGGAAAACAGTGACAGGATCGGACAAAGTCAACATGGATTTACAAAAGGGAAATCATGCCTGACTAATCTACTGGAATTTTTTGAGGATGTAACTGGTAGAATAGATAAGGGAGAAACAGTGGATGTGGTGTATTTGGACTTTCAGAAGGCTTTCGATAAGGTCCTGCATAAGAGATTAGCGTGCAAAGTTAAAGCACATGGGATTGGGGGTGAGGTACTGATTTGGATAGAGAACTGGTTGGCAGACAGGAAGCAAAGAGTTGGAATAAACGGGTCTTTTTCCAAGTGGCAGGCAGTGACTATTGGGGTACCACAGGGATCGGTGCTAGGACCCAAGCTATTCACAATATATATAAATGATCTAGACGAGGGAACTAGATGTAATATCTCCAAGTTTGCAGACGACACAAAGCTGGGTGGGTGTGTGTGCTGTGAGGAGGATGCAGAGAAACTCCAGTATGATTTGGACAGGTTGGGTGATTGGGCAGATACATGGCAGATGCAGTATAATGTGGATAAATGCGAGGTTATCCACTTTGGTGGCAAAAACAGGAAGACAGATTATTATCTGAAAGGCAATAGATTGGGAAAAGGGGAAGTGCAACGAGACCTGGGTGTCCTTGTGCACCAGTCGCTGAAGGTAAGCATGCAGGTGCAGCAGGCGGTTAAGAAGGCAAATGGTATGTTGGCCTTCATAGTGAGAGGATTCGAGTACAGGAGCAAGGATGTCTTGCTGCAGTTGTACAAGGCCTTGGTGAGACCACACCTTGAGTATCGTGTGCAGTTTTGGTCACCTTATCTGAGGAAGGATGTTCTTGCCATGGAGGGAGTGCAGCGAAGATTCACCAGACTGATACCTGGGATGGCAGGAATGACATATGAAGAGAGATTGGGTCGATTAGGCTTATATTCGCTAGAGTTTAGAAGAATGAGAGGGGATCTCATTGAAACTTATAAAATTCCAACAGGACTAGACAGACTAGATGCAGGAAGGATGTTCCCGATGGCGGGGGAGTCCAGAACCAGAGGTCACAGTCTAAGGATAAGGGGTAAGCCATTTAGGACTGAGATGAGGAGGAATTTCTTCACCCAGAGAGTGGTGAACCTGTGGAATTCTCTATCACAGAAGGCAGTTGAGGCCAATTCATTAAATATATTCAAGAAGGAGATAGATATATTTCTTAAGGCTAAAGGGATCAAGGGATATGGGGAGAAAGCAGGGACAGGGTACTGAATTTGGATGATCAGCATGATCTCATTAAATGGCGGAGCAGGCTCGAGGGGCCGAATGGCCTACTCCTGCTCCTATCTTCTATGCTTCTATTGCAACACCTTTTGTGGAGTGCTATTTTCCCTTTTGAAGCACAATGCTTTACAGTTGTCTGCATTAAATTTCCTCTGCCATTGTTCAGCCCACTCTCTCTCTTTGTTTAAAAACAGAAAATGCTGGAGATACTCAGCAGGTCAGGCAGCATCTGTGAAGAGAGAAACAGAACTGGAAAAAAGCAGGAAATGGAACAGATTTTTAAGCAAGTGTAGGGGCTGGGAAAGGGGGGAGGGGATGAAAGAACAAAAGGGAAGGTCTGTGATAGGATAGAAGGCAGGAGAGATTAAGAGACATTAAGAGATATTCAAGGCAAAAGGAGATGGTAATGGGACAGGTTAAGAAACAAAGGATGGCTCTAGATGAAGTGTAAATTGCGCTGGCAGAATGAAAGACAGCTGCCATGTGGGAGAGAAGAACAGACACAAACAAAAGGTGTGGATAAAAAATATATATATGATAGGGGCCAGGTTATGATCTGAAATTGTTGAACTCTATGTTATAGGTTACTTCCTTCGATTCCGCTGTCCCTCCGAGGTAGGTATCAAATTGCAAATTTGACCAGTTTGCATTTAGTTTCTGAATTCAAGTCATTGATGTTAGTTAGAAACTGCAGTGGTGCCAACACTGAGCCCTGGGCACCCCTCTCAGTACTTTTAGAGTAATTTTCCCTCTTTATTTCACTTTTAATTTGTCTGTTGATTCATGATAATCGGCTAAAGCCATTTCCGCTTGTATTGGCTGGAACAATAATATCAATCCCATGTTTGAACAATTTGGTCAAACCAGATTTTTTTATCCGCTCAGGCTAATTTATGTATAATTAGAAAGTACACACTGTGAACTTTGTAAACTTTATTTGTGTGGAACATAAATAAATGAACGAACAGTTGATAATTAGAGGTGAATTCACAGATTGTATATTTCTGTACTGTTGGCGAATGTAATTACAAGCTCAGCAAATTCATAGCACATTTCATAGCATAGGAATAATTTTCACCTTTAGCTCAGTTTCCCACACTGGGATTGCATATTGGGAATTCAGTCACATGCCCCCCAACCCCCACACATGATTTTCATCTATTAATAAATGAATGGCCATGAAATTGTGAGGGGTGTGCCTGAATTCTCGATATATGCTCCTGGTGAATTAAGCTCTCTGCCAAGTGTAGCAAGTCACCTTGCTAAGGCCATCCCCACGCTTCCACTACTCGCCTTCAAGCAGCCGCCTAACCTCAAGAGTACCATCATTCGCAGCAGATTACCCATCTTTCAGGAGAACAGCAACCATGACACCACACAACCCTGCCACGGCAACCTCTGCGAGACATGCCAGATCAAGGACACAGATACCATCATCACACGTGAGGACACTACCCACCAGGTACATGGTACATACTCATGTGACTCGGCCAACGTTGTCTACCTGATACGTTGCAGTAAAGGATGCCCCAGAGCATGGTACATCGGCGAGACCATGCAGACACTGAGACAACGTATGAATGGACACCGCGCAACAATCGCCAGGCAGGAAGGTTGCCTCCCAGTCGGGGAACACTTCAGCAGTCAGGGGCATTCAGCCTCGGATCTGCGGGTAAGCGTTCTCCAAGGCGGCCTTCGGGGTACACGACAGCGCAAAATCATAGAGCAGAAACTGATAGCCAAGTTCCGCACTCATGAGGATGGCCTCAATCGCGATATTGGGTTCATGTCACGATACAGAACGTGACTTGACATCATGGCCGGTCTTTCCAGGTTTTGTTTTTTTTAAAAAAAAACTAACACAAGAACCAACACAAATGGAGAGGATATTCAGCCAGCAGGTGTTTTGACACGTTGGACCCCCTGGGACACATCTCATTGTCTTGGCTGTGCTCTTAGTGTGTCTTTGATGTAGGGAAAGATTTGAATACATTTTTTCTGTGTTTATATTGTGAATTCTGGGAGATTCTCTCACAGCTACCCTACCTGAAGAAGGAGCGAACAGCTCCGAAAGCTTGTAAAATTAAATAAATCTGTTGGACTATAACCTGGTGTTGTGCGACTTCTCAAGAGTGTTAAAGACAGCGATTTGCCCCCTTAAGGGTCAGCTGTGGCTCAGTGGGTAGCACTCTCACCTCTGGGTTGGAAGGTTGTGAGTTCAAGTCCCACTCCCGAAACAAAAGTCCAGGCTGACACTCCCAGTGCAGTAACTGAGGGAGTGCTGCGCTGTCGGAGATGCCGTCTTTTGGATGAGGCATTAAACCAATCTGCCCTCTCAGATGGACGTAAAAGATCCCATGGCACTATTTCGAAGAAGAGCAGCAGAGTTATCCCTAGTGTCCTGGCCAATATTTATCCCTCAACCAGCATCACTAAAATAGACTATCTGGTCATTATCACATTGCTGTTGGCTGCCACATTTCCTACATTACAACAGTGACTACACTTCAAAAAGTACTTCATTGGCTGTAAAGCACTTTGGGTCGTCTAGTGGTTGCGAAAGGTGCTGTAGAATTGCAAGTCTTTCTTTAAAACTGTGTGAGCTTTCAGCAGATAAGGAGAGAAACTGTTGATGAAAGAAAATGCAGTAATACACATAAGGTCAGTCAATAACTGACACTAACAGACCTGTTAAAATTCTAGCTTAAACTCCTTTATATCTAAACCTTGGTATTAAAAGTACGATGCAGTAGATCTCTGCTGAGCTTTCTATGGTTTATTATTAAAGGATTCTACAACAATCATAATTTATTTCAGTAGATTGTACAGATGGAAAAATCTGTAATTTCTGTCAATTTTTATTATAGATTACTTGCAGTTATAGTTTTGTGTTCGTGTGACTAAATATACTAATTATAATGGTGAAAATGTGGGTGGTCATGAGGAGCGAGATGTGTGCATTTATCATATTTTCTGTATGAGATCAATATTGACTCATCAGCACAATTTTCAGGTTGCACGTGCCTTACAACTGTGAGGAACACTTAACCTACGCCACCTTGGAAGCACTGAGGATTTGCTGTAAAGAGTTTCATGGTAATAGATAATTGCAACCAGTCACCAAGAGCAGTTAGACTGGTTTTCAGATCATTGCAGTGCAAAAATATCCTTCTTAAAGGGATGTTTTGCACAGATTCGGATGGAGGGAAAACATATATTTGAACTAGCTATCAAGACAAAAATAGTAATGAAATCAAAAAGAAAAACAAGTTGCACTTATATAGTGTCTTTAACATAGAATCATAGAATAGTTACAACACAGAAGGAGCCCATCGAGCCCGTGCCGGCTCTCTGCAAGAGCACTTCAGCTAGTTCCACTCCCCCGCCCTTTCCCCGTAGCCCTGCAAATTTTTCCCCTCAGGTACTTATCCAATTCCCTTTTGAAAGCCACGATTGAATCTGCCCTTTCAGGCAGTGCATTCCAGATCCTAACCACTCACTGCGTACAAACGTTTTTCCTCATGTCGCCTTTGGTTCTTTTGCCAATCTCCTTGAATCTGTGTCCTCTGGTTCTCAACTATTCCACCAATGGGAACAGTTTCTCTCTATCTACTCTGTCTAGACCCCTCATGATTTTGAATACCTCTATCAAATCTCCTCTCAACCTTCTCTGCTCTAAGGAGAACAACCCCAGCTTCTCTAGTCTATCCACGTAACTGAAGTCCCACATCCCTGGAAACATTCTCGTAAATCTTTTCTGCACCCTCTCTAAGGCCTTCACATCCTTCCTAACAGTGTGGTGCCCAGAATTGGCCACAATACTCCAGTTGAGGCCGAACCAGTGTTTCATTATAACTTCCTTGCTTTTGTACTCTATGACTGGGATCTTACCTGAAGAGGCGCGTTGGGGCGGGACTGCTGCCTTTCGGGTTCTAGTCCCGCCCAGAATGATGTCTGATGCACAGACGCTATTTCATGTCAATTGGCCTTGTTAAGCCCGCCCTGCAGGCTTGCCGGCCAATTAAGAGAAAGCCGGTGTCAGATGACGTCAGTGGATGACGCGTCATCTGTCGGTTTTCTTAAAGGGGCCACCAACATTTCTTTTTGACAGATGACTTTTACAGTGTTTGACAGCATTGAGGTGCTGCAAACACTGACAATCACTGTACAAAGGTGAGCCCTTGCACCCAGGCTCTCCAGTGACTCTCTCCTATCGCTAAAACAGATGGCAGCTGCAGGTGAGGTTACAGAAGCGATCTGTCACTGGTGAGAGAGGTTCTCCCAATGCGGTGGGACTACACAAACACTTCAAAGCTTGTTACGTACAGAAAATTCTAAACACATCTATACACAAACATTACAGTAGACCCACAGCATGCCACACTTACCAATGTCGGGAAGCCCGCAGTAGAAGTGTCAAAATTGGAAAAACCCTCTTAACTGCCTGTTAACTACCTGTTAACAAGCAGTTAAGTGGTTCTAATCTTCTTCCCGCTGCTAGGAGTCGGGTCCCTGCACAAATCGGGGACTCGACTCCCGGGAAAAATTGATTGGAGGCGGGTTGGAAGCGGGTTTGGGACCCACTGCCAATCTTTTTGATTTTGCCAGCAGTCCTGCCTCCAAACCCGACCCCTGAGCGCCGGCAAAACTGCCCCCATATGCCTCTATTTATGAAGCCCAGTATCCCATATGCTTTTTTAACCACTTTAGCAACCTGCCCTGCCACCTTCAACGACTTGTGCACATATACCTCCAGGTCTCTCTGTTCACACACCCCCTTTAGGATTGTACCCTTTAGTTTATATTGCCTCTCCTCGTTCTTCCTACCAAAATGTATCACTTCGTACTTTTCTGTGTTAAATTTCATCTGCCACGTGTCCCCCCATTCCACCAGCCTGTCTATGTCCTCTTGAAGTCTATCACTATCCTCCTCACTGTTCACTATACTTCCAAGTTTTGTGTCATCTGAAAATTTTAAAATTGTACCCAGTTCTCCCAAGTCCAAGTCATTAATATATATCAAGAAAAGCAGTGGTCCTAGTACCGACCCCTGGAGAACACCGCTGTATACCTTCCTCCAGTCCGAAAAACAACCGTTCACCACTACTCTCTGTTTCCTGTCACTTAGCCAATTTTGGATCCATGCTGCCACTGTCCCTTTTATTCCATGGGCTTCAACTTTGCTGGTAAGCCTATTGACATGAATCTGTCATTCATGAAAGAAAGACTTATGAAATAATACTGAGTGGCCTGCGGGTGGCGCTGTCCAGGGAGAGTATAAATACTCAGGCACGGGTCCAGCTTGTGCAGGACATTCTTAACAGGAACTAAGAAAGGACACAACTAGACCTCAATGTTGTAAAACAGTTTATTAAAGCTTTGTTTAATGCTTAGACCAAGTGCCTAGTAGTTTTCTTACGTCACCTATTATTTGGCACTTTATCAAATGCCTTTTGGAGGTCCATATACACTACGTCAACCGCATAGCCCTCATCAACCCTCTCTGTTACATTGAAAATTTCCCAAAGCACTTTACCAAGGGGAAGAAAATAACTAGGGATAGATAAGGGAACGGGCACCAAGAGGAGGTAGAGATTAGGAGGGATAGCCGAAAGCTGATTCAAAAAGAAGGGTTTTTATGAGGTTTTTAAAGGTGGAGAGAGTCTCGGTGGATGGGGTTTAGGAATGGAGTTCCAGAGAGAAAGAAAGACTTGCATTTATATTGCGTCTTTCATGACTTCAGAACATTCAAAATGCTTTACAGCCAATTAAGTACTTTTGAAGTGTAGTCACTGTTGTAATGTAGGAATTGTGGCAGCCAATTTGCACACAGCAAGCTCCCACAAACAGCAATGTAATAATGACCAGATAATGTTTTTTAGTGATGTTGTTTAAGAGATAAGTATTGACCAGGACTCCGAAGAGGACAGAGGGGCAGAGAGGAACAATGTTGTGATGATCGAAATAAGCATGCTTATTAGTGAATATAGGGCAGGATTTAAAGCTCTGCTCTGGGTCGCACAGGTTGGCAAGGTTGTGTATGGAATGGTTTAGCCTGGGAATGGAGGTGGCTTCACTCTTCCTGATATTTCCTTGGAGGAAGTTCTGACTCATCCATGACTTGATGACATGTCGGACAGGTAGTCTGACAACAAAGCAGTGGTTATGGAGTCGAGAGATGTGCTAGAGATGTAGAGCTGAGTATTATTAGCATACATGTGGAAACTGACCCTGTGACTATGGATGATGAAGCAGCATGTAGAGGAGGGAGCCAAGGATATATACTTGAAGCACTCTGAAGGTGATGATGCAGGGCAGGAAGAGAAGCCTATGCTGGCGATGTGCCTGCTACATTTGGGCTGGTAGGTGTGGAACCTTGCAAGGGCAATCCCACAGAGTTAGAGAATGGAGGCAATGCAATGAAGGAGAAGAGTGTGGTCGACTATGTCAAACACTTCAGTGCACTTCTGCTGAAGTTATGGCTAGAGTGCACCTGAAAAGCTGTGGACTTTCAGCCACTTGCTGAATCTTAGTGCTTCTAAGTATTATTTAACCTATCAATAGATCTATTAATTTTAGTCTGTACACGTTGGTCTGATAGCATGGTATTTATACTTTATTCAGCAGAAGTGGTGAGCTTCCTAAATGATCTTCAGTGGTTGATATGACAATTATGAGTAATGATTAATCTTGGACATGCTGTGCTATTCATGGCGCAGGTTTCAGTTCATAGAAGACTTGTTTACTTACAGAAAAGCCTTTCTGCCATAAGCAGAAGACAAAAGTGGTGGGAGAAAGCCCAAATTGCAAAACAAATATCATTAACATGAGGTACACTTGAAGGCAAAAATGAATTCATTTGTATGTTCCAGTTAATTGCTGTTTAACAAGCAAAAATGCTAAATCCTTCTAAATTAAGTTGCTAGATGTCTCATAATTTCCTTTGCCTCCAGCTTTAGTATCCCCTGCTATTTTCAAGGTTCGGCTTTTAAATTGACTCATGCCCACTAATAATTCTTTTGCAACTTGAATAGTTTATATTTATAGCAAAGCTCCATTTTAATTTTTAGCCAAAGGTGGCCCGCCTTCTTGAAGGGAAAAGATTAGACTCTGAGAATTTGTTATGTAAAGAGTTTTGGGTGTCATGTTCATAATGTGTGCAATTAGTATGTATTTTTCCCATATACATTTCCATTTGCAGCACTGTTAATCACGCTCACTATGTAGGATGTGCAGAGTTAGTGAAATCTGCAAAAACGTTAATGGTGTATGTGTTCTGCCAGGACAAGAATTCAGTCCTAAAACATTCCATTATACCCATATGACACAGCTCTACGAATGCAATACGATCGGGTTTACAGGTTAGTCATATGTTTCCTTTGGCTGTGTCTGTTTTACTGCCTAACTTCTATTACAAAAACAGTCTGATTAAAAATGGATTGTCCCTTTATAAGGAATAAAACTGTTAACAGTTGATTTATTTTATGTTAAAAATAATAAAACCTTTAACTACTGTCATGCCTTTCACAATGTAAGAATGCACCATAGCTTGAATGGTGCTGTTTAGATAATCCTTGCTATGCTAAAGGATTTAAGGCAGAACTTTTAGGATGTGATAAATTTCCCAGGAAGAACAGGTTTGATCCCTGAGCCTGTGCTAAGTTAGATGAACTCTGCTGGAGCTACAGTAGTGTTGCTACAATTGGCCTCAGTGTCATTGGGGCTAGGGAAAGAGAAAACTCGGTCATGGTTCCCACTCCTCATCACTACCTAATGACCACTGATGGACCATGCGGAGTGTAAGTTCGACCCCCCATGCTGAAACAGTACGATGGTCTGGTCGGGCTGCACCTTAACTATCGGGTTGACTTCAAGATGCTTGCGAGTCAACCTCGTCGCATCACAGGGCCTCAGATTTTAACTTTGTACTGTTTCATATCTTATTACGACCAAGGGAGTCATTTTCACATTCACCGTCTGAGCTGTAATCGAGTGGAGCGCATCACCCACCTGTTGTAGAACCCGCCTGATTTTCATCCCATTGAAAGCAATGGGGTCTGTTCCACCAACATACAGCTGGTGTCAGTGAACATCATCTTGGCCCATATTTTCCAACCCCCATGGGTGTGTATGAGGTGTGTACGCACCCGTAGGGTCCTCGCAAGTGCCGGTCTCAGGCAGGCGAAGCGCATGCGCTGAAAACCGGCACTTCCGATCTGTCAAGAATTCTCTTGACAGATCCTCCGCATGCACAAGAAAAGTGCCTCTGCGGGGGGAGAGTTCCGCTTTCTGCAGAACCTCCGCCCGCTGAAAACCCTTAGAAATCTTACGCCTGGTAAAAGCAGGCGTAAGGTCTGCTTTTACCAGCATAAGAGTTTAAAAAAGTAAAAAAAAATTTTTTTTCTCACTCATTTATAATTTTAAAATACTTTTTTTTTTTAAAAAGTCAGTTTATTTTAGCCCCGTAAAAAACTTTAATTATTTTTTTCAAAAATATACATTTTTGTTTAAAATTTTTAATTTAATGTAATTTTAACTAATTTTAAATACGTGATTTAAAAAAAATTATTTAATGTTTTAGTGTGTTTTTTGAGTGATCCCATTCATACTTTTGACAGGTCTACGCGGAGAGACCTGTCAAAAGTGTGAAGGGGGATTCCCTTCTTTGATTGGTTCCCCATGGCCCACGTGATCCCAGGGACGCCTGTGAACTGCCTGCGCCTCTGGGATACCTGGGCCTCTGTGCGCAGCGCACCAGGAGAGGCCCAGGAGCGGAAGTCTCGGGACCTACGGAGCCAGCAGGTAAGTTCGTAGATTTTTCCAGAAGCCTCCGATCGGAAAATCCGGCCCCTTGTCTCATCTAATCTCTGCCATGCCTATATACAGTAACCTGAATTCCCTTTGTGTTCATTTGTGTGCATGTTTTGGCTGCTGCTCAGGGCTCAAGCCTATGACTTCTATTTCCCTTTATTCATCTCACAGTCCCTTCCCTCCTCTCTTCTCTTCTGCCTGTTACCTCACCATGCCACCTTTCATTTCTCCCCTCTCATTTCTCCCCTCTCAGGTATTTTGCCGTTCCCTCCCTATCCTAATGCATCGCTATTCCTCTGTTTTCTTACTCTCCTGCCACCATCCCAGACTTGAATCCCTTTTAAATAAGCCTATGGCTACTCTCTACGTCTCTCATCCTGTGGAGACACCTGTCGCTGCCTCCTTACAAGCAGCAATCCCAACTGTCCTATCTTCCTCTCTCACTATCTTTTCCACCCAGCGCAGCCACTAGGGCTAACCTCACTAATCTCCTTCCCATCCTGATCACCTCACCTGCCACTGCTCCCTTTGGACTCTGCCAGTGGATCAACAATTGCTGCTGCTCTCTGCAGTTCCCACCAGAATGTCTGTTCACTCACAAACAAGGCCATTGCCATGCATATCGTGGATGGTTATTGACAACCTGGCTTTGACCAAAACTTGGCTCGCGGATAGTGACACCTTGGCCCTCCCCGAAACACTTGGCTATATATTCTACCACCTGCCCCACCCATACTGCCACACTGGTGGCCTGGTCCTTTGTACCAAGCTCCCAGCTGCAGCCGTTCTGTAAATGGGATTTTCCCTTGATTGGCCTTGTTATGCCCGCCCTGCAGGCTTCCCGGCCAATTAACAGGAAGCGGATCTGATGACGTCATTTGATGACATGTCATCAGCCGGTTTCCTTAAAGGGACCACGTCCACATGGAGTTTGCCAGTTGTTCTATCAGTGTTTGACAGCATTGAGGTGCTGCAAACATTGACATCACTGTACAAAGGTGAACGCTTGCCCCCAGGCTCTCCAAGCACGCACGGAGGTTCTCTTCCCTTCCAAGGGCGGAAGTGACCTCCCCAGGACACCAACACAGCCTGGTTGCATATTGCACAGGAGGGCAAAAGCAGAGATGTTGTCAGGGGTCCCTGGCTGCAGTGGTGCCAACCTTTCAATGATCTCAGTGGATCACAAAACGTTACTGCAAAGCCACACTCAAACTCACCCTGCTGTGCCACTCAACACATCCCCATCACTCTGCCTTCCATACCCTTCTCTTGCACGTCCTTACTCACACCAACTTACCTTGCAACTCCACCCAACCCTCTCTATCTACTTTATCACTTTCCCATCTCACTCGCCACCCCTCACACTCACCCTCAGCCTACTGCAAGCATACCAACTAACACCACACAAGGATAGGCACTTGAGAGGTTTAGCCAATGTCCATGTGAAGTTTCTGGTAATGTGCTGTCATACAGTGAAATCTATTTTTCCAACACTGCCCCTTATTGGACAGATCTGTGCGCACCTTTGGAAGTGTCTTACTGAGTTCCAGTGATTGTTCAGACATAACTTCCACCGCCCCACCCCCCCACCCCCCGCTATAGTGATGAGTGTGCATGGAATGGCTTGGACATTAAAGGGATGCTTTACAGTGCTGGTGCGGGATGGTGTCAACCTGGAGCATCATGTGGCAGCCAGGGTTTACAGCGTCAAGTGAAGAAAATCTGGCCATGGTGATGCCATTGCTGGCCTCCCAGGCAGCAATGTTGTCAGGGGCTGATGCCCTGTGTCCAGTGCAGCATCAGGTGATGGCGGAGAAAGTTGATGATGAGGTTGGTGATGTTGTTGGTGTGCCTGGTGATATTGGTGTTGGGGCTGATCGTGGAAGGATTCGGAGGACCAAGGTCTGATTGTTTCATTGGCTCCGATGTTACTGGAATAGATGGCAGCTGTAGGTGAGATGACAGAAGCGATTTGTCAATGGTGAGAGAGGTTCTTCCAATGAGCTGGCACTGGACATACAGTTGGATTTAAAAACTTGTAAGCTAAAGAAATCTCTATATGTATAAAAAATGCAGTAACGAACATTTTCTGTGCTCTGAAACTCACCATCTGCAACATGGCATCCTTGACACCACTTCTGCAGCTGTCAGCTTATCAGAAACATCAGAGCAGACTCAAAACGCACCAGGGTGAGCTGGCGTGTTTCCCGGGCAGCGGGTAACCTATGGGGGAGAACGTAAAATTTGAAGGAAGCCTCAAAATACTCTTAAATTGGCTCTTAACAAGCCATTTAACAAGCTGAATTGTATCCCCTGCCGCTTGGTGTCGGGTCAGTTCTCTGCTGACAGACCCTACACCTGGGAGACTCGCGTGGAGGCGGGTTGACAGCAGTTTCCTACCCGCTGTCAATCTTTGCTATTTTGACAGTGGACCCGCCTCCAAACGCGCCCTCTGATTAAATTCGCGGCCCATGTTTCTCTCCAAGGTATGCTCCTTCCTTTCCTCCCTCAACCTCTGCGCTGAGTGACATCTGATCCTCAGTGATTTCAATCTCCATCTCCGCTCGCCTTTCTCTCTCTCTCCTTTGAATTCATCACCCTCCTTTCGTCTTTCAGATGAGACGTTAAACTGAGGCCCCGTCTGCTCTCTCAGGTGGATGTAAACGATCCCACGGCACTACTTCGAAGAAGAGCAGGGGAGTTCTCCCCAGTATCCTGGCCAATATTTATCACTCAATCAACATCACAAAAACAGATTATCTGGTCATTATCACATTGCTGTTTGTGGGACCTTGCTGTGTGCAAGTTGGCTGCCACGTTTCCCACATTACAACAGTGATTCCACTTCAAAAAGTACTTCATTGGCTGTAAAGCGCTTTGAGACATCTAGTGATCGTGATAGGCGCTATAGAAATGCAAGTCTTTCTTTCTTTCTTTCTCCTGTACTTGCTAAACTTCTCTCTCAATGTAAACTCTCTTACCCATAAACATGACCACACCCTCAATCTCGCCTTCTCCTGTGACCTCTCTACTCCCAGGATCATGATTACTGACGAGGCCATCTCGACCATTACCTTGTATCCCTCACTACACACAACTGCCTACCCCCGTACAAATCCATTCCTGCTGTGTCTGCCTGTGTCACATACAACTTCCAAGCCTTTGATCCTACGTTCAATACAATACCTCTGCACTTTCGATTTGCTCAACCACTCCCTCACCTCCACCTTTTGATGCCCTTGTTCCGAGCAAAGCCTTCACTGTCTCCCATTTCAGACATTCCCCTGTTACAGCCACTACCTTCGTTCACTCAAGTCCGAGTAATTCAGATTTGAGCGTTGCTGGCTCCTTTTATCCACTATCAACTATCTCCTTAAACTCCTCTTCTCTCACCTCTAACAGCGAGTGCAAGGAGCTCATGGACTTTTTTGTCACCAAAGTAGAGATCTATCATTCAGCTGCCTCTGCTACTTCACTCCTACCCCTTACCTATTAAGCTGAACCTCCCCATACCCTAGCCTGACCCTTGTCTCTCTCTAGTTTTTCTCGCATCTCCCCATGCACTCTCAAGCTCATCTTATCCATAAGACCCATCTGCTTCTCCCTCAACCTTTTTCCCACTAAGTTGTTGACCACCCAGCTTCCCATGTTAGCTGACATTTTAAATGGTTCTTTCCCCTCGGGCACTATCAACATCACTTTTAAAGCAATCATTAATACCTGCCTCCCAAAAAATGGCTTTCATCCCCCCATCTCCAACCTTCCTTTCCTTTCCAAAGTCCTTGAACATGTTGTCGCCTCTCAGATCCTGGGCCTGTCTCTCCTGTCTCTGTTAGAATCCCTCCAATCAAGTCTCCAACCCTCCCACAGCGCTAAAACCGCCCTAGCAAAAATCACGAATGGCATTATCTTTGACTATGACCATGGTGCATTATCCCTTCCTGACCTCTGTGGCCTAGTCTACTCTGAGCTGAACTTCTGACCCCATATTCTCTCCATCACAAAGACGGCCTAGTGCAACCTCTGTACAGTCGCCCACCTCTGCCCCTACCTCGGCCCACCTACTTTATCCATGCCTTTGGCACCTCCAAAGAATAATATGATAGAAAGCACATCTGTCTGCAATGTGAAAGATAAAAAAGTTCTCAGTCCTCAAAATGGTTCATTGTAAATCTGAAATGTAGAATTTAGTGGGTCATATTATTTTTCATTACGAAGACATCTGAGAACTCCATGAGATTCTCACACAAAACATCCGATGAAATCAGAAGTAAGTTAGGCAAGTAAAAAAAAGTATTTAATTAATATAATTACTCATTATTTTAAGCTTTCTAATATCGGAGGCAAATTAATTTAGAAAGAATTGCACAAGTGATAGTAATAATGCATCATGCAGCAAATTTTAAAAAATGCCTTTGGCTTTTAGACTGACAGACATGAGGGTCCACTGCTGAGGGGACGCAAGGTTTAGCAGTGCCAATATTGTACTTCTGGATCTTGAATCATTTTGCAAAGCACACTGTCACATGCCTGAAATTGAGTTTTTTCTGCTTAACAGTCAATTAATTAAGGCACCGTGGCACATGCCAGAGGGGAACCCTGGATGAAAAGGTTACTCAGCTGAATGATAAATAGGTTACCGAGGTTTATTTCTTTGAAACAGTCTGGATACAATTGATTTCAGTAATGTAAGAACTGATGTTTACAGAAATGTGGGGGGTATTGACTCACTTTAACATATACTCTTTCCACAGTTTACAACTTTTCGAGCTAAATTTAAATGTTTCAAATATTCCTAGTACAGTAGTGACATGTAAAAATTCATGTCTCAATCTCCTTGCATATGTTGTCTCTATCATTTTGCAAGTTTATTAACATAGAGTGAAACAAGTATAGCTTTTGATGATTACAGTACAGTACATAGTGGATTCATAATCTAGTTCCAATAATCTAATAAAACTACTCATAAAGTTGAATAGCAGGAACTTTGGGCTTTTTGTAACGTTATCCAACAAATGACAGCAGACAAAAACTATAGTAAATGGAAAGCTGTTTATTGCCCGTACTCTAGAGGTCACTGATATTCGATGATTAATCAGAGTCCAGAACTTGCCATTATATTTATTTTTTGTGCCAGTATAAACTTTGCAAGTTTATACCAGCACTGTTAACACTATTATCGGTTTATTTTATCATGGTTTGTCTTCAACTCGTAAAATCAAACTGGCAAAAATTTGTGTTCCTCTACTTACTGTACAGATAAGCTTGCTAAAGGTACGTTTGAAAAACATGAGGTGAGAGGATGCCCCCCTCTATTTCATTTCCTTCCATGGCTCACAAATGTGGAATTAAAGTGGGGATTCTGCCTCTATTAACAGCTCTTCATATTGATGCTACAATTTTTTTCTATTTGTTCATGGGATATGGGCAGTGTTGGCAAGGCTGCAATACTTGCCCATCCCTAATTGCCCTGAGATGATACTGATAGGCCCTCTTGAACCACGCTCCCATAATGGTGTTAGATGGGGAATTACAGGATTCCGTTCCAGCAACAATGTAGGAACGGTGATGTATATCCAGGGTGGTGTGTGACTTGGAGGGAAACTTGGAGGTGACCTTTTTGACCACCTTGGGGGTAGAGGTTGCCTGGCTGGAGGTGCTGTTTATATTTTTACAATGCTAATGGGTCTGGTATGAACTTGGGCATTACAAACCATTAAAGTATAGGGTCTGTAGAATTTTTGTGTAGTAATTTAGAGCAGAGGGGATAATTGCACAAAAGTCCTAATACCGATGCAGTGATAAATTAGCATATAATGCAACATAGAATGACAAAAATATCTTCAGTAGTCCATTTCTAACACAAATGGTGCAAAATTTGCTATCTTTGCCAATATGAAGAAAATAATTTGTTCGAGGTTCTCAATTGTGAGTATTGGTAGAAATCAGCTGTTATATTTTGTGAATGTATTTCATTAAGATAAGAACATAAGAAATAGGAGCACTTGACCCTTTGCACCTGCTCTGCCATTCAATAAGATTCCTGCACTAGCCCCATATCACTTGATTCCCTTAGTATCCAAAAAATTGTGTTTGTATGACGAATAGAATTCACTAAAAAAAAATTGATTGGGTCCAAAATTCTGCAGCCGCTCAAGTGCACTTCTGCTATTATTCCATTGGTTGTCCAGAGGAATGGCCACCATTTCGGCCATGGACCGGTAAAGCTGGGTCTAGCCTTCCTGCCAGTTTCCAGGGTTATTTGTTTGTGGTGGAACCTCTGTCCACTCCAAATATGGGTCCCGAGTCAGGGGGGTACAGCCAAGGAGGGATTCCCAGGTGAGGGTTTCCTTGCCCCGGCCTGGCAGAAGAGCACAGACCAGCATGTCGAGTGACAGGAAGAATTCCAGCTTGCCGGTCGGTGGAAGTGGGGCCTACCCGGGGGTCCAGACCTGGTTTATGGCCTGGAAACACAAAGGTTTTCAAAATTACACCAGTATTTATAACCTCCTTATAAAAGGGGCATGTTGTATATTCTTTCAGGGTGACACTGTGAGACGCACTCCAACAACAAAAACTTGCATTTATATAGTGCCTTTAGCATCACAAGGCGCTTCACAGGAGTGTTATCAGACAAGATTTGACACCTTGCCACATAAAGAGATATGAGGACAAGTGCTTGGTCTAAGATAGGTTTTAAGGAGCGACCTAAAGGGGGAGAAAGAGGTAGCGGGACAGAGATGTTTAGGGAGGGAATTCCAGAGCTTGGGGCCGAGGCAGCTGAAAGCATGACCGCCAATGGTGGAGCGATGAAATCAGGGATGTGCAAGAGGCCAGAATTGGAGGAGTGCAGAAACTCAGTGGGTTGTCGAGCTGGAGGAGGTTACAGAGATAGGGAGGGGCGCAGCCATGGAGGGATTTGAACACAAGGTTGAGAATTTTAAAATCTTCAATGGTGCAGGCAACTGGCCAGGTTGTTTAAATGAGGTGACCTTTCCCTAACCCCGCAAGAGTTCTCCAGCAAATGGATTAGGCTGGGTTCAACAGCATGTGGATTTTATATCCATTCGCCCAGGTTTCCTAAGAGCACAATGTTGCTTCTTTCAAAAAATGTACTTGACACACAATTGAACTCCAAAACCTCAATAACAGAAAACTAAAACTGAAAGTATTAAGAAAGATTTGTACCAATTTGGACAATGTGCGCAATACTTGTGCTCAATGTCATTTTGAGCTCCGGTGCTGTCCTTTGCGTAGAGACCATATTGGTTGTCATTCTGGAGTCTCTGGACAGTTTTCGGAAAAAACAATTTTTGCCATTTGACTTTTTGCACTACATCTGCTGCCTAATTGCACTGTGTAATTGTGGTAAAAGAAATGTAGAAGACATTTGAAAAGTGGCAGTTATCCAAAGCTTTTCATGTTAGATGCTTTTATCGTGAACTTAAAAAAAAATTCTTAAGTGTCAAAATGCAAGTTCACATTGGAAGGAAAGTTTTGTCAGTGGCTGAAAGAAACATATGGGTTGGATTTTGTCTTGGGGTCGGGTTGGGGTCGTGTAATCCGCATTTCGTGTTTCCCCCCCGACTCCAGATTAATGTGGATGAATGATGCAATTTTCACTTAATTGGGCAATTGAGTTCCAGTATGTGGGAACCCATGAACCAATTAGTGGTTTCAGTCTGAAAGTCGCCTCTGATGATGTCATCATTGCTGACTGCCTAGTCTCAGAGACTGTTGGTGAGAGAGGACCTGCCTGGCTTGCTTGGACCTGGATGCAAAATATGGGGGGGAGGGGAGGGGGGAAAGAGAGAGAGAGAGAGAGAGAGAGAGAATTTTTTGCATCCAAGTCCTCTCACAGCAAAGGCCAGGTAGTCTCTGAACACATTCAATGCAGCAGCGTACTTCACGTCAGAAAAGGGTTAAACTAGCTAAAACGTTTCAAAATGGCATTACAGAGCCAATTTAGAGCTTGTTAAGGGCTTTAATGGCCTCTCCCGCCTCTTGGAGGCGGGACGGAGTTGGGAACCCCGTGACTGATTTTGTCAAAATTGCGTGGAGGCGGGATGGAGTCGGGATGGGGTCGGAAACCCCGACCCCGCAAATTTAACCCCCCACACGCCTCCAAACCCGACTCCATGGGTCATTCAAAATCCAGCCCCATGCTGTCTGTTTCTGACAATGTGGGGGCGATTTTAACCCTCTTCGCTCAGCCAAAACCTGACGGGTGGACAGTTAAAATTGCCCTGGCCCTTACCTGTCCGACAGCCACCAGGATTGCAACATCTGCAATTTTAACCCGCTCTCCTGAGCAGGCAGCAAGGACATGCGTCCGGAGCCAACAGGGTCCTTCTTTACATATGCATGTTGCGGCCCGGTGACATCATTGAGACCCGACTGTAATTTTAACTCAAGCCTGAGCGAGAAATCCACCTGGAGTTAAAATCGGGGCCATTCCACAAAGAAGTAGTTTCACCTAAGGAGTTTGGTGCTTTATTTGAATCCCAGCTTAAGATATTTGTTGTTATCCTGTTAGAGAAGTCGTCTAGTTCTCAGATTGTAGTTTGATATTTAATTACCTTGTTAGAAGAAACAAAGCTCAGTATCAAACAATCACAGTTTTGTTTAGAACTTGCTTTATTGTTTTAGCAATCAAGTGCATGTGACAATAAAGTCTTGGTATATTTCTCTTATGCTTCTTCAGTGCTCCAAGATATAACTTAACAGATTTTTTCTTGCTCTGACGTTTTCATTTGTTTAAGTGCATTATTTTGGCAAAGCTATTTTTTGTAATTAGGAACAGGAAGGTGTGCTTTGTGGTGGATTTGAACACATCAGCAATATTTTAATATCAGAGGAAACTTAATACAAACAGATCTTGAATGCCATCCATAATCATAAATTCATTTTTTTATTGAAACCAGATTATGACCATCTGTCATCGCAGTTTGCAGTTATACATAATACTTGAAAGCTCTATGATAAATTAACTAAAAAGTGAATACATTTAAAAAAAGTAAAATGTGCATTATTTACTGTTATAACATACTTAGGGGGAAAAATTCGGTTGCGCCCCCTTTGGGGTGTTCACTTCACCAGGGTGCTACTTTTAGCGCCCCGAAAAAGTTAGTGCCCCTACGCCGTAAATTGAGTGGTAGCGCCCCAAGCAGGAGGCGGGGTGCTACTGGAAGCGCTCCCCCTCCTTCCTGGGGCGCTACCATTCAATATCGCGGTGCTACGTGCAACAGCGCCACATGCGTCGGTACGTAACGCCGCGGTACTACAGGCCTCCCTCCACTGATTAAAGGGGAGGGGCCCAGCGCAACATGCACCGGGGGCCCTGCTGGACCACCCGGACCATCATCGGCAGAGGTGCAGCGCCACGGGGCACTACCGGCTACCGCCACCGCTAACCTCCCGCTGAATTTCGCAGGAGGTGATAGCAGCGCCACGCCCAGGTGCTAGGGTCTTTGCGCCCCATTAGCGCCCCCCAGGGTGCAAAACAACCCAATTTTCCCCTCTTAATATCTAAGATTATTAAAATGTCAATCATGTGCAATCAGTCTTTATAGAAAGTGCATATAGAAACATAGAAACATAGAAGATAGGAGCAGCAGTAGGCCATTCGGCCCCTCGAGCCTGCTCCGCCATTCGATGAGATCATGGCTGATCATCCAAACTCAGTAGCCTGTACCTGCCTTCTCCCCATATCCCTTGATACCTTTAGCCTTAAGAAATATATCTAACTCCTTCTTGAATATATTTACTGACTTGGCCTCAACTGCCTTCTGTGGTAGAGAATTCCACAGGTTCACCACTCTCTGGGTGAAGAAATTCCTCCTCATCTCTGTCCTAAATGGCTTACCCCTTATCCTTAGACTGTGACCTCTTGTTCTGGACTCACCCGCCATCGGGAACATCCTTCCTGCATCCAGTCTGTCTAGCCCTGTTTGAATTTTATAAGTTTCAATGAGATCTCCTCTCATTCTTCTAAACTCCAGCGAGTATAAGCCCAATCGACCCAATCTCTCCTCATACATCATTCCTGCCATCCCAGGTATCAGTCTGGTAAATCTTCGCTGCACTCCCTCCATGGCAAGAACATCCTTCCTCAGATAAGGCGACCAAAACTGCACACAATACTCAAGGTGTGGTCTCACCAAGGCCCTGTACAACTGCAGCAAGACATCCTTGCTCCTGTACTCGAATCCTCTCGCTATGAAGGCCAACATACCATTTGCCTTCTTAACCGCCTGCTGCACCTGCATGCTTACCTTCAGCGACTGGTGCACAAAGACACTCAGGTCTCGTTGCACTTCCCCTTCTCCCAATCTATTGCCGTTCAGATAATAATCTGCCTTTCTGTTTTTGCCACCAAAGTGGATAACCTCGCATTTATCCACATTATACTGCATCTGCCATGCTTCTGCCCAATCACCCAACCTGTCCAAATCATACTGGAGTTTCTCGGCATTCTCCTCGCAGCACACCACCCAGCTTTGTGTCATCTGCAAACTTGGAGATATTACATAGAAACATAGACATAGAAAATAGGTACAGGAGTAGACCATTCGGTCCTTCGAGCCTGCACCGCCATTCAATGCGTTCATGGCTGAACATGCTACCTCAGTACCCCATTCCTGCTTTCTCGCCATACCCCTTGATCCCCTTAGTTGTGAGTGTTATATCTAACTCCCTTTTGAATATATTTAGCGAACTGGCCTCAACAACCTTCTGTGGAAGAGAATTCCATAGATTCACCACTCTCTGGGTGAAGAAGTTCCTTCTCAGCTCAGTCCTAAATGGCTTCCCCTTAATCCTTAGACTGTGACCCCTGGTTCTAGTTTTCCCTACCATTGGGAACATTCTGCCCGCATCTAATTTGTCTAAACCAGTCAGGATTTTAAATGTCTCTATAAGATCCCCCCTCATTCTTCTGAACTCCAGAGGATACAAGTTCAGTTGACCCAATCTTTCTTGATATGTCAGTCCGGCCATCCCAGGAATCAATCTAGTGAACCTTCGCTGCACTCCCTCAATAGCAAGAATGTCCTTCCTTAAGTTAGGAGACCAAAACTGCGCACAATACTCCAGGTGTGGCCTCACCAAGGCCCTGTACAACTGTAGCATCACCTCCCTACTCCTGTACTCAAATCCCCTTGCTATGAAGGCCATCATTCCGTTTGCTTTCTTGACTGCCTGCTGCACTTGCATTCCCACCTTCAGTGACTGATGTACCATGACGCCCAGGTCTCGTTGCACGTCCCCTTTCCCTAATCTGCCACCATTCAGGTAATAGTCCGCCTCTCTATTTTTACCACCAAAGTGGATAACCTCACATTTATCCACATTGTACTTCATCTGCCATACATTTGCCCATTCACCCAACCTGTCCAAGTCACTCTGTAGCCTCCTAGCATCCTCCTCATTGTTCACACTGCCTCCCAATTTAGTGTCATCCGCAAATTTGGAGATATTACATTTAATCCCTTCGTCCAAATCATTAATATATAATGTAAACAGCTGGGGTCCCAGCACCGAACCCTGCGGTACCCCGCTGGTCACTGCCTGCCATTCTGAAAAGTACCCATTTACTCCTACTCTTTGTTTCCTGTGTGCCAACCAGTTCTCAATCCACGTCAACACATTACCCCCAAACCCATGTGCTTTAACTTTGCTCACCAATCTCTTGTGTGGGACCTTGTCGAAGGCCTTCTGAAAGTCCAAATACACCACATCTACTGGTTCCCTCGTCTAGATCATTAATATATATAGTGAATAATTGGGGTCCTAGCACCGATCCCTGCGGAACCCCACTAGTCACTGCCTGCCACTTGGAAAAAGACCCGTTTATTCCAACTCTTTGCTTCCTGTCTGCCAACCAGTTCTCTATCCAAGTCATTACCTTGCCCCCAATCCCATGTGCCTTAACTTTATATGCTAATCTCTTATGCGGGACCTTATGAGTGACAAAAATATTTCCATCTGCTGTACAAATGGAATGAAACCTACAAATCATACGTTTTGTAAAGGAGTAGCATTTGGGCAAGGTGAGTAAGCATATCAGAATAGATATTTGAGATAGGATTTACTTGTGTGCATAAATGTCCTTTAAAATAAACGTAGCTTTCTGTACAACTACAGGAACAAAATTAAACATGGTGTAAATTGGGGTCACCATAGCTCAGCCCTTCTGGCGCACTCCCTCCACAACCCTGGCCCATCCCTTACAAAGCCAATGGCGCAAGTGGGCCAGGGCTGGGAGTGGGGATTCCCTACCCTAAGAGTTCCCACTTCACTGACCTCAGTGTGACTCTCCCATAAAATAAGGCGCCCGCCCATTGATACTGCATACTCTAGTGGGGGTCAGCTCTGTGGGGCAGCAGCAGGCACGATCTTGGTGTATCTGTCGGGGTTGTGCTTCGTGCAATTTTGGGGCCACAGTGTTTACCAATAGAGATTTTTTTTTATATAAGTCACTAGTTAAAAAGACTTGCATTCATATAGTGCCTTTTATGACATCAGGACATCCCAAAGCGCTTTACAGCCAATGAAGTACCTTTTGAAGAGTAGTCACTATTGTTAGGCAGGGAAACACAGCAGGCAATTTGCGCACAGCAAGCTCCCACAAGCAGCATTGTGATAATGACCAGATAATCTGTTTTTGTGATGTTGATTGAGGAATAAATATTGGCCAGGTCACCGGGGAGAACTCCCCTGCTCTTCTTCGAAATAGCGCCATGCAATGTTCCCTCTAATTATTTTTTTTCGGTGCGCAGCCCCTTTAACAGGCTGCACGACTCATTCAAATTCCCGCAGATGCGCGGTTTTTCCATTTAAAAGCCAGTGAGCCGGCTGTGCGGGAGCTCCAGACCGCCGCGCGGCCACGCAGCTTCACGGGAACATTGGTGCAGCGGGATCATTTACGTCCACCTGAGAGGACAGACGTTTAACGTTTTAACGTCTCATCCAACGGGCAGTTAGTTAGTGCGGTTATCCACAGTCTAAAAGCGACGTTATATTGAAAGTTAACACTTGGAAATCTAAGGGCCTTCATCAGTTGTCGTTTGCCTAGCCAAATACAAAGCTTCATGTAAATCATGGCAAAACTGAAATAAAAAGATGCTTGTTGGAAGGTGGGTTGTTCATAACAATTTGTTATAAAATCTGAATTAAAGTTGGTGTGCTTCCGAGAAGTGATTTTACAATGGCATGTGTTCACTTGGGAAATTACAGGCTCTGTTTTAACAATGCTATTCTTCATCCAGCTGGATCACAAGGATGCCTGTCCCTCCAAGAGTTTTTTTTATCCTAAACCAAATGACTTCCACTTCCTTCATCCTTATATCCTTTTGAGTACTCATGACATTTTTTCAGGTTTTGAAATACGCCCTTTCTCTTTCATATAACATCTGTAAAACAGATTATTGCCAAAATTAAAAACCATTAATTTAATAGCACAATAACAGTAACCTTTTAGGGTCATGTTCAGTGTGTCCATGATGAGAGAAATGAGAATAAAAAATGTTAGCTTCAGGTGAACTCAGATATCCATTCATCTTCAACGATGCTCTTCACTCTTCAGTGCTCAGCACAGAATTCTGCAGGATGTTTACGCCTAGCTCCTATGCAATGTCCAGCTTTCTGCCCCCAGGTTGAAAGAAACTGTCTAACTCTTTGAAACAGTTAATTGTTTGGCCCAAATGGGAAAAGGCTAATCTGGAATGTTTAAGAAGGATTTTCATGCCTCTTCCTTTTGAGGCTCTCCTTCAGAAGCAGCCGTTTTACCAATTCTTAGCAAGAGACTGGACATTGCACTAGAACAAGATCACCCGATGGTGATGGTTTTCCAAATTCACTTTATTTGCGAGCAGTTACAATCTCTCTCCCGATGCACCACTATAAACAAAACATTAGGCACACTGCAGAACACCCTTCATTAATGAATGTACCAGCCATTACGTTAGATTCTACACAAACAGGCATATTTTCCTCCTGGGCGGTAGTATTTGTGCAAAGTTACTGGCAACAGTATTTAAGTAATTTTAGATGCTGCCTGTGTGTGTATTCTTACCAGTTTTTGTGTACTTCTGATGGGCAGCTATTGCTGTGACGGAACGAAGAGAATAGTTGATTAGTGGGGAGGGAGTTGGCACATATTACTGATCTACTGCTTTGATTGTGCTTTGATCAATGGCTAGAACTTTAGCTGACATGACATGTCACAATTTTTTTTTCAAATTAAAGACTTTTTTTTAACCCCTGTCTAACTAATATTTAGACATAAATATTCCTCACTGGTCCCAGCGTTTCCCCTGGTAACAGACAAAGAACATGGTGACGATGGTGTAGAAAGATGCACAGCGTATTTACTCATATTTAAACATATGCTTATGACCATTAAGTAGGAAATGATTTTGGCAGCAATGATGCTTTCACCAAATAGATCTGTGGTAAATACATTGATGGGGAAAATCACGTCCCATGTCTTAAGGTTATTTTCGCCCCCCCCCAACCTCCTTCAATAATAGGTTTCTTCTAGTAATTATAAAGTCACAATACCCATCTGCATATTCTCAAGATGAAGCATTATTAACTGTAGTAATTATTTTATTGCTATCAAAAGTTATTTAATACATACACTGCCAGTTTGTGAGGAGGGGTTTCCGTCCTTAATATATTCTGATACCAAAGACGTCTGGGGGCTTTCATGACACTGTTAAGCAGAGGTGTTTAAGCAAACATGTCCACAAGAATAAATTCAAGGTGGCTTATCTGGACATTATCATCAAGGCCGCATAAGTAGCAGATTGATCTCTGTCTTTTTATCTCCAAGACACATTTTCCTATTCTTGTCAGAAAATCATAATCACCCATTTTCATTCTCTGGTTGCAAAGGTAATGTTAAATATTGATACTGCTGAGGAGATACAAAATACATTTGGGTCACTAAATAGCTTGCAGTTGTTGGCCATGAAAACAAGACCATATTTCTTTTTAGGTTTTGCAGTCAACTGAAAATCGCTTCACTACAAAGTACACCCTTCAGCTTATCAACAGTTATTCAAAACTATCTCTCAGTTGTTGGCACCTTTTTCTTTTGGGTGCACTGAGTTCGTGTCTGACCATATTTAGATGACTGGCTTCTGAGAAAAGCTGAAAGAATCTGTCAAGACCTGAGACATATTTCCAAAGATCATTTATTCATTTTCAAAAATGCAATCTAACTCCTAATCAGGGCTTTGTGTGTTCTCAAATGAAAATTGAACATCGTCCACATAGATCCATTAAGGTATCAGGACAAAAGCAAAATACTGCGGATGCTGGAAATCTGAAATAGAAACAGAAAGGGGTAGAAATTAGGTCGCGCCCCATTTGGGGCGCAAATATCGTCCGGATGCAAATATTAGCGCCTGGCGCTAATTATCGGCACTGACGGGAAACTTCACTTTTACCGCCCCGGGAGGTGAGTGGAGCGCTAAAGCAGGCGCTGCACACCTCTCTTAAGGCGCAAAGGCCGAGCAGTGAGGCGCTAACTCGGAGCGCTGGCGAAGCTCATGTAATGTCAGTCAGCAATGGAACACACACACAATGGCACGGGCCAGTTCTTAAAGGGGATGGTTAATCTTGCTTTCCATCCACATCCTGTTCATTGCTGCCTTGAATCTCGGCCTGGAGAGACTTGCACATCAAATGTGCTGGAAAGAACAATGGAGAGCACCAGGCAAAGAGCTCAGAGTGCAGCTCCCACGGTCTCTGCTAAATCGATACAAGGAATGGCAAATCAAAATGAACCTGCAAAGTGCTGCTCAGTACCCAAAACTCCTTCACACAACGTTGAATCTCTCCAGAAGTCTCTCCCTCTCTCTCTCAGAATGCGTAGTTCAAAAATGCCACCAACAATAAAAGACAGGAAGAGGCCCCCTTTAAATAGCGCCCCCCCCAGCCCCACAGCAATTGATAGCGTTCCAGTCTTCTGGTCGTTGGAAGCGCCAGGCGGTAAGGCAGGGGGCGCCACTCAATTTCCGCTACGGGGCGCCCCAAGGGCGTTGCACCATGGAATGACGTCACAATCTGCGCGCGCAGGTGGTCGCAGCGGTAAGTTTTAGCGCCGCCGCACAATCTCAAGTTAAGTTCTCGAGCGGCGCAAACATCACTGCGCCCGGGCGTTAGCGACTTTGCGCCCCATTAGCGCCCTCTTAAGGCGCTAACGGGTGGCGCAACCAAGTGAATTTTTATCCCAAAATGCTTCCGGACTCAACATTGAGTTCAACAATTTCAGATCCTAACCTCTGCCCACATTTTTTCGAATGCAGCTGTTGGTGATTATTCCCATTTACACCTCTCTAGACCCATCTTTTGTTTCTTTACTTGTTCCATTACCATCTCCTTTTGCCTCGCGCCATCATCCATTTTGTAATTTAATCTCTCCTGCCTTCCACCCTATCACAGACCTTCCCTTTTGTTCTTTCCTCCCTCCCCCCTTTCCCTGCCTCTGTACTTGCTTAAAACCTGTTACATCTCGAACTTTTTCCAGTTCTGATGAAAGGTCATCGACTTGAAACGCTAACTCTGTTTCTCTCTCCACAGATGCTGCCTGACCATTTAAGGTATCAGGACATCTTACATAAGAACATAAGAAATAGGAGCAGGAATAGGCCACTTGTCTCCTTGAGCCTGCTCTGCCATTCAATAAGATCATGGCTGATCTTGGCTCAAAGCCACTTCCCTGCCCGCTCCCCATAACCCTTCACTCCCTTATCTTGCAAAAATCTGTCTATCTCCACCTTAAATGTATTCAATGACCCAGCCTCCACAGCTCTCTGCAGCAGAGAATTCCACAGATTTACGACCCTCTGAGAGGAGAAATTCCTCCTCATCTCAGTTCTAAAAGGGCGACCCTTTATTCTGAAACTATGCCCCCGAGTTCTAGATTTCCCCACGAGGAGAAACATCCTCTCTGCATCTACCTTGTCGAGACCCCTCAGTATCTTATGTTTCAATAAGATCACCTCTCATTCTTCTAAATTCCAATGAGTATAGGCCCAACCTGCTCAACCTTTCCTCATAAGTCAACCCCCTCATCTCTGGAATTAACCTAATGAATCGTCTCTGAACTGCCTCCAATGCAAGTATATCCTTCCTTAAATAAGGAGACCAAAACTGTACGCAATACTCAAGGTGTGGTCTCACCAATACCCTGTACAGTTGTAGCAGGACTTCCCTGCTTTTATACTCCAACCCCCTTGAAATAAAGGCCAACATTCCATTTGCCTTTTTCATTAATTGCTGTACCTGCATGCTAACTTTTTGTGTTTCATGCACAAGGACCCCCAGGTCCCTCTGAACTGTAGCATTTTGTAATCTCTCTCCATTTAAATAATAATTTGCTTTTTTATTTTTCCTGTCAAAGTGTATAACCTTACACTTTCCCACATTATACCCCATCTGCCAAATGTTTGCCCACTCACTTAGCCTGTTTATATCCCTTTGCAGGTTCTTTGAGTCCTCTGCACAACTTGCTTTCCCACCCATCTTTGTATCATCTGCAAACTTGGCTACATTACACTCAGTCCCTTCATCCAAGTCATTAATGTAGATTGTAAATAGTTGAGGCCCCAGCACTGATCCCTGTGGCACCCCACTAGTTACCGTTTGCCAACCGGAAAATGACCCATTTATCCCGACTCTCTGCTTTCTGTTAGTTAGCCAATTCTCTATCCATGCTAATATATTACCCCCAACTCTGTGAGCTCTTATCTTATGCAGTAACCTTTTATGTGGCACCTTATCGAATGCCTTCTGGAAATCCAAATACACCACATCCACTGGTTTACCTTTGTCCACCCTGCTCTTTACCTCCTCAAAGAACTCCAGCAAATTTGTTAAACATGATTTCCCTTTCATAAAACCATGCTGACTCTGCTTGACTGCATTATGATTTTCCAAATGCCCTGCTACTGCTTCCTTAATGAAGGACTCCAGCATTTTCCCAACGACAGATGTTGGGCTAACTGGTCTATAGTTTCCTGCTTTCTGTCTCCCTCGTTTCTTAAATAGGGGTGTTAGATTTGCGGTTTCCCAATCCACTGGGACCTCTCCAGAGTCCAGGGAATTTTGGTATATTGCAACCAATGCATCCATTATCTCTGCAGCCACTTCTTTTAAGACCCTGGGATACAGGCCATCTGGTCCAGGGGACTTGTCATCTTTTAGTCCCATTACTTTACCAAGTACTATTTCGTTAGTGATAGTGATTGTTTTTAGTTCCCCCCTCCCTGTTGCCCCTTGATTATCCATTAGTGGGATGTTGTTAGTGTCTTCTACCGTGAAGACAGAGTATAATTATTAATTCCCCAGTCTCATCCTCTAAGGGACCAACGTTTACTTTAGCTACCCTCTTCCTTTTTATATACCTGTAGAAGCTCTTACTATCAGTTTTAATGTTTCTTGCCAGTTTACTCTCATAATTCATATTCTCTTTCTTTATTATTTTTTTAGTCATCCTTTGCTGGTTTTAAAAATTTCCCAATCCTCTGGCCTCCCACCAATCTTGGCAACATTGTATGCCTTCGTTTTCAATTTGATACCATCCTTTACTTCCTTAGTTAGCCACAGATGGTGCTCCCTTCTCTTAAAATCTTTCTTTCTCACTGGAATATATTTTTGTTGAGAGTTATGAAATATCTCCTTAAATGTCCACCACTGCATTTCAACTGTCTTACCCTTTAATTTATTTGTCCAGTCCACTTTAGCCAGTTCTGCCCTCATGCCATTGTAATTGCCTTTGTTTAAGATCAGGACACTGGTTTGAAATACAACTTTCTCACCCTCCAACTGAATTTGAAATTCAACCATGCTATGATCACTCTTTCCTAGAGGATCCTTTACTATGCGATCATTTATTAACTCTGTCTCATTACACAGTACAAGATCCAAGATAGCCTGCTCCCTGGTTGGTTCCATTACTTACTGTTCTAGGAAACCATCCCGGATGCACGCTATGAACTCCTCCTCAAGGCTACCATGGCCAATTTGATTTGTCCAATCAATATGGAGACTAAAATCACCCATGATTATTACTGTACCTTTTTTACAGGCCTCCATTATTTGTTGATTTATACTCTGTCCAACAGTATTGCTACTGTTCGGGGGCCTGTAGACTATGCCCACCAGAGACTTTTTATCTCCACCCAAACTGATTCTACATCTTGATCTTCTGAGCCAATATCACTTCTCACCACTGCACTGATCCCATCCTTTACCAACAATGCCACCCACCTCCCTTTCCTTTCTGTCTATCCTTCCGAATTGTCAAATACCCTGGAATATTCAGTTCCCAGCCCAGGTCACCTTGCAACCGCGTCTCTGTAATGGCGATCAGATCATACCTATTTGTGCCGTCAACTCATCTATCTTGTTACAAATGCTGCATGCATTCTGATATAGAGCTTTTAACCTTGTCTTTTTACCATTTCTCCTTGTTTTGGCCAATTTCTGTTGCACTCTTATTTTTAAACATTCTGGGGGAAAAATTCGGTTGGTTTGCGCCTCCCGTTAGTGCCTTAAGAAGGTGCTAATGTGGCGCAAAGCAACTAGCGCCCATGCGCGCCGATGTTTGCGCCGCTCACGAAATTAACGACATTTTGCAGTGGCACTAAACACTACCGCCACGATCTCCTGCGCCCGCAGGTCGTGACGTCAGTCGAGCGTGCAACGCCCCGGTAGCGCCCCAAACCGGATATTGAGTGGCGCCCCCTGTCTTACCGCCTGCCGCTAGCAACGACAGTTGAGGGGAGCGTTTTGCAGTTGGGAAGGGACTGGGGGAGCGCTATTTAAAGGCGACCGCTTCTTGCCTTTTTTTGTCGGCGAAATTTTTTCACCACGCATTCTGAGTGAGAGAGACTGCAGGAGATATTCAAAGCTGTGTTGAGGAGTTTTGGGTACTGAGCAGCACTTTGCAGGTTCTTTCTGATTTGATCTTCCTTGCATCGATTTAGAAGAGACTGTGGGGGCTGCACTCTGAGCTCTTTTCCTGGGCCTCTCCATTGTTCTTTCCAACAGATTTGATGTACAGGTCTCTCCAGGCCTAGATTCAAGGCTGCAATGAGCAGGGTATGGATGGAGAGCAAGATCGACCCAATCCCCTTTAAGAACTGGCCGGCGACAGTGTGTCTGTGTTCCATTGCTGACTGACATCACATGAGCTTCGCCAGCGCTCTGAGTAGCGCCTCGCTCCTTGGCCTTTGCGCCTTAAGACAGGTGTGCAGCGCCTGATTTAGTGTTCCAATCACCTCCAGGGGCGATAGAAGCCAAGTTTGCAGTCGGAGGCGATAATTAGCGGCAGGCGCTAAACTTTGCGCCCGGCCGATAATCGCGCCCCAAACGGGGCGATACTGAATTTCTCCCCCTCTGTCCCTTCCTGTCACACTCTGGTTATTATTTCCCCCATCTCTATCCTGCTCTATTGCTTTCTCATTTCTCATTGACTATTTAAATTCCCGCTTACCTGGACCCTCCACCCCACTATTTAGTTTAAAGCCCTCTCTACAGCCCTAGTTATTCGATTCGCCAGGACTCTAGCCCCAGCATGGTTCAAGTGAAGCCCGTCCAAACAGAACAGCTCCCTCTTATCCCAGTACTGGTGCCAGTGCCCCACAAATCGAAACCCATTTCTCCCACACCAGTCTTTGAGCCACTCGTTCATTTCTCTGATCTTATTTACCCTATGCAAATTCGCTCGTGGCTCAGGTAGTAATCCAGAGATTATTACCTTTGTGGTTCTGCTTTTTAATTTAGCCCCTAGCTGCTCATACTCTCTCAGCAGAACCTCTTTCTTTGTCCTACCTATGTCATTGGTACCTACGTGGACCATGACAACTGGATCTTCCCCCTCCCACTCCAAGTTTCTCTCCAGCCCAGAGGAGATGTCCTTTACCCTGGCACTGGGCAGGCAACACAGCCTTCGGGACTCAGGCTCTCGGCTGCAGAGTACAGTATCTATCCCCCTAACTATAATGTACCTATCACTACAACATTTCTTTTTACTCCCCCCACTTGAATGGCTCCCTGTACCACGGTGCTGTGGTCAGATTGCTCATCCTCCCTGCAGTCCCTGCCCTCGTCCACACAGGGAGCAAGAATCTCGTACCTGTTGGACAAGGCCAAGGGCTGAGGCTGCTCCATCACTACCTCCTGGATCCCAATACCTGCCTCGCTTGTAGTCACACCCTCCTGTCCCTGACCATGGGCCAAATTGGCAGTAATTACTCTAGTGGGTGTGACTGCCTCCTGGAACTTAGTGTCCAGGTAACGCTCCCCCTCCCTAATGTGTTGCAGTGTCTGAATCCCAGACTCCAGCTCATCAACTCTGAGCCGAAGTTCCTCGAGCAGCCAACAGTTGCTGCAGATGTGGTCGCCCTGGACCTCAATGGTGTCCACCAGCTCCCACATGCAACAACAACAACACATCGCCTGGTCTCCCATCTCAATTAATTAATTAATTTGTTTTAAAATTTGGAACATGTATATCTTTTAATCTACTCCAAGGCACTTAAATTTAGACGCCCAAGTTTGGAAAAAAGCGAGAAATAGAGAAATCCTCACCAACCAATCACTTACCTGCTTTCTGGTGACGTCACACTTCGATTACTTTTTACTTCTTTTCACTCACCGGTCCGTTGTAGCCGCTCCCGTGGGCCCCCGCTCACCTTTAAATCAGCCGCTGAGATCTCGCGCTCTCCAGTCACTCTCGCTCACCTCTTGAATCTCCCGAGATCTCGCGCTCTCCAGCCGCTCTCGCTCACCTTTTGAATTTCCCGCGATCTCGCGCTCTCCAGCCGCTCTCGCTCACCTTTTGAATTTCCCGCGATCTCGCGCTCTCCAGCCGCTCTCGCTCACCTTTTGAATCTCCCAAGGTTTCTTGTTTTATTGGAGCTGGTAGTACCCCCTGTATCTTTTTCTTACTAATATATTTGGCCGAGTAGCAACAACTATCTTTGTAGTTCAAATTGCTTATCACGCATATGATTTCCAATTAATTCTGTTGTCTCCCTGGTGTTAGTACTTTTACTTGCTTCACAAATATGATGATCATATTGTTTGTCAGCATCTAAAATGATGACCAAATCCTGCCAATGTTTTGCTTGGCATTGTTCTTTATTTTCAGGTTACAAAGGTAAAGTTGGGGGAGGATGTTTTGCTAAGATTTCAGCATCGGGATCACCAACTTGCTCAGGTTCATTGGCCACAAGAGTAGGAACATCATACAACTTCCTTAAATTGTTTGTTGTTGAAAGAATACTCCATGCCTATGAGTGCAGTCTTTCAGGCTCAGTTATTCTCTGAACAGATTACATGATGAATTTGATCCATTCAAAAGCAGCAATAATAACAACAGTTCTCTCCCTGCGCAGACACGCAGTACAAATTACTCTCTCGAAAAAGATTTCAGCATTATAGTAGATTACTCGACAGGAAAACGTCCTAGCCAATGTAGTTTGAAGGTTAATCATCACTGACATCTCTTTACAACAAAGAATCACCATCTTCTGAAGATCTGCATCAAGACATGTCAACAGGGATCACATCATGTAAATGCCCATTCACTACCTTCTTGTCTTGTATGCTGTTTCTGAAGTTCTAAGGAAGGTGAATAAGGAATGTGTAGCTCTCTTGCTCATTCATCGATACTCTTTGATACAATATGGTTATTTGACTTTCAGACTTTAATCTCTATGGAGGTTTTGGCCTGGCTCAATTGGTAGTATTTAGCTTCTCTGAGCCAGAATATTATGGGTTCAATCTCCATTATTCACTTGAACACATAATTTAGGCTGATACTTAAGTGCAGTAGTGAGAGAGTGCTGCATTGTAGAAGTGCTGTCATTCAGATCAGTGCTTAAACTGACATCTGTCTGCTCAAGTGGGTATAAAAGATCCTGCAGCTCTATTTGAAGAAGAAAAGTGAGTTCTCCTGGTATTCCGCAAACATTCCTCCCTCAATGAATACTACCAAAAACAGAGTAACTGGTAGTTCATTTATTGGCTGTTTGTGGCAGAATTTGAATCCTTGCATGGAAAAGTAATTGGCCCAGAAATTCGCCTCTCCGGCTTGCCGCGGGGGTAAGGATCGCGCGCGCACTTACCTACCGCGCCTGCTGTTGTGTTTTGGGCCCATGAGAACTTCAGCTCCTGGGCCTGCTAAAAGTGCCGGCGCGCAGTGCTTGCGTGTTCCAGGGGCGTAGTTAGTGCGATGCATCCCCTGGGATCACGTGGGCCATGGAGAGCCAATGGCAGCAGACCATCTTTCATTCATAGATTTGACAGGAGACCTGTCAAATCTGTGAATTGAAATCGGCCCCAAAAGAACAGCTAAACTTAAAATAATTTTTTTTTAAAAACCATCACATTTATAAAATAAGTTAAATAAATTAACCACTTTAAACAAAAATTTAAATTTTTGAAAAAATTTAAATACTTTATAAAAGTGATAAAAATAAACTTACCTTTCTTTAAAGTATCTAAAAAAGATAAACCTGTTGAATTTTTTTTTAATTATACTTAATTAACCACTTACCTTGTTGAAAACGGGTCTTGCGCCTCCTTTTTATAAGCATAGGTTCTTCACTACTTACCCTCCCATAGAAACCTGAAAAAAAATCTAAGTTTGCTGCGTGCGCGCAGCCTCTACCGCACACGTGGTTCACCTAGGAACCGCCCCCTTCACCAGACCGGAAGTTCCGGTTTCCCGCGCATGCGCAGTGCATGCAGGAAACCGGCACTTCGGGACGTCTTACGGGTGACTACGCACTGTGTACTCACCTGGGAAGGGCCGAATTTTTGGCCCAATGTTTTTCAGGCTCTGTCAATAGCAGGTGGAAAATGAGGAGCTGTGAATTTCAGCAGTCCCATTAGCGACATGCTGATCTATGTACAATATTATTCACAATGGAAAATTAACATTTTCGCCCCATTTTATGCTGCTGCTCTTCACCCGTGTCTTCTCATGTGAAGATCGGCTGTATCACAGAAACTTGGTGCTCTTGGCACCAATGGTAATACATGTCTTAGGAATCCACAGGTGGAGCATTTTCCCACTCTTAAAGCCTGTGCTATGCTGATTACGTGGGATTACATAGGATATACGGCACAGAAACAGGCCATTCGGCCCAACCAGTCCATGCCGGCGTTTGTGCTCCACTCGAGCCTCCTCCCGTCTTTCCTCATCTAACTCTATCAGCTTAACCCTCTATTCCCTTCTCCCTCATATGTTTGTCCAGCCTCCCCTTATGTGTATCTATACTATTCACCTCGACCACTCCCTGTGGTAGCGAGTTCCACATTCTCACCACTCTCTGGGTAAAGAAGCTTCTTCTGATTTCCCTATTGGATTTCTTGGTGACTATCTTATATTGATGGCCTCTAGTTATACTCTTCCCCACAAGTGGAAACATTCTCTCTGTATCCACTCTATCAAAACCTGAAATCTCATTTTCACTGTGTCTATGCATCTCAGCTTCCCCACTGTCGTACATCTTAGTGTTCATTGTTTTAGCTCACTTTGCACAGTTTCCCATTCCTTCCACTGCTCAATCCATGTCTGAACAGGCATTTTCCTTTTAAGGTAAAGTGTTAGGAACTTAGAAGGAAAGGAAACCTGCTGTGACAGAGCTTCTTTTCCCATCTAAGGTTGGCCCAAAGTGCTTCACAGCCAATTGTTCACTTTTGAAGTGGAGTCACTGTGTTATGTAGGAAAATGCAGCAGCCAATTTACGCACAGCAGAGCCCCACAAAGAGCAAATTAAATTAATGGTCAGGTTTTGTTGGTGTTTAGAGAGAGAAATCTTCTATTACTCCTAAATAAGTCGCTAACAAGCAAAAGCACCATTCAGATATAATCAATACATCGGCGTGCCTTACATCTGTACTCTTCGGAACAAACTTAGCAGCATGGGCAAAAGTTAGTAACTGCTCTGTTACTGCTAATGCACAAAATTACTCTTCCAACCTCCAAGATGTAATAGCTTCTGGGTGTGACTCGGAGGAACTGTATGGAGATAACTCATTTGTAGAGATTAAGAACAATTTCCATGAATTGTCTTTGGACCATCCAAAACAGGTGTGTTTACAAATAGACTGTTGCAGAAAACAGAAACAAAAATAAAAATTTCAAGCACAAGAAATGAGTATGGAGCTAGTATATTTTGACATGTAATTTGCTGGACTATAAAATATTATTAGCAAGCCTATTATAGAAGACTCTATGGGGGTAACTTTAACCTGCCCAAAATGGGTGGGTTTACGTCGGGTAGGAGGTTAAAATGTTAAAAAATCTCAAACAGGAACCCAACCCACCTCAAACCCGCCCACTTCTGGTTTTAGTGGAGGCAGGACGAGGGACGGGCGACCAATCCACTCCCAGGAGGTGGGTTGGTCATTGAAGCTTTTTAAGGACTCCATTTTAATAAGGTTTATATTTTTACCCGCAGTCGGCTGGGTTTCCCAGGCCTCGGGAAATCCGGCAGCTAAAATGAGATGAGAAGGGTCGGATCCATCAGGTAAGTGTCTTTACAGCACTGCTTGTGGGCCAGGAGGAGCAGGAGTGTTTCCTCCCGACCCAGCAAGCTAACCAGTAAACATCCCCCTCACTTCCACGATCTCCCTGCGAGGAACTACCCTGCGACCACTACCACCACTGCGATCTCCGACCCCCCCAATGATCACCGAACCCCCCCACGATCACCGAACCCCCCGCGATCACCGACTCTCCCCGAAGACCCCATCTCTCATTCCGATCTCTCCCCCACCCCTCATCTCTCCATCCGATCTCTGTGACTCCCCTCCGATCTCCCTCCGATCCTTCGATCTCTGCCTCTGATCTCTCCCGACACCCCCACCTCTCCCTCCGATCTCACTCCGACTCCTCTCCGATCCTTCTATCTCTCCCTCCGATCTCTCTCTCGACCCCCATCTCTCCCTGACCCCTCATCTCTCCCTCCGATCTCTCTCCGACTCCCCTGCGATCTCTTCCCTACCCCTCATCTCTCCCTCTGATCTCTCCCCCCCTGACCCCCCCATCTCTCCCTACAATCTCTCTCTGACCCCCCCTCCGATCTCTGCCAACCCCCCCATCTGCCCCCGATCTCTGTCCGACCCCCCCACCCCGATCACCCCTCGACCCTCCAAACCACGTTGCACCCACCCTCCCTCCTCGTGATCTCGATCCCGAGCAGCACAAAATGCCTGGAGAATGCCTGGAATACATTTATGTTAATTGGATGGAGCTAAGTCCAGATGGGATTTTGCAGTCTTGTTTGAAAGGCACTGTGCACTCAGGTTACCCATACAAAATGGGTGACAAAGAAACACATCTACAAGTTACTACTTTGCTGACC
This sequence comes from Squalus acanthias, assembly GCA_030390025.1. Lineage (NCBI taxonomy): Eukaryota > Metazoa > Chordata > Chondrichthyes > Squaliformes > Squalidae > Squalus > Squalus acanthias. The sequence goes on from CM059430.1 coordinate 11,505,762, forward strand.
TTATACCATATTAAACTTGTATGGAACCTTGGTTGGACCGCACTTGGTGGACTGTACACAATTCTGGTCACCATATTGTGGAAGAGATGTGGAGGCATTGGAGAGGATTCGCAAGGATGATACCAGAACTGAGAGGTTATAGCTATCAGGCTATCAGCTATATCGAAAAGAGAAGGCTGAGGGGTGACCAGATAGAGGTCTTTAAGATAATGAAAGGGTTTGATAGGATAGATGTGGAGAAATTTTTCCACTTGTTGGGGAGACCAAAACTAGAGGCCATAAATATAAGATAGACACTAATAAATGCAATAGGGAATTCAGGAAAAACTTGGGGAGAGATCTGGAGAAAGAGAGGATTGGGCAATTCCATAAGGCAACAAGATGACATTGAGATCAACCAAAAAGGAGGGAATGTTGGCCTCATTCTATTTTCTATGTTTTTCTATTAATCTGTACTTTCTTTGAACAGTGCTGGGGACAGAGCATCAGACTGCAGATTTATGAACAGTGTCTACAAAATTCTTTTAACCCATAGCTTCATCTTGTACTCTGACACTGACAATGCATAAACAAAGCTACCCTCCCAATGAACCCATCGCTACTATTGACATACAGCTCCTGCCATGGCAACCCGTCACCTTAATAGTACTGTTGCCATCAACAACGGTACATGAGCTATTATCTTGCACGCCACGCGCAGATCAGTTCTTGGATGACACCTGAGTTTTTTTGTAGGACGGTGTCATTTCCATCTGCCCCAGGAGATTATAATACTGCCCTTTTCTCCTACTTCAGGTAAATCTGAAAAGAGATATAGGTCTTATTCGGGTCGTATAAGGAAGGCCCTTTACTGGTGTGTAAGCAAAACAACATTACTTTTTACACCAACCTACGTAACGATTTCTTTAATCATCTTCATACCACATTTAATCTGTCTAAATCTCTACTTATACCACAATGCCCTGGGTTAATACTGTTGATAAAATAGTAGAGGGAGGAATTTGGTATGGGAGATTAAGCAATCATAATATAGCATAACAGTAACTTCTACAAAAGCAAAATACTGTGGATGCTGGAAATCTGAAACAAAAACAGAAAATGCTGGAAATACTCAGCAGGTCAGGCAGCATCTGTGGAGAGAGAAACAGAGTTAACTTCCACTCTTTGCCATTAGAGGGGTGCTTTACTGACTGATGCACTGCACGATGGAGCTGTAGTGTATAGCCATTTTATAGCCATTCTCTGCTTAATAAACTTAACCTCCACATCCCTTAACTTCCACCTTCCTGTTCTAAGGACCTCCATCTTCACTTCCTCAGTGCTTGTTCTTTGAGGGTAGATTTTCCTTCTTGTGGGATCTTTCCTGCTGGTATGATTTGAGCGATGTGGGCTGGGAAATCAGGTAGGAATCCATTTCACCAGATCAACCCTTGAATTGTGGTATGCAGGCATTAGCCTAAAGTAATCTCACACATTCTCACGCAGATCTCACACATTCTCACACAAGATCTCACACATTCTCACACAAGATCTCACACATTCTCACACAAGATCTCACACATTCTCACGCAGATCTCACACAAGATCTCACACATTCTCACACAAGATCTCACACATTCTCTCGCAGATCTCACACATTCTCACACAAGATCTCACACATTCTCACGCAGATCTCACACATTCTCACACCAGATCTCACAGATTCTCACACAAGATCTCACACATTCTCACACAAGATCTCACACATTCTCACACAAGATCTCACACATTCTCACACAAGATCTCACACATTCTCACACAAGATCTCACACATTCTCACACAAGAGCTCACACATTCTCACACAAGATCTCACACATTCTCACACAAGATCTCACACATTCTCACGCAGATCTCACACATTCTCACACAGATCTCACACATTCTCACGCAGATCTCACACATTCTCACACAGATCTCACACATTCTCACACAAGATCTCACACGTTCTCACACAAGATCTGACACATTCTCACACAAAATCTCACACATTCTCACGCAGATCTGACACATTCTCACACAAGATCTCACACATTCTCACACAAGATCTCACACATTCTCACACAAGATCTCACACATTCTCACACAAGATCTCACACATTCTCACGCAGATCTCACACATTCTCACACAAAATCTCACACAAGATCTCACACAAAATCTTTAGGGGGTAAAATTTGGTGTCGCCCCTTTTGGGGTGCTAATGTCGCCAGGGCACTAGTTTTAGCACCCCGAAAAAATTAGCACCCCTCCACCTGAAATTCAGTTGTGGCGCCCCAAGCAGAGGTGGCGCACTACTGGAAGCGCTCCACCTCCTTCTTGGGGCGCTACAATTGAATATCGCAGCGTTACGTGCAACAGCGCTATGCGCGTCGGCACGTAGCGCCGCATGATTGCAGGCCTCCTTCCCTTGATTAAAGGGGTGGGGCCTAGCGCTGCGCACACCGGGGCCCTGCTAGACAACCAGGGAGCAGGGTGCCATGAAAACAGCCCGGCATTCAAGAGGAGTGCCAAGCTGAGCGATCGCGGCCGGCACCCCAAGGATAAAAGGGGCAGGTGCTGTCAGTCAGCCCCCAAAAAAATGGCCGCCTGACACCTGCCCCTTTTACTAGCGTCGCCGCTGCTGCAAAAATGACGCCCTGACCTTGTCGGACATATCGTCCGGCGATAGGTCAGGGGAGTGTAACTGAAGTTTGCGGCCGGGGTGTGAGCAGGCGCTGCGCACGCCGATGACGTCATCGCCGGCGGCGCAACGCCGCGGGCCTCAGGGGGCGCTAACAAGAGGCGCAAATCAACCCAATATTTCCCCCTTAGTGTCAGCTGTGGCTCAGTGGGTAGCGCTCTCGCCTCTGAGTCAGAAGGTTGTGGGTTCAAGTCCCACTCCAGAGACTTAAGCTCAAAAGTCCAGGCTGACACTCCAGTGCAGTACTGAGGGAGTGCTGCACTGTCGGAGGTGCTGTCTTTCAGATAAGAGGTTAAACTGAGGCCCCGTCAGCCCTCTCAGGTGGACGAAAAAGATCCTATGGCACTATTTTGAAGAAGAGCAGGGGAGTTATCCCCACTGTTCTAGCCAACATTTATTCCCTCAATCAACATCACTTTAAAAAAACAGATTATCTGGTCATTATCACATTGCTGTTTGTGGGAGCTTGCTGTGCGCAAATTGGCTGCCGCGTTTCCTACATTACAACAGTGACTTCACTTCAAAAAGTACTTCATTGGCTGTGAAGCACTTTGGGACATCCTGAGGTCATGAAAGACTCTATATAAATGCAAGTCTTTCTTTTTTATTTTCATTTAAATGCCTGGAATACATTTGTGTTAATTAGCTGGAGCTAAGTCCACATGGGATTTTGCGGTCTTGTTTGAAAGGCACTGTGCACTCAGGTTGCCCATACAAAATGGGTGATAAAGACATTCTGACCTTTGGGAAGTCAGTTCGTAAAGCTGTATTTTTGATTATAATTTAAATCATGAATTTGGTAACTATTATGGGAGGAGGAGGATGAGTAGGGTATAAGGAGTGATGTAAGGCAGTCTGCATCGACCCTTAGCCTACCATTGATGCCAACAGTCATCTTGAGAGAGCTCAGAGATTTCCAGCAGTGGCTGGCTTCCCTCGTCTGCAGCGGGTGACAGACTGCAGACATGTTGCCGTTAAGCTACCAGAAGATCAGCCAGCAGCCTTTGTAAATAGGAAGGTTAGTTGGGAATAGGAATAGTTAATCCACTACCACTCCATTAACGTCCAGTTCATCGCCGACCACAGTAACTGAATAATGCAAGATTGTGCAAGGTTCCCAGGCGGCTGTATCGAACCTTGGTTAGACCACACTTGGAGTACTGCGTGCAGTTCTGGTCATCATATTATAAAAAGGATATAGAGGCACTGGAGAGGGTGCAGAGAAGATTTACAAGGATGATACCAGAAATGCGAGGGTATACATATCAGGAAAGGATGAACAGGCTGGGTCTCTTTTTCTCTTGAAAAAAGAAGGCTGAGGGGTGACCTAATAGAGCTCTTTAAAATTATGAAAAATTTTGATTGAGTGGATACAGAGAGAATGTTTCCACTTGTGGGGAAGAGCATAACTAGATCAAAATAAGATAGTCACCAAGAAATCCAATAGGGAATTCAGAAGAAATTTCTTTACCAAAAATGTGTGGGTTAGGTTGATTTGGCTATGATAAATTGACCCTTAGTGTTAGGGGGGATTAAATATGTGGGGTTATGGGGATAGGATGGGATATGTTAGGGGGAATTAAATACGTGGGGTTACGGGGGTAGGGTGGGATATGTGTACTGTGGGGATTAAAGCAGGGACAGGGTACTGGATTTGGATGATCAGCCATGATCGTATTGAATGGCGGAGCAGGCTCGACGGGCCGAATGGCCTACTCCTGCTCCTAGATTCTATGTTTCTATGTTTCTATGTTTACCCAGAGGGTGGTGAGAATGTGGAACTCACTACCACAGGGAATGGTTGAAGCAAGTAGTATAGATGCATTTAAGGGGAGGCTAGACAAGCATATGTGGGAGAAGGGAATAGAGGGTTACGCTGATAGAGTTAGATGAGGAAAGACGGGAGGAGGCTCGTGTGGAGCATAAATGCCGGCATGGACTGGTTGGGCCGAATGGCCTGTATCTGTGCCGTATATCCGATGTAATCCTACGTAAAGCTGCCATGATGCCTTCATCCTGCGACACTCAACTATCCCCCAATATTTGAACCCTTCTAGGAACTTGACCAGATGGCTGCTGGGAGACAAGGGATAGTCCCCACGTGCATGACTCATGACACTCCTCCGCAACCCCACCATGCCTGAACAACACAGGCTCTAATTAGACAGCATCAGAATTGAGCACACTGTAGGGGTCCTCGAATAAAGGATTATTAACTACACGAAGCTATATAAAAGACTAGATGGTACCAGGCGTAAGAAAATGGTAAAGCGTAGGTGGGAGGTCAGTTGAGAGGGAGGTAACGGGACCACTAGGCTGGCCACCCCTTACACATACAGACAACTCAAATCTGGGGAGAAATAAATCTTAACTTGTGAGATTTTCTCTACAGCTTCTGTTCACGCTACACGTGAAATTTCCTAGTTATTCGAAGGTCATTTGTCCCCTTGCAGCTATTTCCTAACCCAGGGCTTACAGCAACTTACAAAAAAAAACACAGTTCACAATCTCTACACCATGTAAAATAACATTGCTCAAAGCCAAATTAAATCTTAAAAGGTATCCCAGGCGTTCTTTTTTTTTTTAACGATATGACAGTAGGTTTACAGTTTGTAATCTGGGTTTTGTAAAAGCATTTGTCAGCCTATATATTTCATTTCCATCTCTGACCACCCATGAGGACGGGTAAGCAGGAAACGTTCATTCACTTACAGCAGCAGCCTTTTAGGTAAGTTGCCAAATAACTGCATTAGGTCACCGAGCGAAACGTCTTGGCAGCAGTTTGCACAGTTTCTTATTTTAAGTTACAGTTCATGTTTACTTTAAATGATTCCTGAACTCTAAATTTGGTAGTTCTGCACTCGCATTTAATCCTTTATCTGCAGCAGTGATATTAAAGACTTTTGAACTGGAAATACAGGTAATGTTAGGCAGTGCATTTTGGTCAGCACTTTTCTTAGCTTTCCAATGACCTGTAAAACTAATTGGGGCAAAAAGAAGACCTTTTGTATTTGAATTTCTTTGCAATGCACAACTGCCATCTTTCTTACTATGGCACAATACCTGTCTTTTAAATACTTTACTGTCATAATTTTACACTAGTGCTGTTGTACATTTTACTTGCACTTCATTTGCATAAAGAGCGCTTGTTGATGCAATTTTAACTGGGGGGGGATGGTATTCACGGGGTTGGGGGGGGGGGCGGACAGGAAACTCCCGCGGGGGAGCTCGGCATGAGGCCTGAGCCATTTTAACTCCCGAGCCTCATCAGATTAAAGTAGAACGGTCTCCCGTCTGAAACCAGCGGTAGTGAGGTCAGGGCCATCAGGCAGGAGCACCGATCAGGCTTGGAGCCCAAGGTTGCCGAGGACTCACGGAATGGTCCCCGGAATAAAGTTAGTACTGGGGAGGGGGTTGGTGGGGGGCGGGAGGGAGGGGGGGTTTGGTAGTTGATACCAACACTGGGAGGAAAAGGCAAGACCGAGGCTGGGGAGGACCAAGGACTCCTTGTGGGGCCCATGGGAGCTCTCCTGCTCCTCCTGGGCCACAAGGATTCCACAGAAAAGTTGCAATTTTAAACCTCTTCTGGCCACGACGTGACTCGCGCCGTAGTTCGGCTGTCAGAGTTGGCCCCTTGTGGGCCTCCTGAATTCGGAAGTTAAAATTCCATCCTCATCGGGTCGCGACTTTCCAATGTAAAATGGGTGGGTGTCCCTCCCACGCCTGTTCTCGGTTAAGTTAAAATGGTGGTGTGCGTGAATGCGTCACAAACATTGCACAACCACGTAACACCTCCCCTATCGTCTGAACACCTTGCCAGCACCAGTCCTCAGGGCAGGCAGGGATGAAGTCTACCCCAATGAGTGTGTTGGCGTAGTTGTAAGTGGGAATGACAGCAGTATTACATGATTCAGGTACGGAGTGTTTTAATAGTGGCTGACCTAAGGGAGGAACTTGCAAGAAATTTGTGCTGCATTCAAATAACATTGTGCGCTGTTCTGCAAAATTCTTGTCGAAGATTTTTTGAGCTTCATGTTCTACTCATGTAATATGTCTTAATTAACACTATTTTTGAAATGGAATCACTTCACAATGAATACCTTTCAATTCTTGATAAATTAGATTCCTGATTTTTTCTTGCTTCATTAATGCTTTAATGAAGTTTTCATCAGGGTACTAGCGGAGTTCTGCACCATTACTCATGGTGAGCTGGCAACACTTTTTTGTGACAAGAATGTAACACAACTTAACACACAATGGACCAGATTTTGCTCTGAGCGGTGAACGAATGGCACCAGCCGTTCGTTAAAATTTGTACTTTCCCATAAACTTGCTGTGGGGTTTTTGCACAGCAAGTTGCTGTCAGTGGGACTTTCAAATGGCGCGGTGCCCTCTACAGGGCATCTGGGACCTGTATGAACGTTGCATGTCCTTAACCAATCAGATTGAAGAATCGTTAATGAGCAGTGCAGAGTCTGAACCAGGAAGTGTCAGTTAGAATAGTGAATTCAATGTCAAATCAGGTACAGAAAGTGAAATAAAGAGAGGGAAAGAAAGATGGGATTAAGGGAGAGAGATAAAAGAGATGGAAGAAAAAGTAAAAAGAGTAATTTAATATTTTTTTAAATCTCCAACAGTAATTAAAAGCTGAAGGAATGAAACTCCACACTTGTAAAAGTTAATTTTCAGTAGCAGACAAGTTGTTTGGCAGTAATTAAGACTTATCACACCATTAAAAAGGGTATTTCGATGGAAATGGCCAAGCCCTAACGTTTTGTGGCGAGTTTAGTTCGTATCTACGACATCAGTACAGGAACTCCACGCTGTTCAATACATTTGAATGGGGAGCCAGATAGCGAGATGCCGTTTTCACGGAGGAGCAGCGCATCTCGGACAGCAACTTCCGGATTTTCGTGTTTAACTGTGCAAGTGCCCTCGCCGGACGTTGCTGTCCGATTCTCTCACCGTTATTCTCACTGCAAAATCCGGCCCAATATATAAATATCCATTGCCCATGATGTTCGGCATAGATATAAAAATAAATTGCAACTCTCTACTTATAACCATTTGCTTTATTCCTATTTTCTAATTCTTTTTGTGTGGCTATCTTTTTCTTTGTCTTCCACCTGCTTTCTTTATTTCTCCCTGTATGGCTGTGACATGCCTTTGAATGTCTGTATCCCTTTCTGACTCTTTTTGTTTCCTCCTCTCTTTTTCTGTAAGTCCCTTCCTTTTGTATGTCTGCAGTGACTCTGCGTGGCTATCAGACAGTTCCATTTACTTATGTCCTCAACAGGGCCAATATTCCGAGATTGCCCTGTTAGTGGGGAGTCCTCCCCGCTGGCCATGTATATGAGGAAATCACGGGGGGGGTGCTGCCTCAATATTCACGCCGTTATTTTTAACGAATGCAAAATAAAGGGCAGCAAACCTGCAATTTCCTGATCTGCTCACCCAGCGGGTGAGGCTCCCCTACCGGCAGTGCGAACTCGGAAAGTGTACCTATTAGCTACCTCTTACTTCTTCTAAGGTTTGTAGGAGAAAGGGAGCTGACATATACTAGGTTAGAGATGGTGGTGGGAAGAGGTGGTGAAGAGGTGCTTCTACATGGACAGCTGCCGAAATAGCTAGGCCTAAGTGTCATGCCAAGACATCAGGCCAAGAAGTGCACCAGATATTAAATGTGCAATAGATGTACTGTTATATAATACTGTAGATACTAGCAGATCTCCTGTGGCGTTGCTCACGGAAAGGCAGCGAATACGCTGTTTCTCTAAGTAGAGGAGAGTGATGCCATATAATGCACAATATTATTCAGTTTAAGGTGGAGCTGTGTCTCTTTAAAGCCACAAAGTCCAGTTGTTGAGTAAGCACAGGCTTCAGTCAATCAGAGTCCAGCTATTATTGAATCAGGGAATTTGACTGACTGGTATGTGTTTGTCAATTTTAGGCTGCAGCACAGTAGCACCCAACATTTTAAAATTGTTCTGAATCTGCAACAAAGCGTGACATTTGCATGTGCTATTTTTAACATTCATTAAAATAAATACTTAGTTTAGTGGACCTTTGATATATACCTATCAGTGCGATTCTCAAACTGGTAGATGTATAGAATGATATAGGTTCAACAGATCCAAAGGCTGACTGACTCCTGTATTGTTCTCTGCCTAGGACTAATAGTTCTGTCAGCTTATTTCCATGCATGATGCGGAGATGCCGGCGTTGGACTGGGGTGGACAAAAATGAGAAGTCGCACAACACCAGGTTATAGTCCAACAGATTTATTTAAAATGACAAGCTTTCGGAGCTGTCGCCCCTTCGTCAGGCAAAGTTACTGTGAGAGAATCTATCAGAATTCACAGAATATAAAAACACAGAGAAAATGCATAGATTAAATCTTTCCCTACATCAAAGACACACTAAGAGCACAGCCAAGACAATGAGATGTGTCCCAGGGGGTCCAACGCGTCAGAACACCTGCTGGCTGCAGGTGTTCTGACGCGTTGGACCCCCTGGGACACATCTCATTGTCTTGGCTGTGCTCTTAGTGTGTCTTTGATGTAGGGAAAGATTTAATCTATGCATTTTCTCTGTGTTTTTATATTCTGTGAATTCTGATAGATTCTCTCACAGTAACTTTGCCTGACGAAGGGGCGACAGCTCCGAAAGCTTGTCATTTTAAATAAATCTATTGGACTATAACCTGGTGTTGTGCGACTTCTCATTATTTCCATGCATGCACAGAGGGCTGCTGAGTGGTATTCAAATGCCAGCAATATTTAATGCCAGTAATTTTATATAGTCTGCTTCTCCATCATTAGTAGCAAACTGAGATAGATTAACACCAGGAACATGAGGGCTCTGAAATATGCTCAACAATAAACACACGCGTCTCCTATTCAGTTCGTTGACAGAAAGTCTTTAAAGAGCTGTATTTTTTAAATATAACATGTTCCTCATAAATGTAAAATTTGGAGCCAGCCAGTTATGAAATCCTATGAGACTGAACTATCAACGGAAAGAAGACGAAAGAAGATTTGTATTTATATAGCGCCTTTAATGACCTCAGGGCTTCCCAAAACGCTTTGCAGGCAATGGAATACTTTTGAGGTGTAGTCACTGTTGGAAAATGCAGCAGGCAATTTGTACCCTTCCAGTGGCAAAAGGGTGGGTAACCAGAGCAGACAGATTTAAGGTGATTGGCAAAAGAACCAGAGAAGCGACACGAGGAAACAGTTTTTTAGGCAGCGAGTTGTTATGATCTGGAATTCACTGCCTGAAAGGGTGGTGGAAGCAGATTCAATCGTGGCTTTCAAAAGAGAATTAGAGAAATACTTGAAGGGAAAGAATTTACAGGGCTATGGGGAAAGAGCGGGGGAGTGAGATTAATTGGATAGCTTTACCAAAGAGCCGGCACAGGCACAATGGGCCGAATGGCCTCCTTCTGTCTTCATTCCATGATTCTATGAAACAGCAATGCAATAAATGACCAGATAGTCTGTTTTAGTGATGTTGGTTGAGGGATGGATGGATGGCCAGAGGACCTGGTGAACTCCCCTGCTCTTCTTCGAATAGTACCATGGGATCTCTTGCATCCACCTGAGAGGGCAGATGGGGTTCTGGTTTAATTTCTCATCTTAAAGATGGCACCTCTGACAGAACAGCACTTCCTCAATACTAAATGAAGTACTCAAGTCTCTGGAATGAGTCTTGAACCCATGATCTTTTGACTCAGAGGCTGGCATTGGAATTGCTAATATTAAAAAGAATGAAATAATGTCACAGATGCATTGTACGTATAAAGGAGAAAAACATCTTGTAAAGATGTTCAGCGTATTACTTTTGGCAAATTAAGCAAAAATTAAATTAAAACCCAATGAAAACCATCAAAAGACAGGAAACAAAATGAATTAGTGAAATGTGTTAGTTGGATGAAATGTTGAAAAGAATTTGATGCTTTCTAACTAGGAGATCTTTTTTTCAATAATAATTTTAATGTGAAGATAAATACTTTTAGACTCTTGCAGAATGTTTTCAAATCCTATCGGGCAATTTCTTTCTTTAAAAGAATGTATGCAGTCATCATGAGTACTGAGGCAGACATCTCAAATTTGAAGTTAAATATTGCATATACAGTACATCAAAACACTGTGGTTAGTAGTAATGAACATATAGCAGAAGCACTCATTTGTAAAGTCAGCCAGATGTTTAGGGCACTTCGCTGGTGCTCTTTTACTCAAGAATTGCAAATGTTCACTTTGTGGCTTTCTGATAATACACTATAGAATGGCTGTCTCCATCAGTAAGGGCATTTTCAAGTATGTATGTGCAGTAGAAACGACACTTTAGTGAGGGCTCTTTAAGCCCTAATGCTTGTAGAATCTCCAACTGACACTGTTTATTTTCCATGAACAAAGCATTTAATGTTTGGGATTTACCCAAGATACACTAAAAGCTGGTCCAATCATATAGGGGGAAAAATTCGGTTGGTTAGCGCCGCCCGTTAGCGCCTCCAGGGGGCACTAACGACTTACCGCCCGTGCACGGCGATTTTAGCACCGTCCGCGAAATTCAACTGGCGATTTGCGGTGGCGCTAAACACTACCGCCACGATCTAATGCGCCCTGAGATCGTGACGTCATCCAAGCGCGCATCGTCCCGGACCGGAAATTGATTCTTGCCCTCTGCTTCAGCGCCTGCTGCTAGGAACGACAGGTAGAGGGGGACGGTTTGCAGTCGGCTGGGAGCTGGGGGAGCGCTTTTTAAAGGCGTGCACTTCCTGTTTTTTCCTGTCGGCAATCAATTCCGCCTACGCAGGTTGAGAGAGGGAGAGAGGCGTTTGGATAGATTTAACAGTGTCCAATTTGAAGGAGTTTAGTCGTCATCAACACTTATCAGGTTCCCATTTCTGTAACCTTTGGTACTACCACATTTAGAAGAGTTAATGGGGCCTGTACCGACATGGGACCGCACCCTCCAGCTTCACCGTCGGAGGCAGCGGAGGCGGAGAGAGAGAGAGTGGAAAACGTGGCCAGAGGGAGGAGGGCCAACAGGGCTCTCCACAGGAGACCTTACCCTCCCAGGGTATTCCGGGAGCAATTCTTATATATCCATCTGTCCGAGGAGCAGTGTTTTAGAAGGCTGTGCTTCAGCAAGGAGGTGGTCACAGAGCTCTGCCATCTCCTACAACCAGATCTCCAGCCTCAGCTCAGGACCAGGACGTCTCTGTCAGTGGCAGTGAAGGTGACAGTGGCTCTCAATTTCTACGCCAGGCTTCTTCCAGGCTTCAACAGGGGATATTGTGAACATCTCCCAGTTCGCTGTCCATTGCTGCATCCGGCAGGTCACAAATGTTCTATACAGAAGGAGAAGGGAGTACATCTCATTCCCCATGACCCGAGACAAACAGCACGAACGTGCATGTGGCTTCGCTAGGATAGCGGGCTTCCCCATGGTTCAGGGCGCCATTGACTGCATGCACATGGCATTGCGGGCACCTCATCAAAATGCAGAGGTTTTCCGCAACTGCAAAGGCTTCCACTCTCTGAACGTGCAGTTGGTGTGCAACCAGACAGCGCATGCTCGCCGTCAGTGCCCGCTATCCTGGCAGCAGCCACGATGCATTCATCCTGCACCAGACTGGTGTGCCAGACCTGTTCCAAACACCGCATCAAGCTCGCGGCTGGCTCCTCGGGGACAAGGGTTATCTACTCGCCACCTGGCTGATGACACCGCTCCGTAACCCCAACACTCCTGCTGAGCTCGCCTACAATGAGAGCCAATAGTGTCACCAGGAACCTCATCGGATAGACTATCGGAGTTCTGAAGCAACGGTTCCGGTGTCTTGACCTGCAGTACTCTCCCGAGCGAGTCTCCCTTTTCATAGTTGTGTGCTGCATGCTGCACAACCTTGCCATTCTGAGGACCCTGCCATTGCCACCAGGGATTGGTGGACCACCTCTGGAGGAGGAAGAGGGAGAGAAGGAGGCGGAGGAGGAAGATGAAGAGGAGGAGGAGCAGTAACAACATGCGAGGGAGGTGCTCAATGTAGCTTCTGCAAGGGCCGCTCGTGAACGCCTTATAACGCCAGAGAGAAGATGGCATTTGGGCTCAACAACCACATCATTACAGCCATCACACAGCCCTTATGACCGGCCAAAGTTCCAAGGAGAAACATGAGGAAATTTGTAATGTTTAAATAAGTTTTTTTATTATTCTGAACAACTGTGTCTTATTAAGCACAACCAATAACAAACAAACACAACAATTTATTAGCAAACACAACTGGTTCTTAGCACATCGAAATAATTCTTAACAAAGTGAACAATATATTTACAAACACATCCATCTTTGGTACAAACACTCCTCCCATTTGGTCAAAAAATTTTAGTTAGTTGGCCTTCTTCAATGACCTCCTTCCCCTTCACACTTCCCCCTCCCAACCCTACTGCTCCTCCGTAATGTGGCCCCAATGGCTGCAGCAAGGCTGGCGGAAGGTTGTTGAATACTGGATCCAGAGACTGTAGATGGCCTTGAAGGACAGCCTCAACCAGCTCTGGGCCTGGAGGGCCCGGCTGCAGACTGCACCAACTCTGCATGGGCAGCAGCAGTCTGGGCTGGCTGGGTTACAGGCTGTGGCAAGTGCAATGGCGGAGTGGCAGTGGTGGGAGCAGGAATGCTTTCATCCTGAGAGAGGACAGCACCTTCCTGCTCGACCGACACACTGCCACTCCCCCAGGGCAGAACCTCAGCATCCGGAGCAATCTGCTCGAGCACAGATTGCTGGCCTGCTGCGGCACCATGAGATCTCCGGTGGACTGTGGGCGACCCAGCAATGATGGCAGCAGCCAGCACATGTGTGGCATCAATCTGAGACTGCATCAGAGCAGTCTGAGATTGGATAGCACCAACCAATGACTCGATTCCAGCAATAAGCCATTGAGTTTCCTCAGCCTGTGCTGCAATAGATCCTGCTACCTCAATACACGCGACATGGGGTCTGGGTCCCCACGGTCTCTCTGCAATTCAACCATCCTCTGCAACGAGGCAAGGATGGGATCAAGGGTTTGCGCACAGATGACAGCTGTGCTGGCGGCAGACTCCTCCACGCTCCTAGCCAGTGCATCCATGCTCTCGGGCACCCATGCCATTGCACCCATGAGCTCAGTATGCACGCTTATCACCTGAGTGTTCATCGCTGCGATATTGAGGTCCTCATCCGAGCCCTGTGCAGCAGAACGTGTGAGCACACTCACCCTCCGGGGAGATGGCCCACGAGCTTCCCTTCCCCCATGGCATTGCTACAGCCCGCTGGGTCCCGGAGCGTCACCCACATCAGAGCCAAATCCTCTGCTCCCCTCCAGCGACCCCGTGGCCCCAGAATCCGATGTGTCGCCCTCGGGAGACACAGGCGGTGAGGCTCCGGCTTGGTGTTCCTCCTCCTCTCCCACGTCGCTGCCACTGGGAGTCTGAGGGACAGGCTGGTCAGATGGTTGCTCACTATCTGAAAGCAGGAAGGCACAAGAGTTGGTTTAATGTGAGGGGAGGGGGGCAGGAAGGGAGCAAGGAATGGAGACAGTATAGTTAGATGGAAAGTGGGAAGGGGAGGGAAGGGGAGGGGGAAATGGTATGAGAGAGGAGAGAGAGATAATGAACATACCGTTGCTGTCCCCAAGGGGGTCGACCTCTCCGACTGCCACACCCTTCCAATGTATCAGGCATTTTGTTGTTTACACCCATCAGCCTTGTTCTGAAGCCTGGCCCATCCAAGTCCTCATCTGAATCCTCTGCAGCAGAACTCATGTGTGACCTCTCCCTCCGGGAAGCTGGCACCTGCGCTATCCTTGCCCCCTGCCCTGGCTGCAGCGCATTTGTGGCCGGTGTCTCACCACTTGCAGATCCTGCCTCTATGCTATCCGCGAAGATACGCGCAGTGTCAGTATCGGAGCTGGTGGCTGCGAGTGTGAAATCGAGTGACTGTGTGTCAACATTGGCACTCTCTTCTTGATTTTCCTCCACTGGGCAGGTTGCACCTTTTGGGTATCTGAAAGGAAAAATGGACAAAGTTAAGGTTGTGGTGAGGGGAGAGGAGAAAGTAAGAGGTGCATGCTTACACCATCTGCAGCTTGTAAGTCAGAAGAGACTGTGGGATGAGGGGGAAGTGGGATGTGAGAAGGAGGATTAGGTATGAGGATACCCCCTTCTCCTGCAAGAGAGAGGGAAGTGTGTCATTGAGTGTCGTGCAATATGTTTGCGTGATGTGGCTGTCATGGTTGAATAGCTGGTAGTAATTGCAAGGTGTGAGATGTGGGTGTGAGGCTTGCAACAGTGCTAAGTGTGTGAGGGTGAGGTGAAGCATATGAATGTTATGTATGAGTCCTGATTGATAGATGAGTGATGTGGGTGTGGTGATTTAAGCAGTGACTGAGGCTAGTGGTGCAGTTGGTAGGATATGGCATTTGAAGATGCATTCACTGACCATGACCACTTGTGTGAGGTCATTAAACTTCTTGCAGCACTGCATCTAGGTCCCTGGGGCTAAACTCCTGGCATTGACCTCCACGGCTATCTGTTCCCACTGCCTTCTCATCGTGTGTCTGGAGGGCCTCCTGCCCCCCTGCAGATACAGGACATCTATCCTCTTTTCCACCAAAACCTCCAGTGCATCATCCGAAAACCTTGGTGCACGCTCTCTCCCGTGGACAGCCTTTGTTGATTGTTGCACAGCACACTATTCCATATGATCGCAGCACCTCCAGCAGCCGCATGCACCTTCCCTTTAAGAGGTGCAGGGTAGCTTTAAGTAGTGCTAGGAAATTGGGCCCCCTGCTGATGCGTGCAGCCAATGAACAGCACAGTTAGCGCTGGCTGCACGCAGAAATCATTATCTTGAGCTGGCAGCACGAAGTTGGCGTGCTACCTACATTACACTGAACGGGCACCTAGTAATCGCGCAGTGCGATCCCCGTGCCCGTTTTCAAGGACTATCCAATTTAACCACCACCCCCCCCCTCCCCCACAAGGGTTTTGTGACTCATTTCCTTTTTTCCAGCACTTGACCATAACTTAGCCTAAAAACCCCAATGATAATTTGGAATCACCTCAAAATATTTCCAGTATTCAATGCAAAAGTCACAAATAATAGGAAATTCGCCTGGACTTCATTGATTGGTGTGCATCCCTTTGGAGGAGGGGGCAAGATTCATGTTTGCCATGAAGATGTGCACCTAACACCAGCTGAATTGCCCCCTTCGGGGTCATTTAAACACAGGGGGGCAATGCTCGCTGGCCTCCGCTGAAGAGTCGCCTTGAAATGGGGGCCGAGTTTGGTGGTGGCAGGCATCGAAGATCTGCTACAGCTTCGGGAAAATCAATTTGAAAAATATCTAGGGATTCCACTTGTGAAATGCTAAGCTCAATGAGTGCTTTGGGCCCTCACCCACCAACAGGACAACACTGGACAGGTGGGCCAAGTAGGTGGTCCTTGTATCCAGTGTTCCAGGGCCACAAATCACCAAAGGGCGTATTTTCCTGATTTTCACACACCCGTCCCATGGGCGGGCATATTCTCTGCCCAGCCACCGGGAAATAGGAGTTGGAAGCACAGCTGGGCATATCCCCAAATACTCTTTCACCTTCGCCCAGAATCACAAAACAAATTGTCAGGGAGCAAACAGAGAGTCTGCTGCCTAGAAATTGGACATCAACAGAAACCTGCCAATGTTACCACGGCCTCGGGTTTATGGCCACTGATATTGGCCGCAGCGCTACTACTGCGATAAAATTTGCGCTGGGGGCCCTCCTGGAGGCGTTAGTGGAGGCATCTGACCTGAAGTTCCCATCCAGGAGCGGTGTTGCAGCTTCTTACAGCCTCTGGGAGCGAAGCTGTGGAGTTTGCAATGAATTGTGGGCAATTAAAAGGGCTATGAAATAACGGCGCTTAAAGCTGAATTCCCTTCCGAACCTCAAAAAATGGGAAAAGTGTTTCAGCACTAACACAAATGGCTCAGCAAGCAAGGTAAGGGGCACCTAGGGTCTCGCACGCAGCACTCCAGCTTTGTGCAGGGGGTCAACACTGCAAGAGAGGTCCTTTACCCACACGTGGGACCACATCACTGAGGCCGTCACTGCCAGCAGTGTCGCCCCCACCACCTGGCTCCAGTGCCCAAAGAAGCTTCATGACCTCAGACCACTGGTCAAGGTCAGTGAATACATCTTCAAAAGCCGTCTCCTACCAACTGAATCACTAGCCTCACATACTGCTCAATGCACGACTCCCCGACCCACCCCCAATCATTCATCTACCAACAATCTGTACCAATCACGAGGCACATCTCCCATTCCTAGCCTCACCTCACCTCCTTGGAGGAGACGGTGCTGGCCATTCTTGGCAGGGGCATGGCTGAGCCCTTGGCCAGCGGCGGGGCATAAAGGATACAAGATGCTGGTATCCTCATACGTTATCCTCCATATGGCTTTCCCGCCCTCCCCTCACCACAACTTCACCCTTGTGCCTTCCTCATTTCACGCACCCAAGAAATGCAGCCTGCCCAGCCAATGGTTGACCAAGAAGAGGGAGAGCAGGGTGAAGAAGAACAAGAAGAAGAAACACCATCACTCAATTTCACACTCCCAGCCACCAGCTCCTCAAGGTCGACCGGCAAGGCCATTTGCAGTGTCAGCAGCCTTCCACCAACCATGCTGCAGCCACTGGGGTAGCACTGCGTGACATCACTAGGATAGGCAAAGACACACATAAGACACTCACTAAGGGAATGCACAAGCGTGATGAGTTGATTTCTTGATGTCATATTGAATGGATAGATGTATACAGTTGGATTGGAAAGTTTGCTTTGTGGTGGCTTTTATTTCAGCATTGTGGCCAAAAGGACGCTGTGATGGTCAGCAACAGAGGGAAGGTAAGGTGTGGGACTATTGTTGAAAGGGAGAGGAATTGGGGTTGTGGTCACTGGGACCGCAGGCAGATGATTCCATCCTGGATATCCCAGTCAGAAAGGGGCTGTCTGGGATGCATCCTTCCTTCTGCTTCCTCCTCTTCCGCTTCCTCCTCTTCGGCTTCCTCCTCTTCCCTCTGCGAGCAGATGCTGTAAATCTGAAACGACAGCATAAAATGCTGGAAATACTCAGCAGGTCAGGCAGCATCTTGACCTGAGACATGAATTCTATTTCTCTCTCCATGGATGTTGTCTGACCTGCTGAGTATTTGCAGCATTTTCTGTCTTCTCAGAGGCCTTCCTTTACCATCTGAGGCCTTGCAAGCATCCATCCCTATACACTTAGAAAACTTTTAACATGTATTGCAGCAAGCCACTACTCCAATAAAATCAAAAAAACCCTGTCCAAAAGCTTAAAGGCAACCTTACCTGAAAGATGTGTGTGTCCCTTTAAGAGGTGCTGACAGCGCCTCTGTCAGTCTGCTTGCATGCTTGCGCTAGGGTCGAAGTTCGCCCTGGTAACATTAAGTCGGCATGTGACGTCACCACAGCGCCATTTTTCTTTTCAGGGCGATGCTACTTACCGGCAGCGCTACCAGGACGACGAAAATGGCAGACGCCGCGGGACCCGCCACGAGCTGACGCAAGAACGACGGCTGCCGTTTTCTCCACATTACGTCGTGCTAACGGGTGGCGCTACGGTAGGGAATTTCTCCCCCTGCGTGTTTTTAAATAAAATATATTATTGTTTCTAAAGGGCTAATTCAGGGATATCATGTGGAGCTGTCTTTTTATTATGCTGCAGTCTACCTTAACTTTACCCTATTTTTCCCTCTGTGGGTCAATTCATTTTTCCACCAAAAATAAGTGGGTCATTCCGTTTTAAGGAACTTGGTTTTGAATTCCAGCTGTCATTGCCTGAGCCAGCCGCAGGAAGCTAAATGGGTTATTTTGAGCAGTATGCATGTCATATTAAACCTTTTGTAAATGTGTGGTAGGTAATGGCCTTCATTTTAAATGTGACTGGTAAAATCAGTCTGGAGTTGCAGACTTTCTGGCTCCCGTGCCAGTTAAGGTCATTTCAATTGCTGGGGTCCTTATACATTCCAAATGACTGCCTTTGTTTCTTGACACTTCTTCAAGTGTGCCACAGAAATTTGCAGTGTGTCGCTTCAAGTGCAATAGCTATTGAATGTGCAGTAGATGTATTGCTTTCCAATAGTTTGATACTAGCAGATCTCCTCAGGGTCTCATGGAGAGTCAGCGAATACAGTTTTCTAAGTGGAGGAGAGTTATACCATACAATGCACAATATGTTTCTGTTTAGGTGGAGCTGTGTCCCTTAAAAGCAACAAAGGCCAGTTGTTAAACACAAAATCTGCTGTGACTTTATTTGCCGACTGCATGGCAGCACATAGCTAGCACATTTTGCGTCAGCCCGTGTCAGCCAGTGGCTCAGTTAGTAGCACTCTTGCCTCTGAGTCAGAAGGTTGTGGGTTTAGGTCCCACTCCAAAGACATGAGCAAAGAAATCTAGGCTGTCACTTCCAGTGCAGTACTGAGGGAGTGCTGCACTGTTGGAGGTGCCGTCTTTCGGATGAGAAGTTAAACCGAGGCCCCGTCTGCCCCCTCAGGTGGACGTAAAAGATCCTTAGACACTATTTCGAAGAAGAGCAGGGGGAGTTCTCCCCGGTGTCCTGGCCAATATTTATCCCTCAATCAACATTCTCCCCGTGTCTGCGTGGGTTTCCTCCGGGTCCAGTCCAAAAATGTGCGGGTTAGGTTGATTTGGCTATGATAAATTGACCCTTAGTGTTAGGGGGGGATTAAATATGTGGGGTTACAGGGATAGGATGGGATATGTTAGGGGGAATTAAATACGTGGGGTTACGGGGATAGGGTGGGATGTGTCGGTGCAGGCTCGATGGGGATTCTGTGTGAGAAAGCAGGGACAGGGTACTGGATTTGGATGATCAGCCATGATCGTATTGAATGGTGGAGCAGGCTTGACGGGTCGAATGGCCTACTCCTGCTCCTAGTTTCTATGTTTCTATGATAACATCACCAAAACAGATTATCTGGTCATTATCACATTGCTGTTTGTGGGAGCTTGCTATGCGTAAATTGGCCGCCACATTTCCTACATTACAACAATGACGACATTTCAAAAAGGTACTTCATTGGCTGTAAAGTGCTTTGGGACGCCCGGTGGTCGTGAAAGGCGTTATAGAAATGCAAGTATTTCTTTTTTTCTTTCAGATACATTATTTAAAGCGTTTTTTGCATTTAAAACCAGTTTGCGACCAGGATTCAGGCTCGCGACACCGGATCTTATTGGGGAGGGAGTGGGCAGCTGATCGCCAGAAAGACAGTCAGGGTTTGTTGGGGGCTAGAGACGGGTGGAGCAAGATCCAGCCAGCAGGGCTGAAATTCTTGTGGAAGGATAGACAGGCTGAAGCGGCTCGTTTAGTTCATAGAATAGAATGGTTACAGCACAGAAGGAGGCCATTTGGCCTTTTGAGCCCGTGCCGACTCTCTGTGGGAATGTACCTCGACTGTACCCCAACCATCTCCTCTTTAAAGGCAGCCCATTGTTCGATTACAGTTTTGCCTGCCATTCTTTGATTCCAATTTACCCAGATCTGGCCCGGGTAAATTGGAATCAAAGAATACCATGATCGCTGTTCCCTAAATGTTCCCCTACTGACACTTGCTCCACTTGACCCACCTCATCCCCCAGAACTAGATCCAGCAATGCCTCCTTCCTCGTTGGGCCAGAAATGTACTGATCAAGAAAGTTCTCCTGAACACACTTCAGAAGTTCTTCCCCCCTCTCTGCCCTTTACCCTATTACTATCCCAGTCCATATTAGGATAATTGAAGCCCCCCATTATTACTACTCCATAGTTCTTACACCTCTCTTTAATTTCCCTGCAAATTTGCTCCTCAATATCTTTCCCACTAGTTGGTGGCCTATAGAATACACCTAGTAGTGTAATGGCAACTCTATTATTTCTTAACTCTAGCCATATAGATTCTGTCCTTGACCCCTCAAGGACATCCTCTCTGTCCAGCACTGTAACATTCTCCTTAACCAATACTGCCACCCCAACTCCTTTCTATCCTTCACTATCTTTCCTGAACACCTTGGGGGTGATTTTGTCAATGGGGGCGCGTTGGAGGCGGGACTGCTGCGTGTTGGGTTTCAGTCCCGCCTCCATCGACTTGTGGCCAACCCACGCTATTTTCCATTGATTGACCTTGTTAAGCCCTCCCAGCGGGCTTAGCAGGCCAATTAAGGGGAAGCCGGTTACAGAGAACGTCAGCGTATGACGTTTCATCTGTCAAAAATTTTTGACAGATGAATTGTTATCGTTTGACAGCTCTGTGAAGCTGTCAAACACTGACATTCTCTATTGTTTGATGAGTTCTTGTATTCAAGACTCATCAAACCTCTTTTGTGAGCAGAAATTAGATGGCTGTTGCATCGGAGAATGCAGCAGCCATCTGTCATCTCCGCCGGTGAGATGAGGAGTCTCCGGATCCCCAACGATTGAAGCCTGCAGGAAGAATCAAAGGTAAGGAAACATTTTCTATCACTTTCCACTCACCTCACATACTTACCTCTCCACACTTGCACCCATCACTTACCTCCACAGCGCACTTTTGGACCCTTCCGACCCCCGCAGACCCACTGCTCGCCTCGCTGACCCTGGTGGGGTTTCCCGACGTCGGGAAGCCCGCGCCTCTGCTGGAAAAATGGGGATAATCCTCTTAACTGCTTGTTAACTACCTCTTAACAGGCAGTTAAGTGACTGTAATCCCCTTCCCGCCTCAAGGAGATGGGACCCGGCGCGGGTCGGCTACCCGCCTCCTGGGAAGATGGCACAGAGGCGGGTTGGGGACGGGATGGGTACCCGCCCCCGGATTCTGCCATTTTCCCAGCAGTCCCGCCTCCAAACCTGCCTCCCCAGGGCTGGCAAGATCGCGCCCCTTATATCCAGGAATATTTAAAACCCAATCCTGCCCTTTTTTGAGTCAGGTCTCCGTTATCGCCATGACATCATATTCCCATGTGGCTATTTGCGCCTGCAGCTCACCAACCTTATTTACCACGCTTCGTGCGTTTACACACATGCACTGCAAACCTGTCTTAGACCTTCTTGTATTCGCTCTCAGTCTGACCCCACCTAATACCGTACTGTTTCTCACTCTAGTTCTATCTGTCTCTCCCCATCCTTTGAGCACTTTGAAACCCCAGTGGAAATTCAACCCCCTTGTTTCCCATTCAAGCGGGCAGACAAGGGCCCCAGTCTTAAGATTGTGCCATTGTTCTATAATTAGATGTTAGAAGCTGTGCAAGAAATGGTTCCTGTTGAGTCACTCTCCAATCTCCTTCCCTCCTTTCAGTTTCCATGTGACTTTTCCTTTGATAGCGCTGCTGGGGTAAGTAATCTACATCTTATTACTTTTTCAGTATATGTCTTACTGTGCTGGCCCACAAATAAAAGCTAACTGCAGTGCAAAAAAAATTCTATTAGAACTTCCATTGTTTTTCATCTATGGGCTGGATTTTGATACTGGGGTCGGGTTGGTGTCGTGAATCCCACATTTTGGCTTGTAGACCCGCCTCCATTGAAATATGGCCAACCCACTGTATTTTCCCTTGATTGACCTTGTTGAGCCCGCCCAGTGGGCTCAGCAGGCCAATTAAGGGCCACCCGGCAACAGGTGACGTCACAGATTGACATTTCATCCGTCAAGAGCTTTTGACAGATGAAATATCAGCGTTTGACAGCTCTGTGAAGCTGTCAAACACTGACAATTTGTCTTCTAACTTGAGTCCTTCCTCTCAAGCTGAGTTAGAAATCATTCCACCACAGAAAACAGAAGGCTGCAGTTTTTGACAGTACCATGGCTTTTCTGCTTTCTGTGCCGGTGAGATTTCTGACTCCCGAGAACTGAAGGGCTGACACCTGCAGGAGGAAGTTACGGTAAGTAAAACTTTTTCCCACACTTAGCACTTACCTTACACACTTACCTCTGCACACATGCACCCATCACTCACCTGCCCACCGGACATATCGACCCCTCCAACCCCTGCAGACCCACGGTCCGCCCCGATAACTTGGCGTGGTTGCCACCTGTCGGGAAGCCCACATTTCACCTTTTAAAATAGGGATTAGGCAAAAAACTGCCTGTTAACTACCTGTTAACAGGCAGTTAATTGTCACTAATCCCCTTCCCGCCTCGGGGAGTCGGGTCTCAGCACAGGTCGGGTACCCGCCTCCAGCGAAACTGGCATGGAGGCGGGTTGGGGGCGGGACCCCCGAATCTGCAACTTTAACCCCCCACACGCCTCCAAACCCGACTCCACGCGTCATTGAAAATCCAGCCCATAGTGTCTGCACTTCAAGAACCTGATATTAATCCTGTTTTTTTGCCATTTCCTTAACAGTGATATCATCTATTCACTTAATTAAGAGCCCTTGTCCCCAAAAGACAAAAGAAGTTTAATTGCATTGGCATTTCCACTTGCATATGAACGTATGAAACAAACAGCGAGGGAAAGCCATCAGGCCCGTCAATACCCATTAGATGATGTATCACCTTTCCCAATGAGTAGTAATACTCATGTAGAAAATGTAGGGTGAGGCAAAGAAAAGAGATATTGAATTTTGAAATTTAACAAATATATTTATTTTTCCTACTGTGTCACTGTGTAGAATATGGTCTGTCATATTGGTCCAGTCGGAAATCATGGTCGAGTGCATTGTATGGCTGCACCTTTTGATTTAGTGGATGTAAATAGTGCAAGTTTTTCAATCACCACAGAAAGAAGATGGTTGATGCCTTCCCCAAAAAGCTTGTTGTTTGTATTTATTAAGCTAGTTCACTAAAAGTTATAATTTAAACTATTATAGGTGTGACAGCTTAAACATGTTTTCCAAAAAAAAAGTAGAAATCAGTTTTTAGTCCTACTCTGCCACCAAGACCAAACGACAGCTTTAGGACTGAATGGAACAAGCTCATTCCATGATGCTAAGGTTGTCAACAGGGCAATAGCACATTGAGCTGGTTTTCTCCCAACTTGCATCATCACTAATACCACTTTCTTGGGACACTTAAAGCATTTTATGTTACAGCTAGGGTCTCAGGAGAGCACAGTTGAAATGGAGACCTGCTGCACCATGTGGTCTGTTTAACTTCCAAACTCTTGCTCTGTAGACCCTTTGGAGATGCATGCTTTGTGAAAGTGCGCAATTTTAACATGCGCATGAACTGGGCAGTTTATGCCATGGCACACAATTACTTGTCGTGAGGCCATGCAAAATGGAATCAGCTCCATGCATTTACACAGTACATAGAGGGTATGGTAGCATAGTGGTTATGTTACTGGACTAGTAATCCAGAGCCCTGGACTAATGATCCAGAGACATAAAAAGCTAGTATCAGTAATGGTGGCCATGAAACTATCGAATTGTCCTAAAAACCCCTCTGGTTCACTAATGTCCTTTAGGGAAGGAAATCTGCCGTCCTTACCCGGTCTGGCCTATATGTGACTCTAGACTCACAGCAATGTGGTTGACTCTTAACTGCCCTCTGAAATGGCCTAGCAAGCCACTCAGTTTTACCAAACCGCTACACGGACTGCAGCGGTTCAAAAAGGCAGCTCACCACCACCTTCCCAAGGGCAATTAGGGATGGGCAATAAATGCTGGCCTTGCCAGCGATACCCACATCCCCATGAACAAATAATTTAAAAAAGGCACAGAATCTGATTGCAGCTGAAGGGACGCATGAAAATGTAGGTTTCCAATAATGTAGGAATCGTAAAGGTGGGTCTTTTGTTGCATTGGAGAGTCCTGTCCATGCTGAGTGTACCTTCCACCTGCCATCAATGGCCTTCTACCAGTGTAAAGGTATCTTACACAAGAAATGCATCAGTGCCAGCATTGCACCACTTTCCCTCCCCCTACACAAGATCAACCAGAATCTGCCATCAGAGCTTGGGGCAGGAATATGCCGAGTCCGCCAGTGTTTAGGAATTGAGTAGCTGTAGCATCATATTTTCGTGTGTTACTGTGTAATTAATCATGGCAAAGTTAGGTCCATTTAAAACTGTTATCACTGCATTTAAAATAATTTATATAGCAGGCTACCACACACTCATAGAAAACAGACTCCAATCCAAATCATGACATGAATGCTTCAGGGTTTTCAAACAGAAACTTATTACAGGATAAACTAAAAATTAAAAAAAAAGACTTAGCACTTGAACAGAGACACAGGGGAGACAGTCAAGTGCTTGGGGCAGTGCAGAGAAGAGCCTTAAGGCTGGCCTTTAATGTCAAAAGTCTGTGTTAAGAGGAAAGACTAAATAAACTTGGGCTTTTCATCCTGAAAATGAGGTGTCTGAGAGGTAATCTTCTATAGGATAATTCAAGGAATGAAGAGGTTGGATCCGGAATATTACTTGAAGAGAGTAGGATAAGGGGGGGACACAGGATCAAATGAATAAATGGCAAATTTAGGATTAATATTGTTCTTGTTCACAGAGTCATCAATATATGGAACTGACTTCTGGATAGAGTAATGGAGGAGAAAAGGTGGATATCTTTTTAGAAACAGCTGAATGCTGAAATCGGGAGAATTTAGGATCTCGGGTCGATGAACCAAGATGGGCTGAATGGCCTTCCTCATCCACAGTTACCTTATGAGCCCATTCCATATTAGTACTAACCCCAAAATTATTACCAAGCTGGGCAAAGAAAAAGTAATATTCAAACAAATGTTAAATACGAATGTAATCTTATAGGGCATCAGCAGTCTTGTACTGTGCCAAGCGTTTATAACCAGACTTTCCACCAGCACCAAGTAAAGGGAAGTTCCACCGCTGCAATCCAATTGTAGGTGTATTCCATGTTAGCAGGTCTTAAAAACTTGCATGAAAGTGCAGTTTGTAAAAAAGGATCTATGGTATATTCCAGCAAATTTTAAATGAGTCCTATTTTGTCCAAAGTGATTTGGCTATGTAGGGTTTGTGACATCATTTTATTTTCCCATTGCCACCAGTATGTGAGAGCAAAAAACAAAGATATTTTCTTGGGTTTTTTTGTGTAAGAAAATGCAAAGGGATGTGTTTTATATGTAGCTGCACTATAGTTATGATTTCCAGAACACTGTAGTTCCACCAGTGTGATTCCTCTTTTTCCACAAGATTATTTTCCAGGATAATATTAATTCTCAAGCTCATCCTATCCAGCTAAGATTGATAAAAAAAAATGCTTTTCCAGGCAAAAATAAAATGACAATAACAGTTCGACACTTTCCCTTTCCATGTTACTGTTTTTGCTTGATTCAAGACATGTCTCATATTGAATTTTGCATTCACGTCCAAAAGCTAGGATTGGCATTTAGCATGAGGAAATATGCTAGCCTCCTCAGATCATAGAAATTACAATAGAGAAAGAGGCCATTTGGCCCATCACCTGTGTCCCTGTTCTGTGATGGTCAGCCAGAGATTGACCCATCAGACACATCATCCAACCAGGCCAACTCAGGTGGACAGACTGGCCTCTGTGAAGCTACTTTTACATCAGCTGATTGGAGAATGTCTCCTTTCATGGAGAAGACACAGTTTGTGGCTGTTTCACAAAAAAGCCCCATTAGATCAACCTTAAACATTCACTCCCTCCACCACCGGCGCACCATGGCTGCAGTGTGTACCATCTATAAGATGCACTGCAGCAATTTGCCAAGGCTTCTTCGACAGCACCTCCCAAACCTGTGACCTCTACCATCTAGAAGGACAAGGGCAGCAGGTGCATGGGAAAACCATCACCACCAAGTTCCCCCTCCAAGTCACACCATCCTGACTTGGAAATATACCGCCGTTCCTTCATCATCGCTGGGTCAAAATCATGGGAATCCCTCCCTAAAAGTATTATGGGAGTACCTTCATTGCAACGGTTCAAGAAGGCGGCTCACCACCACCTTCTCAAGGGCAATTAGGGATGGGCAATAAATGCTGGCCTTGCTAGCGATGCCCACATCCCAGGAACAAATTAAAAAAAATCGATAATAATAGTGATACGATAACAATTTTGTTTGGGCATTTCTGTCCTTGCTGACACTTCAGATTAAAAGTAATTTCTCCCAAGATAATATTCCCCTTTAATTTCAGTTCTCAAAAATTATTTTTCAATATAATAGTAAGTGCATAGCAACAAGCAAGACATTGGCTTGGGAATAGCTAGTTTACAAAAAATGAAACCACTCTTGCCTGGATAGCTTCAAAAACCAGATTTGATAATTGGAGGCACAAACCACCATGCCACAACTACCAGTGAATCCTAACCACGTATTGTGTCAATAGCGGATACTCACTAGAAGCAAGTGGTTTACAGAAAATAAATCACAAAGTAGTGCTAGCCACTTAACTGATAACCGCCAAGTGGACACGAATGGTTGATTCTCCAACAACCACCAGTCTGGCATATATTCTTATTTATGCAACGTAAACTATTAATACCAGAAAAGAATGTAAATTTATTTTCTTTTTGTCAATGTCAGCTGCACTTGGCAGCACGGATTTTGGCGAGAGGCCGCAGAGTGAGACGGGGTGATAATCACGCAGAGCAGCCCAAAATCAATGAAAAAATTGTAGAAATGAAAACATATATTTAAATTCCTTTTTTTTTTGTTTTCCAATAATAAATATACGTGAAGGAAGAGGACGCATCAGAAGTGGATGATTTAAAGAAACACGTTCAACCATTAATGTCCCAACAGTTTTTTTTAACCAAGAAATAGTTGTGCGGGTGGTTTGGGGTAGGTATAAACCACTGACCCATAACCACCAGCCTACGCCAAACAAGTGCACGAACTGAACCTTATGAAAGCTCAGTACTAAGAGTTTTGGTCACACACTACGGTGATTACTTGCTCAGAGGCACATATTTCTTGCTTGCATCAGGAATGACAGTAATGTCCAAAAAAATTGTTATCTTATCACTATTATGATCAATCTTTTGTGGCCTTATTCTGCCTGCTTCACTTCAGGTGCAACTCAAAATGCACAGCTTCTGGAACTAAGCTTTCCAACAGTGCTGTTCTTAGAACTGTCGACGCTCCAACTGTGCTGTATTTGAACGCCTCGGTGGTCTAGTGTTAAACCACTGGCTCTCGTGTACACCTGGATCAATGTGTGGGTTTCCCTGCTTGAACCTTCCCTCTCTTTTCTGTTGGTGTTCTTAACGCGAAAAAATATTTGGATTGATTAAATTATCGGCCCCTGGCATATGAGTCAAATGTCAAGCCACGTCATGATATAGTTGAGTAGACCTGTGAGCTTGTGCTAGGAAAACCGTTGTTTCTTGCATACTTGCTGTAAAATGATGATGTGCAGCAGAGACTTCAGAATGTGTTGCATTAAATTTCAAATAAAAAATGAGATTCCTTGAGGCTAGTTGAGCATCAGTGAAAATAGATCAAAGAGAAAAGAGTATAACGCGTGGTTTGACTTCAACCTCATTTCTATCTTTGTTACTGCATCAATTTTTCCCCATTTCTTTTATTCTTGAAAGGACTGCACTAAATTGATGGTATGTACTGTTTAAAAATGTTCAAGGTCCCTAAAAGACGTGGGTACACTAGTCAAAACAAACTTTGCATGTGTATCTTAGGTTATATTACATTTCAGTGCTGTAAGTTTGAGCTTACAGGAAATGTAATTTGGTTAATGTAATGCAAATTCTTTGGCAGTTTGGCAGAACTGAAGGCCACTAGATGCCATAATGCGTCACCTGTTCTTTGCTGTAATATTTTTAGTAGTGAAGAACAAACGGTTTCTTACTTTTCATTATGACGGCAAAAAGGGGATTTCTGTTTTCCTGTGGCTTTTTAAAACAAACAGTAGCCTGCGGCTGTACTTTTAACTTCTCCAGGTGGAAGTACTGTATTTGACACTAACTCACAGCTTCAATCATTCTCTTCAGTTAAAGAAGCCAGCTATGGGAACAACTCCAGTCCAGTGCTGAGTTATACTGCTGGCTCCACCTTGCTCTCTTACAAGGCAAAGCAGAGCATGCACCCGCATTTCTCACTGGTATCCAGATGATCACTCTGCTAAAATTAAAAAGTTTCAAAGTTAAGGTCAGGATCCTGGAGATATCAGTAAGTTTATTCAGTGAGTCGCTGACCCGTATAGATAAAAACAGAAGAATTAGGAGCAGGAGTCGGCCATACGGCCCCTCGAGCCTGCTCCGCCATTCAATAAGATCATAGCTGATCTTTGACCTCAATTCCACTTTCCCGCCCGATCTCCATATCCCTTGATTTCCCCTAGAGTCCAAAAATCTATCGCTCTCAGCCTTGAATATACTCAACGACTCATCATCCACAGTCATTTGGGGTAGAGAATTCCAAAGATTCACAACCCTCTGAGTGAAGAAATTCCTCCTCATCTCAGTCTTATAAGGCCGACCCCTTATCCTGAGACTATGCCCCCTAGTTCTAGACTCTCCAGCCAGGGGAAACAACCTCTCTGCACTTACTCTGTCAATCCCCCTCAGAATCTTATATGTTTCAATGAAATCACCTCTCATTCTTCTGAACTCGAGAGTATGGGCCCAGTCTACTCAATCTCTCCTCATAGGACAACCCTCTCATCCCAAGTATCAATCTAGTGAACCTTCATTGCACAGCCTCTAAGGCAAGTATATCCTTCCTTAGATAAGGAGACCAAAACTGTGCACAGTACTCCAGGTGTGGTCTCACTAAAGCCCTGTACAATTGTAGTAATTGCAATAAAGGCCAACATTTTAGATCAGGAAGATGCCAGGTTCAAACACTGGTCTGTAGTGCTAGCTGATTTCAGCCCGCAAATAGGTAGAGTACTCCAGTTTAGGGAGGACTAAAATGGGCTTCCGATCATTGCCCAAGGACTCCTACTGGAAGTTCTTATGTGTAGACATTGGAAGAGGACAGCTCTTTCAAAGAGCTAGCACAGGCACGAGGGGCTGAATGGCCTCCTATGTGCTGTAAGATTCTGTGACGGGATCAGACTTGGTTGTTCTGCTTTCCATGGTCAAATTGCTTGCTGCCACTCACTGCTAAGGCCCACATGAAGAATGCCTACTTGTGTGAAGTATTGGACTGGCAACTGTGGGCCTGCACCTAGCAATAGGTCAACACTTCAAGGAGGGGAAGGGAGAGGGAAAAGAATCTGAGAACATTGATGAGGGAACACAAATTAACTTAAAAAAGTTATTTCACAGTCGTTGCAGGTATACTGCTGCCAGCACAAAGTACTGAGTTATACTGCCGGCTCCTCCTTGCTCTCCAGCCAGGCAGTAATAGCTATTTTCTGGAGGTAATCTCTCACCACTTGCCAGAATTTAAAACTGGTGAAATAATTCCCAATTTATAGACAGCTCAAGTCAATGTGAAGATGAAATGCATTCATATTATTGCAAAATGTGTAGTGAAACTGGCCAATCAGAAAACACTGGAGAGCTGTTGAGTTCTCGTAATTAAATGTTCACATGTCAGTAGTTATAAATTGGCATGTCAATGAGACTGAACCACTGAAATATGTTGTTGCAGGTTATTAGCCATACCATGACAGCAACTGGGGGAAGCGTGGAATGTATGGTTTGTACTGGAGACGGTTCATCCTTGTAACAGTGACTACACTTCAAAAAAAGTACTTCGTTGTCTCTAAAGCATTTTGTGACATCCTGAGGTCGTGAAAGGCGCTATATAAATGCACGCCTTTCTTTCTTTCATGGAAATGTTCGTGCATATTTGATATCTATCACATAGAAATCAAGAATACTCTCTCAAATCACTTTTTTTCATGGTTTACTTAACGTACATAAATCCAAACTTGACATGGAGAAGCTCTCCTTGTTCTTCACTCCTCTCATATCTGCATGGTCCCTTTCTGCAGAGCAAAAATATAAAATTACTTAAACAGAACGACAGGCATCCATTTACACCGCTCCCAACATTCGTCTTTCTTTCTTTCTTTCTTTCTCACCCTCATTTGTGGAATAAACTGGGTGTTTTTTTCCCCCACTGAATATTTCATTTAGCGTTCCTGCAATGGTCTAATGGTGTGTACTGAGCCACACAGCCCAACAGGTCCTAGCTGATCTGTGCTGAGTCACTCGATTACAGCTGGGGCAACAGTTGAGGTGCTACGATTGGGCTCAGCGAAACTTGACTAGGGATGGCAATGTTGAACAGGACTCCCGCTCCTGATTTGTTAATCAATAACTCCTGGTGGTAAGTGGGTATGCATGCCACGGGAAAGATTCTGGCTCGAATCTGATGGCCTCGCTAGTTCAGTAGCCCATTGAGTCTCGGGCTTGAATCATCTGCAGTCACTCCACCAATTCTGTAGCGGAACTGTGGTGAAAGTGGGAAATGGCTTGGAATGCACTCCCATTACCCCACGGATCTGATTTCCCACCAAAAGTGATGTATAATATACAGTACGTCTGCCCATATATGGTAAGGAGTATTGAAATAATATGCAAATGAAGGAAATAAGTCAGCCGATGTATATTCCATCACTCAGAGGGTTGTGAATCTTTGGAATTCTCTACCCCAGAGGGCTGTGGATGCTGAGTCATTGAATATATTCAAGGCTGAGTGCGATAGATTTTCGGACTCTTAAGTGAATCAAGGGATATGGGGATCGGGCGGGAAAGTGGAGTTGAGGTTGAAGATCAGCCATGATCTTATTGAATGGCGGAGCAGGCTCGAGGGGCCGGATGGCCCACTCCTGCTCCTAATTTTTATGTTCTTAAGGGGAAGCTAGGTAAGTACTTGAGGGAGAAAGGATGAGAAGGATATGTTGATAGGGTGAGATGAAGTAGGGTGGGAGGAGGCTCGTGCGGAGCACAAACTAATTGGGTCGAATGGCCTGTTTCTGTGCTGGAAATTCTATGTAACTTACGCCATAGCAACGCTTTATGTCAGAGATGCCTGTTGGTGCCTAGCATTGCAATGGATGGCACAGGGGCCATTGAAAATTTAAATATGCTAACATTCTATGCAATTGTAGGCCAAAAGCACTACTTTCAAAAAAAATGTTTTAAAATAAATTTTTAACCAGCAGCACAGAGGCCACAGACTGCAACAGGACTCTCAAACTTTCCTCAGCTTATTTCCAATGCTGGGGAGCCTGCCAAAAATATTTAAATGACGCCGAGCCTGGAAAATTGACCACGGGCAGGAGCACATCTTTGTGGTGGGTGGCGGACCTGCCAGGCTGAAGAAACGCCCCAATTCCACTAAACTGAAGTATTTAGGCCTAGCTGTCTAGGCTTACGCAGGAAGAGCGACTACTTGGAGCAAAGTTCCTGAGGGTTGCCGGCGTCTGTGGGACTGCACCCCAGCACGAGTCAGCAGAAGGAGAGAAGAAGAAAGAATTTTTATTTTAAAACACACACACACACACACAAAAGACGATATAAAATGTGAGATTAAAATTAAAAAGTTTTATTAAAATTATTTTTAAATTTTTTTTTAATATAGAGTCCATTAAATACACGGGGCACTTTAACACTTCTTGTGACATCATGTCATGCGTTGTTTCCCCCTCTATCCTATAACACTGAGTCTTTGTGAAGCTCAATTTGTGTTGGCTGTTACGCAGTTAAGATGCCAATAAGAGAGAGGAAGTCTAAGACCGCACGCAGCAATAAATCAGAGCAGGTAACATTATTTTTTATAAATGTGAAGATATGGAGCTAAAAGAAGAGTCTTAATTCTATTTTGAATACATATTTATGAGAATTATAATAAAGTCAGTATTTATAATCGAAGCATTTTTCAAAAATATAATGATAGCTGAGGGCATTTTTTTAAAAAAAAGAAAAAAAAGACCTTTCAGTCTGTGTGTGTTCAAGGGCTTTAAAAAAGTGGAAGCATTCAGACTGTGCTCAGAATTTACCTCTTGACTGCCTTCCCAGCCAAAGAAATAAACAGACAACACCCGCTAGATTAACACAGATACAGAATTTATTGGTTATCGCCGTGTGAATAGCTGACCATGTCTGCTGTCATGAATTTGACCGATTAGTGCCTTTTTCCATTACCCTGCTTCCAAATACAACTTTTAACTTGATGGAGCTGATCCCTCAGGCCCCCATGGCTATCCGCCATCCTGATTGCTCTTGCTCACTGCCCTGCTACTTAGCCCCAATTATCTTGCTGACCAGACCACAGATATATGGCAACCGTACAGGCGTAACGCTGCCCATTACAGGTTCCTTGCCACCAGCACAGTTGGCTCACCGACCTTGCCAGGCTTTATGCCCACCCACCTTCTTTTGATTCCTGAGCACCATGTCAGTGCATCCCCAACCCCTGTGGCTCACCAGAAAATAAACCACTCCAGGGCATGACCCATTCCAATTTACACACATGGTTCTGACTCAAGCCAAGAACATGCAGGCAAAGGTAATATGCATTAGTGCTCATTATACGCTCATTCTGAGCTCTGCAGACAGGTCGCAAAGAAGTTGCGGGTGGGCGGGAGAGCAAACCGCTCAGAAACAGGACACTTGAGTAATGAACTTGACATCCAATATCAGACGTACCAGCAGTGCTTGGCCTGCCATCAGGTCTCAGGCACTCACTAGCCTCTTGCTCTCAAGCCTGCTGATTGTACTGGCGGAATATCTTGCCACGTAGAATATGGAGCAACTTTTTAACTCCTCCTCTTCAGAGAGAATCGTCTCTTGAAAGGAAGCCACTGTGACCGGCTGGCAATGGAAACCATAACCACAGAGACATTTTGTACCCAGGTAAAATTGAGGTAAAAAAAAAACTGGCGCCATGGCTCCTAGTTGCCTGAGCATAGAAATGCAAGGGACTTTCTAATGTAAAAATGAACAGTGCTTTCCAAGTTGTTAAATTCTGAACAAGACTGGATGAGGATCAGAGAATGTAGCAACTTGTTTTAGTTGTGGGCATTAAGTGAGTATGTAGTCCCATTTATAATATTGAACATTTATTGAGTACATTTTGTTTCCAACATATTTTCATAACTTGCTGAATCGTTTCTAACCCTGCGCACACCGTATAAAACATTGACAATGTGTGTTGTACATATAAATAACACATCCTGTAAATATAAACTTTTAATATTTGGGTTTTTTAAAACTCACATGCACTTGTGTGCTTGTCCATTTTTACACCTTCCTTTAATACTTGATAATTTTTCGTTAGAAAAGATTGATGAAGAATAGATTATTGGATCATAGCTTAAATAGAAATCTGAAGGTAGCCGTGAGCTCCTGATACGTGCGGGGTTGTTTTTCTGAACTGGATATTAAGATTCTCAGTGATCGCCCTGCGCTATTGTACTGTTTTTATGTAGAATGGGTCTGTGCATGTGTGCTGAGTCCAAATGATATATGTGGGTGCTCATCCACCAAATGCTTATTGGTTCGCATGTTCCTAGTTTTGACTTATTTTGCACTAGCAAGAACATCCCTTCCCCCCGATTCTCAGTCCGAGGTGCTGTCACCAGACCTTTGCATTCAAACAGGGAGAAAATTCAGATGGAAAAAAATATGTTGGTGTGCCAGTCATTTGAGCTGGTGCTAGTTTATGCAAATATTTATCTATTTACTTGTATTTGTCGTTAACACTTCCTTAGTTATTAATTGCACCAATTACCATATATTTAATGTCCCTATCGGATGTAATAAAAAATATTAAATGTAAAAAAAAAAGAGAGTCTATAGATACGCTGCTTATTTTTTTTAATAAGCTTTATAAATAAATACCTTTTTGCTGGACAAATAACAAGGTTCTGTGGTTGAGTGCCTGAGGATACTGTAACAGGATTTGAAGGAAACCAAAATATTTCACTTTAAATAAATGGCGCTATTAAAAGAGTAGTAGTGTATTTTCTTTAGCAGCTTATTGATTCACGATTCCAGGCCTTTCCTTTTCGAATCAGGTAACAGAATTTTATGTATCTTTTCTGTGGCAAATAAGAAGCTAAATTTACTCCAGGAAACTCTTCTTGTGCATTGAGTAAAATGGGAAAAGTATGAGATACGCTACAGTTGTTAATGCTATGCTGTGAAAAGTCTAAACTTTACAACCTTTCAGACAGAAGTAGCATGGCAAGAGTAATTCATGAAATCTTCCCGCAAGGGAAGATTTATGATATTTGTCAGAGCAGATTTTGCGGGTGGGCGAATTTTGAGTTTTCCTGGTTGTTGGTTGATTTTTCTGACTGACCCAATGAATGTGTTGGTTAAAGCTTAGGAGCAGCATTGGAGATAGGACTCTACCTATTCAGCGCTTTGTAACAAAATCACTGTTATAAGTCATTTGAATGCATAGGCCTAGAAATTAGGGGCGTGTGGTTTTTCAGGTGCTATACAGCCATCTAAGGACCCAAGATGCCGGGCATGAAATGCGCGCGCACTTCCAACTGGAAGCGCGCCACCTGCTATATTGGGTAAGGACAAACAAGCGGCGTTCTTTACCCACGCCCGAAGCAGGCGTTAGCCCCTTTGCACATACAAATAAGGAGCCCAATGCCTGCTTGAGGTGCCCGCTACCAGCTTGGTTTACCCTTAGGCAGTCAGTGCCATCCTATGCAGTAGGTTTGTATACCAACAAGCTATTCCACAATGTGACAAGAAATGGATTCCCGCCTATGGTTTCCCACATGATGAGTACCCAATCTCGGTTGGTCATCAGAAAGCGGTACCAAGTTTGTGATAAGGAGCGAAAGACAATGCATTTTTCTCATGTATACTTCCTCATATCTTGTTTACAGAGCAGCTATGATAGAGAAATGGTTACCTACCTACTCTCTCAAACACAAAATAGTTTGTGCTTCAGAGGAGACTTAAAGGGTAAAAGAAACACTAAATTAGGGCACACATTTCCTGTCTACAAATCTTATTTCTAGTTGTCATAATTTTTAGCCATGCTTTTCTGTCAACACTTCCCACTGTGAATTGCTAGGTCAACATTTCCCATTCAATTTTGCAATGGCAATTGTCACAGTGTAGTTGCAGCCTTGGGCCACTAGGTGGCATTGTAGAGTGAGTTTCTTAAGTCTCTCACCCAACTCCATTGGCCATTTATACAGATTAAAAGTTATATTCATCAACTGACACTGGGGGCCAGATATTCCGATCCCTACAGGTGTGTACGCGCTGTGTACACACCCGTAGGGACATCGGAAATGGCGGTTTCAGGCATGCCAAGCGCATGCGCTGAAAACCAGCATTTCCGATCTGTCAAGAATGCTCTTGACAGATCGGACGCCTGCCCTAGAGAAGGGCCTCCGCGGGCAGAGAGTTCCGCTTTCTGGAGAACCTCCGCCCGCAGAAAACCCTTAGAAATCTTACGCCTGGTAAAAGCAGGTGTGGGATACGTGGGCCCTGCACATTTCGCGTTGGAGAGGCCCAGGAGCAGAAGTGTCCGGACCTCGCGAGCCCTCAAGTAAGTCCGTAGATTTTTTCCAGATCGGAGGCCTCCGCACGCAGGAAGCCTCCAATCGGAAAATACAGCCCTGGGTATTGCCAGGGGCAATTCACTGGTATACTAGGAATGTTTTCACGGGACATTAAGATAAATGATGCCGACAGTACTCCATACAGTGCAATCATTCCTGAAGTGTGTTAAAAAAAGGCTTGTAGTCTTCTTTTCTGTTATTCATTATGATTGTCAAAATTATGACTTTTGATTATAATAACTATTAGTTGATTATCCATGGCATTGCACACAGGGAGTCAAGACCAAGTGTTGTCTTCAGGTGAAGTTAAGGGGAAGCTAGATAAACATGGGTGGGAGAAAGGAATAGAAGATTATGCTGATAGGGTTAGATGAAAAGAGGTAGGAGGAGGCTCGTGTGGAGCATAAACACCGGCATGGACCAGTTGGGCCGAATGGCCTGTTTCCATGCTGTAAGTTCTATGTAATTCTATGAGTGAGGTTTCAGGACAAGCGATATTTGGGGCAAGGCATGCAGACTTAATTCAGTCCTCATTTTAAACTCATACATTATGTCCTTATTTTAAAAAGAATATTTAGATTTAATTTCATTTACACTTAAATAGCAAAACCAATGGCAATTTGGGTAGCAGAGAAGTAGATGTGGTTGGAGCATAAGCGTTTCTCTGCAGTATCGGCCAATGAACTATAAGGTGCAAAACTGAGGCACTTCATCACCACCATTGGCAGGAGGGTGTAATTACAGCGTGACAAGTTTACATAGCCAGTTGCCATTATAAGTGTGGACATAGGAATTTATAATTGGGACTGGGTTTTTATAATGGGGAGTGGTTGACACAAAAGTGTGACAAAATTGTGATTACAGAAAATAAGGTTTTCAGACAGGAAATGCATGTAGATGTAAGATTTTTTATATATTATGGATTATTTATAGTTAGAAAGCACAATTTACTGCAATTTCGAAGGCGTACAAGTAGAGATGGTTGGAACAACAGAACATGGCGAGGAGCTGGGAAATGCAAAACTGAGGTGCTAAAGTAACGCCATTGGTGCGAAAATGTAATTACAGCTTGACAAGTTTACCATCGGCAGTTTCCCTCAGAAATTTGAACATAGGAATTTATAATTGAAAAGGTTGACACAAAAGTGTGAAAAAATATGACAACAGGAAGTAAGGTTATTCTGGAAAGGAAGTACATACCAATACGAGACCTTTAAAATACCATAAATGGATTTCTCGTGAACTTGTTTCTAAACCCCGAATTGATCCAAATTGGCTGAACAGCAACAGCACAACTTTTTTTTAAATTTGTTCACGGGATGTGGGCATTGCTGGCAATTTATTGCCCATCCCTATGATGCCCTTGTGAAGGTGGTGGTGAGCTGCCTTCTTGAACCGCTGAAGTCCGTGTGGTGAAGGTACTCCCACAGTGCTGTTAGGTAGGATGTATATAGGGCCTTTAATGCAATAAAACATCCCAAGGCACTTCACAGGAGTGTAATCAGATAAAAATGGGCACAGAACCAAAGTAGGAGTCCATAGGACAAGTGAAGTAAGTTTTAAGAAACATCTTAAAGGAGGAGAGGGGCGGAGAGGTTTAGGAAGGGAATTCTAGAGCTTAGGTCCTAGAAGGCTGAAGTCACGGCCGCCAATGGTGGGATGAAGGAAGTGGGACAAGAGACCCAAATTGGAGGAACGCAGAGTTCTCAGAGGGTTGTAGGGCTGGAGGAGGCGATAGAGATAGGGAGTGGTGAGGCTATGGACCGATTTGAATATGAGGATAAGAATTCTGTGGACCGAGAGCCAATGTAGGTCAGCCTTCACTTGCCAGAAGAGCAGATTGGAAATTCTGGGGGCATACAGAACAGGTTTTTGCCACCGTTTTAATGAATAATTAGAAAATAATGTGCAGCATGTGTCCAAATTTCAGTTATGCACTTCTGGCAGAGAGGCATCCCACCAGGAGCGCAAAGTCAGAAAATTACTTCTTAAATGTTTGCTTATTCAAGCCACTTTGGAACACTTAATTGAGAAATTTGCCCACTTTACCAATCGGGGGAAGATTTATTTCACAGTCGCTAAACTTCATATCCTCTTGTAGACTACATTTGCTTTGCAACACCTGAAGAGAGTAATGTCTGCCCTCTTTGTGACAATCTTTCAAAAATATGATCCTGTGGCCGTTTCAATCATTTCCAGGTTGTTGGCTTGTTCTTACTAAAGTGAGAAGTCTCACAACACCAGGTTATAGTCCAACAGCTTTATTTGAAATCACAAGCTTTCGGAGCGCTGCTCCTTCGTCAGGTGAAGTCACCTGACAAAGGAGCAGCGCTCCGAAAGCTTGTGATTTCAAATAAAGCTGTTGGACTATAACCTGGTGTTGTGCAACTTCTCACTTTTGTCCACCCCAGTCCAACACCGGCATCTCCACATCATGTTCTTACTATAGAAATGCTTGAGATTGACCTCTCTATTAATAGAGAGGGAGAAAGACCCAAAAGGTTTACGGGCCTTATAAAATGCATATTGTCCTGTTATCGGATCTTGGGTCAGGGAGACTCTGTTTGGGCCCTTTACAGCAGTGCTCCTGACTGCATCTCATTATTCCATTCAAGGCCCAGCCATCTAGGAGGAAGTGTGCCCCCCTCTGAGAAACACTGGTCTTAACTGAAATGGAACACATGCCATCTAACCATCACTCATGCACATTTGGCACAGTATTTTTAAGAAAATGCAATCATGGAAGCTTTCCAACTTTTAATGACACACATACTGAGGCCATAAAAATGCATTCAAAAGGAACAGAAAATACAGTGCAGCTCCCAGTGAGGATAAATAATAAAAATTGCTTCAAAAATCACCATAAAACACCCGAAATATGACTTTGTTTCCTGCTGCCCCCTAAAATGTGGGGCGCAATTTTAAACCAGTTCTCAACCAGCTCTTTAGCTGGGGTGGAGCCATTATACTGAGCTGAGATGTGTTCAGGCCTAGGGATCGATAGATAGGCGTAAAAGATCGAGGAAATTCAGGCGTAGCATAATTACATACGTAACTCACTTGCGCCCAATGCCCCCTGATCTTTTACACTGGGTATCTGTTCTATACAACAATTACACTTATCTCTGAGTGCAAATACACAAGAAATTTCATCCCATAATATCTAATGGGATCTATCAGAGAAAATCACCCTCTAACCTTAGCATCTCCAGCTTTGCTAAGATGTATCCAATCTGCCCCACATATAAATCAAGTGCACGTCCTATTTAGTTCTCAAAGACAAATATTAAAACAATAATTATTCACTTATGATCACCACACCAGTCACTAACTCGGGGCCAAATTCCCTGCCTTTGTTCATTTTAGCAAAAAAGGTAGAAGTGAAGAGAAGGTAGCTATGAAAGCACTGGACCCAAACAAAACTGATTTACCAGTGACGCATAGAGGGAATTATAGATTAAATTTCTTGAGATCATTAACTTTTAATTATACCTTTTAATTTACATCGGCAGGAATCTTGGCTCCCAGGTCTTCCTCACTCGTGGAATAAATTCTATAATCCCCCAAGTTACCACATGACTATTCTCTCTAGCTGCAACAAGCTGCAATGTAGGGGGTAGCCCTTCCTTGCAACTAATCTATCTTTCCAGAAATAAAAGTCCTTGATGCTTGTCATTCCTGTGCGGTCCAAAGAGTAATTGATACAGGTTAAAGAAAGTTTCAAATGATTGCAATCTGTCATATTGATCATTGTAGAACTTTAACCTAATTGTATGTTCCACTCAATTTTACTGCAATTTATTGTCGCTGACTTCAGCAATGCCATTAATGCTTTAAGTATATGGATTTGATGTAAACAGAAATTGAATTGTAAATGCAGAGAGAATTTTGTTATGATTCACTCAATAGCTTGGCAGCCCAGTATTTCAGTTTGTTTACAGTAACTTTGTTCTTCAATTAGCTTTGAGTAATGGTTATTGCAGCCTAATGTAAAGTTAAACCCCGTGTACTTGTAGTTCTTAATAAGTCAAGTAGAAGAGTAATATGGCAAGCATTGATTGGGCTTCCCACAGCACGGGGGGTGCTTACTGAGTGGGGCTGATGTTGCTAAAAACACACATTTGACAGGTTTACAGGATCCTGTCTCAGTGCGTGGTTCTTGCAAGAATAAGTAATTCAACACTCGAGAGTATTGAATGACCTTTGTGGGATTCAAACTTTGCTATCATATGAAATAAATTACTTTTTTAAGCTTTGTCTCCCTCAGTTCCCAAATGGAGAGGGCAGGCAGGTGACCAGCACTTGGTTTGTGCCAATGCTGCCATCGAATCAGCTGCCACGAGATACAGGAGAGCCATTTTGGGTTACCTATTGACGTAAGAAAACTACTAGGCACTTGGTCTAAGCGTTAAACAAAGCTTTAATCAACTGTTTTACAACATGGAGGTCCAGTTGTGTCCTTCACTAGTTCCTGTTAAGAATGTCCTGCGCAAGCTGGGCCCGTGCCCGAGTATTTATACTCTCCCTGGACAGCGCCACCCGCAGGCCACTCAGTATTATTTCGTAAGTCAGGAATGACAGATTCATGTCACCTATCTTCCATTTTCCCTTTATCTATTTGGAAAGGTGCCTAGCTTCTGCTTGCCAACTCTATATAATGGCAAGGCTAAGATCGGGAAGGATCTCACTGGGTGAGAATTGTGGACATGAAGCCACGTTCCTTCCTAAGATCGGGAAGGACTTCACTGGGTGAGAATTGTGGACATGAAGCCACGTTCCTTCCTAAGATCGGGAAGGACTTCACTGGGTGAGAATTGTGGACATGAAGTCACGTTCCTTCCTAACACTCAGCATTAGCCACATTTCTAATTCTACTATTCAATAGGAAGAAAAGAAAGACTTGTATTTCTATAGCGCCTTTCACGACCACCAGAAAGCACTTTACAGCCAATGAAGTACTTTTTGAAGCATAGTCACTGTTGTAATGTAGGAAATG
Organism: Squalus acanthias; assembly: GCA_030390025.1. NCBI lineage: Eukaryota > Metazoa > Chordata > Chondrichthyes > Squaliformes > Squalidae > Squalus > Squalus acanthias. Next base: position 11,546,937 of record CM059430.1, read on the forward strand.
CATCAGCCAATTTGCACACAGCAAGCTCCCACAAACAGCAATGTGATAATGATCAGATAATCTGTTTTAGTGATGTTGGTTGAGGGATAAATATTGGCCAGGACACTGAGGATAACTCCCCTGCTCTTCTTCGAAATAGTGCCGTGCGATCTTTTACGTCTGAGAGAGCAGACGGGGCCTCAAGTCTCTGGAAGGGGACTTGAACCCACAACCTTCTGACTCAGAGGCGAGGGTGCTACCAACTGAGCCATTGGCTGACGCTGACACTGAAATAAATGATGATAACATTTATGGAACAATGAAACGTCTCTTAGATTGCAGCTATACTGCCAATTCTGCATCAATGTGAAGCAGTTTCAAAAAATGTCAGTTTAACCCAAGAACACTAACTCACAAGAACATTAAGGCAGGAAGAAGGAAGCCTTTCCAGTCAGGAGTTTTACACTAACCTTCCAGTGACCAGGCAGCAGTACAATACAGGACTGCCCTGGTAGACCCATCGTTTCAGCCTCTTCTTGCCCCATGGAACTGATTTCTTCCTAGCTCGACTCTATTTTTTTCTCCCCTTGTCCAATCTCTTCCCAACTACACCCGCAAATCTTCCGACGCCCTCCGCCACTTTAACAGTTTCCAGTTTCCTGGCCCCAACCCTCTCCTTTTCACTATGGACGTCCAATCCCTCTACACCTCCATCCCCCACTGGGACGGCCTGAGGGCGCTCCGCTTCTTCCTTGAACAGAGGCCCAACCAGTCCCCATCCACCACCACCCCCTCCGCCTGACTGAACTTGTTCTCACATTGAACAACTTCTCCTTTGACTCCACTCACTTCCTCCAAATTAAAGGTGGGAACCCGCATGAGCCCGAGCTATGCCTGCCTTTTCGTGGGATATGTGGAACATTCTTTGTTCCAGTCCTACTTGGGTCCCCTCCCTCACCTCTTTTTCCGGTACATTGATGACTGTATTGGTGCCGTTTCCTGCTCTCGCCCTGAACTAGAAAATTCCATTCACTTTGCTTCCAATTTCCACCCTTCCCTCACCTTCACATGAGAAGTCGCACAACACCAGGTTATAGTCCAACAGTTTTATTTAAAATTACGAGCTTTCGGAGCTGCTGCCCCTTCGTCAGGTAAAGGTACATTGAGGGAATCTATTACACAGTATATATACACAGAGAGCAATTTGTCTGCAGAGATACAATCTGTTAGGGAGGCATTACATCAAAGACACATCAGAGTACAGCTAAGACAATGAGGTGGGTCACAGGGGGTCCAACGTGTCAAATGCTGCCGTCTGCAGTTGAGCTTTTAACTTTTTTTGTGTGGTTTTTTTTTGTGGTTTTTTTTTAAAAACTGGAAAGACAGACAACGATGTCAAGTCAGGTTCTGTAGCGTGACATGAACCCGAGATCCCTATTGAGGCTTTCCTCATGGGTGCGGAACTTGGCTATCAGTTTCTGCTCGATGATTTTGCGTTGTCATGCGTCTCGAAGGCAGGATTGTTACCTCCCAGTCGGGGAACACTTCAGCAGTCAAGGACATTCAGCCTCGGATCTGCGGGTTAGCGTTCTCCAAGGCGGCCTTCGAGATGCACGACAACGCAAAATCATCGAGCAGAAACTGATAGCCAAGTTCCGCACCCATGAGGACGGCCTCAATAGGGATCTCGGGTTCATGTCACGCTACAGAACGTGACTCGACATCGTTGTCTGTCTTTCCAGTTTTTAAAAAAAAAACACAAAACCCCCCCAAAAAAAACCCCCAAAAAAGTTAAAAGCTCAACTGCAGACGGCAGCATTTGACACGTTGGACCCCCCTGTGACCCACATCATTGTCTTAGCTGTACTCTGATGTGTCTTTGATGTAATGCCTCCCTAACAGATTGTATCTCTGCAGACAAATTGCTCTCTGTGTATATATACTGTGTAATAGATTCCCTCACTGTACCTCTACCTGACGAAGGGGCAGCAGCTCCGAAAGCTCGTAATTTTAAATAAAACTGTTGGACTATAACCTGGTGTTGTGCGACTTCTCATTTTTGTCCACCCCAGTCCAACACCGGCATCTCCGCATCATGACCACCTTCACATGGTCCATCTCCGACTCTTCCCTTCCCTTCCTCGACTTCTCTCTCTCCATTTCTGGGGATAGGCTATCGACAAGCATACACCATAAGCCCACTGACTCCCACAGCTACCTGGGCTACACTTCCTCCCACCCGCTTCCTGTAAGGACTCTATTCCATTCTCCCAGTTTCTCCATCTCCGTCGCATCTGTTCTGACGATGCCATCTTCCATACTAGTGCTTCCGATATGTCTTCCTTTTTCCTCAACCGAGGATTCCCCTTTACCCTGGTTGGCACGGCCCTTGACCGTGTCCGTTCCATTTCCCGCACTTCAGCTCTCACCCCTTCCCCTCCCTCCCAGAACCACAATAGGATTCCCCTTGTCCTCACCTTTCACCCCACCAGCCTCCACTTTCAACGGATCATCCTCCGCCATTTCCGCCACCTCCAGCGTGATCCCACCACCAAACACATCTTCCCTTCCCCTCCCCTTTCAGCATTCCGAAGGGATCGCGCCCTCTGCAACAGTCTGGTCCACACCTCAATCACCCCCAACACCCCCTCCCACGGCACCTTCCCATGCAAGTGCAGGAGATGCAACACCTGCCCTTTTACCTCCTCCCTTCCCACTGTCCAGGGCCACAAACACTCCTTCCAGGTGAAACAGCGATTTACTTGTACTTCTTACAATTTAGTACAGTATACTGTATTCGCTGCTCTACCTTGGGGAGACCAAACACAGATTGGGTGACCGCTTTGCAGAACACCTCCGTTCAGTCTGTAAGTGTGACCCCGAGCTTCCGGTCGCTTGTCACTTTAATTCTCCGCTCCACTCCCACTCTGACCTCTCTGTCCTCGGGCTCTTACACTGTTCCAACAAAGCTCAACGTAAGCTCGAGAAACAGCACCTCATTTTTCTATTAGGCACTTTACAGCCTTCTGGACTTATCGAGTTCAACAATTTCAGACCATAACCTCGGCCCCTATTTTTTCACATGGCAGCTGTTGATGTTTCTGCCATTCCCATTTACACCTCATCTAGACTCATCTTTTGTTTCTTTACTTGTCCCATGACCATCTCCTTTTGCTTTGTACTATCATCCCTTTTGTCATTTAATCTCTCCTGCCTTCCACCCTATCGCGGACCTTCCCTTTCGTGCTTTCCTCCCCTCACCCCTCTCCCTGCACTCGCATAAAACCTGTTCCATCTCTAACTGTTTCCAGTTCTGACGAAGGGTCATCGAACTGAAACGTTAACTCTGTTTCTCTGAGGTCCCACAGATGCTGCCTGACCTGCTGAGTATTTCCAGCATTTTCCGTTTATATTTCAGATTTCCAGCATCTGCAGTATTTTGCTTTTGTATTTGTTGTCGCAGTACAATAGAGTTTGTCAGAGGTTGGGTGTAAACCAGTTACCTTCCTCCAAAATGGAATCTACTGCTTTGTCTGCAAGTCCAAACAGATTTCCAACCTATTTGGTGTGACACGCACACGCACACGCACAAACACACGCATGAATAGTCATGTGTTTTGTTACCTCTAGACTCGGGGGCAACACGGTGGCATGGTGGTTAGCACTGTTGCCTCACAGCGCCAGGGACCCGGGTTCGAATCCGGCCTCGGGTGACTGTCTGTGTGGAGTTTGCACATTCTCCCCGTGTCTGCGTGGGTTTCCTCCGGGTGCTCCGGTTTCCTCCCACAGTCCAAAGATGTGCGGGTTAGGTTGATTTGGCTATGATAAATTGACCCTTAGTGTTAGGGGGATTAAATACGTGGGGTTACGGGGATAGGGTGGGATATGTGTCGGTGCAGGCTCAATGGGCCGAAATGGCCTCTATCTGCACTGTGGGGATTCTGTGATTAGACTCAACTATTCCAATGCTCTCCTGGTCATCCTCCCACCCTCCGTAAATTTAAGCTCACCAAAACCTCTGCTTCCCAAGTCCCATTCACCCATTACCCATGTGCTTGCTGACCGACATTGGCCCCCTGTTAAGGAACGCCTCGATTTTAAAATTCTCGTCCTTGTTTTCAAATCCCTCCATGGTCTCGCCCCTCCCTAGCTCTGCAACCTCCTCCAGCCCTACAACCCTCCGAGATCTCTGCGCTCCTCCAATTCTGGCCTCTTGCACATCTCCGATTTCCTTCGCTCCACTATTGGCGGCTGTGCCTTTAGCTGCCTCGGCCCTAAGCTCTGGAATTCCCTGCCTAAACCTCTCCGCCTCTCTACCTCTCTCTCCTTCTTTAAGATGCTCCTTAAAACCTACCTCTGGTGACCTCACCTGTCCTAATATCTCCTTATGTGGCTTGGTGTCAAATTTTGTTCAATAATCACTCCTGTAAAGCACCTAGGGATCTTTTACTATGTTAAAAGTGTTATATAAATGCAAGTTGTTGTTGTCATCACACAGGCAGCCATAGTTTGCTCATATCATGGGGCACAAAACAAGCTTCCCTATTGCTAAACAAAAGCAACAGAGCTGAGTGGTAGTATATCCCCTGTCTATCCGAGCACTACGTATTCAAACAGGTACCAGTCTTGCACTGATGCATACAGTATAATTGTAACTGTAATTTATGGCTAAGTTTCAGAGCAAATGTTTGTTTTTAATTTATATTGGTTTATCCAAGCTATTGTTGCCACCAGAGGGTTTTAAATGCATCACACCAAAAACAACTCCACGCTTTAATTAACCTTTGCATTAAAGGAGTAACATAATTAGAAAATACATCAATATTCAAATTCTGCTAGAGGAGAAGGCAAGCAAAAATTTTGTTTTAAAACCAGAGAATGACAATATCAGTGCTGGGTAAATTTGGAACATAGGAATAGGAGGAGGTCATTCAGCCCCTCGAGCCTGTTCCGCCATTCAATGAGATCATGGCTGATCTGTGACCTAACTCCATATACCCGTCTTTGGCCCATATCCCTTAATACCTTTGGTTAACAAAAATCTATCAATCTCAGCTTTAAAATTAACAGTTGATCTAGCATCAATTGCCATTTGCGGAAGAGAGTTCCAAACTTCTACCACCCTTTGTGTGTAGAAGTGTTTCCTAATTTCACTCCTGAAAGGCCTGGCTCTAATTTTTAGACTATGCCCTCTAGTCCTAGACTCCCCAACCAGCGGAAATAGTTTCTCTCTATCTACCCTATCTGTTCCCCTTAATATCTTGAAAACTTTGATCAAATCACCCCTTAATCTTCTAAATTCCCGGGAATACAACCCTAGTTTGTGTAATCTCTCCTCGTAATTTAACCCTTGGAGTCCGGGTATCATTCTGGTAAACTTACGCTGCAGTCCCTCCAAGGCCAATATATCCTTCCTAAGGTGTGGTGCCCTGAACTGCTCACAGTGCTCCAGGTGTGGTCTAACCAGGGCTTTGTACAGCTGCAGCATAACTTCTACCCCCTTGTACTCTAGTCCTCTAGATATAAAGGCCAGCATTCCATTAGCTTTTTTGATTATTTTCTGTACCTGTTCATGACATTTTAATCATCTATGTACCTGCAAGTCTCTTTGGCCCTCCACTGTTTCTGGAACAATCTTAGGACTCAATTTTAAAAAAATGGAAGTAGCTTATATTAGGAATATGCGATCACATGGATTTGATAGGTTAACATTATTTGCCTAACATTATTTGCCTAATCTCTCTCCCTCGTTTATATGGCATCGCACTGTGAACAGTGATCTGGTGTGGAATGTATCCTCAGGGAAATGATGGCTCTCAATCTTCCAATTTGTTACAAAAATTGTTCGTTGTAGCTCCCCTGATGGCTCATTGGGTAAAAAATGTGACATTAGGGCATACAGACCAAAGAAGCATTGGATTTAATTCCCAGTCAGGGCTGTGCTGAGTTAAGTGACCTCAGCCAAGGTAACAGTGGGGTTACAATTGTCTCTGTGTTCTTGAAGAAGGGAAAAGAAAAAATATAGCCAGGTTACTCATCCTTAAATGATATGCATTGATTTCCCTTCCCCATCCCCTGCTGAAAATGGGCCTCAGGTGAATTCATAGTTAGGCTTGGCTACAATCCCTACCTATGTCCATAATTGAATAGCCTGGTCATCACCATTATTCAGGTTTACATGTGGGTAGGGTATTGAAGGGCTGCTGCATGTGGACTGTGCTGAAACATGAAACTTAGGAGGGGGGAGATAAATGGAAGAGCTGAAAAATTGACCGTTGACAATTTAGGGATTCCGAGTACTATTCTTGTTTGGGATTTGTTAATGAAAATCCATTCAGGAAATGTATTCCAGAATGTCATTTTGTGGACCGCTGGTCTCACAATAACTGGAGTTTCATGTTTTTTATAGGTGGGATTGAGGAGGAAAGCATAAACAAATCACATTGCCTTGCCACCTCTCTCCCTGCCTTCAAAAACCCTCTCTCTTTGATTTGTGCCCTTCAATTCTGCCCCTTCACTTCCTGGTAAGTGTCCACTCCACTCCACCTCCCCCTCCACCACACCCAGCCTTATAAAGTGCTCTGATGCATTGTCTATATGAGGAGGGTTATATAAATGGGAGATGGTTGTTGTTTTCTCTGCTACTGTTTTCAATCTTGTTGGGTGTGCTACATAACGGGCCTTGATCCTTTATCTGGCCTTATCAAAGATCCTTCAGAGTAGTATCAGGGCCCATGAATTTTGTCTGCTTATAGACATTTATTATTCTCCCAAACTCTTATAGAGTGTGATTTCTTTTTTTTCCTTTGAAATTCTTTTTTAAGAGATGCTCACATTCTTACTGACATTCTAGACGCAGTTTAATCCCTTCAGTTTTTTTATTAGTAATCTGAATAATATTGTAATAGCTTTTGTTTCTTGTGCTTAAAACATGTGAAACATTTTGAGTGTATCTCGTCCTGGAACAAAAAAAAACACCCTATGTTTGGCAAAATCTCCATAATAATGATATTAAAAAGTTCAGACACCACATGAGGGAAAAAAATTGCAATACATTTTACTGTAAAGTGAATGGAGCCTTTCACTGGCTCCAGACCCGAGAGAGAGAGATCTGGACATTTTCATTATCATGTTATCACTGCATGATGTGTCGGCATATTCATGTACTAATGTGATAAAATGTTTTATCTTGCCTTTTACATGTTTACAGATGATAATAAATCTAATCTGAATAGGGTTCAAAGGGGGTAAGGGCTTTGATTAGTACATGATGACTGCAGGTTACTCTTTAATAAGATTTAGTTACTGGCTGACCTGCTGTGAAGTGTGGTCCAGTCAGTCTTCTATGTAATCTTTAAAATGACTTACAAAAATTGGACTGCGAAGGAAGACAGACTGGAAACCCCCTATTAACTGGCTCCTGGATTGAAGCATTAAGCAGGCAACTGGGAGATGTCCTTCGAAGCAGTGGTTACATACCAGAGGTAATCACAGTCAAAGTTTAGCATCAAGAGGCCTAGTGGAAGTCACTGGGTAATGCACTTGGGATTAGATCTGAATGGACTCAATCAGTAGTGCCATGCCTGTAAATGATGCTGGGATTTATATGGATGACAGGGTTATTGAAGGATTGAGTAGCATCTCTGTCTTGTCAGATTGCGCAGATAGCAAGGAATGTGAAAGGGCAACAGCATAAAGGGCATTTGCTGGGAGACTCCCATGCAATTTGTGACTGATCATACTATAGCCAGTCAATAAACCCTGGAAAGAATTGAGCCTTTAGAGAAGTGCTGTTTGAACTGTCTGCTCGAGTGGGTGGTCGAACTGAGACCATCGCTGTGAAGCTTCTCGAGTATGAGCATAAATGACCTGTTGAAGACCAATGGGAAGGCTCACTGAAATAATGACATGAAGAAAAATATGAAAACCCTAAATCAGTCCCATTGGGCTGATTTGTCAGGCCAGCATTTACAACACTGCTCCTGCATATTTGTTTTAAATGGCCATTTGCAATTTCTTTGCCACTTGCAACTTTCACTCGGATATGCTAACTGAAAACCTTTCTATTGAATATGTATATACATAGGCGCGTAAACGTTTGAAGGTTCCACCAATATATTCTTCACTCATCTTTGCGACTGGACTGGCACGATAAGGACACCAGTTCTCATCTGCTGGTGACTCCACGTTTAATTGATTCCAGATGCAGGTTAATTAGCTAGTCTGCAGTTAGAGGGCTGCTTGTTCTCACTGGAGCCCTGGCTTCAATTGCCAAGCAAGTGTATAAGCTTTGACACAAAACCAGATGTCATGTGTTTCTTTAAGCAAGTCGCTCAAAAAAAAGGTTTAGAGGGCTCCACAATACATTGGCTGAATATAATGAGAGTAATGTTCAATGCCAATAGGCACAGCGGTGGATCGCCATGTCGATTAAATGAGTCGAAAAATGAATTGAAAGCGTAAGGGTCACAGCTAAAAATAACTGATTCCCCGCTGCGGAGTGGCATCAATGCACTCGCACAGTCTGATGTAGATTTGTCAAGATCGCCTGCAGAATTCATTACTAGCAATGTAAATCTAGTGTATCAATTGGAGGGCATCTGGACTGCATTACACGGGGGTGGTTGTAGCAAATTAGAGTATTAAACTTAATTTACTTCTGTTGGTGAACGACAGCTCAGTCACTGAAGCTGTGATTGTAAGTGGAGACTGTACTTATCTATAAGTGGAACAGAATTCCTGAGGGGGATGTGGGGGATTTCAGCGAAAAGTTAATAAGAATAGCGCAGGGCTGCTGCAGGTCCTCTTTGTGATTAGCGTGTTATTGGAGGTAGCATAATATACATGATACCCAGCCCCTCCCGTATGTTAGCCAGCCCTTTGCGTGAGTACGTGAGTATCTATTTACACTTTGCTGATGATCTGCCACTGCAGATCAGAGCAAAGGAAATACAGTAAATGAAAGAAAAATGTTGCTTTATAAACTTTTTTTATGAACAATGTGCTCCTTAATGTTAAAAAATGTGTGTTTATGATAAATGGCTGTGCTGAGGACTTGGAAAGGTGTTTGGAAATTCAGTAGTCAACTGGTCAAAACACGGTTGTGTCACGGGAGATAGATAAGATTTCAATGTTGTGCTAAAAAGCAGACAATAACTGTCATAGTGTGTAACTAATAACCAGTCACTAATTTAATGAATGAAAGAGGCATTGTTTCTATACTGGGGAGTCATAGGGCAAATACAATTCCCGGAACAGCCAACAACAGCAAGCCCTAATGATTCAGTGTAGTATTGGCACTACAACAACAACAGTTTGCATTTATATAGCGCCTTTAATGTGGTAAAACCTGCTACGGCGCTTTACAGAAGCGTCATAGAAACATAGAAGATAGGAGCAGGAGTAGGCCATTCGGCCCCTCGAGCCTGTTCCGCCATTTAATGAGATCATGGCTGATCATCCAAATTCAGTACCCTGTCCCTGCTTTCTCCCCATATCCCTTGATCCCTTTAGCCTTAAGAAATATATCTAACTCCTTCTTGAATATATTTAATGAATTGGCCTCTACTGCCTTCTGTGGTAGAGAATTCCACAGGTTCACCACTCTCTGGGTGAAGAAATTCCTCCTCATCTCAGTCCTAAATGGCTTACCCCTTATCCTTAGACTGTGACCCCTGGTTCTGGACTCCCCCGCCATCGGGAACATCCTTCCTGCATCTAGTCTGTCTAGTCCTGTTAGAATTTTATAAGTTTCAATGAGATCCCCTCTCATTCTTCGAAACTCTAGCGAATATAAGCCTAATCGACCCAATCTCTCCTCATATGTCATTCCTGCCAGGTATCAGCCTGGTGAATCTTCGCTGCACTCCCTCCATGGCAAGAACATCCTTCCTCAGATAAGGCGACCAAAACTGCACACAATACTCAAGGTGTGGTCTCACCAAGGCCCTGTACAACTGCAGCAAGACATCCTTGCTCCTGTATTCGAATCCTCTCGCTATGAAGGCCAACATACCATTTGCCTTCTTAACCGCCTGCTGCACCTGCATGCTTACCTTCAGCGACTGGTGCACAAGGACACCCAGGTCTCGTTGCACTTCCCCTTTTCCCAATCTATTGCCGTTCAGATAATAATCTGTCTTCCTGTTTTTGCCACCGAAGTGGATAACCTCGCATTTATCCACATTATACTGCATTTGCTATGCATCTGCTCAATCATCCAACCTGTCCAAATCATATTGGAGTTTCTCGGCATCCTCCTCACAGCACACACGCCCACCCAGCTTTGTGTCATCTGCAAACTTGGAGATATTACATCTAGTTACAACACGGTGGCATAGTGGTTAGCACTGGTGCCTCACAGCGCCAGAGACCCGGGTTCGAATCTGACCTCGGGTGACTGTCTGTGTGGAGTTTGCACATTCTCCCCGTGTCTGCGTGGGTTTCCTCCGGGTGCTCCGGTTTCCTCCCACAGTCCAAAAAAGTCCAAAAATGTGTGGGTTAGGTTGATTTGGCTATGATAAATTGACCCTTAGTGTTAGGGGGGATTAAGTATGTGGGGTTATGGGGATAGGATGGGATATGTTAGGGGGAATTAAATACGTGGGGTTACGGGGGTAGGGTGGGATGTGTGTACTGTGGGGATTAAAGCAGGGACAGGGTACTGGATTTGGATGATCAGCCATGATCGTATTGAATGGCGGAGCAGGCTCGATGGGCCGAATGGCCTACTCCTGCTCCTAGATTCTATGTTTCTATGTTACCTCGTCTAGATCATTTATATATATTGTGAATAGCTGGGGTCCTAGCACCGATCCCTGCGGTACCCCACTAGTCACTGCCTGCCACTCGGAAAAAGACCCGTTTATTCCAACTCTTTGCTTCCTGTCTGCCAACCAGTTCTCCATCCAAGACAGTACCTTACCCCCAATCCCGTGTGCTTTAACTTTGCACGCTAATCTCTTATGCGGGACCTTATCGAAAGCCTTCTGAAAGTCCAAATACACCACATCCACTGGTTCTCCCTTATCTATTCTACCAGTTACATCCTCAAAAAATTCCAGTAGATTAGTCAAGCATGATTTACCTTTTGTAAATCCATGTTGACTTTGTCCGATCCTGTCACTGTTTTCCAAGTGCTCTGCTATTACCTCTTTTATACTGGACTCTAGCATTTTCCCCACTACCGATGTTAGACTTACCGGTCTATAATTCCCTGTTTTCTCTCTACCACCTTTTTTAAATAGTGGGTGACATGAATCTTGTCATTCATGTGGAAATGACTTATGAAATAATACTGGGCGGCCTGCTGGTGGCGCTGTCCAGGGAGAGTATAAATACTTGGGCATGGGCCCAGCTTGCTCAGGACATTCTTTAACAGGAACTAGTGAAGGACACAACTAGATCTCCATGTTGTAAAACAGTTGATTAAAGCTTTATTTACCGCTTAGACCAAGTGCCTAGTAGTTTTCTTACGTCAGTGGGGTAACATTAGCTACCCTCCAATCCATGGGTACAGTTCCAGATTCCATCGAATGTTGGAAGATGACCAGCAATGCATCTACTATTTCTGGGGCCACTTCCTTAAGTACCCTAGGATGTAGATTATCAGGCCCTGGGGATTTATCGGCCTTCAATCCCGTCAATTTCCTTAACACCATTTCCCTGCAAATACTGATTTCATTCAATTCCTCCCTCCTCCCTCTCATTAGACCTTATGTTCCCCGACAAAATCAGACAAAAACATTGACCACAAGACAAAGAAGGAGAAGGTGACCAAAAGCTTGGTCAAAGACATAGGTTTCAAGGAGCATCTTAAAGGAGGAGAGAGGTAGATAGAGGGGCGGAGAGGTTTAGGGATGAAATTCCATAGTTTGTAACCTAGTTAGCTGAAGACACGGCCGTCAATCATGGGACAAATGAAGTAGGAGATACACAAGAGGCCAGAATTGGATGAACGCTGAGTTCTCGGAGGATGTGTAGGGCTGGAGGAGGTTACAGAGATAGAGAGGGGTGAGGACGTTGCCTGGGCTAGGGAATTTTAATTAAGAGGAAAGATTGGATAGGCTGGGGTTGTTTTCTTTGGAACAGAGGAGGCTGAAGGGAGACCTAATTGAGGTGTATAAAATTATGAGGGGCCTAGATAGAGTGGATAGGAAGGACCTATTTCCCTTAGCAGAAGGGTCAATAACCAGGGGGCATAGATTTAAAGTAATTGGTAGAAGGTTTAGAGGGGATTTGAGTAGAAATGTTTTCACCCAGAGGGTGGTTGGGGGTCTGGAACTCACTCCCTGAAAGGGTGGTAAAGGCAGAAACCCTCATCACATTTAAAAAGTACTTGGAAAAGCACTTGAAGTGCCGTAACCTACAAGGCTACGGACCAAGTGCTGGAAAGTGGGATTAGGGTGGATAGTTCTTTGTCGGCTGGCACGGACAAGATGGGCCGAATGGCCTCCTTCTGTGCTGTAAATTTCTATGATTCTATGAGGCCATGGAGGAATTTGAACACAAGGGTGAGAATTTAAATATCGAGGCGTTAGTGGACCGGGAAGCAATGTAGATCAGTGAGCAAAGGGGTGATGGGTGAAGGGGACTTGGTGCGAGTTAGGATACGGGCAACAGAGATTTGGATGAGTTCAAGTGGAAGATGGGATGGGATGGGCTGAGGCGGGTCGGAGACGGACGATATTGTGGAGGTGGATGTAGGCGGTCTTAATGACGGAGAGGCTATGGGGTTGGAAGCTTAGCTCAGGGTCAAATAGTACGCCGTGGTTGTTAACAGTCTGGTTCAGCCTGAGACAGTGATCAGGGAAAGGGAAAGAATCAGTGACTAGGGAAAGGAATTTGTGGCGGGATCTGAAAATAATGGCATCGGTCTTCTCAATTTTTATTTGGAGGATATTTCTGCTCATTGGACAAGCAGAATGGCACTCTCTTAGCTGAAACGTAAATGTTTCCAAAGTGTATTCGATTTTAAATTGGTAATGCCAGACTAGCAATGTAATCATATGGCTGATCATATGTGTGCACTCTCTTCTGCATTAAAACACGATGAAGTAGGGAGACATTTTAACACAATGCTGCCACCCCTTTAAATATGGTGTCCCTCATCAGCCAAAGGAGTACCTGTATTCAGCAACTATACTATAGGAAATATGATCGAATGAATTTGAACATGTAAAAGCGAGTCGACTTGTTACAGAGATAGGGCAAAATGTTTCTCCTCTGTCAACACAGCTACACGTTAAGGGTAGAAGTACAACAACAACAACTTGTATTTATATAGCGCCTTTAACGTAATAAAATGTCCGAAGGCACTTCACAGCAGTGTTGCAAAACAAAATTTGACACCGATCCACATCAGGAAATATTTGTGAGAAGTCGCACAACACCAGGTTATAGTCCAACAGCTTTATTTGAAATCACAAGCTTTTGGAGCGCTGCTCCTTCGTCACTTCACTTCACCTGATGAAGGAGCAGCCGCTCCGAAAGCTTGTGATTTCAAATAAAGCTGTTGGACTATAACCTGGTGTTGTGCGACTTCTCACTTTTGTCCACCCCAGTCCAACACCGGCATCTCCACATCATGATTTATTAGAGCAGATGACCAAAAGCTTGGTCAAAGAGGTAGGTTTTAAGGAGCGTCTAAAGGAGGAGGAGAGAGGTAGAGATACGGAGAGGTTTAGGGAGGGAATTCCAGAGCTTAGGGCCTAGGCAGCTGAAGGCACAGCCACCAATGGTGGATCGATTAAAATCAGGGAGGTTCAAGAGGCCAGAATTAGAGGAGCGCAGATATCTCGGAGGGTTGTGGAGCTGGAGGAGATTACCGAGATAGGGAGGGGGGGTGAGGCCATGGAGGGATTTGGAAACAAGGATGAGAATTTTAAAATCGAGGCGCTGCTTAACCGGGAGCCAATGTAGGTCAGCGAGCACAGGGAGTACACACAGGAGCCCCTGTTGCTTGCTCATACAGAGCTTCTTTCTATTTTTGAGTTGACTGCATTCTGCACTATTAATGGGTGAACAAAATTAGCCTGCAATCACACAAGATGGAAGACACTCCCAAGAGGTAATAATCTATCTTCTAACTTATTTTCTTTAATGAAGTTTTGCAGTCGGTGACTGGATATCTGCATCAGTCACTAAAAGTGAATCTGCCTCCCTTGCATATTTTAAGTTGGATATTCCAAAAACGCTAATCAGAGTTCTTTCTAATTTTTTTGTTATGGTGAGTGTTAATGTAAGATTTCCTCTTTAATGGAGCAGCCAGTTTTATATGGCACCTATTGGTAGCACACTTGTCTCTGAGTCAGAAGGTTGTGGATTCAAGTACCCACTCCAGTGACTTGGGCACAAAATTCTAGGCTGACTCTCCAGTGCAGTACTGCAGTCCAGTGCTGCACTGTCGGAGGTGCCGTCCTTTGGATGAGACGTTAAACTGAGGCCCCGTCTTACTCTCTCAGGTGGATGGAAAAGATCCCATGGTGCTATTTCGAAGAAGAGCAGGGGAGTTCTCCCTGGTGTCCTGGGCCAATATTTATCCCTCAATCAACATCACTAAAACAGATTATCTGGTCGTTATCACATTGCTGTTTGTGGGAGCTTGCTGTGCGCAAATTGGCTGCCGTGTTTCCTACATTACAACAGTGACAGTACTTCATTGGCTGTAAAGCGCTTTGGGATGTCCGGTGGTCGTGAAAGGAGCTATATAAATGCAAGTCTTTCCTTTCTTTTGAGCACAAAAATCTAGGCTGACACTCCAGTGCTGCGCTGTCGGAGGTGCCGTCTTTTGGATGAGACGTTAAACCAAGGTCATGCCTGCCCTCGGGTGGGCGTAAAAGATCCCATGGCTCTATTTCAAAGAAGAGCAGGGGAGTTATCCCCGGTGTCCTGGCCAACATTTATCCCTCAACCAACATCACTAAAACAGATTACCTGGTCATTATCTCATTGTTTGTGGGAGCTTGCTGTAAACAAATTGGCTGCTGTGTTTCCTACATTACAACAGTGACAGTACTTCAAAAAAGTGCTTCATTGCTGTAAAACACTTTGGGACATCCTGAGGCTGTGAAAGGCGCTATATAAATGCAAGACTTCTTTTTCTTTTATTTGTCACCATAGACCTTCCCCTGGATTAGACAGCTATTGCGCCAAACAAGTGATTCATGTGGGGAAATTAATTTAGAACAAGAAAATCCAGAGCGTGAAAAAGCCATTCAGTCCCTCAAGCCTAGTCCATCCAGATTCCATTTATGATTCTATTATGGACTTGCCTCCCTCGCCACCTGTTGACCTACAGACCTTGGAAAATAATAGGGCTGATCTTAACTCCAGAACCTCAACTGTACACCTCCGGTTAGTTGACCACCTGAAACCGGCGGGAAGTGGCAGACGGCTGGTGGGCAGGAAGGCAATGTCGGGGGACGGGTGGCAACCGCCGGGGACCAAAGGAACGGTACCCCTTCGGATAAGTTGCGGGGAGCTGTTTCTGGAGGGCCTCTCGATTGGGGGTGGGAAGGGTGAAAGCCCGGGGCAGGGGAGGCCTAAATTTTAATGGTGCGGCCCAAAGAGAGGCACCTGCTCCTCATGGCCGCACAAGGCAAGTCAAAAAAGCAGTAAAACGACTTACATTTTTGGGCCTCTTCTGGCCCCGACTCCACTTCCCGCTAGGACTGGTCGGAAATCAGCAATGGCTTCCCCGCGCAGGCCTCTGGTTAAAATTGCAATTGGGTCTCGATGATGTCATCAGAGCTCGAGCTGCACATTTAAAGAAGGACCGCGTTGGTTTCCAGCAGGTGTCCTTCTCGCCTGCTCAGAAGAGCAAGGTAAAAATCATACAAGAGCAAAATACTGCGGATGCTGGAAATCTGAAATAAAAACAGAAAATGCTGGAAATACTCAGCAGGTCCGGCAGCATCTGTGGAGACAGAAACAGAGTTAACGTTTCAGGTCGATGACCCTGCGTCAGAACTGGAAAAAGCTGGAGATGGAACAGGTTTTTAAGCAAGTGTCGGGGCAGGGAGAGGGGGAGGGGAGGAAAGAACAAAAAGGAAGATCTGTGATAGGATGGAAGGCAGGAGAGATTAAGAGACAAAAGGGAAGATGGAGCAAGGCAAAAGGAGATGGTAATAGGAGAAGTTAAGAAACAAAAGATGGCTCTAGATGAAGTGTAAATGGCAATGACTGAATGATCGACAGCTGCCATGTGGGAGAGAGGGAAAAAATGGAAAAAAAGGAAAAAAAAAGATAGGGGCAGAGGTTATGGTCTGAAATTGTTGAACTTGATGTTGAGTCCAGAAGGTTGTAAAGTGCCTAATCGAAAGATGAGGTGCTGTTCCTCGAGCTTACGCTGAGCTTCAGTGGAACAATGTAAGAGGCCGAGGATGGAGAGGTCAGAGTGGGAGTGGAGCGGAGAATTAAAGTGACAGGCGACCGGAAGCTCGGGGTCACCCTTACGGACTGAACGGAGGTGTTCCGCAAAGCGGTCACCCAATCTGCGTTTGGTCTCCCCAATGTAGAGGAGACGGCATCGTGAGCAGCGAATACAGTATACTAAATTGCAAGAAGTAGAAGTAAATCGCTGTTTCACCTGGTAAAAAGGTAAAATCATAGCCTGTGTGATCAGTGAGGGACGTCGGTGGGTGTGTCTGCTCTCCGCCAAGCAGGCAGAATGAATTTACCCCTAATAAATTAAATCAACATAAAGACAGAGAATGCCTGTAACACTCAGCAGGTTAGTGTGCATCTATAAAGAGCAAATTATGACACTTTAGTTGTATACACTTCATAAGAACTATCAAAACATCTTTTTTATCTATAGATGCTGACTGATCTGCAGTATATTTGTAACATCTTCTGTTATCATCTCAGATTTCCAGCAATTGCCGTTTCTCATTTTGGCCCAATCAGGTTAATTCTGATTGAGAAACTAGTCGACCCTTTGTTTGGTTTAATGCAATTTTTTAAATGTTTCTTTTCCGATTTGTTGCTCTTGTCCAAACAAGCACAGGAATCCTTTATTGCTAAATATATATTTTTCAAATAATTTTTGTGAGCCAATGATGGCAAGATCCATAATCCTCCAAAAAGTATTTTTCTTATAGCATACTACATAAATGGAGGCAATTTTAACCCCCCCCTCCACCCCGCTTGCCCGCCCGCCCAAGGCCACCTCACCACGATGAGTGGGAGAGGGTTGTGGGGGGTGGAGGGTTAAATTGATAAATATGTGAAACCCGACCCCTACATCCGGTTTAACCGTGACGGTTTTGAGGATGTCCGAATATCCCGCTCTGGAGAGGCTGGTCCGTGATTATAATATTTAAATGAGGCTCCGTTCCTCAGATTTTGGGAACCATTTGAATTTAACGGCTGCGAGCCGAGTGTCCCAGGTGGCAGCTGCCAGATCCAGCAGGCAAGTGCCTTTCCAGCACTGCTTGTGGGCCAGGAGGAGCAGGAGTGCTTCCCCCCCGACCGGCCCCAAATCTTCTGCCACAATCTGCCTGCCTCCCCCGCCATCAGCCGATCCCCCCCAACTGCGATCTTTCCCTCCATCGTTCCCTCCTCGCTGCTGCGCTCCGAACCCGCCCCGCGCCCCGCGCCCCCCCCCCTACCATCCTCCGACCTTCTCCAATTGCCGGGGGCCAATCCCAGTGGTCCCCAGCTGCGGCCTTCGACCGCAGGCTTTTTCCCGCCCGGCAATCGGCCAGCCTCTCAATCCGGTTGGCTGCCGGGCCTTAAATGGAGTTTAAAAAACAATGCTAATGAGGCCCTGCCGTTAAATTCGGCAGGACCTCCTCCTTCCCGGCATTTCCAGGTTTCCCGGCTGCAGACACGCTCCCCCACTCCCTCCCCGCCTCCCCGTAAATATTGGGGCCAATGAGTTTTGAAAACAATGAACTTGCATCACTGTTCCTTGTTCAATATCAGGTCGGTGGCCAAGTGCTAGTTTATTGAACCAGCAAAAAAAACACAGAATAGTGAATACTCAGGCGAGAGAGGCTTAAATCACCTCAGAAAGCAGGAGAGCAAAGTTCAATCAATCTATAACCATCACCTGGTCCCTAAGTGAGATTTCAGTCATATATCGGGGGTCGAGTTTCTGCTTTGGGCGCAAATGGCGATTCTGGCGCAAATTGCGGCGTTTTGAAAAGTGGGTTTTTTTCCCCGAGTTTCCCTGAGTTTTTAAACCTAGCGCAAAAGCTCGCGGAAACTCAATTTGCGCTGAACGCAATTTGTGCTTAAAATTCCGTGACCTTTTGCGCCGGTTACGCCAATATCGGACGAATTGCACCAAAAAAATCAGCGTAATCGAGGAGAAACTCCAGCCCCTGATATTTTTATGTGGCATTTAACAGACTATTTTATTCCATTTTGGCCCTTTTTGTGAATTGCCGATGGCAAAGTTTACATTCTGGGACCTACCCTGCAGTCCATGTATGATGAGGTCCTCACTGAAGGTTAAATAATTATGACAACTGCTAGCTTACTGAGATGAATAATGCTTCCAGTACGTCTTCGGAAAGATTGATTATGCTTTATCTTTTTTGCTAATGCTAAAAAATAATATCAAGCCATACTACTCAGTAAAAGTGTAAGGGGAAAAAATTCGGTTGCTTTGCGCCTCCCGTTAGAGGGCACTAATGGGGCACAAAGCAACTAGCGCCCGGGCACGGCGATGTTTGCGCCACTCGTGAAATTGACCAGAGTTTTTGCGGCGGCGCAGAACTCTACCGCCCTGATCTCCTGCGCCCGCAGATCGTGACATCAGTTGAGCGTGCAACGCCCCGGTGGCACCTCGGACCAGATATTGAGTGGCGCCCTCCTCCTTTCCGCCTGCCGCAAGCAACGACAGGGAGACTGGAGCGTTTTCCAGTCAGTGAGGGGCTGGGAGGGGGGGGCGCTATTTAAAGGTGCCCTCTTCCTGCCTTTTTTTGTGGGAGACATTTTTGCACCACTCATTCTGAGAGAGAGAGAGAGAGAGAGAGAGAGAGACTTCTGCATAGAGTCAACGCTGCGTGAAGTAGTTTGGCTACTGAGCATCACTTTGCAGGTTCTTTTGGATTTGACCTTCATTACTTTGATTGTCAAGAGACTTTGGGGGCTGCACTGATTCGGGGTGTTGTCCTGCACCTGCAGAATCGGAGGCATCAGAGACGCAGAAAGAGTGTGGCAATCATGGCCAGACGGAAGAGGGCCAACAGGCCTCTGCACAGGAGACCTTACCCTCCCAGGGTATTCCGGGAACAATTCTCCTACATTAATTTGTCTGAGGAGCAGTGTTTGCGCAGGCTGCGCTTCAGCAAGGAGGTGGTCACTGAGATCTGCCACCTGCTGCAGCCAGATCTGCAGCCTCAACTGAGGACCAGGACGTCTCTGTCGGTGGCAGTGAAGGTCACAGTGGCTCTGAATTTTTATGCCACTGGCTCCTTTCAAGCAGCTACTGGGGACATCGCCAATATCTCCCAGTTCGCGGTCCATTGCTGTATCCGTCAGGTCACAAATGCCCTCTATAAAAGGAGACGCCAGTACATCTCTTTCACGATGACCCGGGCCAAACAGCATGAACGCGGGCTTCCCCATGGTGCAGGGCGCCATTGACTGCATGCATGTGGCATTGCGGGCAGCGCAGAAGAATGCAGAGGTTTTCCGAAACCGCAAGGGGTTCCACTCCTTAAACGTCCAGTTGGTCTGTGACCACAGACAGCTGATACTCGCTGTCAATGCCCGCTGTCCTGGCAGCAGCCACGATACTTTCATCCTGTGCCAGACTGGTGTGCCAGAGCTTTTCCAGGCACCGCATCAGCCAAGTGGTTGGCTCCTCGGGGACAAGGGTTACCCACTCTGCACCTGGCTGATGACACCGCTCCGTAACCCCAACACCCCTGCTGAGCTGTGGTATAATGAGAGCCATCTCACCACCAGGAACATCATTGAGCAGACGATTGGCATGCTCAAGCAACGGTTCCGCTGTCTGGACCACTCAGGAGGAGCCCTGCAGTACTCGCCTGAGCGAGTCTCCCTCTTCATAGTTGTGTGCTGCATTCTTCATAACCTGGCAATCCTCAGGACCCAGCCAATGCCACCAGGCATTGGTGCACCACCGGAGGAGGAGGAGGAGGAAGAGGAGGAAGAAGAGGGGAAGGATGATCAGCAGCAGCACCAAGGCGGGAGGGAGGCCCATAATGTTGAAACTGCAAGGGCCGTCCGTCAAAGGCTGATAACAAGCCGCTTCTAGGCCCCTACTCAGGAAATGGCTTCTGGCATGGAGAACAACATGATGGAAAGCAACCCGCAACCCCTATAGCCGGCCAAGGCAGCAATGATTCCAAAGGCCAAACATGTACATTTTGAATACAAAAACCTTTTTATTTTACAAACTCTGTGTGTGTCATTTCTTCATGACAAACTAATAGAAACAAACACAAAAAATCATTAATTAACATAACTGGTTCTCACAACCTGGAGATAATGGCCAAAACACTAAACAAAAGTTATTACACGAACCTCGGCCTTTAATAAAAACATTCCCAACATTTTGTCACACCTCCTACTTTTTGCCCTTCGAGGGTGATCTCCTTCCCTTGCGCACTTCCCCCCTTCCCACCCTACTGCTCCTCCGTAATGGGGCCTCAGTGGCTGCAGCAAGGCTGGTGGAAGGCTGCTGATTGTCAGAACATGAGACTACAGATGCCCTTGAAGGACGGCCTCGACCAGCTCTGGGCCTGGAGGGCCCGGCTGCAGACTGCACCAACTCTGCATGGGCGGCAGCAGTCTGGGCTACAGGCGGTGGCAAGTGCAATGGGGAAGTGACAGTGGTGGCGGCAGGAATGTTGTCATCTTGAGAGAGAAAAATGAGAAGTCGCACAACACCAGGTTATAGTCCAACAGATTTATTTAAAATTACAAGCTTTCGGAGCTGTCGCCCCTTCCTCAGGTAAAGGTACAGTGAGTGAATCTACAATATTACTTTTAATTTTAAATAAATCTGTTGGACTATAACCTGGTGTTGTGTGACTTCTCATTTTTGTCCACCCCAGTCCAACACCGGCATCTCCGCATCATGACCATCTTGAGAGAGGACAGCACCTCCCTGCTCGACCGACACATTGGCACTCCCACGGGGTAGCACCTCAGCATCCGGAGCAATCTGCTGGAGCACAGATTGCTGGCCTGCTGCGGCGCCATGAGAGCCCCGGGGAAATGTGTCTGAACCAGCGACGATGGCAGCAGTCAGTGCTTGCGTGGCCTCAATCTGAGACTGCATGAGACCAGTCTGAGATTGGAACACGGCAGCCAGTGTCTGAATTGCAGCACTAAGCATTTGCGTGGCATCCGCCTGTGCTGCAGCGTAGTGCTCCACACTCCTTGCCAGTGCATCAATGCTTTCGGGCACCCTTCCCACTGCACCCATGAGTTGAGTGTGCATGTCCACCGCCTGGGTATTCATTTCAGCGATGAGCCGCTCCTCCTCTGCGTCCAGTGCAGCAGGACTCGCTGGCCTACTCTCCCTCCAGGGAGAAGGCCCCTAGCCTCCCTACCCCCATGGCGTTGCTGCAGCCCGCTGGGTCCCGGAGCTTCACCCTCATCAGACCCTTCCCCCCTGCTCCCCTCCAGGGAAGACGTGGTCCCAGTGTGGGCATGGGCTTCCTCGGGAGAGGGTGGCGCTGAGGCTCCGGCTTCCTCTTCCTCCTCGCCTGCGGCTTCGCTCCCACTGGCAGCTTGAGGGCCCGTTTCCTCAGCTGGTGAATCACCATCTGAAAGCAGGGAGGTACAAGAGTGGCTTTAGCATGAGGACAGCGGGGCAGTAAGGGAGGAAGGAGTGGAGCGATTTAGTAAGTTGGATTGAAAGTGTCAAAGGCTGGTGTTGTGAGGGACAAGTGGAATGAGAGAGGAGAAAAAGGTGATGACCTTACCATTGCTGTCCCGAACGGGGTTGACCTCTCCAGGGGCGATGGGGCCAATCACCTGGCTTGCCACAATCCTGTGGACGCGCGCCTCAAGATCGCTGAGGAGTTGCAGCTGAGGCGGGCCTCCACCCATCCGTTGCTGCTGTCTCCTGTTATGAGATAGCTTGGCCTGCAAGAAAAAGGACGGCATCTGAGTAAATATACAGCCATAGTCTTGCCTGATGTGCCTCCCATAATTGAATAGCCCTTACTGTATGCAGCCATGGTCTTGCCTGATGTGCCTCCCATAGTTGAATAGCCCTTACTGTATGCAGCCATGGTCTTGCCTGATGTGCCTCCCATAGTTGAATAGCCCTTACTGTATGCAAGGTGTGGAATGTGCGTGTGTGTTTTATGAGAGGGCCATAGGTCTTGGATGAGTGTTGGGCATTGGGGTTTTAAGAACCTCTGGCCATAGAGTGAGGTTGAGATGGAGGGATGGAGAGGTATTGAAAAACAGCCACTCACCCTGATGACCCGAGTGAGGTCGTTGAACTTTTTGCGACATTGAGCATGGGTCCTGGGCACCATGCTCCTGGAGGAGACGTGCTGAGCCACCTCCCTCCACACTCTTCTGTAGTCGCGCGGTAATGGCCTCCTGCCATTCTCAGGGTACAGTATAGCTCTTCTGCGCTCCACCTCACTAACCAGAGCCTCCAAGGCCCGCTCGCTGAAGCGCTGAGCTCGTTCTCTCACCCTCTCCATAGTCCTTGGCTGGAAAATTTAGGCACAGGTCTCTCCAGGCCGAGATTCAAGGCTCCAATGAGCAGGGTGTGGCTGGAGAGCAAGATCGACCCTCCCCTTTAAGAACTGGCCGGCGCCAGTGTGTCTGTGTTCCATTGCTAACTGACAGCACCTGCGCTGCGCCCGCGCTCTGAGTTAGCGCCTCGCTCCTCGGCCTTTGCGCCTTAAGACAGGTGTGTAGCGCCTGATTTAGGGCTCTAATCACCCTCAGGGGCGATAAAAGCCAATTTTGCAGTCGGAGGCGATAATTAGCACCAGGCGCTAAACTTTGCGCCCAGCCGATAATTGCACCCCAAACGGGGCGATACCGAATTTCTCCCCCTAATAGTCTGTCAAAGTAACTATATAAAGTGTAAAGTTTTACTGACACTTATGCTTTGTACAAGATAACATGTTGGGGCATGTTACATGGTAGTAATATGTTTAAAAGTTCAGATTACATTATAATCAGTGACAGCAAAGCTTGACGCATTCAAATCTCTAATTCAGCCTGTAATATTTCAGTAACTGAGTCTTGCCCTTTTACTCATTTTATAGGGTACCGTCCTTATGAAAAATTATGTGGCAGATTGTTTTGCTTCATTTACAAATTACGACACCCATTTTCCACTCCCGGGCAGAGAGGGGCGGTGGGGGGAGGGTTAAAATTCCCCCCGATAAGTCTGAGACAGTCATGCAAATTCTGTTGAGTGCTCTGGCCAAGTTGCACCTCGAATACTGAAGTGCAGGGACAAAATGACAGGTTAATCTAGTTTCTCGTGGTGTTGGTTGAGGGATAAGTGTTGGTCAGGACACCGGGAGGACTCCTTTGAGTTTGGGCATGGGATCTTTTACGTCCACCCGACCAGACCGATTGGGATTTGGTTTAATATCTCACCTGAAAGACATTAGGCGGAACTTTTAACTTTGGGAGACGGGCGATATCGGATTGGCTGCCCGTTATACACCCCGCCCAATTAAAGCAAAATCCGGCGGGATGGTATAACAGAGGGCCGATCCGATATTGCCCGTTTTGCATCGCCACTGAAGTTAAAAGTTCCGGCCGTTGAGCAAAATAGGACTAATGGCCTCCCTCATCCGTGCTTATTTTTGTGATCTTTATGTTTACATCAAATGCAGACATTTGCAATTTAAATCGGCGACCCAATCTACTCCAGAATCAAAACCCACTCTGCTCATTCAGTCACAGAGCCAAAACTTGTCAAACAAACTCGACCTACTCTTTCTGTACAAGCAATCCACACTTCCTGATATTGTTGAAACACAAAAATTGCCTAATTTGCTTATGACATCATTCTGACAAAGATAACACAGAACCCTCTTGCTTTCGTCGACAACATTAAAACTTCGCCAAGCACATTTTAATGAAGGCAGTGCCCCTTTAATTCTCCCTGCAGTTTTGGTAAGTTTGATTGCAGATGTATTTTTCCAGTTTGGCTCAAGTTGAACTGATTCATTTTCCAGATGAGCATTTCTCATTCTCTTAAAAGAAATGAACCACGTTTCGAAAAATCATTTTTGTTACAGATTAAATGCAGTATTTATGAATAACTCTGTGTGTATGGTGAAAATGTGATCTCAGTGCACTATATCCACTGAACTCTGACAGTTGTGTTGCACACAAAGTACATTGCTCAATTTTCTTACGATTTTTATATGTTCATAATGTGGAATCACATTTCACAGTTATTAGTCAAAAGTCCCCAGGATTTATTTGATAGTCAGATATTCATAAGTGGTACTGGAAACCTACGCAAGTATATTACTTACTGATTACATGACACTTATTGGTTATGCTACAAACTCCAGTATAAAAGGAATTTGCTTGTGACTCCATCATTAATGGAAAACCTGTGCAAAAGCAGCTTCTCCCTGACCCACATAGTGAGCGGTTAAAGTGAGCCGGAATGCCCTGGACTGACGTTATAGCTCTTCAATCTCCCCTCAAGTGGTTTTTCCCACTCTCCCCCTTCTCTCCATGAGTGTTCTGAGCCTGTTCCAAGACGGGAGGCTCACTCACTTCCTCCGAGCAGCACCCGTGACAGACTCGGAACTCTCAAAATAAGGAGTGGAGAAACCATGGGCAGAGCCCCTGGTCAAAGGTTGCAATATAATTTTTGAATGCCCTGCCATTCAAAAAGTCCCCCCTCATAGCAAGTTCCGCTTTAACCATTGAACACACAGTCGCTGTAAAATGCTTTTTTATGACTTCTAAAGACTGAAGCTGCACAACACTCATGATTTTTATCAACTTTATTATCAGAAAATACAATTCTAGATCAGTATAAAACTTATCGAACTGTCAGATTATTTCGTGTTCACTGCTGTAAATGTTTCAATTATGCAGGTTTATAATGATGTTTAATTAAGATGGTAGCGACTGTTATTGCACTAGTATTGCTTTGCTGCTTTCTCTCTGGATAGCCTGAAGCATCATAAAACATATATCTTGTAGCTATGCAATCATGTAACCTTGTGCTTGCTCAACGTGGCCTTTTAAAAAATATTTTAAACCTTTTGCTGTTATTAAAAGGAAGCTACACTTGTGCCCTAAATCTATTGTGCTTCTCTTTGCAAAGTCTTGTCGACTCAGGATAGGATCATCGTTTCCAACACTGAGTCAACACACTTGCGGTAAAAGAACTGTACGTAGGCAGTTTGCACGGCAGTGACTGCTGTCTAGTTTAATTGTGAGAAGTCGCACAACACCAGGTCCACCCCAGTCCAACGCCGGCATCTCCGCATCATAGTTTAATTGTAATTGAGCACAAAATGGCCCCAGGAAGGCAGTGATAAGTATCTCGGTTAATGTTGTAACACTGGCGACCAACGGGATTGGGTGACAGTTGCAATATATCGTTGTTCTGTGAAATCTTGCATTGTGACACAATATGACGTCAGCTGTCTCAGTGACTTGAGTTTCAGTGTATCTCGGCTACAGATCTGTCCCTGGTGTTTCTTTTAACTCTTAAAGACCTGGCCCTGCAACCCCCCACCCCTAGGGATACTTGCTAAGAGGTTCTCTACTTTGTATTGCAAATAGGTTTTAAATACAAGGCTAAGAATGTCTCCCGTTGCTATTTATAATGAAATTGACGATACATTTGTGGAATATACTAACTATTTTATCAAATACTAAACACAGAAAATTTCAATCTCAATGACACAGAGTCATAACAGTTCCTATGTGGTAGTTATTTATAAAAATCCTTAACAACACATTATAATATTTATTATTGTCATAAGGTGTACATTAACCTATTTGGTTTCTCCCATTTAACTGAGTTTAGAACTCTGTGTTATACCCAGGGTTTCAGAGAAAATTTGGTCATGTCTCCACAAACAGGAACTTAATTTTGTTGTCTATCTCCTGGAGCATAACAAATTCCAAATACTGTAGACTGAGTAGAGATTCAAATGAAACATTCACGTTAAGCCTCTAATCAGGTCTAACTTTTAAGTTTGGTCCCCAGTCACCATGAGCAACGCCTATTTGAGTCCCTGATTTTATCTGTAGTTTGAGGAGATGATTTGAGGACGGAGGTGTGACACAATTTAGTATTTTTCTCTTTGGCTTTATTCATCAATTGAAAAGCACGAGCAACCCAGTTTTTCAAGATGGAATGGTGCCTTCAGTTATGCTAAAGATGCTTTGAACTAGGTGTGAACTGAATGTATGTAATGTCTGTTGTAGGTTGAATTGTGTTGAATGGCTTAAACCCAGACAATGTATATTTATGGTCTTTGTCAACATAGATTTGCTGAGTCTTCATTCTCAGCAACCATGCCTGCAGTTTTCCAGTATGACTGGGATTTCCAATATGACTCAGAAAATCTAACCTCCCATACAATCATCTTCATGATGTGATGTTTAAAAGATTGTATCATTGGTATTGTTCAGTTAATCACTTTTGTTTGACAGACTGAATTTCAAAGTAAGTGGCTGTTCCTCAAAGGAATTATTAGTATCAAGAACAGGACATTTTTTTTTGTATTCAGCAGTTTATTCATCTTGCAATGGTGCACAGAGCTATACGGAGCTCCATAAGTAGTACTTATTTAAATCCTCCAAAGACTATTCTGTTTTCACTGAACAACAAGGACGCATACTAAGAAACAGTTTATCTTTAAAAAGATTTACAAAAAGACTTGTCCGATCTGTTTGATTAACCCTTGTAAATCATCTTCAGACCCATTGTACTATTTTATGTTCTTAACACCTCGCCTCTATTGATTGCTTCTTCTTGTAGTTCACATACAATCATAGAATCAATCATACAGCACAGAAGGAGGCCATTCAGCCCAGCGTGGCTGTGCCAATGTTCCATTTTGTAAATAAATCTTATTAATAGCCTGTTGTCTTATGAAAAGACAGATAATCTTGCATGTGTCAGCTGTGGCTCAGTTGGTAGCACACTCGCCTCTGAGTCAGAAGGTTGTGGGTTCAAGTCCCACTCCATGGGACTTGAGTGCATAAATCTAGGCTGACACTTCAGTGCAGTGCTGAGGGAGTGCTGCACTATCGGATATGCGTCTTTCGGATGAGACATTAAATCGAGGCCCCATCTGCTCTCTGGATGTAAAAGATCCCATGGCACTATTTCGAAGAAGAGCAGGGGATTTATCCCCGGTGTCTTGGCCAATATTGAACCCTCAACCAATATAGCAAAAATAGATTATCTGGTCATTATCACAGTGCTGTTTGTGGGAGCTTGCTGTGCACAAATTGGCTGTTGCGTTTCCCACATTACAACAGTGACTACACTCCAAAAGTACTTCATTGACTGTAAAGTGCTTTGAGACATCCGGTGGTCGTGAAAGGCGCTATAGAAATGCAAGTCTTTCTTTATGACTTCTGAAGTGCTGTGTGATGCAATAAAATCCTATGTGCTAACTAGTGGAATGTTTACCAGGCAAGTACAGATTGTCCATCCAGTGGCTCACTACATCCCATACTCTTAATGCATCAAGATTAAGTTTTAGTTCATGGAAAAGGTGGCCTTGTCTATGGAGGCTGCCTGTTGTGAGCACAAGTAAGGAGTATTAGGAAAGAGGTCCCAAGAGGTACTAGTGAGCGCTTTGTACATCCCTTCAAATAGCTGTGCTCAGTATCAGTCTTAAGATTTAACCACCTAGGTGAAGGTCTGACAAATGAGTATAGAAATGGAAAATTGCAGGCTCTCCTGGGGTCTCAGTGGTAAGTGTACTGCACAGTGTGGACCTGAATCATACAGATCAGGATGATCCAAGCTTTGATCGCTAGTCTATGCTCAGTTAGGGCAGTGATGCTACATTTGGTCTCAGCACCAGTTAGAGAGGGGAAAGTCAATTGAGGTTCCTGCCCCTGGACAATATTCAATGCTTCCTGCTGGAAAGGGCGTCTAAAGTCAATGGAAAGGAAAATCAGGCGGGATGTGCAATGGGCGGCCGATCTGATAACACCCCTTTTACACCACCAGCGAAAGTTAAAATTACCCTTCAACTTGTCTGGGCTCAGCTATGAGGAACAGACACTAGAGCTCATACTGGAGGACTGCCAGTGCCCATATGAATCATAGAATCATAGAATAGTACAGCACAGAAGGAGGCCATTTGGCCCATCGAGTCTGCGCCGGTTCAATGAGTTAGTGTCTCAATGAAGGAAGTGGGGAAAAAAGAAACCGAAAATCCGAAACTGTTTTCTACATGAATAATTATAGCTGTAACTTCATGTTCACTGGTTACTTGGCAGCTTAACCTTTTTACAACCCAAATTGTTGCAATCTATCAATATAATTTAAAAATATTATATCCCTGCATTTTGGAGAGTACTCCATTACAGTGCAAAATGTAGGAAATTGAACAAAGGTTTGCTTTTTGGTCATTTTGAATTGGTAATAAATTACGATAATATGACAAAGTGATTATTCACTGTACAGGAATTGATTAATTATTCTGTGACTTGCAATTCACTTTTAAACAGATGGATCATTTATCTTGTGTTATGTTTTGAAACTGTGTATGTTCATCATTAGTGTGGAGAAGCTGAACTAGTTAATATTTATGAAAAGCTGCTTGCATAAGACGCCACTAGCTGCAGTTTGTTAGCTGATATAGTCGGATTGAGGATAAAAGCGTATTTCATATCTTTCCTATTTTAAAAAGTCAGAACGGTACAGACGAAACCTCAGCCCATCTGTATATTCTGTTTATTTTTACTTTTTAACTGATGTCATTTCAAAATTATTATATTAACAAAAAATCTAAATATAAACATTGGCAAAAGAAAAACAAGACACAAACTGACTTGCGAGAAAAGAAAGCGAATGAAAATAGTGAAAGGCTGCAATAAAGCGATGTAAAACGAGACAACTGGAGACAACCAGTCACGTGTGTGTATATTTGTTTCAGATTCATTTAGTCATTCATTTTTTTTAATGAGCTTTTCTCTTTAATCTGTTGCACTATTTATTTTTTTGTCCTTGAGTCTGTCGTTCCCTTCTTTTGGTTGTCACTGTACAAATTCCTCTTTTTAGAAGAGATCCTATAACAACAACAACAACTTGTACTTATATAGCGCCTTTAATGTAGTAAAACGTCCCAAGGCGCTGCACAGGAGTGTTTTAAGACAAAAAAATTTGACACCGAGCCACATAAGGAGAAATTAGGGCAGGCGACCAAAAGCTTGGTCAAAGGGGTAGGTTTTAAGGAGCGTCTTAAAGGAGGAGAGAGAGGTAGCGAGGCGGAGAGGTTTAGGCAGGAAATTCCAGAGCTTAGGGCCTAGGCAACAGAAGGTATAGAACACTATAGTTAGAACCTGCCTCTTTGACCAAGCTTTCAGTCACCTGTCCGAATATCTACTTCTTTGGCTCAGTGTCAATTTTTGTCTGAATACGCACCTGTGAAGCATCTTGCCATTTTTTACTACGTTAAAGGCACAATATAAATGCAACTCGTTGTTACAGTATGGCTCTTATTGAATAATTCCTACTTAATCCCTCTCCTTCTACACACCGTTTTATTTTCATTTTTCTATTTCAAATTTCCAGCCCAAGTTTTATTTTTGTTGAAATGTTTCTATGGTTGCTGCATGCCTTCTCATGTCTCCTGATGTCTCTTTAACATTGCTTCCTATCCCTAATGTTTAATTATTCCTTTTGTTGATTTACTGTCGCCAAGTTATCAAAATGGCTCTGTGTCCTTTTATTTTGTTTCCTTCACTGCCATTGGCAACGCTTATTGCATCCCAGTACCATATTTTCTATTACAAAAAGAAAATACTGCAGATGCTGGAAATCTGAAATAAAAACAGAAAATGCTGGAGATACTCAGCAGGTCAGGCAGCATCTGTGAAGAGAGAAACAGAGTTAACGTTTCAGGTCGATGACCTTTCGTCAGAACTGGAAAAAAGCAGGAAATGGAACAGATTTTTAAGCAAGTGTAGGGGCTGGGAAAGGGGGTGGGGGGATGAAAGAACATTCCCTTTTGTTCTTTCATCCCCCCCCCGCCTTTCCCAGCCCCTACACTTGCTTAAAAATCTGTTCCATTTCCTGCTTTTTTCCAGTTCTGACGAAAGGTCATCGACCTGAAATGTTAACTCTGTTTCTCTCTTCACAGATGCTGCCTGACCTGCTGAGTATCTCCAGCATTTTCTGTTTTTATTCCATATTTTCTATTGATTGCAGTGGTGGTGCTAGGTTTTGCAGACATTTCTGGACTATTTTAGGATGTGTAGCAGGCACTTTAGGGGCTGATGTACCTGTTCCACACCCTAAAATAGTCCAGAAATGTATTGCATCAAGGGCCAGGAACAGAGAATTGGCTACAATTGGCAGAGGAAGGAAGTATCCAGTTATCATAAAGAAAAAAGAAAGACTTGCATTTATATAGCACCTTTCATGACCTCCGGACATCCCAAAGCGCTTTACAGCCAATTAAATGCTTTTTGAAGTGTAGTCACTGTTGTAATGTAGGAAACGCAGCAGACAATTTTGCGCACAGCAAGTTCCCACAAACAGCACTGTGATAATGACCAGATAATCTGTTTTAGTGATGTTAGTTGAGGGATAAATATTGGCCTGGACACCGGGGATAACTCCCCTGCTCTTCTTCGAAATAGTGCCATGGGATCTTTTACGTCCACCTGAGAGAGCAGACGGGACCTCGGTTTAACGTCTCAGCTGAAAGATGGCACCTCCGACAGTGCAGCACTCCCTCAGTACTGCACTGAAGTGTCAGCCTGGGTTTTTGTGGAAATATTTCGAGAATCATAGTTTCATTTAATTACAAAATGCAACAACCATAGCCATCACTAGTTCATAAAGAGTTAACTGTTAACCTTTTACTTCTAAATGTCCATGTCATGACACATACATTGTCATTATGACTGAGAATCCTCTGCCATGTGGGACATAAAGGTCATATCACCCATTGCAAGTAATTAGTCACATTAGGCCAAATAAAATAAATACTTGCTCATTACCACCCACAGTCATGGAAAACCTTTATCAAAATATACTACAGGATACCCTCGTCAATCAAATATAGTGTAGGATACACTAATGAATTGAATGTACTGTCAGATGCTGCAAGCAATGAAATATACAATATGATATCCTAGTCACCTCGCCTATAGGATTTTGTTAGCTTTTGGAACAAACCTAGGACAAACTGAAAATATTACTGCACTTAACTGTGCTATTGGACTTTAATATACTTTTACAAGAGCACTTCCAAATCCTGTGGGATTGTTTTATATTGGGGGAATCTGCCATTTTCAGATTTTATATTAGTCTTTGCCTTCAAAATATTCTGTTACACTGGAAATATACCAGAAACGGTCCATTTGCCATAACATTAAATGTACTTCTGCATTTGTGTCCAATAAATTGACGATTAACAGTCTGTTTTATGTGACTTTATTGAGTCATTGTGGGACTAATAGCAAACTATTCGAGGTCTGCCAAAAATGTCTCTTTCTTTTATTGTGCTTTTAAGCATAACACAATATGATCATGTAAGTCATTCAGGATTACACTTTAACATTTGCATAGATTTGGTGCAGTGATAGTTCAGCTGTAATTATTGTGGAATAATAAAGGACTGCACCATTTAAAGGCAGCCCTCGCTTTGCATATCTTGTTCTCTTTGAGTGAACTTTATATCTAATTTGGATCCTTTTGATCTGCAAGTTGCACCTTTCTAAACAATCTGATCAATACTGACATGAGTTGTTGTACAATATCAACTGGTGTTAAAAAGTGCATCATTCAGATGTAAAGGCGCCTAAACTTATATCACCTTCTACTAGTTACAGAATTGCACTACTGAACCAGGAACTAAATGGCCCTCAGAAGTCATCAAAATCAGCTAGATTCCTATTGACTAAAAAACAAAGCCTTTTAGCGGCTTGTATTTTAAAAATAAATATTAGTGTTGGCATCAATATAGTTAATATAGTTTATTTTAATAATACATGAATGTGGGAGGTATTTTTTTTCCCATTGAGCCTATACTTTAGCTGTGATGGCAGTGAGCTTTTCATAAATATTAATTACTTCAGCTTCTCCACAACTAATGATAAACAGAGAATTAGCAGGCAAGCAAAGGGTGAGCCGTAATATGAAATGGTAGGCTTTTAACAATGAATCTCTCCCTCTCTTTGAACCATACCGTAAATAAAGTGGATCCTAATATCAGCGGGGTGATTTTCCTCGTTAGCTTGGGAGAGTCATAAGCAATGTGGTTCATATCCGAGGTTGTGCTGCGTCTAGTACAAAAAACAAACTACGTTGACGTTTTTAATTTATTTAGAGAATACTGCAAATTTGTTTCTGCAAATTTCTCATGTTGTTTGACAATATTTAGAAAATCATTTTTGAAGAGAAAACCTTTGGAAATTGCAAAATACACCAACTTAAAAATGTTTGTCTGATATAAATGTCTTACAATAAACAAAAAGCATAAAATAAAAATGCACAAAACATAATTATTTCCTGACATGATATGCAGTGCCTACTGACACATGCAAGTAGGGGAGATAAATGTTTATTGAAGAGACATATTCATTTTCATCAATATTCCTATAGTTAATAAATATACGGACTGTTCCATGGGAGAAAGGGTCAGGAGAAAAACTCTCCATGCTTGTTGTGTTTTGTTAACCTATAGCAGCTCCTTATTATGTTATTATTTCAGAATCATGATCCTGAGAAGCTGAATAAAGAAAGCTCTTGTTCCCCAATGATTAAGCCAGCGCTGTATGAATCTGAAGATACTACAGTCCAGACAAACTAGTATCAGCTGTTTCTTTCTGTATGGTTTTTATGCAGGGCTGCAAGCAGAAACGGTGTGATTTGAATCCATTACACTTTGTGATGCTGTGGCTGTTAACCTTTGACATGCAAACTAACCGGGGAGCTCTGGCAGGGGGACACTACCGTCCAGTCTCTGATAACCTTAGTGACATCATTCAGATGGAGTGACCCTGCCTGCTGCAGCTCACTGATAACAGTAACAGACCTGTAAATAATTTCTGCATGATCGAGTATAGATACAGCCAGACAGACCCCTTCTACACTGACATGCAGGATTAGCATGTGAGAAAAACCTGCTCAAATTATTTGACGTGCCTTTCGGAAAAAAATAGTGCTTCCCTGTCAATGAATTTATAAGCAGTACAATTATTGAGTTTTGCTTTTAGTTTGCTGTGGAGATTTTGCACAGTTTCTCTGTTTAAAAACATGCTGAAATACGATGTTTTGCAGACTATGCTTCTGGATTACATTTGTGTAGATTTAAAACAAAATTATTATGTATTTAAAACAGTCCTCTTTTGTTTGATTTTGAAATGCTATTGCATTGTATATGTTTTTGAACCGTATTCTTTAACAATTTCACAGGATGCTTTTAAACGGTTAGTTTAACAGGAATGTAATTAAAATCCTAATGAAATTCTCAGCGGAGGTTTGAGAAACCAACGTCTGATTCACTTTGTTATTTTTCAGCTATTATCTTTTTTTGCATTTCCACTAACGTGGGACTACAGATCATTAAAGGAACCACGCCGATGAATTGCTTCTACTTCCTCATCTGTTCCTTTGATTATGTTTTACATTCCAAATGGAAAACTTGCCTCTGAAAATATGATGTGCAACATTTTTCTGTTAAAAATGATCCTTTTATTGTCTTCCTCCCACCTAATCGTAGTCTTAAATCTTTTTAAAAAATTCATAATTTAAGTTCTGAAACTTATGCAGGACTTCAAACAAAAATAGAAACTGCTGCTTGAAATAATGGACTTATCTTTGAAAAGGACAGCTCTTAACGGTGAAGTTACACAATACATTCTGTATTCCTGACGAGCAGTTTGGGCATCACAAAAAGCAAAATTCAAAAACTAGGGATCATAAATATAAGATAGTCACTAATAAATCCAGTAAGGAATTCAGGAGAAACTTCTTTACCCAGAGAGTGGTGAGAATATGGAACTTGCTACCACAAGGAGCAGTTGAGGCGAATAACATCAATGCATTTAAGGAGAAGCTAGATAAGTATATGAGGGAGAAAGGAATAGAAGGATAAGAAAGAAAGAAAGAAAGAAAGACTTGCATTTATATAGCGCCTTTCACGACCACCGGACGTCTCAAAGCGCTTTACAGCCAATGAAGTACTTTTAGAGTGTCGTCACTGTTGTAATGTGGGAAACGCGGCAGCCAATTTGCGCACAGCAAGCTCCCACAAACAGCAATGTGATAATAACCAGATAATCTGTTTCTGTTATGTTGATTGATGGATAAATATTGGCCAGGACACCGGGGATAACTCCCATGTTCTTCTTCGAAATAGTGCCATGGGATCTTTTATGTCCACCTGAGAGGGCAGACGGGGCCTCGGTTTAACGTCTGATCCGAAAAACGGCACCTCCGACACTGCAGCACTCCCTCAGCACCGCACTGAAGTGTCAACCTAGATTTATGTGCTCAAGTCCCTAGAGTGGAATATGGATATGCTTGTGGATGTGCTCAAGTCCCTGGATATGGTGATAGGGTTAGATGAAGTAGGGTGGGAAGAGTCTCGTGTGGAGCATAAAGACGTGGACCAACATGGACCAGTTGGGCCGAATGGCCTGTTTTTTGCTGTAAATTCCATGTGATTCTGTGTCACTGCAGCCAAACCGACATCAGTTCGGCATTTTTGCCATTGCACGTGAGACCACCTTGAGGCGGTAATCTCACACAAATTTCCGCCACCTCGAGTATAACTGCAGCAGGTACTAAGCAAAATTTGGAAATGTTAAAGTATAAAAAGACTGGACCATCTGTAAGATTCTGAGTCGGCTCTTTTCTAATGTTAAAAGTTTCACCTGGTGGCAAGTAGAATTTGGCTCTGAGTGTGCTACAGGTGGGCTCTGTCACTCAATTGTTGTC
The DNA here is from genome assembly GCA_030390025.1 of Squalus acanthias. Classification (NCBI taxonomy): domain Eukaryota; kingdom Metazoa; phylum Chordata; class Chondrichthyes; order Squaliformes; family Squalidae; genus Squalus; species Squalus acanthias. Next base: position 11,582,014 of record CM059430.1, read on the forward strand.
CATTCACACCAATCTCCAGATCACCGAGAGGTGCTGAGTAACCAACCATAAAAAACACAGAAAAATTACTTTGCACCAAAATTTGTATCATCAGTCTCCCATGTACAAACAAATGATTTATTTTGCTCAGAATAAGTAAATACAAAAGTGTCCGCTGATTTTATAATACAAGATGTACTTCTTTTAGAATTAGCAGAACAAAAACAGATTTGTTTTTAATATGATGAAGCTATAAGGACTAAGCTATAAATGTGGTCAATGCCCATTGGGCAGAGATTTGATGTGGTTTTACTATAAATAATTTAATACAGCGTTTCCCAACCTGTGGTCCGCGGACCACTGGTGGTCCGCGAGGGTACTGCAGGTGGTCCGTGAAAAAAAATAGATAAGTTTGACTCCCGTCAGCCACAGGCTGTTAAAAAATTTTTAAACGGCTGGTGGTCCGCAGAAGCAATTTTTAAACGGCTGGTGGTCCGCATGAAGGAAAAGGTTGGGAATCGCTGATTTAATAGATTCCAAGTTGATAAATTTAGTACAAGGATTTAATTCTAGACCTGTATTTCCCTGCAGGAAAATAATTTTACTTAACTGTCATTTATTTATCATGACAGTTTAGTAAAATAATTTTACGTTAACCTTACAGAGAGAGGAAAATATACCCCAAATTGTGCATTGTGTTTGGGTTCACAATTGAAGTAATGAATCTCATGTTAGATTGCAGCACAGTGCTGCCTACGTTCTAAGGTTTATAACATGCTTAAGATGTGCTTTTTCCCCCCAGTCTAATAAGAATGTTGCAAACCTTTAATAATCAGAAAAAACATTTTTTTTAAAGTTGCAACACAAGCATTTTCAAAACCTAACACTTAGTTGAAAGACAGATATACATGAGTACTGTTGTAATGGATACTTTTCAAAATCAGGAAACTGCATAGTGTTTAATCACTGTGAACCAGAAACCAACTTATGCTGCCGAAAAATATTTCTGTAATAAATTAAAAGATATTTTCTGCAGTGTTTTTAGTTGGACCCCCCATATTGAAAAATGTATTTCCCAAAAAACAAGTGTACTATTTATTTTTATGAAATATTACAGCTTGAGCAAGCCATTAAAAATTGCTTGTTTTTCTAGTGACACCTCACCACGCAGAACTGATGAACAATCTGGCTGGTATTTTCCACTTCTGCGCTCGCTAGTCCACAATTTTCCGCTTGTTCCCTTTAATGGACTGACGACCGTGCACCAGCGAGCTCAGAAGCGGAAAACCCCAACCCGAGCCTCTCTGTGTCTTAAGATGTCAGGGTGGTAACAAGACATTGTTATATCGTGTTGTGTTCTTCGAGGACTAATCTTCCAGGTGAACCAACAAATGCTGTGTGCCTGAATAGATTCCTCTTGGCTTTGACTAGAGGTAGTGGGGAAAATTCCTGCTGGTCCCTGTGTGTTAGCAACATTGTGAACATGACGAATAGATTTCCTCCGCTTGCTATATCTAGGGAGGTTAGGGACGCTTGTCTTTAGAGACCGTTAGCAATTCCATTTTACACCTTAGAAAGTATAAATGCGTCAGAAAAGATTGGACTTGCAATCTTGCTAGAAGCAGCAAACAGAGGAAAATTCTGCAATGTTTACAATGTTATGGCAGCATTGATGAGAGGAATTCTTCTTTTAGAATTAGCAGAACAAAAACAGATTTGTTTTTAATATGATGAAGCTATAAGGACTAAGCTATAAATGTGGTCAATACCCATTGGGCAGAAACTTCTGATTATATTAATATAATGCATCGTATTTGTGCAAGCGTGCCTCACTTTGGCCCTGAAATTACACCAAGGGACACCAGCACACGAATGCTTAACGTGTTTGAAATTCCTCTCTCCACTAGTTTAGCAGAAGTACTAACCTATTTATTTCAAACAAGTTAACACCTGCGCTAAGTTAGGGAAGAGAAACATTTCAAATGAATACTCTGGTATCTAGTGTCATTTTAGGCCCTAAAGGCGGCAAAATTGGGTGCCAATGGCTTTGTGACCTGATGAACAATCTGGCTGGTATTTTCCACTTCTGCGCTCGCTAGTCCACAATTTTCCACTTGTTCCCTTTCGGCAGGAGTTTTGCGGCAGCGCTACGGCGTTGCGCCCCGATCTCCTTCACCCGGAGATCATGGCATCATCACCGTGTGCATCGCCCCGGTAGCGCCCCGGACCCGAAATTGATGTCCGCCCCCTGCAGCAGCGCCGGTCGAAAACACCGACAGCTGCAGGAGGCGTGCATCGGGCGGCCGGCCGCTTCAGGGGCGATGATTAAAGGCGAGGTGGCCGAGGTAAGTAAAAAAAAAACTTACTTTTGTTGTTCCAGGTTTTTTCGCGGGTTCTGCCCGCGATCGATCAGCCCAGTGCTCTGCTTGAGTGCCGGGCTGATTGCGCGGGATTGCAGCTGCCTTGGTGGTCCAGGCAGGTACTTTTTATATTGCAGAGCCTGTGGCGATGGCCCTTCCCTTTAAGGGAGGGAAGGAGTCTTTGAACGCAGCGGCGCTGCACGGCCCAGTGTGCACGGCCCGGTGTGCACGGCCCGGTGTGCACGGCCTAGTGTGCACGGCCCAGTGAGCACGGCCCAGTGTGCACGGCCCAGTGTGCAGCGCTGCTGAAGTCTCCGCTCCGCCTGCTGCCGATTGCGCTCCAAGAAGGAGGTGGAGCGCTTGATTTAACACTCCACTTCCTTCCTGGAGCGCAAAACCGAATTTTTTATAAGTTTAGAAACATTAGCGCCTAGCGCGAATTTTCTCAACTTTTAAAAGTTAACGCCCTAAACGGGGCCTCCAATGAATTTCTCCCCCTTTGTATTTTACTATTGCTGGGAATTTCCTCGGGGCTTCTCCCGCTCTGCTGCCATAACTTCAGCGGAAACCCCGTTTATTAGCGTATATTCTAAATGTTCTCATTCTAAATTTAATTTCATTCAGAATTAATTCAGGTTTACATCTCAGATTGGCTGTTGCAGCACAAGTATTCCCGAAGTTTTGTTTTTCAAATTAAAACGTTCTATTTTTGGGCATGATGTTGGATTTATAATTGATTTTGACTTCTTGTTTCACCAAATTCCTAGGTTTGTCGGATATCATTTCATTCCCATGGGGAGAGGGCCCTTGGTAGACACCTGTATTAATCTGGAAAGTAATGCGCTTGTCTTCTTATGGTTACACTATTCAGTTATACACAAGTGTGGTTTGCCAGCTCTGTGATTGGGGAGCACTGCATTGTGGAGCCTGTCTATACCGTTCTGACGGAGCAAGGTTCTACTAGTTACTGGGTGTCATTTCTTTTTAACTTTCAAAATACTTTAATGTAGCAACTTTGTGCCATTTAATCCTTCTTTGCAGCTGTCATTCTCATTGTTGCCAGCACATTGTTGAGTTCTTCTCTCCTTCTCTTGGCATAGATGTGGGTACCAACTCTCTTTTGACGAACTTGAGTGCACGCTTGTCTTTCGAGGCCTTCAGCAATTCCATTGTAGGCCTTTCATAAGGGGGCAAAACCACAGACCTCATGGATCAGAGAAAAGAGCAGGTTTAGAGACAGGTATATTGGCCATTAAAACACTTATATGGAAAAATCAGCCAGATTTCTACCAGAATTATACCAACATTTCTCGAATTGTGATGATGATGGATATTCTTGTGTCAAGCCAAGAGGCAAAATGAACTTCTGAAATCTAGAAAGGCTCCAGACGGTCAAGGACACTTCCGGCCCTTTGTTACTGTAATCATGTGTAGTGCCTTATAACTTTCCACCAAACATGGGTTCTTGTATTATCCATTTATTTCCTAACTGAAGCACTGCTCGCAGCTCAGAGGAAGTCATTTGTCTGTCTTGAAAATATCCTCCCACTCCTCTGCATACCCCATGCCACAAATGGTTCCATCAAACCCTTTCAAGCACGCCAACTGACATTAAGATGGAAGTGCATCTTAACAAAGTCTCTCAATGTAAACAAAAAAAATGACATTACGTGGCTCAGTGTGGTATTGGGGTCAGGCAAGTCTGCCTGCACAAATGCGCTAATGGGTAATTTGCTAGGAGGCAGCTATTGGCGTTGGATAAATGATTGTCTGACCACATCCTGATACCACTATCCCAGATTCTTGCTCAAGATTTCCTGTTGTTTAGCCACCAGTCCAGGACACCTGCGTTAAAGTTCTGTAATGCATCAGTTGAATTTGCACGACATGCTGAGCATCACTATCTAAACAAACACCCTGTTCATAGCCAAGAAAAACAACACGCGTCTGAGTAGATGTCGGACTGATACACTGATCCCAATTTGGTATTTTGGCCAGCTTATAATGGGGGCCCCGCTTAGGAAATGAATTGCGTTTTACAAAGTAAATTTGATTTAGATTAGGCAATTTACAGGTGTGAAACAAATTAAACCATTAAAAAATATTGCTCGAGACCCAGGAAGTATAAAAGGCAGATCTTCAGTGGAAATAATGGTATGTGAACTCAAACTGTGACACACAGTAGTGTTTCCACTCAATCTATACTGACTGCGTTTTCATGTTAGACAGATGAGTCCACTTAATACTCAATAAATAAATATTTAAATTGAAGTACTGGAAAATTTTTCACAATCAAAACTATTCCGAATCTACATGTACAACACATGCACTGATAATGTTATAGTTTTTAATCAAAACTCCCAGATTACCGATGGTTTTTCCCTAGGTTTGTTGTCATAATGAAGCCAGCCATAAACTCCACAGGACCCCACCACCGCACTCTCCCTTCTCCCGAATCTCCCAGCTGGCTGCTTGCTATCAATCCTCCTCTGATGTCTTGCCACAGAAAGTCCGCTCATCACAGTTGTGATCTTTTAGTGAGATGCAAATGTTTAATGTCACGTTTCCCCAGAAATAGTTGCAACTTCAAAAGCGCCCGTCGAGATGATGCGAACTTAAAAGTTCTGGACCAAGAATTCTTTCGGTTCCCAAGGTTGATTATTGCATTATTCAGTAAAATAAACATGGTTGAGGTGATTTGATAGTGCCCGAATGCACTGTGCCAGAGAATGATGAGTTTGTGCCCACAATACGCCCTCCTGGCAAATTCCCAATATTGGCCATGTTAGTAAAGTAAGAACATAGACTCCTCTCCAAAATGGGATGATCAGCCGAAGAACATCAATGAGAAAGATCTGAGGCCAGGTCACCTCCCCAATCTCTTAGCCAAGGGGTTGGAATGTGGCTCGAAGAAACTTAAAGGGATACGAAGAAAATCAAGAGAGGGGGTGAAATATATATTTGTTTAAATTTTCATATTCATCTGTATTCATCAGTTGTTATTCAATGAAGGAAAGTGAGCTGTCAAGGCCCAAACAAACTGATGCCTCTCCATGTTAATCTGTGCACAGCCTTACATGCAACTCACAAAAAATAATCGTTACTAATAGGTCTCTATTAGTTCAATCCTAAAATAAAGCAAGTGCTATTTGTGTCCATGTTTTCTGTTGATTATGAAAAGAGGGAGGAGATTATAAAGATAATTGTACTTGAGACATACAGCTATTACCATGGGCCTGCTCACCAATCATTAAAATCTATTCATAAATAAAAACAGAAAATGCTGGAAATACTCAGCAGGTCAGGCAGCATCTGTGGAGAGAGAAACAGAGTCAATGTTTCAGGTCGATGACCCTTCGTCAGAACTGGAAAAAGCTGGAGATGGAACAGGTTTTTAAGCAAGTGCAGGGGCAGGGAAAGGGGGGGGAGGGGAGGAAAGAACAAAAGGGAACGTCTGTGATAGGATGGAAGGCAGGAGAGATTAAAAGACATTAAGAGCGATTAAGAGATGGTGCAAGGCAAAAGGAGATGGTAATGGGACCAGTTAAGAAACAAAAGATGGCTCCTAGATGAAGTGTAAATGGCACTGACAGAATGAACGACAGCTGCCATGTGGGAAAGAGAAAAAACATTAAAATAAATGGAGAAAAAAAGGATAGGGGCAGAGGTTATGGTCTGAAATTGTTGAACTCTATGTTGAGTCCAGAAGGCTGTAAAGTGCCTAATCGAAAGATGAGGTGCTGTTCCTCGAGCTTTTGCTTTTGTATTAAAATCTATTCACTCTTTCTACTGAAAATAGGCATACAGCTAACCTTAACTGAACAGTTAATTTCTCAATCCACATGAACATTTTTGATGGTTACTAATTGCCATCCTGTATGCATTTTGAAGTAAGAGAATGGGTTATCAAGTGGACACAACAGCCACTGGGGGTTTGACGTTGGGGGACCGACTAGTGCAGTCACCCGTCCCCTCTGAGAATCGACCCCAGTGGTTTTGAGGCCCAGGCCTCAACAGGAATGTTAGCTGGCTGGGCATCCCCCGCCGACAGCTGCAGGTAGGTCCTGGGGGAGGGGGTTGGGTGTGAGGCTGAGTGGGTGGGGGGACGGGGTGGGGGGAGAGCGCAGACTGGCTTCCTTCTCCTCCGGGCCCCACCAAAATAATTCCAAACTTACATTTTCAGAGCACGGCGCAACACTCCAATCAGTTCAATCTTAAAATGGCAATCGGATTCCTATAACAAAGAAAGAAAGAGCTTGCATTTCTATAGCACCTCTCACAACCTCAGGATGTCCCAAAGTGCTTTACAGCCAATGAAGTGCTTTTGAAGTGTAGTTACTGTTGTAATGAAGTCCTATGTACGTCATAGGACGCTTGTGAAAGTCGCAGGAAGCCAATGGTCAGAGTTGACGGGGGTAAGACTACTGGCCCCATTTTTAGGCCCTCACCACCCCGTTAACACTGATTTTACCAAGTGAATTATCGGCTCTACTATATGTTCAACTCACTCCCTCTAAATTGAATTATAGTTAGAAATATATATAGTTGTGTGTTTTAACAAGACTTCGAAAGCCTTCCTCACTAAATCAATTTGAAACATTCTCAATCATAATTTTGATTCGTTTGGCACATACTTTTGAAACTTTGCACAGATATTTTTTACCGTCCAAACTGTCTTTTGTTTCATGTTCAGTTGCTGGAAAAAATGGATTTGTCAGCCTTCATTAAAGTGTTAATGTCCCACTGATGTTACAGTGTGTATGAGATATGTTTGCTTCAAATTACACATATTGTCCTCTGCTCAGTAATGTAAGGAACAGTGTGGTGCAAATATCACCAATATAAAAAAGGCATTGATAGAAAAACAAATATTGCTGCAAGTACACCAAATGTCCATCAGCATCGGAGCGAGAAAAACCATGTTCCATTTCTGATAGAGATCCTTCATTCACTGAAGTGTTTGCTGCTTTTCTCTGGCTGGCCTGCTGTGCATTTGCAGCATTTTCTGTTTTTATTTCAGATTTACCACGTTCCCAGTTTGCATGCAGATATTTCTGACAACTTCACTTCAAAATTACTTCATTCTCTGTAAAGCGCTTTGGGATGTCTGGTGGTCGTGAAAGGCGCTATATAAATGCAAGTCTTTCTTTTCTTAGCTATTTTCATCTCCTTTTCTCTTGTGTTTGCGGTGGGTTTGGAAAGACCATGTACACCGATCCGTTCTTCCAAACATACCCTCACTTCCTTTTACTGAAGCCAGATTTCAAGCCCTGCGACTTCCTGACACTCATGGGGGTGAAATTTGACGTCGGCAGTAACGGAAGATGGACGATGGTCCATCGGCAGCCCGTTTTACACCCCGCCCAATTTTCTTTACCATTGAAGTGTAAATCAGGTCGCCCAAGTGCTGTCTCCCATTTTATGCGCCAGAGCTGAACTCAAAGTTCACCCCCTTGGCTTTACAACATCGGCATTGATAGGAACCACTGCTGTTCACAATTTATATTAACGATTTAGACTTTGGAATCAAAGACACAATTTCTAAATTTGCGGATGATACCAAATTGCGGGGGGGTGGGGATAGTCAATACTGAGGAGGACTGCAACAAATTACAGGAGGACATTAATAAACTTGCAGAATGGGCAAATAATTGGCAAATGAAGTTCAACACAGATAAATGTGAGGTATTACATTTTGGTAGGAAGAATAGGGAGGTCACTTATCACTTGGAGGGTGCGAGTCTAGGTGGGGTAGAGGAGCAAAGGGATCTCGGAGTACAAATACACAAATCACTAAAAGTTGCGACACAGGCCATAAAAAAATCAAACCAAGCACTAGGGTTTATTTCTAGAGGGATAGAATTGAAAAGTAGGGAAGTTATACTAAACTTGTATCGAACCTTGGTTAGACCACACTTGGAGTACAGCATACAGTTCTGGTCGCCATATTATAAAAAGGATATAGAGGCACTGGAGAGGGTGCAGAGAAGATTTACAAGGATGATACCAGAAATGCGAGGGTTTACATATCAGGAAAGGATGAACAGGCTGGGTCTCTTTTCTCTTGAAAAAAGAAGGCTGAGGGGTGACCTAATAGAGATCTATAAAATTATGAAAGGTTTTGATAGAGTGGATACAGAGAGAATGTTTCCACTTGTGGGGAAGAGCATAACTAGAGGCCATCAATATAAGATAGTCACCAAGAAATCCAATAGGGAATTCAGAAGAAACTTCTTTACCCAAAGAGTGGTGAGAATGTGGAACACGCTACCACAGGGAGTGGTTGAAGCGAATAGTATAGATGCATTTAAGGAGAGGCTGGACAAGCATATGAGGGAGAAGGGAATAGAGGGTTACGCTGATAGATTTAGACGAGGAAAGACGGGAGGAGGCTCGAGTGGAGCATAAACGCCGGCACGGACTGGTTGGGCCGAATGGCCTGTATCTGTGCCGTATATCCTATGGAATCCTGTGTAAAAGAGGAGTTAGGAACCTGTACTGCTGAAGAGTACGGGCTGAAATTCTACAGGGATTCCACTGTAGGCTCTCCCACAGTAATTCGGGCGCGAGGCTAACGGAATCCCCCAGGAAACAATAGGAGTTGCAGAGGGAGACCATTGAAAGCCCTGCGGAATTACCCCCCCCCCCCCCCCACACATTTACACTGCAGTTAGGGATCTGCAGTTTGGATTTGAAGTCTCGGCTGATGGGATTTCACTGCTTGGTTCTTGTTGCGATCGGGTGTGGGATCATTTATCTGACTCCATATTTACATCTCTGTGCTGCTGCGATTCCAAAGTTGGCACGTAAATGTAAAAGCAAATAAAACTTTACTTTCTTGAAAGGAATTAACTGACTTAGAAGCATGTTCAGTGACACCCTTAAACCAACAACTAAAATCAGTGCAAAAATACAAATGGGATAAAAAGACTGGTACCTTAAGTAATGTTTTATAACTAAAATTCAAAAAATAATGTAGTGACAAAGTTCAAAGATGTATATCTTAATCTTTAGTGTGTGATGTTTATAAGAATTCAATATTAAGATGGAGTCTCACCTCGTGTTTTATCCTTAGGGTATGAAATCACTCTGTGTGATACTAGTAACTAACAAGTTAACCCTAATCGTAACTAACAAGTTAACACGTTTGTATGAAATCCCTTTCCACTATTTTGACAAAGGTGCTCACCCATTTATTTAAAATGTGTTAACAACTTTATTCAAATACTAGACAGAGGAATTTCATACCAACATATTAGTCTTTTGGTTACGAATATCCCACAATGTGACTTCAACCCTTGGAGTTTTTAAAGTAACATTTTGGTTAAATGTCCATTACTGTCATTCGCCCGCGGAACTTTTCTGTGTGGTTTTAGCCAAGGGATTGTTAGAAATAGCAAAATTGAACAAACCATAATGCCGCAAAGGGTCAACGGAATAAAGTGATTTGCAAGGCAGCAGAACATCGCGTATAATTTCTCTGGCGGTACAGTGCCAAAATGTAACAACCTATTTAAAATTGAACTCCGTTCAAATTCTATACGCGGATAATAGCGAATAATTGACCATTAGCAAACCAGGTTTAATACTAAATTAGGTAATGTGACATGTCATTTCTGGCTTCTACTTCTGTGTACTGTTGTTTCCAGCAGGGTAAATGAAATGATGCAAAGCAGTGATTAGAATGTTGTTTACATGTTGTAGTGCAGCAGGAAGCCATAAAAGCTTGCACGATTTAACCACTAAGTATAAAGTGGACTTCACCGCTGACATGAAATTGCGGCCACAATGACACAGCACATCTAATGGAGTTGGTAAATAGGCATCACCACAGTGAGTCACAATCCAGCTGCGTATTATTCCTTATTTACTTTGTCTGCGTACATCCAGTGACCCCCTGATGTTTGCGGATCAGAAGTATTGTCCAAATATAGACATTTTACAAAAATCCATGGCAGTTTTGTTAGCCTGACTCATTTCTGTGCAATACATTATGCCGTAAAAATACTTTTTTTTGCCTTTTTGTTGAACTTAAAGGAGCGCCGTCTTCATGAATAAGTGTTTGGCAAACCTTTCTTTTGTCCGGGGGTGGAAAAAGAGCCCGGCGTCATTTATTGTGGGTAGCACCCTCGCCTCTGAGTCAGAAGGACGTGAGTTCAAGTCCCACGCCAGAGACTTGAGCACAAAATCTAGGCGGACACTGCAGTGCAGTACTGAGGGAGTGCTGCACTGTCGGAGGAGCCATCTTTCAGATGAGACGTTAAACCGAGGCCTTGTCTGCGATCGGGGGACATAAAAGATCCCACGGCACTATTTCGAAGAAGAGTAGGGGAGTTCTCCTCGGTGTTCTGACCAATATTTTCCCCTCAACCAACATCGCTAAAACAGATGATCTAGTCATTATCACAGTACTGTTGGTGGGAGCTTGCTGTGCGCAAATTGGCTGCCGTGTTTCTACATTACAACAGTGACTATACTTCAAAAGTACTTAATTGGTTGTAAAGCGCTTTGGGACGTCCTGAGTTCGTGAAAGGTGCTATATAAATGCAAGTCTTTCTTTCTTATTATGGGCATTGAGGCGAGCTGTGCTGTCGTCTGTAGCAGTTTTCTTTGCTTGTAATTCTGTCCCTCCCCTCCCCCTTTCCATGTGGTCTCCCTGGGTCATGCACTATAACCTCGGTGAACAGGTAATGCAGGAAACCTGGTCCCAGGCCTCCATCCATGCTGCTTTGTAAATGGCCACTGGAGGGGAAGATTCCCTACGTGTACTATGTGTAGTGAGATTGTAAACTCGTTTGTAAAGAACCCATTCATGATTTCGCCACACATAGCGAATGGAGAAATCTTCCCTCTGGTAGAAGGCACAGTGGTATTACTTGGCTGGCCCTCCAATTTTATTTCCCTCTGGTGAGGCATCTGAGTTCCATTCAGTACCTCACCTCAATATCACAATTCACCATTAACATTATCATAAACAATGGGCCAGAATTTGCTGTCAAAATAATGGTAAGGCTAATGTCACTAGTCATTTCAGAGAGCAGTTAAGAGTCAATCACATTGCTGTGCGTCTGGAGTCACATATAGGCCAGACGGGGTAAGGACGGCAGATTTCCTTCCCTAAAGAACATTAGTGAACCAGATCGGGTTTTTACGACAATCTGGTAGTTTCATGGTCACCATTACTGATACTAGCTTTTTATTCCAGATTTATTTAATTAACTGAATTTAAATTCCCCAGTTGCTATGGTGGGATTTGAAATCACATCTGACTGGATCATTAGTCCAGGCCTGTCTAGGGTTACTAGTATTAGTAATATAACCACTCTGCTACCATTCCCATTAAGCATGTACTGATCTAGTTTCCCCTTAAATGCTTCTATGCTAATTGCCTCAACCATTCCATGTGGTAGTGAGTTCCACTTTCTCTTGACACTCTGAGTAAAGAAGTTTTCCTGAATTCCTAACCCTAACCCTTGTTGGATTTATTGGTGACTATCTTATATTAATGGCCCCTAGTTTTGGACACCCACAAATGGAAAATCTTCTCTATGTATACCCTGTCGAACCCCTTCATAATTTTAAAGACCTAATAAGGTTACCTCTCAGCCTTCTCTTTTCTAGAGAAAAGAGCCACAGCCTGTTTAGTCTTTCCTGATAGTTGTATCCTCTCAGTTCTGGTATCATCCTTCCTGCTCTGTATAGTTCCACACTGAGCATTGCATTTTCCTATTGAACCATTAGAGAGCACATTTGAACAACACTTAATGGAAACCGTTTCATTACCAATGGTAGAAGTTCAGTTTTTGCAGTTTATATGGTAAGGATCTCAGGTAATTTTTCCTAGTCATTGCTTTGCACTGTAATTTCAGTTATTGTTTATTTGTATTCATAATCACCCATTCTTTGTATGTATTCCTGAAAGGTACCATTTGATGCAGATATGAAAAGAGGGAAAATCAGAGAGAGTCCATTGCAGGATGGTCTGGTGTCCAGATTGAGATTGGCACTCGCAGTTTCCCAGTTGCCTACCTTCTCTGTCACCGGGTAAGCAATGCATGACATGGGAATGCCCTTTTATCTCTATTGTTGTAGTCAAAATAATCAATTGTACGGAAGCAAAATAATGTAGATATTAAATAGAGTTTTGGAGAAGAAATAGAAGACCACTGGTTAGACCACTGCAGATCTGGAAAAAACCGAGCAGCCGCCTAGTTTATTCCCAATTTGGCATTGGGGTCCTGATAACAGGCACAAGATATCCCAGCCCAATTTAGTGTCTTTTCCCCTTATTTTACACCTGAAAAACCAATGAAATTAGGTTGAATTTCTCCCCCTTGACTCATGTTTCAACTCAGGCTTTCTCCCAACACTCTTTATTCGTGTTCGTAGCAAAAGCTAATTTACATAGCAGACCTGCGTCTTTTTAATCTGAAGCTTAAAAACCTCTACATACTGTGAATGGGTAGCACGATGCAGGACTAACTATTAATTTTTAACCACATGTGGGTTCACCACCATACACTTCTGTTCACTCCAAAAAATGGAAAATACCACACTATCAGACTATCATTCAGGTTAAAACTAGTAATTGGGTCAATTTACAAGAAATATGATTACACAGAAGAATAAAGACTGCAGCAAGTAATCAGCATACAGTATTCGACCTACAAGATAGGTAAACTGCTCTGAGACAAAATAATGAGTCCAGAATCTTGGTGTTCTTTTCACAGTCTTTTAACAGAATCTTTGGTGAACGCAATGTGGTGTTCAGCTCCATAGAGTCCCACCCGCTGCCACAACATGGAAACAGGCCAGGAAACAGGAAGCTACGGTGTGGGTGAAATTGGTCCTTGATGGTAATGCCAAACGGGCAAGAGTGAATCGGCAGCCTGTTTACAAAGACAGTTGAGCGGCGGGATGTAAAACGGGCTTCTGATTCACCCCCAGGGAAACCAATATTGCTTGTATAATTCAAAAGGTCAGTTTTGACATAAAAGATCTAAGTTCTTTCCCAGAAATAGGCAATCAATTTTAGGTTTCAATTAGACAGGATGTGAATCGTAGTCTCTTGGCTCGCTGTTGAAATGTTTGTTCATGGATGTACGCCTAATGCCTAAAACAAAGCGCATCGGAATTTTGACCAGCAGCCACTCTTTTGATGGCCGCAGCAATGAAGGGACCAGAAGTAGGGGCGGAGATTGCTTCCACCTGATCTCCATTCATAATGCACTTCATGCGCATTTTCAGTTAGTTGGGACTTGGGCACAGGAAACTCTCACTGAATTCATTGGTCCATATTTCCTGCAATGGTGCGATCGGCGACGTACACCATAAATTCCGTCAATCATAGTGCGTCAATCTCGCCATTGATAACTTACTCCATATTTTCCTGCATTTCGAATTAGAATCGGAATAGGTACAGCCAATAGCCAATGCTTATCAGCTTTTCGTAACCTGAGACACTGGTTGAATCCCATCTAAGCTCCTCTTCTGATGACGATGTGATTCCGACATATTGCCCGTTGATGAGGTGCCAGCCTCAGTATCTTGCTGCTGTATTTTAGCTGTTGTTAAAGGATCTCCAAGCTCCTCACATTAACCCATGGAGTACATTCATTGAGTTTGGAATGCTATGCATTCTTTTAGTGTTTAGAGATTTTTGAAGGAACATTCGGGGATGATGACGGAATTGCAATGCCTATGTACTGCTGATTGCTTTGATTGAAAACTAAATATTTGTGTGAGGCATCAAATGACCTGGTTGTTGCAAAATACTTCACTGCTTGATAAACTGCATTGACTGGTTATTTAAATCTTAGATGGAGAAGGGTTTCATTATAGAACTATATAATGCCTGTGTTGAATGGACGCTTTGAAATAAAACAGATTCTTTTAAAGTTACCGGGAGCTGAGCAAATGAGCTCAGGCCAACTGGAAAACATGTTTAATGTTTTAAAAAACAATCTTAGAGCAATAGGTCACGGCACTGCCAGGGCACCAGCACCAATATTTTTCAGTTCAGGTAGCAATCACGTGAAAACTGGTATTAATCAAGGAAAATCATGATCGCCATTGATTTTATGGTTAGTCCTACCTTGGCTGGCCTGGTGAGCTCCCTAAACTACTTCCTCACTTGCAGCCAGCTCCTCTTTCAAAAGGACAGTGAGTTTTGGCAGGCTATTTGACTGTAGGGGCATCGCAACTGTGCCTGATCCTGTCTTCCTCCAATATCCACGCATGCACACTTTACAGCAAGGGGGTCCCTGGATAATGATCGGAAGTGAAATACCTGAATGATTTTTCCCCTCCCAAAGCCAGGGACACAAAGGACGATTGTAGTCTCTTTGCTGAGGGTTCCTGCCAGATTTACCAATGCTTCTACAGTTTTATACAGTCTGTAAATAGGTTTAAGTGTAAAAATTATTAAAATCCTGAATTTACTCTGTTCATTTCTGTGGAATCCAATTCTGGTTTGTGTAATAAGATTATTTTTCAGTCTCTACACAAAATGAGCGCCTCAGTGGCTAGTTAATGCCTCCTGTTATCACTTTTACAAATGCTAATCCTTTCATTATTCTGCTAAATGTGTCAGTTTATCACATTATAATTCACTGGTACTGAGTCTGGACAGTGTAAATGTTACAGTTTGACCCTCTCTCTTAATCTCTTTAAAATGCCTGAAATTGTCTCTGTTAGGTTCGATCTTCATCTCTTCAAATATTACGATGGCATACTGCAAAAGGTTAATACAAATTTCAGTGTATATCACAGATAAATGTCCATGGAAAACTGGTTATATGTTGAAAAAGGTACAACACTATGTGCAAAGGTACTTCCTGGTCACTGGAGGATTTTATGTAACTAGTACATACACACACTGAATCTCTTCCATCCCCCCTCATGTGGCACCATCCAAATTTTCCTTCCGCACCCATGATCCCAGCCCTGAGTTAAAATCGGGGCTTACAGAACAGCAGGGCCCATTGTGCCTGCACTGGCCCCCTACCCTTGCTTTACACTCCTTTACATTTTTCTTTTTCAAATATTTATCCACTTCCCATTTAAAAGCTATTATGTTTTCTGCCTCTATCTTTGGGAGCGATTTTAACCCTACTCGCTAAGCAGAAACCTGGCGGGTGGACAGTTAAAATCGCCCTGGCTCTTACCTGTCCAAAAGCCACCATGATCACAACATCTGCAATTTTAACCTGCTCTCCTGAGCAGGCAGCAAGGACACACGCCCGGAGCCAACAGGGTCCTTCTTTACATATTGCGATGACATCGTTGAGACCCGACTGAAATTTTAACTCAGGGCTGAGCGGGGAATCCACCTGGAGTTAAAATCGGGGCCAACTGGTAAGGCACTATTGTGTCCTAATTACCTTCTGCGTCCTGCCTCCTGCCTTAATTCTTTTAGAGATGACCTTAAATTTATGCTCTCTAGATACCAACTCACCAACCCGTGGAAATAGCTTTCCCCTCTTTAACTTTTCAAAACCCTTCGTAAGTTTGAATACCTCTATCAGATCTTGGAATGGGGGAAATATTAAGAGGAATTCTCCAAGCTCCCCCCCCTCCCCTCCCTGATCTAATCTTGGCCTCAATTCCACTTTCCCGCCCACTCCCCATAACCCTTGACTCCCCTGTAGCTCAAATATCTGTCTATCTCCGCGTTGAATATATTCAGTGACCCCCACCTCCACAGCTCTCTGGGGAAGAGAATTCCAAAGATTCACGACCCTCTGAGAGAAGAAATTCCTCTTCATCTCCATCTTAAATGGACGACCCCTTATTCTGAAACTATGCCCCCTAGTTCTAGATTCCCCCACGAGGGGAAACACTTAGTTATTTCTACACCATTCATAGAATATGATTGCCATTTAGGTCAAGTGGCATTATAATAATATCACATGTAAATACTGTGGTTACGTTGTAGAGACACATCCTGTATGATCCCCAAACCAACTCAGCACCAGACACACACACCTTTTCAAAGCATAATAAGCAATGTTCCCTTTAATTTTTTTTAGGTGCGTGGCCCATTCAAATTTCTGCGCGTGCGCGGTTTTTCCTATTGTAAAGCTGGCAAGCGGCCTACGCAGGAACATTGATAACAAGTGCTTTAAGTGTTTGCTTGGTTCAGTGGTAATATCCTTGCCTCTGGGTCAATGGTTGGTGGGGTTAAGCCCCTCTAGAGGACTTGAGTTTGTAATCTACGCTGACATTTCAGTGCAGTACTGAAGGAGTGCTGCATTGTCAGAGGTGGCGGCTTTTGGATGAGATATGAAAACGAGGCTCCGTTTGTTCAGGGGGATGTAAAAGATCCCATGGTGCTATTTGAAGTAGAGCTGGGGAATTCTCCTCGTATCCATCAACACCCCGCCCCCCCCAAAAAAAAACCCCAGAACAACTGGTCCTTTATCTCATTGCTGTTTGTGGGATCTTCCTGTGTGCAAATTGGCTGCTGTGTTTGCCTACACAAAAACAGTGACTACACTTTCAAAGATAATTCATTTCAAACATCCTGAGGGGATGAAAGCTGCAAAATAAACGCAAGTTTTAAAAAAAATTTCCAGCATTTTTAAAATAAATGGTGTAAACTTCATATTCTTAGGTCAGAATGTGGAGGTTATGGCCGGAATTTTGCCAGCGCTCAGGGGGTGGGTTTGGAGACGGGACATCCAGCAAAATCGCAAAGATTGACAGCGGGTCAGAAATCCGCTGTCAATCCACCTCCAATCAATCTTCCCAAGTGTCGGGTCCCCGATTTGCACATGGACCCGACACCAAGCGGTGGGAAGAGGATTATAGGCACTTAACTGCTTGCTAACAAGTTGTTAACAGGCAGTTAAGAGGCTTTTTGCAATTTTGACAGGTCTACTGCGGGCTTCCCGATGTCCGGACACCACACCAGGTAAGTGTGGTGTGCTGTGGGTCTACTGTAATGTTTCTGCATTGATGACAGCTGCAGAAGTGGTGTGAAGGATCCAATGGTACACTGGTGAGTTTCAGAGGTAAGAAGATGTTGGGAAAATAATTTTTAATGCACTTACACTTTTCTGTAGGTGACAACTTTTGGATTGTGTGTGTAGTCCCACCTCATTGGGAGAACCTCGCTCACCAGTGACAGATCGATTCTGTAACCTCACCTGCAGCTGCCATCTGTTCTAGCCTAAGGAGGGAGTCACTGGAGAGCCTGGGTCCAAGGGCTCACCTGTGAACAGTGATTGTCAGTGTTTGCAGCACCTCAATGCTGTCAAACACTGAAAAATCAGCTGTCAAAAAAAATTGTGCGTGGCCCCTTTAAGAAAACCGCCAGATGACGCATCATCCACAGACGTCATCTGACACTGGCTTCCTCTTAATAGGCCGGCAAGCCCGCAAGGTGGGCTTAACAAGGCCAATTGGCGCAAAATCGCGTCTGTGCGTCTGATGTCGTTGGGGGCGGGACTGGAACCCGGAAGGCAGCTGTCCCGCCCCCAAGACGCATCGATAGGAAAAATCGCGGCCAAAGTTTCTGTAATTTTGCATTCCTATAATCATATCCATCACGATGTATCTAAAGCATTTCACCCAGTAACAGCAAGGGACACAAACCAATAAAAAGACAAAGCACTTTCTACATATTAAAAGAAATGGATTCTAGGAGAACAATTGTAGACATGTCTGCCAACCTCCATTATTTTGGTGGCTCAATGTAAAGAGTGGCTCTGCCACACATGTGCCTAATGCATCTCAAGACTATATAGCCTAGATTTTCTGCTATGACTCCAGTTTACAGCCGAATGGTTTGAAATGGGTGTCACACAGACGGAAATGGAAGTGTGCTATTTGCACCCGATTTTCCAAGGTTAGCTCATTACAATTACACATAGCTTCCAGTGCAGATGTTGACAGGTGCAGAGAGCATATTCATGGTGGAAACAGAAACTTGCATGTACGTGAATTTTAAAGGGATACAGACAATTAAAAGGAAGTGTTAAATAGGGGGACAGAAATTCGTACAGCATTAGGAAAGGCTTGGAAAAGGCTTTTAAACCCATTAGCTTCCTTTGCCAAGGCTGAAGGGGGAGATGGCAAAGAAGTGATGGGCAAAAATGAAGAGGAATGCAATCCAAGGTGAAGGCATAAGCCTATAGGCAAGGGACTGAGCAGCCCAGCACCTGACCTCAAGTTTGATGGCTGCATAAGGTGGCTGCCAGAATTATATAGGATTACATAGGATATACGGCACAGAAACAGGCCATTCGGCCCAACCAGTCCATGCTGGAGTTTATGCTCCACTCGAGCCTCCTCCTGTCTTTCCTCATCTAAACCTATCAGCATAACCCTCTATTCCCTTCTCCCTCATATGCTTATCTAGCCTCCTGTTAAATGCATCTATACTATTCGCCTCAACCACTCCCTGTGGTAATGAGTTCCACATTCTCACAATTCTCTGGGTAAAGAAGTTTCTTCTGAATTCCCTATTTGATTTCTTGGTGACTATCTTATATTGATGGCCTCTCGTTTTGCTCTTCCCCACAAGTGGAAACACACTCTATGTCTATTCTATCAAAACCTTTCATAATTTTGAAGACCTCTATTAAATCACCGCTCAGCCTTCTCCTAGCCTGTTCATCCTTTCCTGATAGAATGCTTGTCCTATGTGTCAATCAATGGCCAGCATTGCAACATGCCTGAAAGGAGTTACAGGCCTGCAGCTGACCACTGATGTGCTAGCCCTGTATTGTATGCAGCTGTCCTTGCATATAGCTATGCATTTGGCTTCTTGATGCCCCTGATTCCCTAGCAATCCTAGATGGCCATTTCACATGGAATGATGTGTTGCACCATCAAAATTTCAAAAAATAGTGTTCAGGTTAGCTCCGCCCCTAAATTAATATTTAAATTAAGTGCCCACCTGTTTGAGGTGGGTGCTTCTATCGGCAGCATTCCCCATCCACAGGGAATTGCATGTGATGCGAAGTGAGCGGTGATCCAGTGTGATGGAACTTCACCCAGTTTTCCAATACAGTTCGCCCAATTAAATTGAGTGGAAAAATCAAGGCTTATAACTCCAACCAGTATTCTTTATGTAAGGAATCCCGTTGACTGTTCATTATTCTATATGCACCATATTCTCTTGATTCCATTACTCTACCTGTAATGTATCTCCCTTAACTATCCACTATTCTACATGTTGTGTATCCTCCCATGATTATCCCTCATTCTATATATAATTGTTCCTTTGCCCCTCCCAAATCAAGGTCACCAATTTTACCCAAGTAAGACATCTTTATTCCTTAATTAATATTCACTTTGTGTTCTAATCTTCTGTTCACTGATCCCCAGTGGTTGATATAAAGTGGAAACTACATAGAGCATATTTAGTAGATGTGCTGTCTGTCTCAATGTATTACTTCTCCACTGGAATTACTCAAACCATTTAGTAATTACTTGTAGCTTTTTGTGTTGTGTTAACTCTTTTCCCATGTGTATCAAAGATTTATTTAAATTCACAAGAATCCAACTATTCCCAAAATCTTTCTTTCCAAAATACGTTCTTCCTTTTTCTCTTGTGTAAGCACAATCAACCCAATCCTTTCAGTGTCAGCAAGTACTTCCATCCATCAGAATGGAATTTCTATCCAATGTTTTCATGCAAGAATAGAAAACATCTTTTTGGATAAATGTTTCACTCAGAAAGATGATGGGTGTTAGTGCTATGGAATCAAATATTTTCCACATTTTTGCAACTGGTGACGGCCCTAATCACTCTCAGGTTCAATGTTGGGTAATGCCCTCTCTGTGCTGCCCAACAATGGACCCACCATGTTATAGTTAACTAGTGCTCTCACTTCATTCAAATCATAGAGCACCATTTCATATATACTGGCATCGGAGCCTACACATGCAGAGATGTGTGGAAAGCTTTGGACAGGAGTGGATTGCTTGCTTCACCTGCTCACCTAGTTACTGGTGCAAGTTTACCAATTTGAGGGGGAGGGGTTGAACTTGGCCATGTCCTTCTTTTTAGGCAGTCCCTCGGAACCGAGGATGACTTGCTTCCACATTAAAAATGAGTTCTCAGGTGACTGATGAGTCCAATGCGGGACCTACAGTCTCTGTCACAGGTGGGGCAGACGATGGTTGAAGGGGCGGGTGGGTGGTGTGCTTGGGTTGACGTGCGCTCCTAGCGCTGCTTGCGCTTGGCTTCCGCTTGCTCCCAGCGAAGAGACTCGAGGTGTTCGGCGCCTTCCCAGATGCTTCTCCTCCACTTTGTGCGGTCTTGGGCCAGGGATTCCCAGGTGTCGGTGGGGATGTTGCACTTTTTCAAGGAGGCTTTGAGGGTGTCCTTGAAGCGTTTCCTCTGCCCACCTGGGGCTCTCTTGCCGTGTCGGAGCTCCGAGTAGAGCGCTTGTTTTGGGAGTCTCGTATCGGGCATGCGGACGATGTGACCCGTCCATCGGAGCTGATCGAGCGTGGTCAAAGCTTCGATGCTGGGGATGTTGGCCTGAGCGAGAACACTGACGTTAGTGCGCCTATCCTGCCAATGGATTTGCAGGATCTTGTGGAGGCAGCGTTGGTGGTATCTCTCCAGTGCTTTGAGGTGCCTGTTGTACATGGTCCATGTCTCTGAGGCATGCAGGAGGGCGAGTATCACTACTGCTCTGTAGACCGTGAGCTTAGTGCTGGGTTTGAGGTCCTGGTCTTCAAACACTCTCTTCTTCAGGCGACCGAAAGCTGCACTGGCACACTGAAGGCGGTGTTGGACTTCGTCATGGACGTCTGACCTTGTTGACAGTAGGCTCCCGAGGTATGGAAAGTGGTCCACGTTGTCCAAGGCCTTGTCATGGATTTTGATAATTGGGGGGCAGTACTGTGTGGAGGGGGCAGGTTGGTAGAGGATCTTTGTCTTACGGATGTTTAGTGTAAGGCCCATGCTCTCGTACGCTCGTTGGCCAGGTAACCAGAGTGTGTTTGTGTTGTGTTCACTTCAGCTGTTCTATTGGAGTTAACACACGATGTCAATGTTTATCCAGACCCAGCAAGTATAATTCCAGTGGACTCAGTGCAGCCTGATATCATCCTACCAATTTTGTGCCGCAATTCCAGGCATAAATCCAGCACAAAATTGGAGCTATAACAATAAGATGTGCGTCAACTGTGTCACATAATGGGCATGTTTATGAAGTGGATTCAGAGCCATTAGAACTGACTTGAAACTGTCCAACTCCTTTCACTTAGGATCCTTGCAGCTAGCAGAGAGGGCATTTTTATCCCATCAATCTAGAATAGGTTCAACCCCATGTCCCAGTGATTAAAGAACACACCACCACCCACGCACCCCCCACCGCCACTACCAAATTATTTGTCAGCTGTGGCTCAGTTGGTAGCACACTTGCATCTGAGTCAGAAGGTTGTGGGTTCATAGTCCCACTCCAGACACTTGAGCACAAAAATCTAGGCTGACACTTCAGTACAGCATTGAGGGAGTGCTGCACTGTTGGAGGTGCCATCTTTCAGATGAGATGTTAAACCGAGGCCCCCACAGGTGGACGTTTACGATCCCACGGCACTGTTTTGAAGAAGAGCAGGGGAGTTCTCCCCTGTATACTGGCCAATCTTTATCCCTCTGCCAACAACACTAAAAAAACAGATTATCTGGTCATTATCACATTGCTGTTTGTGGGAGCTTGCTGTGCGCAAATTGGCGGCCACGTTTCCTACATTACAACAGTGACTACACTTCAAAAGTACTTCATTGGTTGTAAATTGCTTTGGGATATCCTGAGGTCATGAAAGGCGCTATATAAATGCAAATCTTCCTTTAAAAAAAAAAATCACCCCTGTAATAATGAATAAAGAGATATATTGAATATATTATGTCCAGCAATGCTTTCAGTGTTTTTTTTTACTGTTTAAGTGTTAATGTGCATTTCATTAAGTAGAACTTCAGCTACAGTTGGAAATGGCCTTTTCCCTGTTTTCTATTTCATATTAAGCCTTAAGATCAAACCAGATGTACAGCAATTCTAAATTAAAAATGAACTGTTAAAAAGTTTTTAGATCAAACGTTTGTGCCTAAACAATGACACCCCCTACTGGCAAAAAAACAAAAGAAAAAAAGTTGCATTGAGATTAAAGAAATTGTAGCTTTGGAATGTTGTTAATTCTCTTGCTCCACTAGAAATGGGAATTTATGTTAAGGGGTTATTAGCTCCTTGTTAATCCTTCTATCCATCCATAAAACATTTTCATGTCAGTGTGCTAGCTTGGCTCAGTCATGTCCGAGGCAGAAGGTTGTGGGTTTCTGTCCCACTATGAATTTGAGCATATAATCTAGGTTGAGACTCCAGTGCAGTCTTTAAGGGAATAGTGTATTGTTGGATGTGCCGTCCTTCAGTCTGAGATAGACGAAATGCAAGACGTCTCTACCAGCTTAAGCGAACATAAAAGATTCCATAGCACTATTTAAAGAAGAGTAATTTCTTGGCCAATGTCAAACAGTGCCACCAAGAACAATAACGATTTGCATGTATATAGCGCCTTGAACCTCGAAGAATGTCCCAAGGTGCTTCACGGAGGCGTAATCAGAAAAAAATGTATGCTGAGACTATTAGGAAGGTGATATTAGGAACGTGACTAAAAGTTTCGTCAAAGAGGTGGTTTAAAGAGGAGATGGAGGTGGAGATGCAGAGGGGCATAGAAAGTGACTTCCAGAATAAATTAACTGGGTGTTCATTTCATTTGCTATGTGCAAATTGGGTACGGTAGCATACTGGTTATGTTACTGGATCAGTAATCCAGAGTCCTGCGCTAATGATCCAGAGACACAAGTTCAAAATCCCACCACGACAACTGGGGGATTTAATCAATTAATTAAATAAATCTGGAATAGAAAGCTAGTATCAGTAATGGTGACCATGAAACTACCAGATTGTCGTAAAAATCCATCTGGTTCACTAATGTCCCTTAGGAAAGAAAATCTGACGTCCTTGCCCGGCCTGGCT
Source organism: Squalus acanthias (assembly GCA_030390025.1). NCBI lineage: Eukaryota > Metazoa > Chordata > Chondrichthyes > Squaliformes > Squalidae > Squalus > Squalus acanthias. Next base: position 11,605,349 of record CM059430.1, read on the forward strand.
TATATGCGATTCCAGACCCACAGCAATGTGGTTGACTCTTAACTGCCCTCTGAAATTGCCTAGCAAGCCACTCAAGGGCAATTATGGATGGGCAATAAATGCTGGCCTTGCCAGCCACGCCCACATCCCGTGAACGAACTAAAATAAATTCACTGACACAGTTATCTAGAGACATTTATCTATGAAGAGAGAGTGACTGTACTTCAAGAGTGCTTTATTTTGTAATATGGTGCTACAAAAATGCAAATTACGTCTTTCTTTCATAAGAGGATCGCCAGGGGGAAGATGTCCTGTATTTGCTACTTGGGTTGAAATAGCAAACCTGTTTTTTATACTGACGGTGGGATTTCACTACCTATAGTCAACAAAGGAACCCCCATCACTATTGCACGCTGCAGTATTAACATTCCTGGAAGTGAGCTTTAACCTAGGTATCTTGGGGTGCAGCAGGTTGTCCCAGACAGGCAGTTTCAGCCAGGCAGTACCTGGTCTACACACCATGTGCTGAAATCTGAATTCTGCTATTCAGGGATTGCTCTGTGCACGTGTGCTCAGAGACGTGCAATGAGTGCCTTTCCCACGAGTTAAATTTGAAATGTTTGGGAAGTACAGTTAGCAGTGTCCACATTGTATAAAGATTTAAATTAATTGAAGGCAGATGTAGAATTTATTCCGGAGTTCCAAGACGACCCTCCACCCCTTCCCTCGCCCAGGCAACTGGTTTGACACCGCCCCGAATTTACACTCCAAATGTCAAACAGAAGTGGTGTGACGCTGTTCCATTGAGATTGGGCTCTGACTCCAGATTTACACCATAATCCCTGTGCTTGGCTCCTGGTCCGGCAATGCCTCAATTTTAAGGCGAGTGTTCTAGATTTTACAAAGGAACTGTTTTTGTGAAAATAAGCGCACTGAGAACTCTACTGACAATCACTGATTGCCTGACGTTAAATAGGTCGACTCTAATCAAACTATATAAGGAGCTTCTCTCATTAGGCGATGAGTTGCTATCTCCAGAGGCAGTCTGAGGACTTTGCTATCGTGATTATGTATGTACGTTTGACCATAATTGCTGACCTACCAGCTGAATAATTTTCCCAGTTAAGTTTCAATATTTTATGTGAACCCTACTCCTAGTGAGCAGGGTTTTATGAAGAAGTCTTCGCCTTCTTAGGGAAACTTTTCAGAAATTTTTTTTTTTTACTTCTGTGTTTCCTCCCTTGGCAATACTGTCGAGTCCAGCTAAAACACATGGTCTGGATAAAAGACCGGCCTGTTTTTGCCAAGGCTCATAATAGCTCCCAAACTGATCTTAACCAAATCGCTTTCCTGCCCAGCTCTGAGAGAGAGAGAGAGAGACGGGGCTCTGAAGGAAGTCACACACAGGATCAAGAGAAAGAGAAATTGGCTTAAAACTATTTGGACACCTCTGCCATGTACTTTGGCTTCTGGTTCTGTTCCCTCTATGAGTCTCGCTAGCTGCTCGGGGTGGGTTCCTGGAACCTATGTTTGCCAATTTGTTCCCGATGAGACTCTCTTGACAGCTATGATTTCTCTGGGTGTTCATTGCTGCTGCCTCCCCCTCATGTGGTGAGTGACCCTGTGATCCCCTGTAATCACCTTCACAGTGCCCACTTACCTCATAGGCCAGTGTCGTGACAGCTATCTGGATCTTGTAACATGCCTGTTAGCTTTTTATGTATTTTGTTAATATACCATTTGTAAATACGACGTATTGCTTGGACTGCTTCAGGAATAATTGTTAATGCTCTATAAAGGGAAAAAGTAACCCCAAGGGAAAAGCAAAAAATTATCGTTTTTTGTTTTTGAGCCCTGATTACCTGCCCTCTTATTATCCACGTTTCAATTTGTCAATGAATTGAACCAGCGGGGGTTCAGGGCTACTGGTCGGATTGCATCTAGCAACGGCTGGGCTGCAATTTTGGTCAGATTACACACGCACTTCAAGGATACTTCCATACGCTAGTCATGCTCAGGAATTTGGGTCGGCTTGGGTAGGGTTGTGTCTTTTGTAAAAAATTTACTCAGGATAAAGCACCCCGCACCAAATCCTTTGGATCAGGTCAGGTCAAGGATTCAGGTCGGATTGGATTTCACTGTTTTGCTGAGCTTCTTTTTACTGCAGGGCTCAACTTCATGTTGAGTTGGGAATTCGGGTCAAACCTTTTTTATTTGTACTGAGTTGCAACTCAATTATCTGTCATTTGTGACTATATGCCAGTAGGGTCCCCTCCATCATTGTGGGTAATCAAGATTCCACCCTACTTTAAAAATATTGGGATAGGAATTCCAGAGGCCCTGGAATTGTGGCAGGGCAGGATTTCTCAACCTTTGGTGGCCGTGCCTTCTGTTACCTAGGCCCTAAGCTCTGGAATTCCCTGCCTAAACTTCTCTGCCTCTCTGCCCTCCCTTAAGACGCTCCTTAAAACCTACCTCTTTGACCAAGCTTTTGGTCACCTGCCCTAATTTCTCCTTATGTGGCTCGGTGTCAAATTTTTTGTCTTATAATACTCCTGTGAAGCGCCTTGGGACGTTTTACTACGTTAAAGGCACTATATAAATACAAGTTGTTGTTGTTGCTGTTCTGCCCACCTGTTTGCCTTTGCCTTAATCCTTTTGTTGCTCTGTCGGGACATAGGTCAGTCTGGCCCACGCCCTGAAACTTAGAAATCTTAGCTGTAAGTTGCTCCCTCGCTGGTCTGCCACTATCCCAGTGTTGTTAAACAAATTGCTGACCAGCCGCAGGTGTATCTCCGACAACACTGTTTTAGCCACTTGCACTAATTGATGTAGAGAACCTCTCACATACACTCACAATATATGGGTAAATGTACTTCACATGTGCATATTTACTTAACAAACATTCAGTAACCATGGAACTAAAACACTCACTCAAAAAATACTTGCACATTCTGCTTTTCATCTTACCAACAAACACACAAAAAGGTTAAAGTACACACGTGCATACCCTGCACGAATGTGAGTTTTGAGATCACGGGCCCTACAACGGTGTCTATTACTCAACTATTCAGAAATGTAATTTCCCACATCTGGATTCCCAATTCACCACATGTGGCTAGTGGCTAACATATTGGACGACACTGCACTATCCTAATTCCAATCGGTCTGTCTTAGAAGAATGGGAAACAGCATTGTGGGGCCCACTTCATGTAATGACCGCTCGCCACACAATAGGCAGAACTAGTAGGATTTCTGAGGGAGCTCCCAGTCTCCCAGCGGTCCCACCTACAAAAGCAGCGTCACGATGGTGGGGGAGCAGGCGAAAGAAGGGCCACTCTCCCAGGAAGGGGGGATATATGCACTTCAATGCACAAGTCACAGTCGGGATTCAGGTCAAATCAGTATGTGTCTTTTGCTGTGTTGAATTTGTACTGCATTTTGCTGAGATAAAATTAGTGAGCATTTAGTAATGCATGGGTTAACCAGTCCAGATTTGTTAAAGGCAACTTGTGCTTGACAAAGTTAGTAAAGAGTATTTTGAAGAATTGGATAGATAACAGGAATGTAGTAGATGTAATGTTTATGGATTTTCAGAAGCCATTCAATAGTGTCTCACAAAGGCTTGTCAGAAATATTCAAGTGTATGACGTAAGAGGAAATGTAGCAGCGTGGATAGAAATTTCATTGATGGACAGGAAACAAAGAGTAAATGGAGGTGGCTCAGACTAGAGATGGGTTAGAACTGGTGTACCAGATGATTTTTTCCCCCCCTCTCTTTAGTCTCTAGCCCAACTGAAGCAACCCTACTGCTACTGTAGCCGTGATCAGCCATCTCAGCACAGATCTTCAACTGAACCTGGGCCTTTCCTGTGTGACTCAGTACCATACCATATGATGCATTAGTCTGATGAGCCAGTGAGTCAGCATACTGGGGAATTCGACAATGACTTAGATTATTGAGGGAATAAGAAATCAAAGGAAATAATCTGAGAGATTCAGATGATGGCATTTGCCAAAGATTAGATATTTCCTTCTGAATTTTTTTTTTTGCAGTATTTATTTGAGGAGCAGTCCTGGCCAATATTTATCCCACAACCAACATCATTAAAAAAAAACAGATTATCTGGCCATTATCACATTGCTGTTTGTGGGATCTTGCTGCGTTTCCTACATTACAACAGTGACTACACTTCAAAGCGTTTTGGAAAGTCCGGTGGTCATGAAAGGCGCTAGATAAATGCAAGTCTTTCTTTTCTTTCTTTCAGTTTTGTATTCACTGGGAGAGGCATTGATAATCAAAGTGTCCTACTCACATCCTGCTGACAGATTAACTCAGAGACCGGATGGCCTACATCCTAGGGTTCTAAAAGAGGTGGCTGCAAAGATAGTGGATGCATTGGTTCTGATCTTCCAAAATTCCCTAGATTCAGGAAGGGTCCCAGCAGATTGGAAGGTAGCAAATGTAACCCTGCAATTCAAGAAAGGAGGGAAGAGAGAAAATCGGGAACTACAGGCCAGTTAGCCTGACATTAGTTGTCGGAAAAATGCTGGAAAGAAAGAAAGAAAGACTTGCATTTATATAGCGCCTTTCACGACCACCGGACGTCTCAAAGCGCTTTACAGCCAATAAAGCACTTTTGAAGTGGAGTCACTGCTGCAATGTGGGAAACGCGACAGCCAATTTGCACACAGCAAGCTCCCACAAACAGCAATGTGATAATGACCAGATAATCTGCTTTTTTGTTATGTTGGTTGAGGGATAAATATTGGCCAAGACACCGAGGATATGGAATCCATTATTAATGATGCAGAGATAGTGGATGCATTGGTTGTGATCTTCCAAAATTCCCTAGATTCAGGAAAGGTCCCAGCAGATTGGAAGGTAGCAAATGTAACCCCGCTATTCAAGAAAGGAGGGAGAGAGAAAACCGGGAACTACAGGCCAGTCAGCCTGACATCAGTAGTCGGGAAAATGTTGGAATCCATGATTAAGGAAGTGGTAACAGGGCACTTAGAAAATCATAATATGATTAGGCAGAGTCAACATGGTTTTATGAAAGGGAAATGGTGTTTGACAAATTTATTAGAGTTTTTTTGAGGATGTAACTAACAGGGTAGATAAAGGGAAATCAGTGGATGTAGTATATTTGGATTTCCAAAAGGCATTCAATAAGGTGCCACATAAAAGGTTGCTACGCAAGATAAGGGCACATGGGGTTGGGGGTAAGGTATTAGCATGGATAAAGGATTAGTTAACAGACAGAAAACAGAGAGTAGGGATAAATGGGTCATTTTCAGATTGGCAGGCTGTAACTAGTGGGGTGCCATAAGGATCAATGCTTGGGCCTCAGCTATTTACAATCTATATTAATGACTGGAGTTTAGAAGAATGAGAGGTGATCTCATTGAAACATATAAGATTCTGAGGGGGATTGACAGGGTAGATGCTGAGAGATTGTTTCCCCTGGCTGGAGAGTCTAGAACTAGGGAGCATAGTCTCAGGATAAGGGGCTGACCTTTTAAGACTGAGATGAGGAGGAATTTCTTCACTCAGAGGGTTGTGAATCTTTGGAATTCTCTGCCCCAAAGTGCTGTGGATGTTCAGTCATTGAGTATTTTCAAGGCTGAGATAGATACATTTTTGGACTCCAGAAGAATTAAGCGATAAGGGGATAGGGCGGGAAAGTGGAGTTGAGGTCGAAGATCAGCCATGATCTTATTGAATGGTGGAGCAGGCTCAAGGGGCCATATGGCCTACTCCTGCTCCTAATTCTTATGATCTTATGTTCTTATGTTAATCTGCAGTTGGTAATGAAGAAATAACAATCAAGGATATAGTTAGTCACAGATATAATACGTACAAATTTATATTATAATGTTACAACATACTTCAATAGAATTGTCTTTAATTTACAGTATCTCTTTAAATCACTATTTTTTTGAAGGCAGCAGGAAACTTGCAATTTATGCCCTGACTTGGTGCACTTCACTACTCACATGTTGTGAAAAAACAAACCGGGAAAAAAAAACCTTAGTTCTGCACTTTCCCACCATATGAAAAGCAGTTGGAACAAGAGGATTAATTTAAATGGCCAGCCGCTGTCGGTCACAGCATTCTAATTTAGTAAATGTGCGTAGTTACTTAACGACTCGGGACCTGAAGGAAGCAGCTCCTAACTGTGGCCGCACGCAATGGACAATTTGATGGTTAAATGTTTTTTTCCTGTTCAGTGTGACGCCCTCCATCACTCTGTCAAGAACTTCCAGCAATCTAATAATGAATGTCCATACATCTGTTTACAGACAGTCACATGCTAATTTCTTTTTTCTGGTGCCCATTCTTATAACCTGGGTGGACATTTGCCACTGGCGTAGACAGAACGCGCATGTAGATCAACTTTTCTTTTCCAAACAGAACATTTAAAAAAAAAGAAAAGCATGCTCTCCGTTTTATCGACTGTTTATTCTTTAAACCACTGGTAGGTTTTTCCTTCTCTATGTCGTCAACTGCTAATAACCATTTCAGTATTTTCAGAGAGTGGATGTATCATATTTTGCGGTCAGAAAATTGAGATGGGGGGTACGGGGAGCGGAAATTTGATGCAACAGTTTTACGTTTTGAAAATCTTTTATAAGGATCACTTCAAATTCAAGGAAAATAATAAGGGGAAACAAAGTGTAAAACAGCATAAAGAGAGGATATGTCATGGGCGGCGGTGAGATATGATGAATATCTTCACGTGCGAGTCAGAACGGATAAGACGTCGCTTCTTGCCAACCTCATAAGTGGAGATATTTATAACCTGCTGTTGGTCATCTTGCATTTTATTTGTACCTTATCTTTTAAGCACTATTTTAATGGGTTTCAAGACACACGAGATAGTTATGAGCAAAAGATACAATGAAGTGAAGTCTACAGGAATTCCATTGTAGCAGGCAGACTTTGTGACTCGGGCTTTGGACCTGGCAGTCAGACTTTGCTAACAGTTAGATCTGAGTGGACATTAGTGTGCCCATGAACAGATTAAACCGACAATTTCAAGTTACTGTGAACTTTAAAGTAAAAGGGGGAAAAATTCAGTTGGTTGCGCCTCCCGTTAGCGCCTTAAGAGGGTGCTAATGGGGCGCAAATCATCTAGCGCCCGGGCGCGGCAATGTTTGTGCCGCTCGCGAAATTAACTAGACATTTTGCGGCGGCGCTGAACACTACTGCCACGATCTCCTGCGCCGGCAGATCGTGACGTCAGTCGAGTGCGCAACGCCCCGGTATCGCCCCGGAGCGGATATTGAGTGGCGCCCCCTGCCTTACCGCCTGCCGCTAGCAACGACAGGTTGAGGGGAGCGTTTTGCAGTCAGGAAGGGACTGGGGGAGCGCTATTTAAAGGCGACCGCTTCCTGCCTTTTATTGTTGGTGACATTTTTGAACCACGCTTTCTGAGAGAGAGAGAGAGACTTCTGGAGAGATTCAACGTTGTGTGAAGGAGTTTTGGGTACTGAGCAGCACTTTGCAGGTTCATTTTGATTTGCCCTTCCTTGTATCGATTTAGAAGAGAGTGTGGGGGCTGCACTCTGAGCTCTTTCCTTGGTACTCTCCATTGTTCTTTCCAGCAGATTTGATGTACAGGTCTCTCCAGGCCGAGATTCAAGGCTGCAATGAGCCGGATGTGGATGGAAAGCAAGATCAACCCTTCCCTTTAAGAACTGGCCCGCGCCATTGTGTGTGTTCCATTGCTGACTGACATCACATGAGCTTCGCCAGCGCTCTGAGGTAGCGCCTCACTCCTCGGCCTTTGCGCCTTAAGACAGGTGTGAAGCACCTGATTTAGCGCTCCAATCACCTTCAGGGGCGATAAAAGCCAAGTTTGCAGTCGGTGGCGATAATTAACGCCAGGCGCTAATCTTTGCGCCCGGCCGATAATTGCGCCCCAAATGGGGCGATACTGAATTTCTCCCCCAAAATGTTTACCGCTTACCCAGCCAACCTATCTAAACGGCGTGGGCAACATCGCTAAGTGGAAATTCTCTTTTGCTAATTACTCAACTAGCACAAATGATGCCTACTATTTGATATCTTTCAGGCTCCCACTTGCTCTCAGAAGAACTGTCAAATTGTGCACAGGTCTTTCAGAGGGTCAAATTCTGTTGTAAGCTCTGTGCTATCAAATTCAATGATTGTATGAAACAATTTTTAAAAATTCAAATGGTCGGTTACATGCTTTAATATATAATTGCTTGCAGTTTCTTCAGAAAATAAATGCACCACATTATTTAAACGTACTGAAAAAGCAATCGATTTTATAAACCGTTAACGCAGTGTGTCTCACGTAATTGTGATTAGCCATTGTAATGTAGAGATTGTTACACCATCCTGGATCAGCGTACTGAACATTGAACTGTGCGAATCCCTCTCGTGTCTGCCTTTTTAAGTGTCTCTTTATGTTTTTCCTAGTGCTATCTCTCCATCTATAGGCCTATCTTTTAATTATGTGTCTTTCTCTCACAGTTATTAGTATTTTTCACTTCTCTCTTTTTACACAGCGGGTTGTGAGGCAATGGAATGCACTGCCGGAATTAGTGACTGAGACAAGAGACCATGTCAACATTTAAGAATAGGTGATTGATGGAGAGAGATAAAAGGACATGGGCACAGGAGTGGGCACAGCAAGTTAGGGCTACTGCCCCTGTGGAGGATAAAAACCACCACACATTGGTTGAGCTGAGTTTCTGAGTTGTAATTTCTATGTAATTCTATGTAACACAGTCACTTTACTAAATAACAAAACAATTGCTTAAAAACTTACTTACCTGCTTACCTATGTAAACAATGTTCCCAATTAGCTGCGCAGCCGTGAGGCGGTGTAGCGGTCTGGAGGTCCCGCGCAGGCCGCTCACCGGCTTTTCAATGCAAGAAACCGCACATGCGCGAAAATTTGAATGGGCTGCACAGCCCGTTAAAGGGACCGCGCACCAAAAAAATTACAAGGAACATTGTATGTAAGGTGTCCATTTTCAACAAAACTGTGGTAGAACAGCACAATTCACCGAGTTGCCCTTGTCTGCGTTGCCTCCATAATAGCCCGCTGAAGCTGACTGTCAAGCTCACTCGAGGATAATGGCTACTTGAGGTACCAGAGGATGACCGGTGCTCCTGGGAGCGAACCACAGCAAGCAGTCAGCAACTTCAGAATAAGAGTGGCGAAAACCACTCCTAATACCTGAAGAAGCCAGTGGTATACTGAAGTGACATCAGGGAACATTACAAAATTGCGTTTCATAAGAACATAAGAAATAGGAGCAGGAGTAGGCCATTCAGCCCCTCGAGCCTGCTCCGCCATTTAATAAGATCATGGCTGATCTAATCTTGGCCTCAACTGCACTTACCTGCCTGTTCTACATAACCCTTGACTCCCCTATAGCTCAAATATCTGTCTATCTCCGCCTTGAATATATTCACTGACTCAGCCTCCACAGCTCTCTGGGGAAGAGAATTTCAAAGATTCACGACCCTCTGAGAGAAGAAATTCCTCCTCTTAAATGGGCGACCCCTTATTCTGAATCTATGCCCCCTAGTTCTGGATTCCCCCACGAGGGGAAACACCCTCTCAGCATCTACCCCATGTTTCTGGCATGTGAAACTCTGAGCCAGAACAGGAAGTTCGTAAAATGGACCTTTTTAGAGACTTCAGTCAGAGGGTTAACAGGGTTTTGTAGCCACATGTAATCAGTTCCTAATCTCAGACATGCCACTAGGAGAGACTTCTCCAAAGGAAGGGAGGTAAAATTAGAGGCCAGTCTATTCTGTGCACCTCCTTGCACATGTTTACAGGGGCATTAACAGTTTGGGAATAGGACCACCATCTAATCTCTAGGCCAAAGAAGAATGCCTGGTATGAATGGGTTACCTAAAGGAGAAAATATGTAAAATGGGGGATTAATAATAAAATGAAAGAAGAAACATAAACTCTGCCAATGGCAGTATATAAGTGAGCCAGACGGACCAGATGGTCCCCAAATTAATTCCCACTCTACGCTGATCTTAGCCATACCTGCAGTAGAGACTCGAATGTTGGTCTCAGTCTCCCTGGGGTAGCGAGGGCGAAAATCGGATACCCCAGATAATCCAGCACCCCCTGCTGGAAAGTTTGTGTGTCGACATCAGATTCGAACAGAATCCGGCACAGTTGTGATACCTCTGATGATCGCCTAGTTTGCTAACGGTTAGGGAGGGAGGTGTAATTAATCTTCGGTGGTAGCACAAAACGGGTAGTAACAAAACGGCAGCCAGTTTTGCGCCCCGCCCCATTTTTGTTTCCATTAACATCAGGGCAGGGTGTAAAACAGCTTGCCGATTCGCTATTACCAAAAAACCAAATTCACCCCTTTACTGTCTAGAATTACATAGGATTTACAGCACAGAAACAGGCCACTCAGCCCAACTTGTCTATGCCAGCATTTATGCTCCAACCGAGCCTCTTTTGACCCCTCTTCATCTAACCTTATCAGCATATCCATCTAGGCTCGCACGTGGAGATGAATCACTTTGGCCAGGTATTGGAGCCAGCTGGGCCAGACCCCAGCCAAACTCAGCACTCTGAGCAGAGGGGGAAGGCCGAAAAGGGGCAGAAATTGGCATCTGCTTTTGATCTATTAAGGAATACTGGGCCAGAAATTCGGCTTTCCAGCTTCCTGCGGGTGCAAGCATCGCGCGCCTACTTGCCTACCGCGCCTGCAGTTGTGCTTTGGGCCCACGAGGACTTCGGGTCCTGGGCCTCCTCCAGCTGCCGGCGCGCAGTGCTTGCGTATCCCAGGGGCGCAGTTAGTTCGAAGCATCCCCTGGGATCACGTGGGTCTAGCAGGGCATTTTCATTCATAGATTTGACAGGAAGACCTGTCAAATCTATGAATAGAGATCGACCCCAAAACCACACTTAAACTTCAAATAAATTGAAAAAAAAACATCACATTTTTAAAATAACTATAAGTTAAATAAATTAACTACTTTAAACAAAAATTTAAATTTTTGAAAAAATTAATTATACTTTTTAACGGTGCTAAAAATAAACTTACCTTTCTTTAAAGTATCTAAAAAAGATAAACCTGTTGAAAAAATGTTTAAATTGTAATTAATTAACCACTTACCTTGTTAAAAACAGGCCTTGCGCCTCCTTTTTAAAAGTGCAGCTTTTCCATACTTACCTTCCCGGAGAAACCTGAAAAAAAAACGAAGTTCACTGCGCACGTGTTCGACTTCTGAACCCCTCCCTTCAGGGGAACGGAAGTTCCGGTTTCCCGCGCATGCGCAGTGCATGCAGGAAACCGGCACTTCAGATGGCCTTACGGGTGAGTACACAGCACGTATTCACCCGACAACAGCCGAATTTCTGGCCCATTGTGTTATTTAAATTTCAGAATTATCCTGAATAGCAGTAATAAACAAAAGAACATAGGGGGAAAAATTTGGTTGCTTTGCGCCTCCCGTTAGCGCCCTAAGATGTTTGCGCCGCTCGCGAAATTGACCAGACATTTTGTGGCAGCGCTAAACACTACCGCCACGATCTCCTGCACCTGCAGATCATGACGCCAGTCAAGCGTGCAACGCCCCGGTAGCGCCCCGGACTGGATATTGAGTGGCGCCCCCTGCCTTACCGCCTGCCGCTAGCAACGACAGGTTGAGCGTTTTGCAGTCGGGAAGGGACTGGGGGAGCGCTATTTAAAGGCGACCGCTTCCTGCCTTTTTTTGGCGGCGATATTTTTGCACCACGCATTCTAAGAGAGAGAGAGAGAGACTTCTGGAGAGATTCAACGCTGTGTGAAGGAGTTTTGGGTACTGATCAGCACTTTGTAGGTTCATTTTGATTTGACCTTCCTTGCATCGATTTAGAAGAGACTATGGGGGCTGCACTCTGAGCTCTTTCCCTGGGCCTCTCCATTGTTCTTTCCAGCAGAATTGATGTACAGGTCACTCCAGGCCGAGATTCAAGGCTGCAATGAGCAGGGTGTGGATGGCGAGCAAGATCGACCCTCCCCTTTAAGAACTGGCTGGCGCCAGTGTGTCTGTGTTCCATTGCTGACTGACATCACATGAGCTTTGCCAGCGCTCTGAGGTAGCGCCTCGCTCCTCGGCGTTAGCGCCTTAAGAGAGGTATGTAGCGCCTGATTTAGCGCTCCAATCACCTCCAGGGGCGATAGAAGCCAAGTTTGCAGACGGAGGCGATAATTAGCGCCAGGCACTAAACGTTGCGCCAGGCCGATAATTGCGCCCCAAACGGGGCGATACCGAATTTCTCCCCCATAAGATCTAGGAGCAGGAGTAGGCCATATAGCCCCTCGAGCCTGCTCTGCCATTCAATAAGATCATGGCTGATCTTCTACCTCATCGCCACTCTCCTGCCCTAACCCCATATTCCTGGATTCCATCAGCATCCAAAAATCTATTGATCTCTGTCTTGAATATACTCAACGATTGAGCCTCCACAGCCCTCTGGGTTAGAGAATTCCAAAGATTCACAACCCTCCTGAATGAAGAAATTTCTCCTCATCTCAGTCCTAAATGGCCGACCCCTTACCCTGAGACTGTGGCCCCTGGTTCTAGACTCTCCAGTCAGGGGAAACAGCCTGTCCAAGCTGTCCAAATTGCTTTGATACCATTGGCACAGCGCTAAATGCACATTGTATGTTAGAGGAGTAGGGTGAAAAAATATTTCAAAAGCACTTTACAGAGCAAGGATCGGAGACCAAAAAGAAGCTGGGCAGAGGTGAAGAGGTGGGCAGAGGCCTCGGAAGGAGCAACACTGGCTGCCATCTTAAACACTGGTAAAACTGCCTCTGTAAAACTGTAGGGCTGTGTCAACCAAACGTGGAACAATCAGGCCAGTTAATGCATTTACCTGCAGGTAAGAAGATTGACAGGAAGTGCCAGGAATAGAATGGTTACGGAACTACAATTGATCAGCGAGATTGCTCGAAAGCGGCATGCAATTGGAAATGTCGCATGATCACTATTGGCCAATCAGGTTGCTGAAGAAGGATGTGCACCCATGTTTTTATTAGAGACAGTTATAGTTTTGGTGGCAGAGCTCAGTTTGCAGCCCCATGACTTTTCATTCATTAAAAGTAATGGATGAGTGCTCAAATATCCGATATACATTCAGGGAACACAGTGCTCTATACTGGGTTCACTCAGGATTAAAATATGTGGTTTTTATTTTGACAGATATTCCACCCGCCCCCCCCCCCCCCCACCCCAAAAAAGAGAATGCGATAAATTGAAACAGTTATTGATGTATGAATGCACTGGAACAGAAAACAAGGACCACCACTGATCATTGGGACATCACATGCTGGTGGCAAGTTACAAGTATTTTTCCTTCATCTGAGCTCAGTTGAGGTTCCAAGTCCACCCTTGGTGAATGCTGGAATAGGGGACAGGAACCATATAAACAGGAGTAGGCCATTCAGCCCCTCAAGCCTGCTCTTCCTCCACCTTCTCAAGGGCAATTAGGGATGGGCAATAAATGCTGGCCTTGCCAGCGATGCCCACATCCCATAAACAAATTTTTTAAAAGTTAGATCATGGCTGATCATCTTAATTCTATTTACCCGCCTTAGTTCTATAACCCTTAATATCTTTGCCTAACAAAAATTCTATCACTCTCACTTTTGAAATTTTCAATTGACCCCAGCCTTAACAGCTTTTTGGGGGAGGGATTTCCAGATTTCCACTTCCCTTTGTGTGACGAAGTGCTTCCTGACATCACCTCCGTACGGCCTAGCTCTAATTTTAAGGTCATGCTCCTATCTCTCTATCTATCCTATCAAATCCTTTAATCGTCTTAAACACCTCAATTAGATCACTCCTTAATCTTCTATACTCAAGGGAATATAAGACTAGTCTGTGCAACCTGCCCTGATAATTTAACCCGCTAAGCCCCAGTATCATTCTGGTGAATCTGCGCTGCACTCTCTCCAAGGCCAATATATCCTTTCAACCGAATGCTGAGAGCTGATTAAAGCACTCTGTTATTCCCACATATTTAATCAGCTGGAGGGCCCATCATCCAGAACGGGGCCTACAGAATGATGCTAATAGATGAGTTAGAATATGTACCTTAAGGGTTTGAATTCTAAATAAGTTTTCAAACACACTGGTTAGTGATTACAACCAGTAAAAGCACATTCTTAGAAAATGATACACTAACAAGAAATAAGTCTCTCCAGTCAATCAAATAGCTGGAGTTTGATAAAAGCAGCCAGTAATGTAAAATAAAGTGCAATCATATGGCTCATTTGACTGATGCAGTTGACAGGAAAGTACAGAAAAAAATAATGCATGACATATGTATTTGAGTGCAGCTTGAGCAGTGGTTTTCAGTCTGAACACTTATGGTACTAGCTAATAATACAAGTTGCACTTCTTCCCCACCTCTCTGAAAGAAAATATCGATTAATGTGAAGAAATAATTTCCTTTTAAAGGGGAGCGCAGTACAATTTTTATAGAATCATAGAATCATAGAATGGTTACAGCACAGAAGGAGGCCATTCGGCCTGTCGAGCCCGTGTCGGCTCTCTTCAAGAGCATTTCAGCTAGTCCCACTACCCCGCCCTTTCCCCGTAGCCCTGCAAATTTTTTTTCCTTCAGGTACTTATCCAATTCCCCTTTGAAAGCCACGATTGAGTCTGTCTCCACCACTCTTTGCATTCCAGGTCCTAAGCACTCACTGCGTTTTTCCTCATGTCGCCTTTGGTTCTTTTGCCAGTCACCTTGAATCTGTGTCCTCTGGTTCTTGACCCTTCCACCAATGGGAACAGTTTCTCTCTATCTACTCTGTCTTACTGCAATCTGCTCATTGCCCCTGTAAAAGAGGATGTGTAGTTTTAGGATGCAACCAGTTAGTAGATGTGTTGAATACAGGAAACTAGAAACAGGAGTAGACCATTCAGCCCCTCGAACCCGTTCCACCATTCTATTAGATCACGGCTGATCTGTAGCACAACTCCATTTACCCGCCTCTGTTCCATATCTCTTGATAATCTTACCAACAAAAATCTATCTACCTCATTCTTGAAAATTTCAATTGACCCCCAGCATCTTTTAGGGGAGAGAGAGTTCCAGATTT
Source organism: Squalus acanthias (assembly GCA_030390025.1). NCBI lineage: Eukaryota > Metazoa > Chordata > Chondrichthyes > Squaliformes > Squalidae > Squalus > Squalus acanthias. The sequence continues at coordinate 11,620,448 of CM059430.1, forward strand.
TCACTACCCTTTGTGTTAAAAAAAAAAGGCTTCCTGATTTCACTCCTAAATGGCCTAAGCTCTAAACTTGCAATTGTAGAGCAGATCAAGAGGCTTAATTTTCATCACGTCACACTTGCATATTAAGATGCAGTGCTAACATCTTTTAGCAGTGTGGAGGATTCGTGGTTGTAATTTATCATTTTGTAGTGTGTTCTGAGCTTTTCAAAACTGCCCACGGGGACAATTATTCAAAGTGGAGACGGCTGGCTTGTGAAATGTTAAAAGAAGAGTGAGGAAAATGCTGAAGAAAAACATACACTCTGTGAGCTGGAACTTATTGTGCGTGATTACTGTTGACAGCCCTGTGATAATATAAAATTGGCAGGAAGAGGTTGCGAAGATATGCCCGGAGACTGATGGCAGGACTTTCACTGGCAGCCTGTATTAGAGCTTTTGTGTTTTTTTTGTTTTCCCTTTTACTTCGTGCAAAAAAAAAACCTTTGAGCAGAATATCTGGACGCAAGGTTTTCCACTCTGTCTCCAGCAATCCTTAATAGAGGAATTGTAAGGAACTAATAAGGACTACACTCATGAAAGTGACAGAGAAAAGTTTACATGAATGTGACTCAAAATCCACATTAAAAATTAGTGAGCCACTCTGTTCAGAACTGTACATTTTCCTTTACCTGTGTTCCAAACCACACAACAGATTAACCTGCTTTGCTGTTCACCTACTACATGCCCTCCCTTCCATTACTGGTATAGTTCCACACGTCCTGCAATACTCCAGTAATTGCCAGGATATATCCTCCACAGGTGCCCTAACCTCTCTGGTGCTTGTTGAGGTAATACTCCCGAGACGCCAGCAACCCTCTGGCACTTGCTGAGGTATGGGCTCCACAGGCGCTGGAACCCCCCCCGCCCCCCCAGGTACTTGCTAAAGTATGGGTCAGAAACCCTCTGGCACTTGCTGAGGTATGGGCTCCACAGGTGCTGGAACACCCCCCCCACCCCAGGTACTTGCTAAAGTGTGGGTCAGAAACCCTCTGGCACTTGCTGGGGTATGGGCTCCACAGTTGCTGGAACCCCCCACCCCCGCCAGGTACTTGCTAAAGTATGGGTCAGAAACCCCTCTGGTACTTGTTGAAGTATGGGCTCCACAGATTGCAGGGAATCTCCGGTATTTCCTGAGCTATTACTCCACAGGTACCATGAACCCTCTGTTACCTGCTGATGTATGAGCTCCACACATGCCAGGAACCCTTAGTACAGCTTCTAGTTTATTCAATCTGCAATGCACTCAGTGTATGGCTTTGGGCGAAATACATTGGGGTAGATCTTGACTTTGTGCGATCGTGTAAAACGGATGATAGTGAGTCGGCAGCCCGTTTTACAGCGCTCGATTTTTATTTCCATTGAAGATGTACAATGGGCTGCCGACTCGCTATTATCCATTTTACATTATTGCACAAAGTCAAGATTTATCCCATTGCTTTTATATAACTAAGAGCAGTACACCACTGCTACATTTCTATCCAATATTACTTTTTAGGATCTATTTCTGTCCATTGCATGTGAGTTTGCATTGGTTAAACTCGTCGTACTAGCAGTTAGTTTTGTCACCAGAATGGTTCTGTTGCAACCTCAAGTCCAACTAAGAGAAGTGTACGGATAGAAATTGTCAAATGGAAGTTTACAGTGTCTCAGTGAGGGGGAGAAGGCACTCTACTGTCCACTCCAAAACCCACCTTTCCCAAGAAGATATTCTCCTTTGTGTTTCTGCAGCCTTGTTATTGTCTTTCTTTTATTACACCACCTTCACACCAATGCTAAATTTGTGGAGTATAAAGGCAGCATAAAAAGAAAAAAGTTAGTGAGTTAGCACGCTGGCCTTTCCCCTCTGGGAGCTAGGCTACAATTCAAAACAGACTGAGGTGATGACAGTTTCCTCTCTCTGCTGGGTTTAAGGACCCAGAGTAGAACGATGGCAGTCTCCACTGACCTTCTATCAAGCACAGGTCCACAGCACACAAGTGCACATTGATTCCCACTGAATTGGGAGTCTCACTCAGGCCTCAAGGATGGTAGCCATAGGAAAAAAGAAAATTCACATTTGTGCAGATGATACTGCTCCTCTGGGTTTGAGCTCAAGTCTCTTTGTGGCAGAATACAGTTTTTTTTTAGCTCTCGACTTCATTCAAACATGAAGTTGAGTGTCAGCCGTAGCTCAGTGGGTAGCGCTCTTGAACCTACAACCTTCTGGACTCAGAAGCAAGTCCACTCTCCAGAGACTTGAGCACAAAAATCTAGGCTGACACTCCAGTGCAGTACTATGGGAGTGCTGCACTGTCGGAGGTGCCGTCTTCTGGATGAGATGTTAAATCGAGGCCCCATCTGCCCTCTCAGATGGATGCAAAAGATCCCATGGCAATATTTCAAAGAAGAGCAGGGGAGTTATCTGCTATGTCCGGACCAATATTTATCCCTTAATCAATATCACAAAAAAAAACAGATTATCATTATCACATTACTGTTTGTGGGAGCTTGCTGTGCACAAATTGGCTGCCACGTTTCCTACATTATAACAGTGACTACACTTCAAATAAAGTACTTAATTGACTGTAAAGCCCTTTGGGATGTTCTGAGATGGTGAAAGCGCAAAAACTGCAAACTGAGTCACTGCTTGCCGACTCACTCACTGTTCTCCAGCTCTCACAATGGCTGGTGCTGTATACATATATATGGATAAAAGTACCAGTAATTGTTCAACAGGAGGTGGCTCTGTGCTTGGAGTCAAGAACTAAGGTAACTGCAGCTGCTTCAGCCTAGCAATTCAGCTTTCTATAGACTGGGAGTTTTACTCTGCTTTTAATCCTTACGGTGGTTTTCCTTGTGAGCAATTGGTTCGCTCTCTGAGCCCCACAAGTAAAACTATTCTCGAATCCCCAGAACTTATATTTCTCAACCTTGTGGTTGTAAAACAATAAGCCTCCCCCACCATCGACCGCCGCCACCCCCCCAAAAAAAAACAAGCGTGAAAGAGTTTACTGGAGAGCGGGAACTGGTTCAATTCTTTATCACCATCTGTGAATCAGTGTCACTTCAAGCACTGCAGTGATTACTCACTGGTTGTCAAAGATATGAGGGGGGAAGTAAACAAACAAAGGAATATGGTTAAAATACAAACTGAGGGAAGCCGAAAAGAGGAAATATGCAGAAGCGTAAGTAGTAAATTAAATGACAGGAGAAATTAAAATAATTTACAGAAAGAAAATTAGAGACAGGGAAAAAGTGGGAAAAAACAGAATAAAAATAAAGTGGAAATAAAGAGAAAAAAAGATAATAAATTAGCAGACTGAAAGCAGAAATGATAAATAATAACAGATTATGTATTTTTGTGGTGTTTAGGGCCTGGTGAGATTATGGAACCGAGCAATGGAAAGTGAAGGCGGCTGAATCTTATTTACAATAAAATGATCTTATCCTGAGCATTAAATCCCGTGAATTAGGTTGTATTCAGGATCTTTATGTTGACTTTTAATGGAAACAATTAGTCACTGATGCCAATAAAAACAATCCTAGTGCCAGTTAGTTCACAGGAAAAGTCTATTTGATGTACTCAGAAGAATACTTTATTACCAATGCACTGACATACCTCATAAAGTTCTTTACTTCGGATCAGTGGCGGGGGTGGGGGGTGCCGACAGTTGATTCCATCTTTTGACCTTTTGTCGAGAGGTCGTTGCAGTTAATAAAATACACACTGTTTTCTTTGCTCAGTCCGAAAGACAGCAGGTTTGACAATGCAGCACCCCTTCAGTACTACACCGGAGTGTAAACCTAGATTATTTACATTCATTTTGGATTGGGGTTTAGAACTTACAACCTTCTGGCTCAGAGGTGAGAGCACAAGCCAAACTGACACTACTCCTTGCTTTATCCTTCTCTGAGCTATAAGTATTAACAGACTAGCATTAGATACAGTTTTGATTATTGCATTATTGCAGTTGAAGAATATCTACCAAATTGCTACCATATACCTAGATTTCAGAGATAATCGTTCTCTGAATTTTATCTGTGTAAATTTACTAAAATAAGGCAACAAAATGGGTTCCAGCAACTCCTTGCAAGAAATTTCTAAGAGCAAGTCCTTCACATTTTTTTAATCTTTTAGAATATGATCCTTATTTTATTGTAACTCTGAGGACACATAATGCAGATTTTCATATGTGTACGACGATCTCTGAAATCTAGGTATTTGGTAGATATTCGTCAACCTCAATAATCAAAAATGTATCTAATGCTTGTCCGTTAATACTTATTAAAACTACAGCATTTTATACCAAGGTTATGACACCACACAAGATGCAGCATTCAACCACCATAAGCTGTATTACTGAGTGGCCCGGCTGAGAACAGCATAATTCACCCACTGGACAAAAGTAAGTTGGAATATAGCTCAAAAGTGTAATTTGAAATCAAATCCCTAGCATTGGTGTCCAGCTTTCTACAGCCAGAGCTCTTGGCTTGACTTGGGTTTTAACTTTGACCTATATGTTAAGTAAATAGATGGCTGGGTCATTACTGTGCTTCCCAGCATTCCTCTGAATGCTGGCCCTGAAATGAGGGTGGAACAAAGCTTCTAAACTGTGGGTCTTACATTAAAATATTGATTTTGAGATTTTGTTCTAGCCCAGAAATGTTGCCCCATAAGTAATTATTGTGCTTCCAACAACCCCAATCATTCTCCTATTGTCTCTAGACATGTCTTGTATCTTCGGACCCCCTTTTCACTCCTCCCAGACCCATTATTATCACTTAAGCCCCATTTTCACTTGCATGAGAGCCCTTGTGACTTCGACAGTGACAGGAACAGCATTGATCTCAATATCCTTGCCCTTGTCTACAAATCCATCAATTGTCTCACTCCACCATCCTCTGCAATCTCCCCTAGCCTGGCATCATCGCTCCTTGAACATTTCCCTCTCCTGTACTACTGTCTGGTGACCAACATTTGGTCTGCACAGTGGTCTGGAGGTCCTGCGCAGGCCGCTCACCGGCTTTTACATGGGAGAAACTGCACATGCGCGAAAATTTGAATGGACCACGCAGCCAGTTAAAGGAGCCACGCACAAAATTTTTTAGAGGGAATGTTGCTTGTGACCACCTTCCTCCTCCAACATATTAGTGGCAGAGCCATCAGCCATCATGGCACTGCACTCTGGAATTCTCTCCCTAAAGCCTTCCACTCTGCTACATCTCTCCTGCCTTCATAAGCCTTCTCAAAACCTCTTTAGTTTCACCATCAGTCACCTCCCTTCCAATTCTTGCTCAGTGTCTGATTTTTCAGATTTTGTTTTCCAGCCTCTTCTTGTGAAACAACTTGTTACACTTCACTACATTGAAGGGACTGTATAAATTATTGTTGTCATCACCCTCATCACCATCTGACCAAAGACCTTAAAGGGCGCTAAACTGATTGTAAACAATCATAGAATCATACAGCACAGAAGGAGACCATTCAGGCAATCGTGCCTGTGCTGGCTCTTTTGAAAGAACTATCCAATTAGTCCCACTCTTTCCCTGATTCACTCATTGACCTGAAAATCTTTCCTTTCCAAGTTTTTATCCAACTCCCTTTTGAAAGTTACTACTGAATCCGCTTCCACCACCCTTTCAGGCAGTGCATTCCAGATCACAACAACTCACTGTGTAAAACAAATTCTCCTCATCTCCCCTCTGATTCTTTTGCCAATTGCCTTAAATCTGTGTCCTCTGGTTACCGGCCCTCCTGCCAATGGAAACAGTTTCTCCCTATCTACTTTCTTAAAATCCCTCATAATTTTGAAATATACTTGAATTATATTTTGAAAGAGTCTCTCAGATTCGAGTAATTACAAAACAAAAATTTACATAAGAGGAAAAATGGGGTGTTTAATGGGAATAGAGAAAAATATTTAGTTTAGTGCCTCCTACCTTGAAGTTAGTGCAGCTCCTGTTGGCTGAGTAGAACTGGTACCAAAATCATCTATTTTTGTAGCTGTTGGAGGCTAAATGGAGAGAAGAAGCTTAAGGGAGAGTGTTGTAACATTTTTAAACCATATAGGTAGACGCATAACATAAAATAAGTAATTCATTGTCCTTTTCACTCCTAAGTATATTTAATGTCTGCTTTGGTTGCCCTTACCAGACTTTTAATTGAAATAACATTTCACTGTAATTGCAACTTCTGTGTTCCTGTCTTTTAGCAAATAACATCATTAATTTGCTGGGGCATCGATAGCAGACTGGAGCCAAAGGTTGACTCTGGGGTGTGGTGTGGGGGGACACATTAGCCTGATATTGCTCAGCAGGTCACAGTAACAGGATGCTGATAACATCCTGCAAGCTTCCTCCCAGTGCCTGTGTAGAAAAAATTACTGCCCTTAGGCATACAATGGCCATCCATGCATTGCAAAAGCTACTACTGGGAGACATATGTTTAATTGTATCTTGGGAAAACTGTCATTATTCCACATAACTTACAGACGGCCACTTGCAGCTTTAGCATTGAATGTGCCAGTCTGTATATATTATGATCAGCAGGCTTTAGCTATTGAAATGTACTGTATTTAAAAAAAAATCTTGCCTGCTTTATGTTAATTTTTTTTTTAATGGGCTAACGTTTTTGGTTCTTTGCATTTAAAAGTGTTTGGATACATTGCCTTATCATTTCTGTGTATCAATTCATGCTGAGATTAGGCAGAGAATATAGAACCTGTTGCTGAAAGTAGATTAAACATGAAAGCACGTGCTCCCTAGGCTTGGTCGCCTAGTGTGTTACTGGACCCTACAGACCTAAGGTGCATTTACCTTTTACAGGGCCAGGGGCTCAGGAGAGCAACCAATGTGCACTGTTATGCCCACATCAACACAGTGAACAGGTAATTAAGGTTCACTGTCCTTGCAAGCTGGCATTTGTTAGAGGTGCCGTCTTTCGGATGAGAAGTTAAACCGAGGCCCCGTCTGCCCTCTCAGGTGGACGGAAAAGATCCCATGGCACTATTTCGAAGAAGAGCAGAGGAGTTCTCCCCGGTGTTGTGGTCGATATCACTAAAACAGATTATCTGGTCATTGTCACATTGCTGTTTGTGGGACCTTGCTGTACCAATTTGGGTGCTGCATTTCCCACATTACAACAGAGACTACACTTCAAAAGTATTTAATTGGTTGTAAAGTGCTTCGAGACGTCCTAAGGTCTTGAAATGTGCTCTATCAATGCAAGTTCTTTCTTTTCTTTAAATCCCCAGCCTGTGTTGTGTTAGTTTATCATAACCAGGGCAGCATTTGGAACAAGCAACAGGAGACCAAGAGCAGGGATAATGGGTAGGTACTCTAATTGGCAGGATGTGCCTAGTGGTGTCCCGCAGGGATCTGTGTTGGGGACGCAGCTATTCAAAGTATTTATTAACGACTTAGATGATGGCATAGAAAGCCACATATCCAAATTTGCCGATGGCACAAAGATAGGCAGCATTGTAGGCAGTGTAGATGAAAGCATAACATTGCAAACGGGTATTGATAGATTAAGTGAATGGGCAAAACTGTGGCAAATGGATTTCAATGTAGATAAATGTGAGGTCATCCACTTTGGACCTAAAAAAGATAGAACAGGGTACTTTCTAAATGGCGAAAAGCTAAAACCAGTGGAGGTCCAAAGAGACTTGGGGAGTCCAGGCACATAGATCATTAAAATGTCAGGAACAGGTACAGAAAATAATCAAAAAAGCTAATGGAATGCTGGCCTTTATATCTAGAGGACTAGAGTACAAGGGGGTAGAAGTTATGCTGCAGCTACACAAAGCCCTAGTTAGACCACACCTGGAGTACTGTGAGCAGTTCTGAGCACCACACCTTAGGAAGGATATATTGGCCTTGGAGGGAGTGCACCGTAGGTTTACCAGAATGATACCTGGACTCCAAGGGTTAAATTACGAAGAGAGATTACACAAATTGGGGTTGTATTCCCTAGAATTTAGAAGGTTAAGGGGTGATTTGATTAAAGTTTTCAAGATATTAAGGGGAACAGATAGGGTAGATAGAGAGAAACTATTTCCGCTGGTTGGGGAGTCTAGGACTGGGGGGCATAGTCTAAAAATTAGAGCCAGATCTTCCAGGAGTGAAGTTAGGAAACACTTCTACACACAAAGGGTGGTAGAAGTTTGGAACTCTCTTCCGCAAACGGCAATTGATGCTAGATCAATTATTAATTTTAAATCAGAGATTGCTAGCTTTCTGTTAATCAAAGATATTAAGGGATAGGGGCCAAAGGCGGGTATATGGAGTTAGGTCGCAGATCAGCCATGATCTCATTGAATGGCGGAACAGGCTCGAGGGGCTGAATGGCCTCCACCTGTTCCTACGTTCCTATGTTCCTATTATACAATTAGTCCCACCACACCTGAGCTAAGAAGGGAAATGTCAGCTCGGGTTCCCATGCCTGATTGTTATTCAGTGACCCTCCTGCCAGAAAGTCCATGTCTGCTGAGGACAGGATCAGGCTTGGTTGTGATGGTGACCACAGTCAAATTGCCTGCTGATACTCATTACCTAGGTTCACACTTGAAGAATGGCCACTTGGGAAAAGTCCTGGATGGCGGCTGATGCTCAAAGAACTGCATCAGTGCCTTCCGGAGAAGAGGAGAGAAAACTAAGGGAAATGGTGGACTAGTCAGCGCATTTAGTTAGTTAGAACCTTTTCAACTCCAATATCTGTACTCAAATCCAACCAAGACTGATGGACTGAAAATGTTCAAACCGACATGAATTTGGGCTGTCCCAATTCAGCTCCTGGCAGGTGCAAGTGCCCACTTCAGAACTTCCTATAATTTCAACACTAAATTGACAGTTTTACATCCAGAGAGGTTATGATGATGACTGGTGTGGGGAATGAAAATATCTCATTGTTATAGTTAAGTTGCATAGAGGAACATGAATGAGGAACTTGTGCAGTTTTCCTCGCCTATGCAGTAAGTACTCCACTGTATTTTACACCAGTTAAGACTTGTCATTATTGAATTCAACAGAAGTGAACAGTACCCGAAAGGTTTTTATGGCGGAGTACATGAGTGTAATGGCCACAGTATAGCAAGAGGAGGAGAGGGCATAGGACATGTCCAACTGGCAGTGGTTATTATTGTCTAAGGTAACAGTTGCAGTTACCTGCGAATGGCAAAGGAGCAGTGCCAAAGGAGGCTCCGACTCACCAGGGAGGGTGTCACTGAGACATGTCACCTGGACCATGAAGACCTTGAAGGGAATCAAGGGATATGGAGATAGGGCGGGTAAGTGGAGTTGAGGTGGATGATCAGCCATGATCTTATTGAATGGCGGAGCAGGCTCGAGGGGCCGTATTGCCTACTCCTGCTCCTAATTCTTATGTTCTTATGACCTGCGGGGAGCCAATCTGGAGTCCACCCATTGGCACTGAAGGTCATCACTGTCTCCAATTATGACGCTTCAGGGCCCTTCCAGGAAACCACAGGGGCCATCTTTGGAATCAATGGCCCTGATCTTCTAATCGGGTAGCGCACTTTTCACAAGCGCCTGATTTTACCTCAGTTGAATCCGAACATTTTCCATTTTCACCTCATTTAAACAGTTCGAGTTACCCCTTGGGAAGTAGAACTTGGTCCAAATTGGGGGAAGAAAAATGTTCGCTGCTGCAGTCCTTAAAGGGCCATAGCAGCACAAAGTCCCGCAATTTTTGGCCTGTTGGTTACTGCCAAAAGCATTAGCCAGCTGGCCTGCTCCACCTATATATTTTAAAAAATATTTACCTAAGGGAAGTAAAGTTGCCCTAAACTGAAGGGGCAACTCTACAACCTCTAAAAAACAATTTGTTTGGGCACTTTTCAGGGCAGGTATCTGCCCGGCAGAATCTCTGCAGAATGAGATTTGCATACCATTAAAATAGAGCTTCTGGCCCAAGCCATGTATGACGCAGGAAATGCACGTCAAGCACAAATGGGAAAGGGACCCACGTTACAGGTCCTCTCCCTAGTGCCCCAGAGACTGGCATTAGAGAGAGGAAATCATCCCAGCCCACTTTCTTTGCCTTTTAGACACTTGGGGGGAAAAATTCAGCTGCTTGCGCCTCCCGTTAGCGCCTTAAATGGGCGCTAATGGGGCGTAAAGCAGCTAACGCCCGGGCGCAGCGCCGCCCACGCCTCCCGAAAAATTTAGTGGGAGGTTAGCGGCGGCGGCAGCCGGTAGCGCCCTGTGGCGCTGCGCCGCCGGCGATGACGTCATCGCCGTGCGCAGCGCCCCGCTCGCGCCCCGGCCGTGATCTTCAGTCGCGCCCCCTGATTTACCGCCAGACGCTATGTCCGACGGGTTCAGGGGGGCGTACGTGCGGCCGGGGCGGCGATATTTAAAGGGGAGGTGGCAGGCGGCCATTTTTGTTGCTGGCCGCCTGCCAGCACCTGCCCCCGTTGCTGTCCCCGGCCCCCGTGAAGCCCCCCCACCGTGAAGTGCCGGCTGCGCTCCAAGAGCCCGGCACTTCTCTTGAGTGCCGGGCTCTTTTGCCGGCACTCCCGATCCCTGGGAGCCCAGCTGGGCCCCGGTTCGCGCTGCGCAAGGCCCCTCCCCTTTAAGAAGGGGAGGAAGGCCTGCAATACCGCGGCGCGACGTGCCGCAGCGCGTGGCGCTGCGGCACGTAGCGCCAGGATATTCACTCGCAGCGCCCCAAGAGGGATGCGGGGTGCTTCCAGTTGCGCCCCGCTTCCCTCTTGGGGCGCAACCACTGAAGTTCCGGCGCGGGGCCGCTAATTTTTTCGGGGCGCTAAAAGTCGCGCCCCGGCGAGGTTAGCGCCCCAAATGGGGCGCGACTCAATTTTTACCCCTTGATATTTTTCTGCTGCACAATGAAAGAGCAGCAGACTGAAGATATAATAAATATAAATTAATTTTATACAATTGTGCAATGGCAATGTATGTGTTTAATGTATTTTGCTGGTGTATTTGTCTCTTTTGTGCCAGAAAGTTCTCCATGCTTTAATTAGAGACTGCCTTGTGCCTGAAGCAATTTTCTTCATTGTAGGACTTTCCAGAATTGGCATATATGCCAGCTGTGTGTGGCTAAGGAACAGACAGACATACATGGTTAGATTCTGTCGGCATTTATTGACAGCTGTTACTTACATCATAACATGAAATGTCATATAGAATAATAAATGGTGCGAAATTGAATTACAAGCATATGCAAGGTCCTGAATCAGTAAGGGCTAGTACGCAAGCCCAACCAGCATGGACCGCACATGTTTCTAATTAATCCGCTGAAACACTTGTTAGTTCATATAATACAAGTTTCCCTTTCTTTTGGCCTCCCTTCATGAAGTACTGCCAGAATCACCTTGGAAGGAGTTCCGAGAGGTACAGCATTGCGATGCAAATCTGATATGGATTATGCAAATTTAGCAATGAATTAAAAAATCTATATAAACATTTGAGAACTACAGGAGATCATTTTCAACTCCATGCCTGGGCGGTAACCTGGAGCAACAGATCGCCTGCCCATCGTAGAGCCCACCTAATTTTTGTCCCATTAAAATCAATGGAATGAAACTCGGGTGGGCTTTATAAAGAACAGGTGATCCACTCCACTCGGTTACTGTGCAGGTGGAGAAACATAGAAAAATAGGAGCAGGAGTAGGCCATTCGGCCCTTCGAGCCTGCTCTGCCATTCAATATGATCATGTCTGATCCTCTATCTCAATACCATATTCCCACTCTCTCCCCATACCCCTTGATGCCTTTTGTGTCTAGAAATTTATCTATCTCCTTCTTAAATATATTCAGTGACTTGGCCTCCACAGCCTTCTGTGGTAGAGAATTCCACAGGTTCACCACCCTCTGAGTGAAGAAATTTCTCCTCATCTCAGTCCTAAATGTCCTACCCCGTATCCTGAGACTGTGACTCCTCGTTCTAGACCCCCCAGCCGGGGGAAACATCCTCCCTGCATCCAGTCTGTCTAGCCCTGTCAGAATTTTATACGTTTCAATGAGATCCCCTCTCATTCTTCTAAACTCTAGTGAATACAGGCCTAGTCGACCCAATCTCTCCTCATACGACAGTACTGCCATCCCAGGAATCAGTCTGGTAAACCTTCGCTGCACTCCCGCTATGGCATGTATATCCTTTCTTAGATAAGGAAGTTGAAAATTATCCCAAAGTATGCGAGAGTCATTTGTATATGTTATTGCATGACATAGAAATTACAGCACAGAAACAGGCCATTCGGCCCAGCTGGTCTATGCCGGTGTTTATGCTCCACACGAGCCTCCTCCCACTCCATTTCATCTCACCCCATCAACATATCCTTCTATTCCTTTCCTCTTCATGTACTTATCTAGCTTCCCTTTGAATGCATCTATGCTATTTACCTCAACTGCTCCTTGAAGTAGCAGTTTCACATTCTAACCACTCTCTTAGTAAAGAAGTTTCTCCTGAATTCCTTCTTAGATTTATTAGTGACTATCTAATATTTATGATCCCTAGTTTTGAACTCCCCACAAATGGAAAATCTTCTCTACGCTTACCCTATCTTAATTTTAAAGATTTTATTATGGAGAATAAAAGATTGCTCAGAATGTTATAGTGCTTTTTAGATGTGGGGTAGAAAAAGCCCTGACACTCAGATTCAAATCTTGTCTTACTATTACAGATACTTGCAGTCCCTTATATGACATGATCACAGCTTGCGCGATTTGTTGTACGGTTTGCATCAGAGAGCGTTTTACAGCTCATCCAATGGGTCATTAAGTAAATGGGCCATACAGTGCAGTACTGAGCAATGCAGACCAGCAAGCTTCTAGGTTTCATCTCTGAGTTAACTAATCCCAACTGTAGCAGCAGTAAGAATGCTCATAGACCCGAGAGAGCGAACAATTAGCCAGGGTTCCTATTCCTGATCGCTATCCAGTGACCTGTGCTGTAAGTGGCCATATGTGGGTGTCAGATAAGGACAGTGTCGGATTCAGCTATGATTGTCTGATGCTTGAATAGCCAATCAGCACTTGTTGTCCAGGTTTACGCTTGAAGATCAGTCCTTAGCTGAAGTACCAGAGATTCATCTGTGTTGTGGCACCATCCTTCACTGTGAGCAACTGACTCCTGGAGAGAAGGAGTAAGGAGAGGAAACTGAGGGCAAACTAGGGAAGAACAGAGTTTTACTCATGAATCCGCTCATGTGACAGGAAGGAACTGTTTCATTTTTCCTTCCCTTGCCCTTTTTAAGTTTCCCCAAATCATTCTCTTTGTAATATGATGGGCCTTTCCCATGACATGCTATGACCAGCTGCATCCTCCACTCTCTGCCTTTCCCTGAATTCATGTCTGAGATTGGAAGCTCAATGTGTGAGCAATCGTAGGCACCAACACCAGTTGAAGAGCTCCATGACACTTGTCTTGCAAGATGAATACACTGCACCATTGTACTGCATAAACGTACAGGTTTACTGAAAAATAATCTCACCAGGATAGTCAGTACTTATTCTTTAACAGATACTAGGTGGCTGTGACTGAACTCTTTATCACTATGAGTTAACTTCAATATGTAAGTCGTCAGGTAAATGATTAAAACCTATAAGCAGATTTAAAAACCTGAGAGAACTAGCCGGTGAGATGTATTGGTGTTGAGCATCCACCTTGCTTTCCAAGTACCCGTCATCAACCCCCTCAACTTCCTTAACAAAAAGGATACCACTTGCTGAATGTCCAAACAATGCAAAGAATCCTGCATGTCAACATGAGATTTGTTGGAAGTTGCTACAATGCATTCATCCTTTGGAATTAGACCCTCCCTGAGCTCTTCAAGAAAGAAAATCATCTCAGTGGATGCCTTGTGGGTGACAAGTCATACCTCCTGCTCCCACAGATAATGAGCCCACATAGAGTTCCAGAAACAGCAGCAGAGGAGCACTACAATGAGGCACCAGCCTCTACCAGAGTGGTTATTGAGGGGACCATTGAGGCCTAAAAAGGGGATGCTTTTTCTGTCTTCACAGAGGAGGAGCAGCTTTGCAATAAGCTCTAGCTCGTACGACCCATATAGCTGTTGCCTTGCCCAATTTTGCCATCCAATAAGGCCGGGACATTGACATTTCCAGGGAGCTGGTCCTATCTTCTTTGGAGGCAGAATTACATGGAGTAGAGCATCAGGATGACCATCACCATTGGTTAACTCCTTTTACCCCACCTCAAATAATGGACAAATCCTTCAATCCAGTGCCCATTCTGGAACATCACAACACATCAGACCTCTTTGCCCCTACTTACCCATGCCAATAAGGATCATCTAATTGAATACATTAGCAGGAAATAATTACACCCTTTCCTGTATGATTATAATCACCATGAAGAACAAAGCACAACATAAATGCACATTCTCCTTTAATACAACAAACACCAAAGTGAACAGAAGCCAACCTACTCTTTCCTCACACCATCTTTCCTTTAGGTGGCTAATCATGTCTTTCTTTCTCCAATTCTCTTGCTTCTCCTAGGCATAATGCCAGCATTGCAAAAGGTGGTTGAATGCTCATGCGAGAAAAGGCTCATGGGTCTGAGGTGGTCCTCTTCTCATGGCTGCTTGCTATGGGATGGAGCCACAGCTGGCTCCATCTCTGATGTTTGCGCCTGGGCAGCCTGGTGTCATCTCCAATTTGTCACTGGCGTGGTGCTCTGAGGAGGAAGGCTGGTTGCCTGGCATGTACTGTTGTCCTGAGAAACAGCAGCCTCAGGCAGGTCACTTCCAGCCATTACCATTCCACTGTGCTTTAGATCTGTGTCCCCACTGACCAGCAGGATGGCTGGTCTAATTGCAGCTATCAGATCCTAAAAGCCCTGAGAGATAGTGGCCGGCATCCCAGCCCCCAGGGTCCGAAAGCCAGTACACAGGATACTGTCCAATCTGTCGGGGATGCCCTCTACAGTGCCCTGCCTCTCATGGCCATTATGCGCAAGTGAATGGGCCATACCTGCTCCTGAGAAGCTCTTACTGTTTGCAGGTAGGGAGTCAAAAATCTTCCAGTGGTCTCGCACTCCCACAGCCAGTCAGAAGCAAGTCCCAGGCCAACTAGGCTCAAACCAAAAACAAGCTCTAAGAAGTCATTCCCAGCGGCAGGAAACACTGCTTGAACTTTCAGCAATTCTCGGGCTCAAAAACCCCTCACTTCTGCCAGTCTCAGCTGATCCTGGCAACAGCTGAACATTATATTTCTCATTCCAGTTTACCCTTAGGAAGGATGTGATTGCATTGGAGAGGGTGCAGAGGAGATTCACCAGGATGTTACCTGGGCTGGAGCGTTTCAGCTATGAAGAGAGACTGGACAGGCTGGGGTTGTTTTCCTTAGAGCAGAGAAGGCTGAGGGGGGACCTGATTGAGGTGTACAAAATTATGAGGGTCATAGATAGGGTAGATAGAAAGGAACTTTTCCCCTTAGTAGAGGGGTCAATAACCAGGGGGCATAGTTTCAAAGTAAGGGGCAGGAGGTTTAGAGGGGATTTGAGGAAAAACTTTTTCACCCAGAGGGTGGTTGGAATCTGGAACTCACTGCCTGAAAGGGTGGTAGAGGCAGGAACCCTCACAACATTCAAGAAGCATTTAGATGAGCACTTGAAACGCCATAGCATACAAGGCTACGGACCAAGTGCTGGAAAATGGGATTAGAATAGATAGGGCTTGATGGCCAGCGCAGACACGATGGGCCGAAGGGCCTCTTTCTGTGCTGTATAACTCTATGGGGTAAAAATTAGGTCGCGCCCCATTGGGGCGCAAATATCGTCTGGACGCAAATATTAGCGCCTGGCGCTAGTTATCGGCACTGACTGGAAACTTCACTTTTACCGCCCCGGGAGGTGAGTGGAGCGCTAAATCAGGCGCTGCACACCTGTCTTAAGGCGCAAAGGCCAAGGAGTGAGGCGCTAACTCAGCGCGCTGGCGAAGCTCATGTAATGTCAGTCAGCAATGGAACACACACACAATGGCACGGGCCAGTTCTTAAAGGGGATGGTTAATCTTGCTTTCCATCCACATCCTGTTCATTGCAGCCTTGAATCTCGGCCTGGAGAGACTTGCACATCAAATGTGCTGGAAAGAACAATGGAGAGTATCAGACAAAGAGCTCAGAGTGCAGCTCCCACAGTCTCTGCTAAATCGATACAAGGAATGGCAAATCAAAATGAACCTGCAAAGTGCTGCTCAGTACCCAAAACTCCTTCACACAACGTTGAATCTCTCCAGAAGTCTCTCCCTCTCGCTCTCAGAATGCGTAGTTCAAAAATGCCACCAACAATAAAAGGCAGGAAGAGGCCCCCTTTAAATAGCGCCCCCCCCAGCCCCACAGCGATTGATAGCGTTCCAGTCTTCTGGTCGTTGGATGCGCCAGGCGGTAAGGCAGGGGGCGCCACTCAATTTCCGCTCCGGGGCGCCACAAGGGCGTTGCACCATGGAATGATGTCACAATCTGCGCGCGCAGGTGGTCGCAGCGGTAAAGTTTAGCGCCGCCGCACAATCTCTAGTTAAGTTCCCGAGTGGCGCAAACATCGCTGCGCCCGGGCGTTAGCGGCTTTGCGCCCCATTAGCGCCCTCTTAAGGCGCTAACGGGAGGCGCAACCAACTGAATTTTTACCCCATAACTCTATGACTTAGTGCATGGCGAGCACAAAGTCAGGAAATCCAGGGCTGCAGCGCCCCTGGCCGTCCTTTCAATATGTTCAATCAGCTGCATGGGGACTCGATGGTTGGATCTCATTTGGAAAGTCGGACGCTTCACTTTCTTTGAGGCAGAAAAACTGTGGAGGCAGTTTTCGCTCCAATTTGCTGGCCATTAAAGTGATGTTGCCCTGATTTTAGACCCCAGAGACACCAACACGCCATGGAACTTCAGGGCCCCGCTGTCTAGAACAGGTTCCACCCTCAGTGGACGGCTCTGCAAGTACCAGTTGACCATAATCCAAGAAAGATTGTAAACTTTGCTAAAATCAGTAACAACTTCAAAAACGAAACGAATAAAATAAATGTTAAAACGAGTTTATTTTAAAATAAAAATTATAAATTTTTGAAAAAAGCTTGGGCTAAAATCCCGTCCGCTCTGAAAGAACAATGTGGGTGAGTAGGAAGTGTTAAATATCCAAGTGGTGAGTCATAATTTTCTACAGATGTACAGTAAAAGCATTTCAGTTCTAGTAATTCAATAGCATTTTGATGGAAATGTTTGCTTTGGCTATAACATTTTTTTAAATCTTTAATTTCCTTCACCCAGCTTGTTGAGTGAATGTGGAAAGCAACCATTGACTCAGTAAGGCCATTTTATTAGAAATGTAGAATAAACTATTACATTTATAATGTTATTACATCAAACTATACAGCGTAACATTTCATTTACACTTCTGTCAGTATAATGAATATTTTCGCGGCTTTAAATGCAGTTGTAATCTGCGACATCAACGGTACTTCGATCAGAGCCAGGCTTAATCCCCTGGTACCAGGTTTGAAACCCAGGGCTGTGCGTGTGGACATCAGGTAAGGAGGTTCAGACGTGACTGCGACAGCCTGGAAACACACTACCTCAGCTCACGCACCAAGGTAGCCATTTGGGTGAAGTACTGGACGGCTATCAAAGTGCCACAGATGGAACCATATCCTGGCGAGAGTCAGCACCTTCAGGAGAGGACAAAAATTGGAACAGAAAAGCATAAGTTCAGATTTTTGGTCATTGATAGGTTGAGGCATCATTGCTACATTTTATTTGTTTATCGTTTATTTACTATTTGATCAATAGCCTAAACTGCTGGGATCATGCTGGATTTAGTAGGAGTGAATGGAACGATTCTGCTGCCTGATTTAAAAGGAGATGGATTTTATCAAGAGACATTCAAGCAATTGCGGCACCATTGGTGAGTGAGGCACAAAAGGATTCTGCTGTGTGCTAGTATATGATTTCAATAGGGCAATTATGAATGTACAATTATATCAACATTGAGACAATAACACCATTGTGTCAAGCTATCGTAACACTGTCACATCCCCTTCACATAACACACACTCAAAATGTTCATTTGGAATGTGATTTGCCCCCTTGCATTATTCTTCCTTTTGCTAATTTGACTAACCTTCACTTTTGGCTTTAGATCTGGTATTTCTTACATTATTTATCTGATGACAGAAAATATAATATCTGGTCGATGTGTCGCCACATAATATGACACCTGATAGGACCAGAGTGTGTCATGAGACAGTAACCACATCAAAGAGCTCAGACCAGTAACCTCTGAACCCCAAGAAACTCCAGGTTTCATCCTTGAAACACATTCCATCAATGTGTTCGTTTTTGTAATTTATACAAGGGCAGTTTGTGGATGGTGATTTGATTCCATTTACAGCTACTTATTTCTCTTTTGCCAATGCTAGGTGGTGTTAAAACATTGTCTGTCAGTAGACCTGCAATTGAGTGAAGTGACAGCTGAGCGGAAATTTTACCAGGGTGAATTTCACTTTGGGTTCCAGAGGGAACTGCTTGTCTGACATACAGTTCTGGATAAGCAGAAATTTTCTCCAATTAAATATTGGGAAGACCGAAGCCATTGTTTTCAGTCCCCGCCACAAACTCCGTTCCCTAGCCACTGACTGCATCCCTCTCCCTAACATCTGTCTGAGGCTGAACCACACTGTTCGCAACCTTGGTGTCATATTTGACCCCGAAATGAGCTTCCGAACAGATATCCGCAGCATAACAAAGACCGCCTACTTCCATCTCCGTAACATCGCCCGTCTCCACCCTTGCCTCAGCTCATCCTCTGCTGAAACCCTCATCCATGCCTTTGATGCCTTTGTTACCTCTAGACTTGACTATTCCAACGCACTCCTGGTTGGCCTCCCACATTCTACCCTACGTAAACTTGAGGTCATCCAAAACTCGGCTGCCCGTGTCCTAACTCACACCAAGTCCCATTCGCCCATCACCCCTGTGCTCGCTGACCTACACTGGCTCCCAGTTAAGCAGCGCCTCGATTTCAAAATTCTCATCCTTGTTTTCAAATCCCTCCATGGCCTCACCCCTCCCTATCTCTGTAATCTCCTCCAGCCCCACAACTCCCCGACATATCTGCACTCCTCTAATTCATCCCTCTTGAGGATCCCTGATTATAATCGCTCCACCATTGGTGGCCGTGCCTTCTGTTGCCTAGGCCCTAAGCTCTGGAATTCCCTGCTTAAACCTCTCCACCTCTCTATCTCTCTTTCCTGCTTTAAGACGCTCCTTAAAACCTACCTCTTTGACCAAGTTTTTGGTCACCTGCCCTAATTTCTCCTTCTGTGGCTCGGTGTCAATTTTTTTGTCTTATAATACTCCTGTGCAGCGCCTTGGGTCATTTTACTACGTTAAAGGCACTATATAAATACAAGTTGTTGTTGTTGTTGTTGGATAGCTTATCATTGATTCCATCCTATTCTGCAATATATCAATCTATTGGCCTAATGACAGTGACAAACGGTAAGGGATGTGAGCGTTTCTGTGTGTATATATACGCATGTGTGCATGTCTATATCAGGATCATAAATCCATAAGGAGGTATGCAAAGCGAGAAGGCCATTCAGCCCAACACGTCCTCTCCTTCCATAAACTGTGCACAATCCGCCCGGTCTGAGGATTGGGAGCAGTATAGGATTCAGCAAAGAAGGACAAAGGGATTAATTAAGAGAGGGAAAATAGAGTATGAGAGTAAGCTTGTGAGGAACATAAAAACTGACTGTAAAAGCTTTTATAGATATGTGAAGAGAAAAAGATTGGTGAAGTCAAGCGTAGGTCCCTTGCAGTCAGAATCAGGGGAATTTATAATGGGGAACAAAGAAATGGCAGACCAATTAAATACATACTTTGGTTCTGTCTTCACAAAGGAGGACACAAATAACCTCCCAGAGATGTCGGGGAACATAGGGTCTAATGAGAAGGAGGAACTGAAAGAAATCAGTATTTGTAGGGAAATAGTGTTAGGGAAATTGACGGGATTGAAGGCCGATAAATCCCCAGGGCCTGATAATCTACATCCTAGGGTACTTAAGGAAGTGGCCCTAGAAATAGTAGATGCATTGCTGGTCATCTTCCAAAATTCTATAGACTCTGGAACAGTACCCATGGATTGGAGGGTAGCTAATGTTACCCGACTATTCAAAAAAGGTGGTAGTAAGCCTGACATCGGTAGTGGGGAAAGTGCTAGCGTCCATTATAAAAGATGTAATAGCAGAGCACTTGGAAAACAGTGACAGGATCGGACAAAGTCAACATGGATTTGCAAAAGGCAAATCGTGCTTGACTAATCTACTGGAATTTTTTGAGGATGTAACTGGTAAAATGGATAAGGGAGAACCAGTGGATGTGGTGTATTTGGACTTTCAGAAGGCTTTCGATAAGGTCCCGCATAAGAGATTAGCGTGTAAAGTTAAGGCACATGGGATTGGGGGCAAGGTATTGACTTGGATAGAGAACTGGTTGGCAGACAGAAAGCAAAGAGTTGGAATAAATGGGTCTTTTTACGAGTGGCAGGCGGTAACTAGTGGGGTACCGCAGGGATCGGTCCTAGGACCCCAGCTATTCACAATATATATTAATGATCTGGACGATGGAATTGGATGTAATATCTCCAAGTTTGCAGACGACACAAAGCCGGGTGGGAGTGTGTGCCGTGAGGAGGATGCCGAGAAACTCCAGTATGATTGGGACAGGTTGGGGGATTGGGCAGAAGCATGGCAGATGCAATATAATGTGGATAAATGTGAGGTTATTGACTTTGGTGTCAAAAACAGGAAGGCAGATTATTATCTGAATGGCAATAGATTGGGAGAAGGGGAAGTGCAACGAGACCTGGGTGTCCTTGTGCACCAATCGCTGAAGGTAAGCATGCAGGTGCAGCAGGCGGTTAAGAAGGCAAATGGTATGTTGGCCTTCGTAGCGAAAGGGTTCGAGTACAGGAACAAGGATGTCTTGCTGCAGTTGTACAGGGCCTTGGTGAGACCACATCTTGAGTATTGTGTGCAGTTTTGGTCGCCTTATCTGAGGAAGGATGTTCTTACCATGGAGGGAGTGCAGCGAAGATTCACCAGGCTGATACCCGGGATGGCAGGAATGGCGTATGAGGAGAGATTGGGTCGATTGGGCTTATACTCACTGGAGTTTAGAAGAATGAGAGGGGAGCTCATTGAAACTTATAAAATTCTAACAGGACTAGACAGACTAGATGCGGGAAGAATGTTCCCGATGGCCGGGGAGTCCAGAACCAGGGGTCACAGTCTAAGGATAAGGGGTAAGCCATTTAGGACTGAGATGAGGAGGAATTTCTTCACCCAGAGAGTGGTGAACCTGTGGAATTCTCTACCACAGAAGGCAGTAGAGGCCAATTCATTAAATATATTCAAGAAGGAGTTAGATATATTTCTTAAAACTAAAGGGATCAAGGGATATGGAGAGAAGGCAGGGACAGGGTACTGAATTTGGATGATCAGCCATGATCTCATTGAATGGCGGAGCAGGCTCGAGGGGCTGAATGGCCTACTCCTGCTCCTATCTTCTATGTTTCTATGTTTCTATGTCATGCATCCACCCATTTTTATCTCCTGAGGGAAAGTTCCATGCCCATAATCATAATCTCTGATCCTTGAAAATAATCAAACACAGCTCCCAAATATTCATCCATCCTCATAGCTCCACTCCTCAACTCTGGCCTACACCAGAAGTTGTTCGAACATTCAACTGCTCACAGTGCCATAATAATTAATGGTGTGGTAAAAATCCCAGAATGCACACATGCCTTGCTAACAATTCTAAAATGATCAATGCAGGCCAGAAACTCACATAGCAAACAGATTTAAACATTGGCCGAGGTGGGATCTGCAGATTTATACCAGTCAATTAGTTCTTTTCTTCATCAAGGAATACGTGATCTATTTGAAGTCTTCGCTTTCAGATGCAATAACGCCAAATGATGAGAAGAATAGAACTATAGGTATCTTCTTTTTGTTTTTCTCACTTCTTCCTTTTTCTCCCGCTCCTCCCTGATAGGAACTCCTGACCTCCTCCCCTCGAGGCACCGACTCATGCTAGAATCAGAGCTCACAGATGCTAGCAGACTTCAGGTACATCACCCAAGTACCTGTTCTTCACATGTGAGCCTTCACAGTAAATGTCAGCGGACTATTTGGCTTTCATCACCATAGAGCTCATTTTATCCCCATCAAACGTCCACACATGTGCACTTTCCAGTATAGATCACTGGATAATGATCATGAGCAGGAACCATGGCTGATTTCCACAGGCCCCTCCCCCCACCCAACTACTCCCTTCTAAATGGGCACTGTGGTCAGCTGTAGAAACCCCATTGTGTCCTAGTTGAGATCAGCCAAGTGAGCACAGTCCAGGGATCAAAGTAAAGACCTCCCTGAACCATATGGCTCAGTACCACTCCGTACAGTATATTTATTCGGCACACCATTGAAGTGGCTATTTGAATAGAATTCCGATAGTAACAGCCGAAATATTATACTCTTAAATGGTGCTGGGAGATGACGTTCAGAAGGAGCAGGGATGTAAATCTTTATGGTGTAGTAGTCTGACGTATTACAGTAATGTTATCAGCCTTTTTACTGGTACTTCTAGCTTCTATGTTTTTTATGGTGATAGGCGTGTGACACCAGTCCCCTATCTGCTGGCCAGGCCAAAGCTTCATACTTTACATTTTTGTCAAATTTGACAGACATTTTCCCAGGAGGATTAAATCCCTTTCTTTTCCAAATTGGGGTCAGTCTGGTAACAATGAAAATGGCGTTTAAAATATCAAAACATTCCCATTACAAAAAGAAAGTCACGGTGCAAGAATTGGCAAAGTGTAGATAAATAAAGGGATAGCCCGTTGCTGCTTGGGGTTTTACAACTAGGAGGGAGATGAGAGGAATCCTGGTCAGAGCAGCCACCTTGTTTTTGTTTGTTTGGCAATGCACTCTTCCCTGGTAAACTTTTCCCAAGATTGGCAACCAAATATCTGACAAGGCCCCATCGGCCCTCTCAGTGGATGTAATAGATCCCATTGCATTATTTCGAAGGAGAGCAGGGGAGTTCTCTCCGGTGTCTTGGCCAATATTTATCTCTCAACCAACATCACTAAAAATGAGATGATCTGGTCATTATCACATTGCTGTTTGTAGGACCTTCCTGTGCGCAGATTGGCTGCCGCGTTACCTACATTACAACAGTGATTACGCTTCAAAAAGTACTTAATTGGTTGTAAAGCACTTTGGGACATCCTGCGGTCATGAAAGGCGCTATATAAATGCAAGTCTTTCTTTTCTTCAATATATCTGGTAAATCACATGAATGAAGCTGAAACCCTGTGAGACCTAGGGAAAAGAAAAGCTGGTGTGGTATTTTAAAACTGTGGCCACGAAGAACGAAAGGTTAAAGGAATAGTGTTCAAAACCAGTACTACTGTGTGAGCTCTGAAAAAGGGAACTTATTTCCAAGCCTTAACTTCAAAGCCTTCCACTTATTCAATTGCAGGAACTGAAAAAACATGCCAGTATGGATTAAATGGCAGTACTTGAAGTGGTCACCCAAGCTAAATATACCATATAGTGAACATCTAAAATTATATAAAAACAGAAAATGCTGGAAACACTCAGCAGGTCAGGCAGCATCTGTGGAGAGGGAAACAGAGTTAACGTGTCAGGTCAATGACCTGCTGAGTGTTTCCAGCATTTTCGGTTTTCATTTCAGATTTCCCGCCTCCGCAGTTTTTTGCTTTTATCTGCCAATATAACCCTGGTGCAGTGCGGCATGCAGATCTATATAAGTTCTCTGAATCTGTGTCGGCAACACCTGGAGATGCCATTTGAATATTGACTATAAAAAACCTGCAGTGAACGTTTCAGTATTTGACTGCTTCGCGGCTTTTCTTTCTACCAGACGCCAACATGTTAAACTCAACAGGCATAAAATTGCTTTATATTTTACAAGTCACTTAACAATGTGTTAGTTATATTCTCCTTCTTTTACACTAGTTTACACAGCATAGAGCCAATTTTACAAGCCTCTGGCAGGCATGGGTTGGAAAATCAGCCCTCCAACCTTGCACATTCAATTCACAGCATGCCCAATTTTCCAATGCGCAGTTTTGAGTGAGCCCAATGTGGCTGTACTGCAGGCCTGCCTGAGCTTCATTGAAAGAAAGAATGAACCTGCACTTATCTAGAGTACCTTGCACACCCTCAGGATTTCCCAAAGCGCTTTGGCATGTGTAAGCAAATGAGGTCTTGTGCCGAATTTCCCAACTTCAGGCAAAGCTCTGCCTCCAGCGCCACATCACCCATTTAAAGCGGGAACATGACGTCTCAACAGCTTGGCCTACTGTGGAATCATTTTTAAAGTAAGGTCGCTGTTGCTTTCAGTTGCACTTGAAGTCTAGTTTTTTTTTGGCAGTGAGCATTTCTCTACTTCTGCATTGAAGATCTTGCATGCTTTTATTTCCTTCTATATGTCTGCCTTTTTGCCTCATTCCTTCAGTTTGTAAAGACACACTTTCCTAAAGTCTGGCCGATTACCACTGCAGTACAAGTTACACCTAACGAGCTTAGCAGGATGAGGCTGTTCTCATGGTCTTGCATGAAGTGGATAATGAGGAACCAATTCATGAGGGCACAACATCTTCGGGTGCAAAGACAGCTCAGATGATATGTTCACAGGCTCCAAAATCCCAGGACCTTTTCACAGACCACACCACTCCTGCCTAGGTCAAAGGAATCTGTTCTTCGCTGCCTCCACGTCACTACAGAGGCTTTTGCTGCGACTGACAATCTCAAGAACTGGGTGGCTCTTTCCATAACTGATAAGGTCACCACGGCATTGAGCTCCTAAGCCACTGGATCCTCTCTGCCCACCGCAGATGACATATGCCAGAGATGCCAATCAACGGTGGAAAGGAGACACCAAGCAGAGCGAGCACAGGACCTTTACCACTCCAGGGAGTTATAGATGGAACCCATGTGGCCATGAGGGCTTTACAGGTCAAACTAAATGGATACATGAGCAGAAACAGTTACTGCACGATAAATGTACAAATCATTTTAGACTACAGAAATATGGGCTCTGATATTTACGGGGAGGCGGGGAGGAAGCAGGGGTGAGTGAAATGCTGGGAACGCGGAGGTCCTGCTGAATTTAATGGCAGGACCTCATCGACTGGCCTAGATTGAGAGGCTGGCCAACTCCCAGGCAGGGAAGCCTGCGGTAGAAGGCCGCAGCTGGGGATCGCTGGGGACGGTCCCCGGTAACCGGAGAATATGGTGGCGGGGGGGGGGGGGGGGGGGGGGCTCGGAATGCGGTAGTGAGGAGGGAGGGAAGGAGAGATCACGGGGGCAGGGGGGAAAGAGATCCTGGGGAGGCCTTTTTTATTAGTTCCTGGGATGTGGACGTCGCTGGCAATGCCAGCATTTATTACCCGTCCCTAATTGCCCTTGAGAAGGTGGTGGTGAGCCACCTTCTTGAACCGCTGCAGTCCGTGTGGTGAAGGTGCTCCCACAGTGCTGTTAGGGAGGGAGTTCCAGGATTTTGACCCAGCGACGATGAAGGATCGGCGATATACTTCTAAGTCAGGATGGTGTGTGACTTGGAGGGGAACTTGGAGGTGGTGGTGTTCCCATGCACCTGCTGCCCTTGTCCTTCTAGGTGGAAGAGGTCGCGGGTTTGGGAGGTGCTGCCAAAGAAGCCTTGGCGAGTTGCTGCAGTGCATCTTGTAGATGGTACACACTGCAGCCACGGTACGCCGGTGGTGGGGGGAGTGAATGTTTAAGGTGGTGGATGGGGTGCCAATCAAACGGGCTGCTTTGTCCTGGATGGTGTCGAGCTTCTTGAGCGTTGTTGGAGCTTCACTCATCCAGGCAAGTGGAGAGTATTCCATCACACTCCTTACTTGTGCCTTGTAGATGGTGGAAAGGCTTTGAGGAGTCAGGAGGTGAGACACTCGCTGCAGAATACCCAACCTCTGACCTGCTCTTGTTGCCACAGTATTTATGTGGCTGGTCCAGTTAAGTTTCTGGTCAATGGTGATCCCCCAGGATGTCGATGGTGGAGGATTCGGCGATGGTAATGCCGTTGAATGTCAAGGGGCGGTGATTAGACTCTCGCTTGTTGGAGATAGTCATTGCCTTGCACTAGTATGGCGCGAATGTTACTTGCCGCATATCAGCCTGAAGATCTCGGGGAGGGGCAATCGAGGGGAGGGAGGCAGATTGCGGCAGAAGATTTCCTTGAGGGGCCGGGGGGAAGCACTCCTGCTCCTCCTGGACTACAAGCAGTGCTGGAAAATCACTCACCTGCTGGATCTGGCAGCTCCCACCTCCCTTTAGCTGCCGGGATTACCGAGCCCTGGGAAACTCAGGCCTCGGCCGTTAAATTCAAATGGCTGCGAAATTCTGTGGAACGCAGCCTCATTTAAATAATATAATCACAGGCCCACCTCTTCAGAGCGGGTTACGCAGTCACCCGCAAACCTACCACGATTAAACCGGAAATAGGCGCGTTCGCAGTGGGTTGGGATCAGGGTTCACATTTTTACTAATTTAATCTCTCTCCTGCCCATCGTCGGGTGGGGAGGTGGGGTGGTGTTAAAATTCCCCCATGATCTTCCAAGTCAATTCCCATTATCCAGGGAGCAAGAATGGTACATTTGTTCTGAAGCCATGCATGTGTCCTGCATTATTTGAATGTCCTGTTGGGAGATTAGAGCTACCCGTTGTAACCTTGGCTGATAACCCTAATCAGAACCTCCCACACACGAGTAAGGCACAGATACAATGAGCCCCATGCCATCTCCTGAGGTACCGTCAAGCCCACTATAGGGATGCTGAAGTAACTATTCCTTTGTATGGAGCACTGAGGCAGCGTGCTTCTCGACAGTCCGACCAAATTCTCCAAAAATCATCAAAGAAAAGTCAGCATGCAGTAGGATGAGGGGGAGGAACACGAGGTTTACAAGCCTACAGGAAGAGAATGAAGGAAAGCGAGGAGGGCGATATGGAGGGAGCTGATGTGCAGACGTGAAATTGGTGTAGAACTCTGATGGAGAACTGGTTCCAGTAATGGACACATCCCGCCACTGACTTTGTTTTTCCAATGAGATCCCACTCACTGCAGGCCCTACGAACATGGTGTGCATTCTTTCTATTCTAGCTGAAGGGCTATCTTTTAGCTGCCTCCCAACAACTATAACCTTTCCACTGCCCTACCAAAAGCACTTATCCCTACTAAGGATAAATAAAAAGATTAATAATTTAGTCCTATTTACATTGCAAATGTGTTCTAAGTCCTATACCCGTGCTTCTCCTTAGTGAGCATATAAGGTGTGCTTGGCAAAGCACTCCCTGAGTGGAAAAGGCAATTGTGATGGCAGGTTGCTTTGGGTTGTGCAGCCTTGTTGGAATGGTCATGGCCTTAAACCTCTGGATGCAAGGTTACGAGCTATCCCTGCAACAGCTGGAGCCATGTCTGATGTCAGTTCCTCAGTGCTACGAGGGGCGAGGATGCATGGCTACCTTGGGAGGAAGCTGGCTCATTCGACACTTCTGCCACAATCTCGTAGCTGGGCACCCTATCTGGATGGCCAGTAAAGGGTAATGCATAAGGTCTGTCAATTGCTGAGGGGATGCTGTTTGATGTTGGCATCCTCAACGCCATGAGGCTCCCCTGCAGATGGCCATGAAGATGCCACTCACTGTGAGTCACTTTGCATTTCCCACAGGACTGAGTGACGTTGGCGTGCACAGCTGCACCTTCTCTGCCAGCTGCTGAATGCTGCTCTTAGCAGACTAAAAAAAATGTTGCAAGAGCCTTTTGTTCCTGCATTAACTCCTGTCTCAAGGCAGGCCTGGTAGGATACAAATATCATGTAGGTTTGCAGCCTTGCCAGATCTTTCTACGTCCTCTCCTGCCACCTCCACTTGCCCCATCTCATTTGGGAGGTGCAATTCACTTGGTGCACCTTCTTCAAACTCACTGCTAAATGCTCCGGGGAGCTAGTAGCTGTGCTAGTGCTGGAGGCAGGGGGAGTGCTTGATGCAGTCTGCTGTGATGTGTCAGTGTCCGTGGTGCCACTTCCTCCAGCCTTCATCTTGAGAAGAGCCTATAGCAAAAGAAAAAAAGAAGAAAACTTATCGTTCAGCGCCAAGACGATGCCTTCAGAGAGCAGTAAGGTCCTAACACATTTCTGTGCAACATTAAGAGGCCTGAGCAAGTGTAGTGCCAGCAGGGAGGTCTAAGTAAATGAATGTGGGAAAGGTAATGTAAATGGAGTGTGCTTGCTACATGATGGCACCATGCCTCCAAACTCACCCTTGCCAATCCCTTCCACAGATTCTTGGCTATTTGTTGGTCCCCCACCTGTCCTGATCCTCTCTCTCTCTCTCTCTCTGTGGTTGTGTGCAGCCTTGGCTTCTAAGCAGAACACATTTAGGAAGATGATAGCAGCTACCCGAGAGCCACAAGCAGCACCCTCTGCCCTGACCACCTCCGTCCTCGGGTCAGGACTTTGCAAATTAGCCACCAGAGTTTGTCTGCTGGCAATACTTGATGGACTTGGAAAATCAAGACATATATTTCCTTACTCAGGCTAGATTTTCACAACCACTTCCAACTTGGATCATGAACAAAGACATTTTCCCTAGGACCCCTACCCCAGTGTTACTCTGCAACTGGCCATGAGCAATGTCAACACATTGATCCATCTGTGCCATTTGTGCCCCAATCAGTTGTTTCCTAATAACAAAATAAATGTTTTCTTTATCTTTAAACTTCTCCCCTTCCCTCTCCTCTCCTGAAGGTGCTGAATCGTGCTGGGCTACAGTTCCACAGATACTGGACACCGCCAGTACCTTAGGCAACTGTTCTTGATGTCTGAGCCAAAGGCGCTGACTGCCAACTGGCTATTTATTCCACCTTTAAAACATTATAGCAGAATTTGATTCTGTTCTTACCTGACATCCGCACTTGGACATATTTCAGCTGGAATCTCTGGATAGCTATCGGGAATAGGATCCATAGACAACATTTTTCCTTCCCTAGTCCAGGGGTGCTGAAGCCAATTGCAATGTCCTCACTTTTGTACCTATTTTTGTTAGGCAAGGGTATTAAGGATTACGGAACCATGGTGGGTAGATGGAGTTGAGATACAGATCAGCCATGATCTAATTGAATAGCGGAACAGGCTCAAGGGGCTGAATGGCCTACTCCTGTTCCTATGTTCCCATTGCCACCCTAGCTGAAACCAAACATCTTCTGGCCTGTATAACATGGCATCACATCAACTGGTGTCTTCAACCTTTCGGCCATGTTGAAGATACATGCAAATGTATCTCTTTCACTTAAGCTGCATGAGATGACTAATGAAGATTAGATGGCAAGACAAGATCTTTGGCATTGAAGTTCTTAAAAAAGCTGACGTGCCAAGTATAGATGCTCTGATCATGAAGGCACGGCTGTGGTGGTCAGGTCATGTGGTGCGAATGTCTAATGAACGAAACCCAAAGAAGATCTTTTATGGCGCATTGAAGCGATTTTGTGTTCAGCAAAAGAGATATAAAACTGCTTAAAAGCAACTCTGAAACAGTGCAAAATAGACGTCCATCAGTGGAAACAACTTGCTCAAGATATGAAAGCATGGCAAAAAACCATCCATGGTGCCACCTCCTACCATGAGGCCCGTCACATTGCTGGTGCTGAATGTAAATGCCAGCTGATGAAGTCTCACTTGAAAAAAGCAAAATTCCCAGCCTGGCGTATCCAGGATCCACTGTTCAATCTGCGGATGCTCATTCCCAGCAAAAATAGGTCTGGTCAGCCATCAAAGAACTTACTTCAAAAAATATGATATTCTAGCCATCTTTTGCAATATCGAAGGACAAACGTGCAACGGCGACTTGAGACATTGGCCCAGAAATTAAAGACGGAGCCTTCCTGCGGGGGTAAGGCTTCCCCGCGATATCTCACTGCGCGCCTGCCTTTTCATTCTGAGCTCGCACGAACTTGATTTTCTAGACAGCAGCTGTGCAGTGCTTCCGTATCCCACAGGCGCAGTTAATTCGTGCGAGCTGTGGGATCACGTGATTCAGTTAGAGCCAATGGCAGCACACCATCTTTCATTCATAGTTTTCACAGCAAGTGCTGTGAAAGCTATGAATCTATACCCCCTCAAAAGAACAGCTAAACCTCAATTAATTTTTTTTTAAAAACCATCACATTAATAAAATAAGTATAGTTAAATAAATTAACCACTTTAAACAAAAAATTAAATTTTTGAAAAAATGTAAAATCTTTTAAAAAGTTATAAAAATAAACTTACCTTTCTTTAAAGTCTCTAAAAAAGATATACCTGTTGAAAAAAATTCAAAATAATACTTAATTAACTACTTACCTTGTTAAAAGAGGGTCTTACGCCTCCTTTCTTTATGTGCAAAATCTTCCATGCTTACCTGCGCATTCAAAGCACTAAGTGCACTGCGTGCGCGCAGCCTGTAGCGCGCACGCGGTTCACTTAGGAACCGCCCCCTTTTGAAATCACCAAGTGCCGGTTTTCAGCGCATGCGCAGTGCATGCAGAAAACCGGCAATTGGAGACAGAATACGCGAGAGTACACAGTGCGTACTCTCGCGTAGAGACACTAATTTTTGGGCCATTAAGACTAATTGCACTGGAGCGGAGAAGGATCAGAGCAGGTGTAATAGAGAATTAAAAAATTATGAAGGGTTTTGAATAACAAAGAACTACTTCTTCTTGCTGGAAAGTCAGTGTCAAAGTGTCATCAATTTGAAGTTGTCACAATGAGAGTGAGGAAAGAGGTTGGGAGAAATTTCTCTTTGCAGAGGATTGCAGGAGCATGGAGTGCTTTGCCACAGGGAATGGTTGAGGCAGAGACCGTTGCACCTTTTAAGGGGAATTTAGATAAATATTTAAAGCAGAGGCTATGGGGAGAACACTGGGCAACGGGACGAGTTTGAATTACTCTGGCAGAACACCGACACAGAAACGATAAGCCAACTGGCCTCCTTCTGTGCTGTAAACTTCTCGGATTCACATGTGATAACAGCACAACAGTCCTCCTTCCGTTTCTTAGGCCATCTGATTGTTATCCCTTACTCCTGAATTCAAAAGAAAAAAAACTTCATGGCCTGATGTTCATCAATAATATGCATTTACAGTTTGCAGAACTTAATAAAAAAATCACCTCAGCAGCAGTTACTTTTTCTCATACTATTTAGTGAAATTAAATTCATCACAAAGTCTGCGTAACTGTGTCTTGTGTTATTTAATGAAATCAGAGATTTATTTGTCAGCTTTAGAGCCTAAAAGTTATGTATTTGGATGGTAATCTTTTTCGTATTTCCCACAGTGCCTCAGGTTTTAGTTAAGGACCCCAGTCAGTTCCTGTCCACTGGGACAACAAGCAGGAACTCACATTAAACAGTGAGAATGCTGTATCATACTTTAAGGGAAATGTCAACGTATTATCGATTGCTTGTTTGGATTAGAATTCTCTGCTGCCAAAAAATAACCTAAAAAAAAGTAATTTCTTCGGTGCAGTGTTGGCTATAGCTGAGTGTGCCTGGATGGATGTATTACGCATGTCAGATCTGTCAGCAGTTTGTATTTCTGGGATTTTTGTAAAGTTATACACCCAGTGCTGAAAGGTTTCACAGGAACTTCAATCAAAGGAGGTTTTTCTGTCGGATTAAGAACAGAAAGCACAGTTTTAAGGGATGTTGTAATAATGTATATTACATGCATATAATAATACGTTTAATTTTTATTAAATCACACAGGTCCGTAGTTTACAAAATAACAGCCACAGGGTGGGAGAAATTTCTCTTTGCAGAGGATTGCAGGAGCATGGAATGCTTTGCCACAGGGAATGGTTGAGGCAGAGACCGTTGCACCTTTTAAGGGGAATTTAGATAAATATTTAAAGCAGAGGCTATGGGGAGAACACTGGGCAACGGGACGAGTTTAAATTACTCTGGCAGAACACCGACACAGAAACGATTAAGTAAGACTGGCAACCTTTTGAGTTGTTAGTGGGCAGGATGCGATTAGCAAATGGACCCCAGCCATCAATTGAGTGGTAGAGGAGGTGGGCTGGGTGAGAAGCAGTGGGCATGGTGGCTCCCATGTGGAATGACGATGGTGGTCTTTGACGGGTTTTCAATTCTAAAAGCACACCAGTGTATTACCAGAGTTACATCAGAGGTGTTATCTGTATTTTTCCTCTTTTTAATCACCTCTCATGGCATTTGCTACAACGTGCCTCCTCTTTCATTTGGCAAAGCCGGAACAGACTGCTCTGCAGTCGTCTCCCTCAGTACTGCCGGTGCCGTTCCAGAACACTTTGTTCTAGCATTGCACTTCATTAAGCAACTGAGCCAGCAACTGACGAAACTGAAACAATTAATGCACTGTGAGTAAGCGCCAATGATTAGAAATTAAGCACTAAATTTATCCAGATTGGAATTATTTTTGACAGCAGCAGAGACATGGGGGTGGCAGATTCCATCTGTCTTTTGTCGCTTTTATTATCCTGACCCCAACCCCTCTCTCGCCCTAGAAATCAACATAATGGGTCAATTGTATACGAAACTGAGTTGAAAAATCAGAAACAGTTGAGGAACATTTTAACATTGCCAGTGCACATCTTTCTTCTTCTTCTTAGGCAGTCCCTCGGAACCGAGGATGACTTGCTTCCACACTAAAAATGAGTTCTCAGGTGGCTGATGAGTCCAATGCGGGACCTACAGTCTCTGTCACAGATGGGGCAGACGGTGGTTGAAGGGGCGGGTGGGTGGGGTGCTTGGGTTGACGTGCGCTCCTAGCGCTGCTTGCGCTTGGCTTCTGCTTGCTCCCGGGGAAGAGACTCGAGGTGTTCAGCGCCTTCCCGAATGCTGCTCCTCTACTTTGTGCGGTCTTGGGCCAGGGATTCCCAGGTGTCGGTGGGGATGTTGCACTTTGTCAAGGAGGCTTTGAGGGTGTCCTTGAAGTGTTTCCTCTGCCCACCTGGGGCTCTCTTGCTGTGCCGGAGCTCCGAGTAGAGTGCTTGTTTTCGGAGTCTCGTATCGGGCATGCGGACAATGTGGCCCGTCCATCAGAGCTCATCGAGCGTGGTCAAAGCTTCGATGCTGGGGATATTGACCTGAGCGAGAACACTGATGTTGGTGCGCCTATCCTGCCAAAGGATTTGCAGGATCTTGCGGAGGCAGCGTTGGTGGTACCTCTCCAGTGCTTTGAGGTGCCTGCTGTACATGGTCCATGCCTCTGAAGCATACAGGAGGGCGGGTATCACTACTGCTCTATAGACCATGAGCTTGGTGCCAGGTTTGAGGTCCTGGTCTTCAAACACTCTCTTCCTCAGGCGACTGAAGGCTGCACTGGCACACTGAAGGCAGTGTTGGACTTCGTCATCAACGTCTGCCCTTGTTGACAGTAGACCCCCGAGGTATGGAAAGTGGTCCACGTTGTCCAAGGCCTCGTCATGGATTTTGATAATCGGGGAGCAACTGTGTGGCGGGGGCAGGTTGGTAGAGGACCTTTGTCTTACGGATGTTTAGTGTAAGGCCTATGCTCTCATACACTTTGGTGAAGGTGTTGACGATGGTTTGGAGTTCGACCTCGGAGTGTGCGCAGACGCAAGCGTCTGCATACTGTAATTCGGTGACAGAGGATGGGACGACCTTGGATCTGGACTGGAGGCGATGGAGGTTGAACAGTTTCCCGTTTATTCTGTAGATTAGCTCCACTCTAGCAGGGAGCTTACTGAGGGTGAGATGGAGCATTGCAGCAAGGAAGATCGAGAGAGCATTGGTGTGATGACACAGTCTTGCTTGACCTCGGTCCGTATGTGAATTAGGTCTGTGGTGGATCTGTTGGTCAGGATCATAGCTTGCATTTCATCATGAAGGAGGCAGAGGATGGTGACAAACTTTTGAGGGCAGCCGAATTTGAGGAGGACACCCCATAATTCCTCACGGTTGATGGTGTCGAATGCCTTTGTGAGGTCAAAGAAGGCCATGTACAGCGGTTGGTGCTGTTCCCTGCATTTCTCTTGTAATTGACGTGCAGTGAAGATCATGTCCATTGTGCCCCTTAGTGGGCGGATTCCGCATTGCAACTCTGGGAGGAGCTCTTCAGCCACTGGGAGAAGGCGATTGAGGAGGATTCTTGCGATGACTTTCCCTGTGGCAGACAGCAGGGAGACTCACTTGAAGTAGACACACTGTAAGGAGGTCGGGACACAGGAGCGAGGTCGGGACCCAAGAGCGAGGACAGGGCCCAGGAGCGAGGTCGAGGCCCAGGAGCAAGGACAAGGCCCAGGAACGAGGTCAGGACTCAGGAGCGAGGACAAGGCCCAGGGGTGAGGTCAGGACCCAGGAGCGAGGATGAGGCCCAGGAGCAAGGTCGAGGCCCAGGAGTAGCACAGCGTGGGCCAGCAACAGGGTCGGAAGGACCACACTGCAGCCGGTGCACAATAATATTACTGGAACGAGCGGTACTTCTCTCGGTGATAAAGGATATACCATTGATCACCCATATAACCAGGGATTCACTGTTCCCTGTAACCAAATGTTAGTATTGCTCTCTTGCTATAGGCAGAAGCTGATATTACCCTTCACTATAACCAGGGGATAGTATAACACTACTCTATAACCAGGGGATAGTATAACACTCACTATAACCAGGGGATAGTATAACACTCACTATAACCAGGGGATAGTATAACACTCATTATAACCAGGGGATAGTATAACACTCACTATAACCAGGGGATAGTATAACACTCACTATAACCAGGAGATTGTATAACACTCACTATAACCAGGAGATTGTATATCACTTGTCTATAACCAGGGGATAGTATAACACTCACTATAACCAGGGGATAGTATAACCCTCACTATAACCAGGGGATAGTATAACACTCACTATAACCAGGAGATTGTATAACACTCATTATAACCAGGGGATAGTATAACACTCATTATAACCAGGGGATAGTATAACACTCACTATAACCAGGAGATTGTATAACACTCACTATAACCAGGAGATTGTATATCACTTGTCTATAACCAGGGGATAGTATAACACTCACTATAACCAGGGGATAGTATAACACTCACTATAACCAGGAGATTGTATAACACTCATTATAACCAGGGGATAGTATAACACTCACTATAACCAGGGGATAGTATAACACTCACTATAACCAGGAGATTGTATATCACTTGTCTATAACCAGGGGATAGTATAACACTCAGTATAACCAGGGGATAGTATAACACTCACTGTAACCAGGGGATAGTATAACACTCACTATAACCAGGGGATAGTATAACACTCACTATAACCAGGAGATTGTATATCACTTGTCTATAACCAGGGGATAGTATAACCCTCACTATAACCAGGGGATAGTATAACACTCACTATAACCAGGGGATAGTATAACACTCACTGTAACCAGGGGATAGTATAACACTCACTATAACCAGGGGATAGTATAACACTCACTGTAACCAGGGGATAGTATAACACTCACTGTAACCAGGGGATAGTATAACACTCACTATAACCAGGAGATTGTATATCACTTGTCTATAACCAGGGGATAGTATAACACTCACTATAACCAGGGGATAGTATAACACTCACTATAACCAGGGGATAGTATAACACTCACTATAACCAGGGGATAGTATAACACTCACTATAACCAGGAGATTGTATAACACTCACTATAACCAGGAGATTGTATATCACTTGTCTATAACCAGGGGATAGTATAACACTCAGTATAACCAGGGGATAGTATAACATTCACTATAACCAGGGGATAGTATAACACTCACTATAACCAGGGGATAGTATAACACTCAGTATAACCAGGGGATAGTATAACATTCACTATAACCAGGGGATAGTATAACACTCACTATAACCAGGGGATTGTATATCACTTGTCTATAAGCAGAGGATAATATAGAACTCAGCTATAGTCATTCTATCCCCTGGTAATAGTGCAAATTCTGCTGCAGTACAAGGATAATACCAGTCTCTGCTATATTCTGAGGAGGTAGTACTGTCTCCACTAAGTGTCCAGGCGATAGTACTGTTCTCTGCTATGTGGACCCGCAGTTTAATATCTCATCTAACAATGCCGCACTCCCTCAGCTGTACACCAGCCTAGATTATGCACTCAAGTCCTGATGTGAAGCAAACCCCAAACCTTGTGACCCAAAGTGCTTCGAACTGAGCCAAGCTGAAATCAACTAAGAAAACTTTTATTATTTTATTTTAAATTATTATAAAGAATTAGGTCAATTAGTATTGAGGGCGTGCTGCACTGTCGGAAGGTGCCGTCTTTCGGATGAGACGTTAAACCGAGGCTCCGTCTACTCTCTCAGGTGGACGTAAAAGATCCCATGGCACTATTTCGAAGAAGAGCAGGAAAGTGTCCTGGCCAATATTTATCCCTCATCAACATCACTAAAACAGATTATCTGGTCATTATCACATTGCTGTTTGTGGGAGCTTGCTTTGCGCAAATTGGCTGTCGCATTTCCTACATTACAACAGTGACTACACCTCAAAAAGCATTTCATTGGCTGTAAAGCGCTTTGGGACGTCCGGTGATCGTGAAAGGCGCTATATAAATGCAAGTCTTTCTTTCAATCCGCAGAGGCTTCAATTTTCCTTTATTATGGAGCAGATCTTTCTTTTTGCCTCCTGTATCAACGAACTAGAGGCTGTCACTTGTCTTTTCAGACACAAGACCACCGATCATCCGCTCCTGCAGCCGCACATCCTCCAAGAGCTCCTCCACTCCGGTCACATCACTGTGTTTGGTCCAGTTCTTCTTGTTCTTGTTGAGCCGCCTGCACTGTGGTTTAAATAAAACGCATTGGGATACGTGTTTTTGTTGAGTTATTGGGTCTTTCCTGTCATACATCCTCATTCTTTTATGTTTTTGGTGAGAGATCTTTGGGCGATACATTGTTAAATGTTTTCTTTTTAAGACCTGCTAACGGTCGTCAGACACAAGTGTTACCAACATAATATTCAGTTTCTCACTAAAGTGGAATTGAGATACAGAGTAGATGCTTCTTTCCATGGTATCTGTTTCAGTCTTGCTAATACTTTGTTCATGTTTCACTGCAAAGCCTGTTCAAGGGTCCTTTTCTACTTTATGCAGAGTTTCAGTTTCATTTCACTCTAATTGAAAGCATGATGGAACTGAAGTACATAAATACAAATCAGATAGTCAAACCAGTAACTACGTCCTCACTGTCCTGGGATAATGTTCATTTGAAAAACAAACTCCAGGGAATTAACAGGAAAAATTAAAGAGCTATGGTGCATGCTTCTTATTTACAGATTTTTTATAAAGGTAAGGAATTGAATGCAGATTTGTGTGGTTTATTGGGAATATTGTTGACTTTAATTGAAGTGTTATATCAGGGACAGAACATTGAGACGGGATATCTTGAACAGTACTGGATTCAATGTAAATGCCTTGAACTTGAATTTCAGCTTTAGTTTTGCTAATTTGTCTATTAACGTCACAAAAATGATGCTAATGAATTTACTCAGCTTGACTGACTTGTAGTCCAATAACAAAGAAAGAAAGACTTGCATTTATATAGCGCCTTTCACGACCTCAGGACGTCCCAAAGCGCTTTACAGCCAAGGCACAATGAAGTACTTTTGAAGTGTAGTCACTTTTTTAATGTAGAAAACATGGCAGCCAATTTGCACACAGCAAGGTCCCACAAACTGCAATGTGATAATGACCAGATAATCTGTTTTAGTGATGTTGGTTTAGGGATAAATAATTCAAATTCGCACCGTGGGATCTTTTACATCCACCTGAGAGAGCAGACGGGGCCTCAGTTTAACATCTCATCCGAAAGACAGTGCCTCTGACAGTGCAGCACTCCCTCAGCACCGCACTGGAGTGTCAGCCTGGATTTTGTGCTTAATGTGTCTGGAGGGGGACTTGAACCCACAACCCTTCTAACTTAGCAACAAGAGTGATATCAGCTGAGCCACGGCTGACACCTAAAACTGCAGCTAATATTACCACAGTAGACTAGTTTGATCAATGAAAATAACAAGGAAGATTGGTCAGGCAAACAGCAGCAGTATTTTAAATAAAAACAGAAAATGCTGGAAATACTCAGCCGGTCAGGCAGCATCTGTGGAGAGAGAAACAGAGTTAACGTTTCAGGTCGATGTCCCTTCGTCAGAACTGCAGTATTTTATTCTTCCTGTAAATTAAATTGTTTTGAAAACATATACCAGGATGAACAGAGCCACAATTAGGGTTAAATAAGCAGTAGGCAAAAGGACCCAACCGACCCATTCATTGTATTACTGGTGCACTCTATTAAAGATGCAAATTTTCACAAAGCTTTCTTATAGATTCCCTCAGTGTTTGGGCCAAGAAAGTTCCCATCCTCTACTGCTGCTAGTCTCAGAAAAAGTGGCAGAAATCAATTTCCCTTCACATTGATTTACTTAGACATTCGGCTAACTTTTCTTAATGAATTATTTTTCTTCAGTTGATTTATTTTTTCCCCCAGTCCTCATCAGGTTTCCCTTCGCAATCTGCTAGTTCTGCTCACCGACCTCTGCCAGTGTTCCTCTTGACATTGGTCACTATGCAGTCTCCAGCAACTTGTTCTACAGTGTGTACTTTTTTCGAGCCTCCGTGTGGAGAAGTAACTATGTTCCTTCAGCTAACAGCCTAGGCGTGTACAGAGACTCACCGTCAGGAACTTTTGGATGCAAACCCATATTTTATTGCGAGTTGGCAGAGTACGCTGGAGCATTAACAGTAGGACTCCATATACAGTTAACATTTTAACAAATCAGAAGGAGGCTATTCGGCCCAC
Source organism: Squalus acanthias (assembly GCA_030390025.1). Classification (NCBI taxonomy): domain Eukaryota; kingdom Metazoa; phylum Chordata; class Chondrichthyes; order Squaliformes; family Squalidae; genus Squalus; species Squalus acanthias. Next base: position 11,659,444 of record CM059430.1, read on the forward strand.
CCTGCTTTTGCTGGCTATCAGATTAGTCCCGTCCCCCCGCCCCCCCGCCCCCCGCTCTTTCCCCATAGCCCTGAAAATTCTTCCTTTTCAAGTATATGACCAATTCCCTTTTGAAAATCACTATTGAACCTGCTTCCACCATCCTTTCAGGTAGTGCATTCCAGATCATAACAACTCACTGCGTAAAACAAATCCTCCTCATCTCCCCTCTGGTTCTTTTGACAATTATCTTAAATCTGTGTCCTCTGGTTACCAGCCTTCCTGCCAGTGGAAACTATCAAAACGCTAATTTTGAGCATCTCTATTAAATCTCCCCTTAACACATATTGGAAAGCCAGATGTACACTATTTGTGGTTTCCGACTGTTATCACTAGAAAATCATGCACAGTGCGCATCTGAGTTTCCGTTAAGCGCTTCCAATGACCGAGTCAGCATATAGTCAGAAAATTGCCCCTCAGCTATACTCTGGACCCTATATACTGTGGGTGCTATATAGAGAGGGGTGTGTTATAAAGAGGGCATTACATTAATGGGGCTCTACAGGCATGGTAGTACTGAGAGAGGTATGTTACAGGACGGGTATCATTGTGAGGTGTGTTGAAAAGGAACTAAAGATGCACTGTTTGATATTAGGAATGAATGTGTTAACACTTTCCCATGAAATTCTTTGTTCTCTATTTTAATGAGGACGTTACCTATTTTAATTCCAAGATTACCAGAGTGAGATGTTTGTTATGGCAAATATGTTACAAAATTGGATAGTGTGAGGGGTGGGTTCTAGATGGGGAGAGCTTTGTTTGAGTCATTGACAAATGTTGCTTTTTTCACGTTTCACTGAAATTGTTTTATCGAACATTTTCTGAATGAACTCATTATGGGGTAGATTGCATTACACCCATTGTGGAGTATACTCATTGCTGCATTAAACATAATGCAAAGCATACCGCTTCAAATCTGTTATGAAATATATTGCATTAACATAAGCATAATATAAAAGAAAGTAATCTTAACTAGAAGAAACATTTCTCGTATTGCTGCACCTATCTCAGATGTTCGGCAGGTAAAGACTGGCTCTGCCATCACCAACACTGTATGTTGTTCTCTGAAGTATTGGCGTCTTTGCTGCAGTAAATACCGACATAACCAGGAGCTGACACTAACCATATACCACCAGACTGTTTACCCTTTGTGCACTGCAGTTGGTAATTGGTTCAGCTTTAAACAGTAATGCTAATTACTGCTGACCTTTGATGCTGTGTTTTACATTCCATGATCACTGTTTCACACGTACACGTTCCTTACTTTCTGCTCGTGCCCTTCAGACCCAGACGAGTAGCATTCTCAAAATCTCATCTAGAGTTGGGACAGTTCACAGGGGTAGTGACGGAGTGTGGTGGCGAGGAGGGATTACTTCTAGTTGCACGAATCGCTGCTTCAATGTTGGAATCCATTTGGGGTCATTTTGGGGCATATTTTCATTATACATTTACTTGCAACAGTTCGCCAAGCAAAAAAGATTATTGTTGCTAATCTGTCAATACTGCTGATGAAATTTCTTCAGCTCTGTCATAGGAACAGGAATAGGTTATTCAGCCCCTCAAAACTATTCCACCATTCTATTAGATCATGGCTGATCTGTACCTCAACTCCATTTACCCACCTTTGTTCCATATCCCTTGATATCCTTACCGAACATAAAATCTATTGGACCTCAGTCTTGAAAATGTCAGGTGACCCAGCACCACAGCCTTTTGGAGGAGAGAATTCCAGATTTCCGCTACCCCTCGTGTGGAACAAGTGCTTCCTGATTTCACTCCTAAATGGTCTAGCTCTAATTGTAAGATAATGAAGTAGATCAAGAGGCTTTAATTTTCATCACATCACACTTGCACATTAAGATGCAGTGCTATCATTCTTTACATCTTTTAGCAATATGATTATTTATGATTTGCACCATTATCTGAAACCTTTTTTCGTTGGGGTTTTCAAGTGCTGCTTCCTTTCAGGCTATTTTGTGTTGATTTATTCTCTATTTTATGTTTCCATATATATAAAACTTTTCAAATATCCAATTTGATTGGGATGTCTATGCAATGTTATTATATTATCCTTCAACTTCTGTCTGACAATTATTAACTCTGGAATTCCCTCCCTAAACCTCTCCGCCTCTCTACCTCTCTCTCCTCCATTAAGGCTTTCCTTAATACTGTACCTACTCCCTATCCTAATATCTCCTTATGTGGCTTGGTGTCAAATTTTGTTTGATAATACTCCTGTGAAGCGCCTTGGGACGTTTTACTACGTTAAAGGCGCTATATAAATGCAAGTTGTTATTGTTGTTTTAATTCTCTCATAAGTACAACTTTCAGATTCAGTGAATGGTTACTAAATGACACAAGGTGGGTAATTTGAACCTAACCCATTGGGCAGGAAACCAACAGGATCACTTGGAATGCCAGTTTTACACCCCGCCCAATATTAAAATTGTCCCCTCGGATCCTGCTGCAGATCAGTCAACCACCTCAGGACCTCCTGCCACTTTTGGAGAAGTAGGAGGCTAAGATTGAAAGGGGATATGAGTAGGCGCCAAAGGGGTCTTAAACAGCGAGAAGGTTGTCAGATTTATTGTCAGTGAGATGCCTGTGCAAAGGGGTCCCAGAATGATCTCCCAATGGAAGTTGCAGAGGAGAGCTACTTGTCAGCCAGCGGGACTGAGTTGAGGCCAAAAGGGGTGCCTGTGACACCTGACCCCTTTAGCAGTATAAGCTCAGATCTTAATCAGCTGAAGGTCTCCCTTATGAGCTGTGCCCACAGCTGTCTGTCAGCTGGCACAACTCAGTTATTCCTTTGCAGTCCTTCTCGAGCATTGCCAAGTTGCAGTAGCCCACCTGCATCTATAGACGGGGAACTGTGGGTACCAAGAGGTGGGGCCAAAGGCCAAAACTGTCCCATTTAGCCTGGCATCTCTGTGGAGGCCCTTCTGATCCTTTTCTTCTGTCTCCTCAACGCAAAGTAACAACCGAGGCCCAAGGAAGACCCTATTGGTTCTCGCGTCTCAGTCTACAAGATTAAACTTTTAAAAACCGTAAAATAACATTTAAAACTTGCTATAAAAATCCTTATAGATGCTTTAAAAATCCTTACACATACTTTAAAAATACTTGAAGAACTTTTAAAGAACCTTAAAAGGAACTTTAAAAAGCTTTACAATAAATAAGAAACTTGAAAATAATTAAAATCAACTTTAAAAAACTTACTTACCTCCTCTAGCCTGCCCCAATGACTCTTCCCCAAGGCATTCTCTTCTGCCACTGGCAACTGAGTGGTAACTAAGGGGAATGTGGCCACCATTGTTCACATGTAACGAGGCAAAGGTGCAGTGTCCCAAGACGTCTGCTCCTAACGGGACTGGAGGGATATGCGGCCGGTTAGTTCTTGTGGTGACGAACTGGTGTTGTGCCTGTCCGCCTGATTTTCCTTCATTGGCCGCCCCAGGTACGTCTGAAAATGGGGGGACAAATGGAGGAAAATCCAGCCCGGGGTTTCTGCCAAACCAGTGGTACTGCTCTTATTCTTAACAAGGTTTGAATTAGCATCAGTGGACTCAGAACTGCTAGTAAATACTTCAGTTTTGCAAGCTAGGTTTTCCATGAGTCATTAGGAAAAATCTATCATGCCACTATGGCATTCATCTTCATTCCGATATCCCTGCCTTCGAATGAGTTTGCAAAACCAAGCTTGCATTAGTACATAGTGAGCATATTCTATCACAGCTCATTGGCCATGTGCATAATGTCACCTACTCTCTCTCTCTCTCTAGTTCTGGATTTCTTCCATGCAGATGGCAGCTTGAGATAAGCTTCTGCCATTACATTTCTCTGAGCATGAGAGTCTCTCTCATGTTTTCCTTTCCTTTGCTGTAGCCATGCTACCCACCTCCTCTTGCTACGAGGAATGGTGGGCAAACTGCTATTGGGACGCATATGTATGAAAGCAGCCTCGAGGAGGCATGTGAGAGCAGCCCATGTGGCTACAGCACATAAATGGGGTTCCGAATGGCCTGGTCCTGCTCCTATTTCCTATTTCTTATATTCTTTCCCTCGGCCCTAATCATAGACCAGGAATTCCCACTTCCTGCAGCAAACCATGCATGATCCCATGGTTTCAGTCTTTACCTAAGGTTTGTGTCACTGTAGAATCATAGAATGGTTACAGCACGGAAGGCGGCCATTCGGCCCGTCGAGCCTGTGCCGGCTCTCTGCAAGAGCACTTCAGCTAGTCCCACTCCCCCGCCCTTTCCCATAGCCCTGTAAATTTCTTTCCTTCATATACTTATCCAACTCCCTTTTGAAAGCTGTGATTGAGTCTGCCTCCACCACCCTTTCAGGCAGTGCATTCCAGATCATAGCCACTCGCTGCGTAAAAAAGTTTTTTCTTACGTCGCCTTTGGACCTTTTGCCAATCACCTTAAATCTGTGTCGTCTGGTTCTCGACCCTTCTGCCAATGCGAACAGTTTCTCTCTATCTTCTCTGTCCAGAGTCCTCATGGTTTTGAACACCTTTATCAAATCTCCTCTCAATTTTCTCCGCTCCAAGAAGAACAACCCCAGCTTCTCCACTCTATCAACATAACTGAAGTCCGTCATCCTGGAATCATTCTCATAAATCTTTTCTGCACCCCCTCTAAGGCCTTCACATCCTTCCTAAAGTGTGGTGCCCAGAATTGGACACAGTACTCCTGTTGGGGCCGAACCAGTGTTTTATACAGGTTCATCATAATTTCCACACTTTTGTACTCTATGGACTGGATTTTCATTGACCCGTGGAGGCGGGTTTGGAGGCGTGTGGGGGGCTAAAGTTGCAGATTTGGGGGTCCCGACCCCATCCCGCCCCCATGCCAATTTCGCTGGAGGCGGGTATCCGACCTGTGCTGGGACCCGCCTCCCCGAGGCGGGAAGGGGATTAGTGACAATTAACTGCCTGTTAACAGGTAGTTAACAGGTAGTTTTTTGCCTAGTCCCTATTGTGAAAGCTGAAATGTGGGCTTCCCGACAGGTCCCAACCACGCCAAGTTAGCGAGGCGGACCGTGGGTCTGCAGGGGTTGGAGGGGTCGATATGTCTGGCGGGCAGGTGAGTGATGGGTGCGTGTGTGCAGAGGTAAGTGTGTAAGGTAAGTGCAAAGTGTGGGAAAAAGTTTTACTTACCTTAACTTCCTCCTGCAGGTGTCAGCCCTTCAGTTCTCGGGAGTCAGAAATCTCACCGGCACAGAAAGCAGAAAGGCTGTGGTGCTGTCAAAAGTTTCAGCCTCTGTTTTCTGTGCTGGAATGATTTCTAACTCAGCCTGAGAGGAAGGACTCAAGTTAGAAGACAAATTGTCAGTGTTTGACAGCTTCACAGAGCTGTCAAACGCTGACATTTCATCTGTCAAAAGCTCTTGACAGATGAAATGTCAATCTGTGACATCACCTGTTGCCGGGTGGCCCTTAATTGGCCTGCTGAGCTCACTGGGCGGGCTCAACAAGGTCAATCAAGTGAAAATAGAGTGGGTTGGCCACAAGTCGATGGAGGCAGGTCTACAACCCAAAAAGTGGGAGTCCCGACTCCATCACGTCCCCAGTATCAAAATCCAGCCCTATACCTCTATTTATGAAGCCCAGGATCCCGTAAGCCTTTTTAACTGCTTTCTCAACCTGCCCTACCACCTTCAACAATTTGTGCACACATACCCCTAGGTCTCTCTGTTCGTGCACCCCCTTCAGGATTGTACCATTTAGTTTATATGTCCTCTCCTCATTCTTTCTACCAAAACGTATCACTTCACACTTTTCTGCATTAAATTTCATCTGCCACATGTACGCCCATTTCACCAGCCTGTCTATGTCTTCCTGAAGTCTATCACTATTCTCCTCACTGTTCACTATATTAAAGTTTTGTGTCATCTGCAAATTTTGAAATTGTGCCCTGTACACCCACATCCAAGTCATTAATATATATCAAGAAAAGCAGTGGTCCTAGTACCGACCCCTGGGGAACACCACCGTATACCTTCCTCCAGTCCAAAAAACAACCGTTCACCACTACTCTCTGTTTCCTATCACTTAGCCAATTCCGTATCCATGCTGCCACTGTCTCTTTTATTCCATGGGCTTCAACTTTGCTGGCTAGCCTATTATGTGGCACTTTGTCAAACGCCTTTTGGAAATCCATGTACACTACATCAACTGCATTACCCTCATCAGCCCTCTCTGTTACCTCATCAAAGAACTCAATCATTAACAAATCCGTGCTGGCTTTCCTTAATTAATCCACATTTGTCCAAGTGACTGATTACTGTTTCTAAAAGCTTCCGCACTACCGAAGTCAAACTGACTGGCCTGTAGTTGCTGGGTTTATCTTTACACCATTTTTGAACAATGGTGTAACATTTGCAATTCTCCAGTCCTCTGGCTCCACCCCCATATCTATGGAGGATTGGAATATTATGGCCAGTACTTCCACGATTTCCTCCCTCAATTCCCTCAGCATCCTAGGATGCATCCCATCCGCTCCTGGTGACTTATCTACTTTAGGTACAGCCAGCCTTTCTAATACTTCTGGGGAAAAATTCGGTATCGCCCATTTTGGGGCGCTAATATCGGCCGGGCGCAATGTTTAGCGCCTGGCGCTAATTATTGCCTCCAACTGCAAAATTCACTTCTATCGCCCCAGAGGTGATTTGAGCGTTAAATCAGGCGCTACACACCTCTCTTAAGGCGCAAACGTCAGGGAGCGAGGCGTTACCTCAGAACGCTACCGAAGCTCAGGCGATGCCAATTACCATGGAAGTCAGACAGACTGGCGCCATCCAGTTCTTAAAGGGGAGGGGCCATCTTGCTGGCCAGCCACTCCCTGCTCATTGCAGCCTTGAATCTCAGCCTGGAGAGACCTCAAAAGCAATTGTGTTGGAAGCACTAGATAGGCCCACGGAAAGAGCTTGGCACTTAGGAACCTCAAAAGTGGTGCTGAGGGCCAAAACTCCTTAGGACAGCGTTAAAACCAAAAATGTTGCCGACAAGAAAAGGCAGGAAGCACCTGCTTTTAAATAGCGCTCCCCCAGCCCCTTCCCGACTTGAAAACGTTCCCCTCTACCTGTCGTTCCTAGCGACAGGCGCTAAGGCGGTGGACGCGGCTCAATATCCGGTCTGGGGCGCTACCGGGGCGTTGCACGCTTGACTGACGTCACGATCTACAGGTGCAGGAGATCGTGGTGGTAGGGTTTAGTGCCGCCGCAAAATGACTGGTCAATTTCAGCACCACGCCAGGACGCTAACGGGAGGCGCAAAGCAACCAAATTTTTCCCCCTTCCTCTTTATCAATTTTTATCCTATCAAGTATCTCCACTACCTCCTCCTTTACTATGTCTATGGCAGCATCCTCTTCCTTGGTGAAGACAGGTGCAAAGTACTCGTTTAGTAGCTCAGCCATACCCTCTGCCTCATGCGTAGCTCTCCTTTTTGGTCCCTAATCAGCCCCACCGCTCCTCTTACTACCCTTTTACTATTTATATGCCTATAGAAGACTTTTGGATTACCTTTTATGTTGGCAGCCATTCTATTCTCATACCCTCTCTTTGCCCCTCTTATTTTCTTTTTCACTTCTCCTCTGACCTTTTTCTTCTCTTCTTAGGCAGTCCCTCGGAACCGAGGATGACTTGCTTCCACATTAAAAATGAGTTCTCAGGTGACTGATGAGTCCAATGCGGGACCTACAGTCTCTGTCACAGGTGGGTCAGACGGTGGTTGAAGGGGCAGGTGAGTGGGGTGCTTGGGTTGACGTGCGCTCCTTCCGCTGTTTGCGCTTGGCTTCCGCTTGCTCCCGGCGAAGAGACTCGAGGTATTCAGCGCCTTCCCGGATGCTTCTCCTCCACTTTGTGTGGTCTTGGGCCAGGGATTCCCAGGAGTCGGTGGAGATGTTGCACTTTTTCATGAAGGCTTTGAGGGTGTCCTTGAAGCGTTTCCTCTGCCCACCTGGGGCTCTCTTGCTGTGCCGGAGCTCTGAGTAGAGCACTTGTTTTGGGAGTCTCGTATCGGGCATGCGGACGATGTGACCCGTCCATCGGAGCTGACCGAGCATAGTCAAAGCTTTGATGCTGGGGATGTTGGCCTGAGTGAGAACACTGACGTTGGTGCGCCTATCCTGCCAAAGGATTTGCAGGATCTTGCGGCGGCAGCGTTGGTGGTACCTCTCCAGTGCTTTGAGGTGCCTGCTGTACATGGTCCATGTCTCTGAGGCATACAGGAAGGCGGGTATTACTACTGCTCTGTAGACCATGAGCTTGGTGCCGGGTTTGAGGTCCTGGTCTTCAAACACGCTCTTCCTCAGACGACCGAAGGCTGCACTGGCACACTGAAGGCAGTGTTGGACTTCGTCATCGACATCTGCCCTTGTTGACAGTAGGCTCCCGAGGTATGGAAAGTGGTCCACGTTGTCCAAGGCCTTGTCATGGATTTTGATAATCCGAGGGCAGTACTGTGTGGCGGGGGAAGGTTGGTAGAGGACCTTTGTCTTGCGGATGTTTAGTGTAAGGCCCATGCTCTCGTACGCTTCGGTGAAGGTGTTAACGGTGGTTTGGAGTTCGACCTCTGAGTGTGCGCAGACGCAAGCGTCGTCTGCACACTGTAATTCGATGACAGAGGAAGGGACGACCTTGGATCTGGACTGGAGGCGACGGAGGTTGAACAGTTTCCCGTTTGTTCTGTAGATTAGCTCCACTCCAGCAGGGAGCTTACTGAGGGTGAGATGGAGCATTGCTGCAAGGAAGATCGAGAAGAGCGTTGGTGCAACGACACAGCCTTGCTTGACCCCGGTCCGTACATGAATTGGTTCTGTGGTGGAACCGTTGGTCAGGATCACGGCTTGCATGTCGTTGTGAAGCAGGCAGAGGATGGTGACAAACTTTTGAGGGCAGCCGAATTTGAGGAGGACACTCCATAATCCCTCACGGTTGACAGTGTCAAAGGCCTTTGTGAGGTCAAAGAAGGCCATGTACAGCGGTTGGCGCTGTTCCCTGCATTTCTCTTGTAATTGGCGTTCTGACCTTTCTATATATAGCTTGATTCTCAGATGTATTTGCAACCTAACATCTGTCATACGCGCTCTTTTTCTGTTTCATCATATTCTCTATCTCTTTCGTCATCCAGAGAGCTCTGACTTTAGTTGCCCTGCCTTTCCCCCTAGTGGGGGAACCTAAACTATTTCCTCTTTGAAGGCAGCCCATTGTTCCATTACAGTTTTGCCTGCCAATCTTTGATTCCAGTTTACCCGGGCCAGATCCGTTCTCATCCCACTGAAATTGGCCTTCCCCCAGTTAAACATTTTTACTCTAGATTGCTCCCTGTCCTTTTCCATAGCTAATCTAAACCTTATGATACTATGATCACTGTTCCCTAAATGTTCACCTACTGACACTTGCTCCACTTGACCTACCTCATTCCCCAGAACCAGATCCAGCAATGCCTCCTCCCTCGTCGGGCCGGAAACATACTGATCAAGAAAGTTCTCCTGAACACACTTCAGAAATTCTTCCTCTTCTCTGCCCTTAACACTATTATGATCCCAGTCTATATTAGGATAGTTGAAGTCCCTCATTATTACTACTCTATAGTTCTTGCACCTCTCTGTAATTTCTCTGAAAATTTGCTCCTCCATATCTTTCCCACTATTTGGTGGTCAATAGAATACACCTAATAGTGTAATGGCACCTCTATTATTTCTTAACTCTAGCCATATAGATTCTGTCCTTGACCCCTCCAGGACATCCTTCCGCTCCAGCACTGTAACATTCTCCTTGACCAATACTGCCACACCACCTCCTATCTTTCCTTCCCTATCTTTCCTGAACACTTTATAACCAGGAATATTTAATATCCAATCCTGCCCTTTTTTGAGCCAGGTCTCAGTTATTGCCACAACATCATATTCCCATGTGGCTATTTGTGCCTGCAGCTCACTTACCTTGTTTACTATGCTTCGTGCGTTCACATACATACACTGTAAACCCATCTTGGACCATCCTGTATTCTCTCTTGGTTTGACCCCACCAATACCTTACTATTTCTTACTTTAATGCTCACTGCCTCTCCAAATCCATTCAGCACTTTATTTCCCCTTTCTAATGTTACATCCTGGTGCCCATCCCCCTGCCAAATTAGTTTAAACCCTCCCCAACAGCACTAGCAAACCTCCCCGTGAGGATATTGGTTCCGGACCTGTTGAGGTGCAACCTATCCGACTTTTACAGGTCCCATCTCCCCCAGAACCGGTCCCAATGCCCCAGGAATCTAAAGCCCTCCCTCCTGCACCATCTCTCCAGCCATGCATTCATCTGTTCTATCCTCCTATTTCTATACTCACTAGCTCATGGCACCGGGAGTAATCCGGAGATTACTACCTTTGAGGTCCTGCTTTTTAATATCTTCCCTAGTTCCCTGAAATCTGCCTGCAGGACCTCATCCCTCTTTCTACCTATGTCGTTGGTACTGATATGGAGCACGACCTCTGGCTGTTCACCCTCATGCCTCAGAATGTTCTGCAGCCGCTCAGTGACATCCTTGACCCTGGCACCAGGGAGACAACATACCATCCTGGAATCACATCTGTGGCCGCAGAACCACCTGTCTGCTCCCCTAACTATCAAATCCCCTACCACTATTGCTTTCCCACTCTTCTTCCTCCCCCCCTGTACAGCCGTGGTGCCGCAGACCTGGCTCTGGCTATACTCCCCAGAGGAACCATCACCCTCACCAGTACTCAGAATCGAATACTGGTTGGAGAGCGAGATGCACTCAGGGGACTCCTGCACTACCTGCCTGGTCCTCCTCTTCTGTCTGGCGGTCACCCATTCCCTTTCTGCCTGCACACTCTTTATCTGCGGGGTGACCACCTCCTGAAACGTGCTATCCACGAAGCTCTCAGCCTCACGGACGCACCGCAGTGACGCCAGCCGCTGCTCAAGCTCCAAAACCCGGAGCGCGAGCTCCTCCAGCCGACGACACCTCCTGCACACGTGGTTGTCCAGGACATGGGAAGCGGCCTGGAGTCCCCTCATGGCACTGGATGTGCATTCCACAGGACTGAGCTGCCCTGCCATGCCTTTACTGAATAGATTATTAACTAGAAAAAAATTACCAGCTACTCACCAATCAGCTCCTTCCCCTGGTTGCGACGTCACTTTGGCTGTTTTTGCAGTTGTTGCTTTTGTTGTTGTGGTGGTTTTCGCTGGAGGTTCTCTGCCTCCTCGCTGCACTCTCTCTAGGCCTTCCGCTCGATTTATACTCCGCCTCCTGCTGTCCTGTGACGTCACTCCTTGGTTTTTTTTAAAGTCTCCTCTCAGCTCTCTTTATGCTGCCTCCGCTGCCTCCGCTCCCGCTCAGGTCCTCGCTGTGTTCTGGGCCTTCTCCTCTCAGCTCTCTTTATGCCTCCGCTGCCTCCGCTCCCGCTCAGGTCCTCGCTGTGTTCTGGGCCTTCTCCTCTCAGCTCTCTTTATGCTGCCACCGCCGCCGCCGCCCCCGCTCAGGTCCGCGCTGGGCAGCACCCTATTAACTGATGAACTGGTTTAGTAAGGACCAACAGCACAGCCGTAGTCCTCTATATCAAATGTCACTGTAGCACACAAATCCTCTCAACAAATCCCAGCCCACTGCCCCTTCGGTAGAGCAGCAACTCCTTTTCAGCCATTCATTAAGAAGACTACCTCAGTATTCACGAGGATTCGCTCTCTTAATTAGGACACCTTCACCAGCACGTTTCAGGAGGTGGTCACCCCGCAGATAATGCTTTTATATAGCGCCTTTATCACTCCCTCAGGACTTCCAAAAGTGCTTCACAACCAATAATTTCATTTGTAATGCAGTCACTGTTGTTATGTGGGCAAGTGCCGAAGGAGTGGTGCATCCACCTTGAGTTCTTGGCTCATATCACATTACTGCCAGACCTCTGCATCATTGAGTTGTCCACATCCAGTGCATTATTATTATTATTATACAGTATTCATCATCATTATAATCCTCAACATTACAATTGAATGTCAAACTTTCTGCCTTGTAGTCTTTTCCGATAACCAAGTGGATAAAGGCACTGTCCAGTGCAGCACTGAGACGTACAAATCAGACTGATTCTACTTCAATGCCTGGTGTCTCTTGGGTTAGGTGAGCTCAGCCAGGACAACATTAAGATGCTGAACAGAAAATGCTGGAAATACTCAGCAGGTCAGGCAGCATCTGTGGAGAGAGAAACAGAGTTAAAGGTTCAGGTCAGTGACCTTTCATCAGAACTCTGTTTCTCTCTCCACAGATGCTGCCTGACCTGCTGAGTATTTCCAGCGTTTTCTGGTTTTATTTCAGATTTCCAGCATCCGCAGTATTTTGCTTTTGTATTAAGATGCTAAACTTTGCTTCTATTCCCCTAGGCTAAAATCAGCCAGGGTTCACATTCTCATTGCTGTTCAGTCACACATCCTGGGAAACGTGCATGTGTCGACACCATGTGAGGACAGGTTTGGACATACTCCAGGCTAGAATAGCCTGCTGACTGTCTAGGCTCACACAAGAAGAATGGCCATGTTGATAAGGTACCAGAGGGTAGATAAGGTACCAGACGGCTGCCAATGTCCACGCAACTCCACCCCAACAGGGACGAGCTCCTTCTGAGAGAGGGGAGAAAATTGAGGCGAAATAAACAAATTTTCTACTTCCTTACCCAAAAACCTGAAAGCAACAGATTCATCACTAAAACACGGCCCATCAATTTTTTTTTATATTTGTTCCTGGGATGTGGCCGTCGCTGGCAAGGCCGGCATTTATTGCTCATCTCTAATTGCCCTTGTGAAGGTGAAGCTGGCGTCGTCTCCTTATGCTTTCTCTCTCTCTCTCTCCCTGCTGTTTTACTGAAGAAAATTGTGAAGGGCACATCCAATAGGCATCAGAAGATCATGATTCTCTTGTCTTTGTTGAGCATTCCCAGACACATCCCATATTGTTCAGATAGAGGACCTCCTAACCCAGAGTCCAATCCAAATACAGTGTTTTTCATCTCATTCAGGGAAGTTAAAAAGATCTCGACATCCAAGCAGACCAGGGTGAATCATTGTATTACTTTATTTTTTACAACTTTAATTTTAATCTGTTTCCCCTTCCAGTTTAATGGCAGATCAGTGAACAAACATGTTAGATGTGTACTATTTTAGATACTGCTTGAGCAAAATGTATCACTCCAACAGTATGTAAACCAGTGTAAATTTTTAAAGAACAAGATAAACAAAAAAAAAAGTCAATTAGCATAAGGTTTGCCGAATAGTCATCACATGATAGCCTTGCAGACAATGGTGCCACGAAAATGTCCATTCACTTTCGTGAAATACTTCAAAGTAACCCTCCAGCCTGAAGACCTTCAAGCCACCAATTTCGGTGCATCCTTCATACATCTGCTTATTCTCTCTATTTAATTCAGAATCCTTATATCCACCTGTAAAGAATTATCAAGCATTTTTTAATGAGTAGAGAAACACCAGTAGGAGGCAAACCACCATAACACTTTGAAGCACTACCGCACAGCACCGCCTCAGAACCGGTCATGGTAGATGCTGCCACCTTCTCCATAGATGAAGATTAAAGCATCCCCATCATGCGACTGTGGAGCTCCTGATCAGACCCTGGAGCACATCATTGAGCACTGCCCTCAGAGGAAATTCACAGGCAGCCGACAAGATATCCACGCTGTTACACCAGAAGCTTTGGCCTGGATATCTGACTTAGATATTGACATCTAATTTGCTACTACCATACGAAAGAAGAAGAAGAAGGCAGCACCATAAAGTGCCAGGACACCAGTGCAGCCCTACGAGCTGCCAAGCTTACCTGATTTCAGTTGCCACATTCAGGAACCATGAAGTGTAGTCAATGCACTTCCCCATAAGGAGGAAAGACAATTCAGAGGGAGAGTTGCTCCCTGTTGTTTATTGGCTGTGAAGCACGTTGGGAGTTTCTGAAGGTGTGAAAGATGCCAGTTCTTTCTTCTTTCACTCACACACCTCCCAGTGGCTGGGTCACAGCAGCATGGACAAGGGCCTGAGCAGGGTTTCCCACCCACTACCATGACCGCAGTTGGTACAAAGTCTGGGAAAACAGCCATAAAACGCGGCTTTACCCTCAGATTAAAAATAAATGAGCAGAGCTAAAGAAATAAAATGGAACATTGCTGACCTGTTAAAGGTGTTTTTAGAGCAAAGGCCCGTCACTAATCCTCAAAAGCTTCCCTTTTTTCCTTTCCTGTCAGGAGCTCTAGCCCTCCTTTCCCGATGTTATTTCAATCTGTTACACATTAATAGCCTGACGGCTACGGAAAATATCAGGATTGATAAACTGAAACACAGCAAGGGCTTGAGGGAACTTCTAATTGGCTGCAGCATTAAAATCTTCTTGGTTGCCTCCTGTCTCTGGTCCTAGTCCAGTATTCAGCTGCTATAAAGTATTATAAAGGAACTTGTATGGATTAGTGGAAACCAAACCTCATAAAAAAAAATTTACTACACCAGCACAGCTCTGGCAGAACATGTGAATATTCTGGCTAACCCCATGTTTGTGACCAAATTAGTATAATTTTATCCTGCAGAGTCTTCCACATTGATTTACTAGTTTTACACTGTATTTTTGCCGTCTGCCAGATTCAACCTTTTCCATTTGTTAGGACTCTTGCCTCCGAATTAGAAGGTTGGGCATTCAAGCCCCCATTTCAGAACTTGGACTACACGATCTAGGTGAACACTTAAGCGATTGCTACAATGTCGGAGGTACCATCCTTCCGACAAGACGTTAAACTGAGGTCTATCTTATCCGAACTCTTTCAGTGGTTCAGGCGGAGACCAAAGCTCCCATGGCACTATTTGAGGAAGAACAGGGAGTTCTCCCAGTGTCCTGCCCAACATTCCCCTCTCAACCCAATACCACCAAAACACAACAGCTTAACCGGTCGAGCGTCTGTTTGTGAGATCTTGCTTTCTGCTACGTTTGCCTACATTACAGCAGTCACTGCACCTCAGAGTAATTCATTGTATGTGAAGCACTTTTACATGTTCCTGAGAGATATGATAAGATGTTACTGAAATGCAAGTTTTTCCTTCTCTCGTAGTCATAGTTTTAGAATATTTCTACCCAATTCAGTTTAAATCATCCTTGAATTCAAGGTGCTCATACCCATTTACACATTGACTAGCTCCACGAAATTCTCCCAAAGTCCGAGTCAACATTCATCCGTCTACAAATACCATCAAAAATAGAATAACAGTTCATTCATCTCGTTAGATGCTTTTGCACTTGGCATGTCTGTAGTCTGGGTCACGGGAGACCAACATCTGTGAACTAGCTCCCTATATTTACATTGCTAAACCTCGCAACCCAATGCCAGAATCATAGACCCATCACCGAGGTTTCGCAATATAAATACAGGGAGCTGGCACACAAACATCGCTCGCCCGCGATCCGAATTACAGAAGCACCAATCCAGTCTGTGGGACGTAGCTGGCACAGAATGGCTGCTGCCTTTGCCTACGCAACGAGTCCCATCCCTGATTATAATCGCTCAACCATTGGTGGCCGTGCCTTCTCTTGCCTAGGCCCTAAGCTCTGGAATTCCCTGCCTAAACCTCTCCGTCTCTCTCCCTCTCTTTCCTCCTTTAAGACGCTCTTTAAAACCTACCTCTTTGACCAAGCTTTTGGTCACCTGCCCTAATTTCTCCTTATGTGGCTCGGTGTCAAATTTTATGTCTTATAACACTCCTGTGCAGCGCCTTGGGACGTTTTACTACATTAAATGCACTATATAAATACAAGTTGTTGTTGTTGAGTCACTACACTCACTGTGCAGTTGGAGACATTTCAACAAGGTGGGAAGATGCTACGGTAACAATTGTATTCCAATTTGTTCCTATATTGAAAAACAAAATTAGGACCAAGGATTTGGTAATGATGGATATTTTAGCTCTTTGTTTTCAGCCAATTTGGGGTTGTGAGATTTGGGGGGGGGGGGGAGGTGCAGAGACAGGTGGTTTCTGATGGTCAAACTTTGATTGCCCTAATTAAGGTAATCAAAGTTTGACTTTTAACTGTTTATAGTTAACTAAGGATAAATTCCAAATGTACCTCCCCTACTTAAATAGTATAAATCATTCAGGTAATAAATACAAATCACGGTAATATTTGACTCGGAGACCCATCGACCAAAGTGTGTAATGAGAATTGCTTTGGACGTTCAGTTCTGTGGGCTTTTGTTGGTTTCTCCAGTTTATTTAAAATAACATTTGAAACTAGCTGCTACTCTTCTGCCCTCTAGTGGTACTTTGTCAACCAGAACTGGAATTACCAAGCACGATTATTACAGATAGCCCTTTTAAAAAAAAAAGCTTTTTGGCAGATCTTGCTTGATTGTTTTAACTATTGGCCCAAACTCTCAGTGCTTGATTGATTTGGTTGATTAATTGTTACATGAATCTTACAAGAACAGTTACTCCTAATTCAATGTAAACAACGTTTATGCCTTTGAACTTGAAGGAAAGAAACTAGAAATCTGGAAGAACTTTATCAACTTCAAAATCTGCAGATGCCTTTTTAAACTTTTTGATGAAAAAGAAGGACTCTCATTTATACAGCGCCTTTCACAACCTCAGGACATCCTAAAGCGCTTTACAGCCAATGAAGTGTAGTCATTGCTCTAATGTAGGACGTTTGCGCACAGCAAGGTCCCACAAACATCAATGCGATAACGACCAGATAATCTGTTTTAGTGATGCTGGTTGAGGGATAAACTTTGGCCAGGACACTGTGGAGAACTCTTCGTCGAAATAGTGCTATGGGATCTTTTACATCCACCTGAGAGGACAGACAGAGCCTCGGTTTAACGCCTCATCCAAAAGACAGCACCTCCGACAGTGCAGCACTCCCTCAGTACCACACTGGAGTGTCAGCCTAAATTTTGTGTTCAAGTCTCTGGAGTGGGACTTGATCCCACAACCTTCTGACTCAGAGACGAGCTACCAACTGAGCCACAACTGACATGGTCCTGTACAGTTCCTGCACCAGTATCAAGGGAGGATTCTAAATGTAGGCAATACTGTAGAAGTGAGGGACTGTACATCAGAGCTAAAAGTAGTTTTACATTACTATATATCTATAGCATGGGGCCAATAAAGACGCAGTTCCTTATGTAACACCTATAGCGTTACTAATGCAGAATTTATACTGGTCACTTGATGGTAATCAGCTGAAGGTTTTATGCCAGTAGGATTCTCCTAGTTTTCTATTAATATCCTCACAAATTTAAAGAAAACACAGTAATAAATTGGCTATATTATAGAGAAAAAAGGAAAAGGCAGAACAACAGCGAAGACAATCACAGAGAGAGGGTTGAATAACCTGCAAAGTGTTTAATAGAAAGCTGTTAGATGACTTACAGCAACTTACAGCACCTTTCATGTACAGAATTGTTTCAAGGGCTTCACATTGGAGAACGGTGCACACTGATCTGGCAGTAGGAGATAAGTTAGGGATTATGTTGAAGGCGTGGTGTAAACGGTAACCTTTGAGGAGCCTTTTGGAGATGGTAAGAGAGATAGTAAGGTGATCTTTCTACATTGTTTTATTTAGATTTTCTAATATTTGTTTTAATAATGGATTTTCAAAGGAACAGGGATTTGTCATATAAAGCAGACTATGGGTTTTTACCGTGGTTTAGTGTGTCTTCTATCATCAGATGGAATACTGTCACTTTTGTTCCTTTGTCCTGTCTGTGTGTGTCCGAACAATTTGCATTGTAAGTCCCTGCAGAGTGTCTCTTTATCTCACCAATGTGCCTTCCTGTTTATCTTTGCCTTAATTCTGTCAGTAAGATTACTCTAATTGTTATAATAACACCAGTTATAAATGACAGATCATAATAGCAAGAGTTAATTGGGGATTTCATAAATGTTACAACTGAGAATTTTTGGAATGTTCCTTTTACGTCAGACTGAGCACATTGAGCAATAACTTAGCCCCCCCAGTGTGTATGAAATGTAAGAGCATAGCAGGTCACTGCTTATTGGAAGATATTAGGATAAGTGCATCAGTCCTGCACTCCCAGCGGGGAACTGCCCTCGAAGAGAGTGCAGATCAGAGAATCATGGCTACAGTGTTGTAGCCCAGTTCCTCCCTAACCCACCCTTTGAGCACAGCTGCTGACTGGGAGTGTGGGATCAGTCAATGTACCTCATTGTACCTGTAAGGTATAACAAGAGGGGTGAGGAGCTTTTAATGGCAGCTATAGAAATTGTATTATGAGATACTACAGTGTCAGCTGCGGCAGAGTTGGTAGCACCCTCTCCTCTGAGTCAGAAGGTTGTGGGTTCATGTCCCACTCCAGGGCCTTGAGCACAAAATTCTAGGCTGACTCTCCAGTGCAGTACTGAGGGAGCGCTGCACTCTCGGAAATGCTGTCTTTCTGATGAGACGTTAAACCAAGGCCCCTTCTGCCCTCTCGGGTGGACGTAAAAGACCCCATGGCACTATTTTGAAGAAGAGCAGGGGAGTTCTCCCCGGTGTCCTGGCCAATATTTATCCCTCAACCAGCATAACAAAAACAGATTATCTGGTCATTATCACATTGCTGTTTGTGGGAGCTTTCTGTGCGCAAATTGGCTGCTGCATTTCCTATATTACAAGAGTGACTACATTCCAAAAGTACTTCATTGGCTGTAAAGTAAAAACAAGCCTGATGGCTTTGTGTCTTAATGCGAGGAGCATTCGTAATAAGGTGGATGAATTAGCTGCACAAATAGATGTAAACGGAGATGATATAATTGGGATTACGGAGACATGGCTCCAGGGTGACCAAGGCTGGGAATTCAACATCCAGGGGTATTCAATATTCAGGAAGGACAGACTAAAAGGAAAAGGAGGTGGGGTAGCATTGCTGATTAAAGAGGAGATTAACACAATAGTAAGGAAGTATATTAGCTCTGATGATGTGGAATCTGTATGGGTAGAGCTGAGAAATACCAAGGGGCAGAAAACGTTAGTGGGAGTTGTATACAGACCCCAAACCGTAATGCTGAGGTTGGGGATTAAACGGGAAATTAGAGACGTGTGCAATAAGGGCACAGCAGTTATCATGAGTGACTTTAATCTACATATAGATTGGGCTAACCAAATTAGTAACAATACTGTGAGGAGGAATTCCTAGAGTGTATACGGGATGGATCCTGGACCAATATGTCGAGGAACCAACTAGAGATCAGGCCATCTTAGACTGGGTATTATGTAATGAGAAAGGATTAATTAGCAATCTTGTTGTGCGAGGCCCCTTGGGGAGGAGCGATCATAATATGATCGAATTCTTCATTAAGATGGAGAGTGAAGTAGTTGACTCAGAGACTAGGGTCCTGAATTTAAATAAAGGAAACTACGATGGTATGAGGCGCAAGTTGGCTAGAGTGGATTGGGGAGTGTTACTTAAATGGTTGACGGTGGTTGGCAATGGCAAACATTTAAAGATCGCATGGATGAACTACAGAATTTGTTCATTCTTGTTTGGCATAAAAATAAAACAAAAAAGGTGACTCAACCATGGCTAACAAGGGAAATTAGGGATAGCATAAGATCCAAGGAGAGGACATATAAATTGGCCAGAAAAAGCAGCAAACCTGAGGATTGGGAGCAGTTTAGGATTCAGCAAAGGAGGACAAAGGGATTAATTAAGAGGGGGAAAATAGAATATGAGTGTAAGCTTGCAGGGAACATAAAAACTGACTGTAAAAGCTTCTATAGATATGTGAAGAGAAAAAGATTGGTGAAGTCAAGCATAGGTCCCTTGCAGTCAGAATCAGGGGAATATATAATGGGGAACAAAGAAATGGCTGACGAATTAAATACATACTTTGGTTCTGTCTTCACAAAGGAGGATACAAATAAACTCCCAGAGATGTTGGGGAACATAGGGTCTAATGAGAGGGAGCAATTGAATGAAATCACTATTTGTAGGGAAATGGTGTTAGGGAAATTGATGGGATTGAAGGCCGATAAATCCCCAGGGCCTGATAATCTACATCCTAGGGTACTTAAGGAAGTGGCCTTAGAAATAGTAGATGCATTGCTGGTCATCTTTCAAAATTCTATAGACTCTGGAACAATTCCCATGGATTGGAGGGTATCTAATGTAACCCTACTATTTAAAAAAGGTGGTAGAGAAAAAATGGGGAATTATAGACCGGTAAGCCTGACATCGGTAGTGGGCAAAATGCTAGAGTCCATTATGAAAGATCTAATAGCAGAGCACTTGGAAAACAGTGACAGGATCGGACAAAGTCAACATGGATTTACAAAAGGGAAATCATGCCTGACTAATCTACTGGAATTTTTTGAGGATGTAACTGGTAGAATAGATAAGGGAGAAACAGTGGATGTGGTGTATTTGGACTTTCAGAAAGCTTTCGATAAGGTCCCGCATAAGAGATTAGCATGCAAAGTTAAAGCACATGGGATTGGGGGTGAGGTACTGATTTGGATAGAGAACTGGTTGGCAGACAGGAAGCAAAGAGTTGGAATAAACGGGTCTTTTTCCGAGTGGCAGGCAGTGACTAGTGGGGTACCACAGGGATCGGTGCTAGGACCCCAGCTATTCACAATATATATTAATGATCTAGACGAGGGAACTAGATGTAATATCTCTAAGTTTGCAGACGACACAAAGCTGGGTGGGCGTGTGTGCTGTGAGGAGGATGCAGAGAAACTCCAGTATGATTTGGACAGGTTGGGTGATTGGGCAGATGCATGGCAGATGCAGTATAATGTGGATAAATGCGAGGTTATCCACTTTGATGGCAAAAACAGGAAGACAGATTATTATCTGAACGGCAATAGATTGGGAAAAGGGAAAGTGCAACGAGATCTGGGAATCCTTGTGCACCAGTCGCTGAAGGTAAGCAGGCAGGTGCAGCAGGCGGTTAAGAAGGCAAATGGTATGTTGGCCTTCATAGCGAGAGGATTCAAGTACAGGAGCAAGGATGTCTTGCTGCAGTTGTACAAGGCCTTGGTGAGACCACACCTTGAGTATTGTGTGCAGTTTTGGTCGCCTTATCTGAGGAAGGATGTTCTTGCCATGGAGGGAGTGCAGCGAAGATTTACCAGACTGATACCTGGGATGGCAGGAATGACTTTTGAAGAGAGATTGGGTCGATTAGGCTTATATTCGCCAGAATTTCGAAGAATGAGAGGGGATCTCATTGAAACTTATAAAATTCTAACAGGACTAGACAGACTAGATGCAGGAAGGATGTTCCCGATGGCCGGGGAGTCCAGAACCAGAGGTCACAGTCTAAGGATAAGGGGTAAGCCATTTAGGACTGAGATGAGGAGGAATTTCTTCACCCAGAGAGTGGTGAACCTATGGAATTCTCTACCACAGAAGGCAGTTGAGGCCAATTCATTAAATATATTCAAGAAGGAGATAGATATATTTCTTAAGGCTAAAGGGATCAAGGGATATGGGGAGAAAGCAGGGACAAGGTGACGTAATAAAGACTCACTACGCACTTGGTTGAACATAAAGCAAGGCTTTAATCAACTTGTAACAAAACATGGCGGTCTAGTTAGTAGTCGCTAGCTTCCTGTTTCCAGATTGTCTCTGCCCAAGGTGGGCCCACGCCCGAGTATTTATACTTCCCGGACGGTGCCCCAGCTGGCCGTCCAGTAGTACTTCCTGAGTTACTTCTTGTAGAAGTTGCGATTTATGACATTCTTCCTCCCTAAAAGGTTTGGAAGTCCAGTCTTCCTTTAACGGACTAGGCGGACCAGAAATAGCTGTAGTCGTTTAGCTCTCTGCTTGTGACCGGAAGGCATGTCTCCCCGGACCATGTCCTGGTCCCTGGGTCGCTTGGCCCGTACCGGTAAGTCAGTAGAGTCTGCATCGTCTTGATCGTCCTGTGGAGGACTGGGAATATCATGACTCCGGGTGCGGGTCCCCACAGGCGCTGAGCTGGCCTCATCTCGGGTCGTGGCTGGAGATTGTCCAGCGTCCTGGCTTCGGGTGGCCATCCTACGGGAAGCGTCCGGCTCCCTGAGTTGATCCGGTAGCGCTGCCGGCAGATCCCCCGATGTCCCAAGTGGGGCATCATTTTCATAGGGGTGCGGAGTGTTGATATCATCGTCATGGGATCCTTCCTCATTCGGGCCCGTGTGACCGATTGGGCAGGGAGCCAGATCTCTGAGTGAGACGGTGGCCTCCCGGCCATCAGGGTACCGTACGTGCGCATACGTGGGGTTTACCTCCGTTAACTCCACCTCGTCAACGAGAGGGTAGTTTTTGGCAGACCGGACGAACCTCCGGAGTAGCACAGGGCCTGGAGCCACCAACCATGACGGTAGAGATGTCCCATGTGTCGAGCGACGCCGGAATTTGAAGAATCGCTCATAAGGCGTGACATTAGTAGATGTGGAGAGAAGAGACCTGATAGAATGTAACACGTCGGGGAGCACCGTTTCCCACTGCTGGTCCAGTAGGTTGCGTGTCTTCAGTGCCAGACGGACAGCGTTCCAGATGATGGCATTGTATCGTTCAACCTGTCCGTTGCCGATTGGGTGATATGGTGTCATCCTACTTGAGGCGATTCCCCGTTGGGAGAGATAACCTTTAAGTTCACTCGACATAAAGGAGGGACCCCGATCCGTGTGAATGAAATTGGCCGTCCCGCAAAAGGGAAAAGACCTGATCGAGGCATTTAATTACCGTAGAGGTAAGCATATTAGGACAGGGGAAGGCGAAGGGAAAGCGTGAATACTCGTCTACCATCGTAAGTAGGTAGGTGTTCCTTGTCGACGAAGGCAATGGCCCTTTAAAGTCTATGCTGAGCCTCTGCATAGGCTGCATTGCATGTATGAGTAAGCCATCTGATGGGCGGAAGAATTGTGGTTTCAATTCTGCACAAATCCTACAGGAGGAGCATGTTTTCTTTACGTCCTCCGTTGAGAATGGTAGATTTTTGGAGCGCACAAAGTGCAACATACGGGTCACGCCAGGATGGCATAAGTCCATATGCAAATCCGCCAGAGTCGACGTTGACATTGAGGAGCAAAATGCCCGTGTGAAGGTATCTGGGCCCACGTTCTGTTTGCCGGGTCGGTAACGGATAGTATATCCAAAAGGCGGCCAGCTCCATCCTCCAGAGTTGAATTTTATTATTTTTGATTTTCGTGTGCCTCCGGTTATCCAACATGAAGGCCACGGAGCGCTGGTCAGTTATAAGCGTAAAATGACGCCGAGCAAGAAAATGACCCCATTGGCGTACAGCCTCGATGATGGCCGTAGCCTCCTTCTCGACGGAGGGGTAATGGAGCTCGCTACCCTGCAAGGTTCTGGATAGGAATGCCACGGGTCGGCCACCTTGATTCAAGGTCGCCGAGGTCGCCACCTCCGATGCATCGCATTCGACCACAAAAGGAAGGTTTTCGTCAATGGAGCGAAGCGTGGCTTTCTCCAGCTGTCATTTGAGGAGGTTGAAGGCAGAAATAGCCGTAGCTTCCAATGGAAAAGACTTTGCATGGAGCAGGGGCTGTATTTTATCAGAGAAGTGTGGTATCCACTTTGTGTAATAAGCAAACATGCCAAGTGCCCGACGAAGAGAGCCGAGGTTCGTAGGGGGAGGGAGCTCCTGAAGTGGACGAAGTCGCTCTGGGTCCGGTTTAATAACACCGTTGTCCACCCAGTGGCCAAGAATGTTCACCGATGGCACCGACCTCACCGATTTGGATTCGTTTAATGTTAAGTGGCGACGACGGAGTACGTCAAAAAATCTCTGAAGATTGGCGTCATGCTCCTTTTGATCATGGCCGGCAATAGTGATATTGTCTAAATACGGAAAGGTATCCGTCAAGTTCATCCATGGCCCGTTGGAAGACAGCCACCCCATTGGTGACCCCGAATGGAAGGCGGCGAAACTGGAAAAGTCGCCCATTGGCCTCAAAGGCCTTATACTTCTTGTCGGAGTCTTGCAGCGGCACCTGATGGTACGCGCTTTTCAAATCGAAGGTCGAAAATACCTTGTATTTGGCAAGGTTGTTGACCATGTCATCTATGCGTAGCAGTGGGTAGGCATCCAGATCGGTATATTGATTAATAGTCTGCGAATAATCGATACACAGATGTTTTTTTATGTTGTTTTAAGGGATTTTTCACAATGACGACCTGAGCCCGCCAGGGAGATGAACACGGCTCGATAATACCGTCGACTAAAAGGCGAGAGATTTCCGCCTCGATAAATGCTCGATCGTCTTGGCTAAAGCGCCGCGATTTGGTGGCTATGGGTTTACAGCCGGGGGGGAAGATTGGCAAACAGGGAGGGTTTACCGAGTAAGGCCACCGAGAGCGCACAAAATGGTACCTTAGAAATGGTAAGCTCCGGCCTTGACCCTCCAAACTCAAAAGTGATCTTCTTGTGCTGCTTCTGGAAGTCCTGTCCCAGAAGCACATCGCTGCATAAGTTTGAGTACTCTGAGCCGGGTGGAGAGATAAGTGCGGCCATTGAGGATGAGGTTGACAAGACAGAAGCCAGAAGAATTGGTGGTCAGAGTCGTCAGAGCCATCGCAATCTCCCTGTCCGAGGGATAAATGCGCAGTTTTAACCTGCTGACAGCCCGCTTGCTAATGAAGCTGTCAGAGCTGCAGGAGTCGATTAGTGCGCTTAGAGTGTGCCCATTTACTGAAACCTTCGTGGCTGCATGGGACAAACTTTGGGGAAAAACCATGTGATGGGGGGGGGGGGTGGGGGCAATTCTCCCTTCGGCAACTGTAGCCTTAACAGTGGTTCTTGGGGGAGGAGCAGCTCCATAGATAGCAGCTGTGAAGCTAACAGGAGCTCTCGACCGGTATACTTTAGAGAAGCGGCCTTTCTTGTTAGCAGAGGCCCGTGACTGGCAGACCTTGGAAAAGTGTCCTTTATTGCTGCAATGATTGCAGGTCACATTACGAGCCGGGCAAAATTTTCTGTAATGGCACGCCCCTCCACAAAAGAAACACTTTCTTCCCGATTGCCAGGATGCTGCTAGGGCGGGGTCGTCATCAGCGAAGGCCTCTAGGGTAGGGTTGTCGTCCGTTAGAGTAGAGTCAACACAGCGGGTGCATCCGCCTGAGACCTACCGAAAGACTCATTAAAAAGGTGATAGCCGCCGCCCGTGCACGTGGTGGGAGATAAGTGTCTGCATTTTTCTTGGCCAAGTCCAAGGAACACGCCTGGTCATAAGCAGCCCGTAAATTGAGGGTTTTATTTTCCAGCAGGCGCTGACGTATAAAAGGGGACGCAATCCCATTGATAAAGGAATCGCGGATTAGTTCCTCTTGATACTGTTCAGCTGTAACCGCTTTAAGGTTACAATCCTTGCTGAGCCTGCGAAGTTTCTGGAGGAATTCATCGAGTGATTCCCCAGGCTGCTGCCGAGTTGTGGCCAGCAGGTGTCGAGCAAAGATTTCATTCGGGGACTTGACATATAGCTGCTGTAAAATTTGGACAGCAGTGTCGTCGTCTATACAGTCCTCAATATAATCATACACAGAGGGGACACGTAGTTAATAAGCATTCGTAACTTATTAGGAGTATCCGTCCCACATTCTTCAAGGAAGTTGCTAAAGGTACGAAACCAATGCTTCCATACCTTCGCTGCCGCAGGTGCATTCGGGTCCAGGTCGAGACGAGCGGGTCTAAGGAGTTTTTCCGTGATGGATCAGTTCCCTCTGTGGTTCGAGTTGCAGCTGGTTGTTCCGAATCACCCAAAGCGTGGAGACGATGCCAAGTCGATTAAATTGACGTAATAAAGACTCACTACACACTTGGTTGAACATAAAGCAAGGCTTTAATCGACTTGTAACGAAACATGGCGGTCTAGTTAGCAGTCACTAGCTTCCTGTTTCCAGATTGTCTCTGCCCAAGGTGGGCCCACGCCCGAGTATTTATACTCCTTGGACAGCGCCCCAGCTGGCCGCCCAGTAGTACTTCCTGAGTTACTTCTTGTAGAAGTTGCGATTTATGACACAGGGTACTGAATTTGGATGATCAGCCATGATCTCATTAAATGGTGGAGCAGGCTCGAGGGGCCGAATGGCCTACTCCTGCTCCTATCTTCTATGCTTCTATGCTCAATCAGCATCACTAAAACAGATTATCTGGTCATTATCACATTGCTGTTTGTGGGAGCTTGCTGTGCGCAAATTGGCTGCTGCATTTCCTACATTACAAGAGTGACTACACTCCAAAAGTACTTCATTGGCTGTAAAGTGCTTTGGGATGTCCGGTGGTCGTGAAAGGTGCTATAGAAGTGCAAGTCTTTCTTCTTTCTACAAAATGTTTAAAATCCTTATAAAGATTTTGTACGACATGTCCTATAGTTTTTTTTATATTCATTCTCGAGATGGGGGCGTCGCTGGCAATGCCGGCATTTATTGCCCATCCCTAGTTGCCCTTGAAGAGGTGGTGGTGGTGGGCCGCCTTCTTGAACCGCTGCAGTCCATGTGCTAAAGGTACGCGCACAATGCTGCAAGACGGGAGCAGCCAGATTATCAAAACAATTCAAAACGGCTCTATGTAAATTCTTCTATCGTGTCCAGATGTCCAAGGGACCTCTGAGCACTTTTTAAACCAGATTTGATGCTTCGCTCCATGCTGTGTTTAACTGCAAACAATGCGGAATGGCTTGGTTCTAAGGGTCAGATTGGAAATCGCTTTGCAGCAAAAAAATTGAAGCATGTGATTTACACATCTTTAAGATGAAAGCAATATTAGCTTTCCAGTTGCACAAGAACCTGGATCTAATTTTATTAGCCCTGCATTGCAACGAAGTTGGATTCGCACCATGACCTGAAGTGCTGCTGCAATTGATCAACAGATTTGATTCGTCTGCAACTGAGCAGGATTTTGGTAGCAGGCCATCATAGAGCTGGTAGAACAGTTTTGATGTGGCACTTTCTCGATATTTTGATGGGGCGTCAGTCTGTCCCCATGGAAGACATCTCAGAGTTAGCTTAAATAACAGGCAACTCTGAAGCAAACACAGAAAACGCTGAAAATTCACAGCAGGTCAATCATCATCTGTAGAGAGACAGGACAGGTTAATGTTTCTTGAGAATTCTGCTTCAGAACATTTTGTCTTACCAGCTGTTGACGGACTTGTTGCGTATTTCCAACTTGTTGTTTTTGTTTCAGGCTTTCTCAATATAATGTTGTTCCAAGTGATTATTTTCACTTGCATGCCTCTGACCCTAGGGATTCCAAATGGCTTTAGTCTAACTTTTTAACAAATAACATTCCCCCTCCCTCGCAATGTCATCCCGTGGGAGGGGCAAGGAGCGTCTGCGATAGGAGTGACTATTGCTAGAATGGTGCCATCGCCTTGGCACAGTGGAAAGATAGCAGCAGAAATGCAAAGCCTTTGTGATCTTATCATCGAGACAAGAACAGTTTATGCCGGTAAAGCCAGACTGCTGTGGTATTCTCTGTATCCCTTAATTATCCCTTGATTATCTGGCTTGGGTCCTATCTTGCATTACATCTCCCAGCCCTGACTGCGATCTCATGTTCCATCTCTTGTAACTTTTCCATCGCTCTCTTCGCCCCCACCCCAAATTTATTCTAGCCAATGGACTATCTACCTCTCTCTCTATTTAAAGCCAGGAAACAATTTATATATAAAATATTACAAATATATATAGTTTTACTTTTTTATTAAATAACATTTCAAAAATCATCATCTATTCCTCAAGAAAGTGATTTCAGAAACTTTAAAAAGTTTATACAAAATGATGACGGTATCAAACATTATTTATATTAACATTTCCTCCCAAATTTTTGTCTCTGGTACATTAGTTCCCTGTCTTCTGAAGGTAAGAAAGGAAAGTAACCCCTGCCCCAAATAATTATACTTAAAATGTTTTCGTTAAATTTGATTGTAAAGCCTTTATTTTGTATACCTCTATCAAATCTCCCCAAAGTCTACGCATTTCTAAAAGGAATTCTAAAAGGAAGCCGTTCGGAATAACTAAGGTTATTTAAGCTGGGGGGGGGTCATCCTTTTGGCCCTCCTTTGGACATTTTCCAAAGCTTCTATATGTGAGGGGACCGAAACTGGACGCAGTATTCCAAATGTGGTCTAATCAGGGTCTTGTACAAGAACAAGATGGTGTGCTTTGTTTTATATTGAATAATTCTATTTAAGCAACCTAATACCCTGTTTGCTTTGGCTATGGCTTCTCAGCATCTGTCATGAACCTTTAGAGAGCTATGAACAATAACGCCAAGTTCTCTTTCTCTCTCAACAGATGTTAATTTGGTACCATGTAGCGTGTACATACGCTGGCCCTGGCCAAGCGCCCACTGCACTTATCTAAGTTAAAGGACATCTGCCAGAGTTTGTCCCATTTCCCCAGCACATTTAGATCCGCTTGCAGAAGTTCCTTCTGCTGGGCAGTCCTGACATTCACACAACTTTTAGCATCATCTGTGAACCCCCAACACCTACATCTGGGTCATTTATTAAAATAGTAAAAAGCAATGGCCCCAAGACCGATCCCTGCAGTACATCACTAGTAACCAGCCTCCAAGCAGATCCATAACTATTAACCACAACTTTCTCCTTACAGGAATGTAGCCAGATCCTGATCCATTGCAACAGCTCTCCATCAATACCACAAGATTCTGTCTTGTAGAGTAATCTATTGTGGGGTACCTTGTCAAAGGCTTTTTGGAGGTCCAAGTAGACAACATCTACCGTGATGTTTTTGCTCACTAACCTTGTAACTTTCTAAAAAAATTCTAGTAGGTTGATTAGACACAATCTCCTTTTCTGGAAGCCCTGTTGGGTATCTCTGATGATACCCTCCCTATCCTAGTGATCATAAGCAACATCTCTTACGATCCCTTCAAGCATCTTACCTCTGATTGACATCAGGCCTGTAATTCCCTGGACAGGACTATGTCGCCCTTTTTGAAAATTGGCACTGCAAACCTTTCCAATCCATGGGAACAATCCCAGACTCCAGTGAGCTGTTAAAGATAAGGGAAAGGGGGCTTGCAAATCACACGTTTGCATGCACATTTGCAGCCATGCAGGTCCTCTCTTTATGGCTCTGTAAAAACAGACACACAGGAAGACTGATAATAATTTGAAAGAGTTCCAAAAACAAATTACTTGCTAATGTGCTACTGGTAGTTTGGAAGAGCTGCAGTGGAATAGCTAGGCAGGTCTCTCTAAAGTGCTGGATTCCTCGACATTAATTAGAATCAAATGCAAGCAGAAATCAATTGGGATTGCCATCTTTTGCCAAGGGATCATAGTTTTAGTTCTCGAGACCAATTTTCAACTCCGTTACGCCCGATAAATGGACAAACATGGAGGATAACAGAGCAGAAAAATGATCAGCGATCAGTGATGTCTGATCTTCAGCCATTTTATGCCTGATGTATATTTCCAACAGTCATTTAAATCTGAGCCAGTAGCAGGCGGGGGCTTCATTCTAATATGTTAATGAGAGATGGACAACATCATTTCAATGTCCCCACAATTTTGGGCTATTTCCACTGTTTCCAAATGAATACCTAATAACACCCATGCACAGTAAGCATCCAAGAGTGCTCAAAAGCAGCTGAGAGAAGCATTTAAAGTTAGAGGGCTAAGGTCCCTTTCCATTAATCATATCTGAGAACCTGTCCACACATGCCATTACTTTAAAATGATCATCTATATTCCCAAATGCTTTGCTTTTAATAAGAGGAATCTCCGATTTTTTTTTCTATCTGTCTGAAGGTACTTTTAAAAATGGATAAACCAGGAGATGGTAGACAAATAGCAGCAAATGGAATGTTCGCCACACACCCGTGTGTTTATAAGAGGTGAAAAGGTTCAGCTTTGAGGGCAATTGTAAGGGAGGGGTGTGATTTAATGCTGCACCAGTGATGGTCCATTCATTAACTTATTGAGTCTGCCATTGACAGCATTGTACAGTAGATTTATCATTTGCATTATTTAAACTATTTAAGTTTATAGAGCAATCCTGCGTCTATGACAGGGCAGCCGTATTGAAAGATTGGTAACTGAGGGCACTGCATAGGGGTGCAAAATTCACAAGGACAAACATGAAGGGCTTACTGCAAAAATACAGCATCAGCACAGAGGGATAAACTGTACTTCGGTTGTGATATATCTCAATTCGAAAGGGCTTTTAAAATGATTAGCATTTTTAAAAAATCCTCAAGAGAGATAAGGGTAAGGTCATTTTATATATTTTACATCAAAATATAGCACACATCTCCTTTATGTCAATCCTTCCTATTGCTACACAGCCAACAGCACCTTAAGCAATGCCCTTTTAAATGTAAATATTGTTCACCAGTAAATGGTTGAAGTTCTCTTGAGATTTTTGCTATGGGGCTAAAAAGCAGGGAAAAAAACGATATTCTTTTCTAAACCACTAGAGGGTAGCAGTAAGACAGTAATAGGTTCTTTCTTTACACATCTATCTAATCTAGATTTTTTTTAAAGTAAGACTGTTTTACAGATTTGATGATCCAGTCAGACCCTAAAAGGATCAATGCAGTTTTGTCGAAGAAAATAAACAATTCTTAAGAGAAATTACAACCTATTGTGGCCAGAATAGCTAGTCATAGGTCAGGGTGCCTATGTGGGCCGCCACACACATACAAACATGCAAAAGTGACGGTCGGGAAAAGACCCACTGGCCTATCTAGCCTGTCCCATACAGTTACGATGCCCTATGCATCACAATACAGAAATTCCCCAACCCACCCAGAGCCATGGAATCTCCTGGGAGAGGTGAAGAACCAGAGAAAAAACCCAGGCTAGTTAGGGGAAAAAATCTGAAACATTTCCTCTCTGAACCCTTTAGTCAATTGAAAAGAATCCAGGAGATCACATTGACCCTGACTTATATTACAGGTTACCTACCTCTTGAACGAAGTGATCTCCGCCCCAGTTAGAAACAGGTCCCCATGGATAGAGAAGACCAGGAATGGAGCGAATCAGCCTTCACTGCATGAGCTGGCAACCTGTTCCACAGGTCCTCTATTCTCTGGCACCATCTAATATTTAACCCCTGTTCTGCCCTTACATAATTTGTAATCATGATCCCTGGTCCTCTGTAACCCATCTAATTGAAATAATTGATCCACATAAAAATAATCTAATCCCTTCACATGCATGCTGACGACATCCAGCTCTACCTCACTTGACCCCTCCACTGCCTCTGTGTTGTCAGATTGCATTCCTGGATAAACTGCAATGTCCTCCAGCTAAACATTGGGAAGACCGAACCATTGTCTTCGGCTCCCACGACAAACTGCAATCCCTCACCACCGATTCCATTCGTCTCCCTGGCCACTAATTCCACAAGATTCTATCTTGTAAAGAAGCCTCTTGTGAGGTATCTTATCAAAAGCTTTTTGAAAGTCCAGGTAGACAATGTTTACCAGGTTACCCTCATCCACTAACCTGGTGATTTCTTCAAAAAAATTCAGTCAAATGTATAAGACACAACTTTCTTTTTCGGAAGTCGTGTGGGGTGTCCCTAATAAGATCTTCTCTATCTAAGTGGTCATATAGAGCATCTCTAACGATTCCTTCAAGCATTTTACCTGTTACTGAAGTCAAGCTAATAGGCCTACAGTTACCCAGTTCTGCCTTATCACCTTTTAAGAATTGGAACTACATTGGCATCCTTCCAGTCTGAGGGAATAGTCCCTGACTCTAGCAAGCTATTAAAGATACAAGTAATAATCTCGCATAGCACTTGTCCCATTTCTTTAAGGGCCCTCGGATGCATATCACCTAGGCCGGCAGCCCAGTCTATTTTAAAGTTCTTTATTCTATCTGAGACGATATCCGCATCTATTTTAATATTAACAATGCAACTGTTAACAGCACAACTTAATGCTGTTGGTTGAGCTTTATCTTCAAGGGTGAAGAATAATGCAAATTACTCATTTAGTGTATCTGCCATACACTGACCATTCTAACCTATCCTTGAGCATCGTTCAATGTCCCAATATAGTCTTTGATGGTCCTCTGACTCATAACGTAGTGTGAAAAAGCATTTTCTGTTACTACCACAGTTGTCCACTATCCACCTTTCCATTAACCTTTTATCTGATCTAGTAGCAGCCTTCGGTTTCTTTAACCATTCACGGTACTTGCTGGGTATTATGTACTTTTAGTTCTAAAAACATTTTTGTTTACGTCTTATTTGTCATTATACCTGACCAATCAGCCACCTTGGCTTTTTCGAACCACACACCCTTCTTTTGGAGACACATATGGCTTCTATGCATTTTAATTCGCTCTTAAAAACATCCAATTTCTATTCAGCATCAGTTGCGCCCCACCCAATAGGGTTAACTAATTGGCATGTTCCACATCCTCTGCCATTTTAATTAAGTTAACCCTTTTCAAATCCGGAATTCATTGTAGATTTTCAGCACGCTTGGTTCCACCAGACAATTGAAACCAAGTTGGAGGACCATGTCATGGGCATGCTCTTGGGCTTGGACAAAACAGCTGTCCATAGGTCCAGGATGCGTGGGGACCCTGTGGGGCGGGTCACTGGCTGCCTGCCTCCCCGACTGACAAGACTTCGCCAGTTTTGTCTGTGCCCGGGTGGCCCGGAAGAGGACCATGCGGTGTCCGCCAGTGTCCCTGGTGGACCATGCAGTGTCCGCTGGTGCTCCTGAGACTTCCGCGGCCTCTGCAAGACGTATACTGTATAATAGATTTCAACAATAATATCCTGATTTAGTTTTACTTTAAGCTTCTTTCAATTTAATTGGACCTCATGTTAGACTATTGTATTAATGGTGCCCTCTTAGAGTGGACACATGTGGTGCTGTTTCCTGTCTGGTGACATTGGTCCAATTTAAATAGGCATGTTTCTGAGGCTTTAGTCATTTGTTTCCCTAGTGGCTCATCATGTTTAGGTGCCTAACCTGGCAGTCTATAATAAGTACCAATAATTAGTCCTTGCCCATGAGCTTGATCCACTTGAACTCAGATAACCTCACAGACACTAATTCTCCCCATTCCCATCTCCCCATCTTGTCCAGAACACATTGGGAGGTGGTGGTGTTAGTCCTTTGTACTCTAAGTTGACATTACTTGTTGGCGACGGAATCAGTTTGAATGACTGCTAACTATTAAGGCAAGAAAGGCAAACTCTCCTGGGAAGACTGTCAGAGACCCAAACAGCCCTGGCGAGATCACAAACAGGGTAAAATACACCTACTAAGAGAGGGCATAAAAAATAGTGCAAAAGGCAACCAGTGCTATTCCTAACATCCAGTTAGAATAAAATCATAGAATGGTTACAGCACAGAAGGAGGCCATTCAGCCCGTCGAGCCCGTGCCGGTTCTCTGCAAGAGCACTTCAACTAGTCCCTTTCCCCGCAGCCCTGCAATTTTTGTTCCTTCAAGTACTTATCCAATTCCCTTTTGAAAGCCACGACTGAATCTGCCGCCACCAACCTGTCAGGCAGTGCATTCCAGATCCTAACCACTCGCTGCGTAAGAAAGTTTTTCCTCATGTCGCCTTTGGTTCTTTTGCCAGTCACCTTGAATCTGTGTCCTCTGGTTCTCGACCCTTCGCCAATGGGAACAGTTTCTCTCTATCTACTCTGTCTAGACCCCTCATGATTTTGAACACCACTATCAAATCTCCTCTCAATCTTCACTGCTCTAAGGAGAACAATCACAGCTTCTCTAGTCTATCCACATAACTGAAGTCCCTCATCCCTGGAACCATTCTCGTAAATCTTTTCTGCACCTTCTTTAAGGCCTTCACATCATTCCTAAAGTGCAATGCCCAGAATTGGACAGAATATTCCAGTTGAGGCCGAACCAGTGTTTTATAAAGGTTCATCATAACTTCCTTGCTTTTGTACTCTATGGCCGTGATTTTGCCGGCCGGGGTCGGTGTCACGGTCCCAGCCCGCTGCCTACTGTAGCCCGCACTCTCATAGTAATTTTTATGTTAATAGGGCTTGTTAAGCCCGCCCTGCGAGGTTCCCGGACAATTAATAGGAAGCGAGTCTGATGACGTCATTTGGTGACGTGTCATCAGCCGGTTTCCTTAAAGGGGCCATGTCCAAATTGATTTTGATAGTTCTACTGTCAGCATTGAGGTGCTGCAAACACTGACAAGCACTGCACAAAAGTTATGCTTATGGAGGGAGTCACAGCATGGGTGGAAGAGACCTCCCCAGGAGACCAACGCAGCCTGGTTGCACATTGCACAGGCGGGCACAAACAGGGATGTTGTCAGGAGGAACAGGCCGCTGTGGCGCAAGTCTTTCAATGATCTGAGCAGAACACGAAACGTTACTGCCAAGCCACACTCAACCTCATCCTGTTGTGCCACTCATCACATTCCCATCACTCTGCCTTTTCTACCCTACTCCTGCACATCTTTACTCACACCAACTTACCTTGTACCTCCACCCATCCCCCTCTATCTACATTATCACTTCCCCATCTCACTAGCCACCCCTCACACTCACCCTCAACCTACTGCAAGCATACGAACTAACAACACACAAGGGTAGGCACCTGGGTGGTTTAGCCAATGTTCCTGTGAAGTTTCTGTTAATGTGTTGTCAAACATTGAAATCTATATTTGCAACACTTTACCTTATTAGACAGATCTGTGCTCACCTTTGGAAGTATCATAGTGAGTTCCAGTGAATGTCG
This sequence comes from Squalus acanthias, assembly GCA_030390025.1. Lineage (NCBI taxonomy): Eukaryota > Metazoa > Chordata > Chondrichthyes > Squaliformes > Squalidae > Squalus > Squalus acanthias. Next base: position 11,694,233 of record CM059430.1, read on the forward strand.
AGACATAACTTCCGCCCCCCACCCCCGAAATTGTGATGTGCGTGAAAGGAATGGCGTGGACATTGTAGGGATGCTTTATGGTGCTGGTGTGGGGTGGTGTCAACCTGGAGCATAATGTGGTAGCTAGGGTGTACAGCGTCAAGTGAAGTAAATCTGGCCATAGTGATGCCATCGCTGGCCTTCCAGGCCGCAAGGTTGTCGGGTGCTGATGCCCTGTGTCCTGTGCAGCATCAGGTGATTGCGGAGAAGGTTGGTATTGGTGATGTTGGTGTGCCTGGTGATGTTGGTGCTGGGGCTGATCGTGGAGGGATTCTGAGGACCAAGGTGAGATTTTTTCAAGGGCATCGATGTTGCTGGAATAGATGGCAGCTGAAGTTGAGATGACAGAAGCGATCTGTCAATGGTGAGAGAGCTTGCACCAAGGAGGTGACAGTGGATAGAGAGTTTGCTACAAACACTTCCAACTGCATAAAGCTCAAAAGTGTCTTCTAAGTCCTGAAGGCTCAAGTTTCTGACATTGGAAAGTGACCAGCTGTGAAATGGAAGCTTTCATACCACTTTTGCAGCTGTCACCTATTCACAGCAATGGAGAGTCATAGAGAACCCGACCTACTTACCTGACATGATCTCCGAACGACTTGAACCCCGTTAAAAAAGTGGTAAAATAGAAATAGGCTGGCAAAATAGTAGTTAACAAGTGTTTAACAAGCATTTAACTATCTTAAATGCCTCCCCCATCGCTTGGTGTCAGGTCTGTTCTGAAATCACAGACCCGACACTTTGGAAACTTACTTGGAGGTGGGTTCGGAGCGGGCTCCCAACCCACTGTCAATCATTTTCATTTTGACAACGGACCCTCCTCCAAACCCGCACTCTGAGCGCCGGCAAAATCGCGGCCACAGTCTCTATTTATGAAGCCCAGGATCCCTTATGTTTTTTTAACCGCTTTCTCAACCTGCCCTGCCACCTTCAACGATTTGTGTACATATACCCCCAGGTCTCTCTGTTCATGCACCCCCTTTAGGATTGTACCATTTAGTTTATATTGCCTCTCCTCGTTCTTCCTACCAAAATGTATCACTTCGCACTTTTCTGCGTTAAATTTCATCTGCCATGTGTCCGCCTATTTCACCAGCCTGTCTATGTCTTCTTGAAGTCTATCACTATCCTCCTCACTGTTCACTATACCTCCAAGTTTTGTGTCATCTGCAAATTTTGAAATTGTACCCTGTACTCCCAAGTCCAAGTCATTAATATATATCAAGAAAAGCAGTGATCCTAGTTCCGACCCCTGGGGAACACCACTGTACACCTTCCTCCAGTCCGAAAAACAACCGTTCACCACTACGCTCTGTTTCCTGTTACTTAGCCAATTTCGTATCCATGCTGTCACTGTCCCTTTTATTCCATGGACTTCAACTTTGCTGGTAAGCCCATTATGTTGCACTTTATCAAATGCCTTTTGGAAATCCATATGCACCACGTCAATCGTATTGTCCTCGTCAACCCTCTCTGTTACCTCATCAAAAAACTCAATCAAGTTAGTTAAACACGATTTGCCTTTAACAAGCCCTTGCTGGCTTTCCTTAATTAATCCACACTTGTCCAAGTGACTGTTAATTTTGTCCCTGATTATCGTTTCCAAAAGCTTCCCCACAACTGAGGTCAAACTGACTGGCCTGTAGTTGCTGGGTTTATCCTTACACCCTTTTTTGAACAAGGGTGTAACATTTGCAATTCTCCAGTCTGTAGGGTGTTTTTGCGTGCCCCGTGTTTCTATGACTCTCCCTTGAGTCGACCCATGCATTAAAACTCCCCGGTTTGGGTTGTTTCCCTTGGACGGCAGGAGCTTTAGCCAATAGTCCCTGCCCAGCCCGTCGATTAGCAGGTAATCCCACACAGAGAGAGAGACCAAGGCCAAATAGGTCTTCTCCTATGCCCGATGCGCAGCGTCCCCAGCGGGATTACTGTGTAACCCGGCCGTGACCGGATGCCACCCGGTTGGTCTTCCGAATTATACCGCGAACCACAAGCCCCACAACCCCCAAGTTCGGACCCAAGGAGTTACTACGGATAGATTCAAATTGACTCAGACAAAACGAAACGGTTCAGGTTGGTCAAAGATCGATTCCTTTATTACACTCACAAAACGACAACCCCTACTCCTCTCACTTACGCCATAACGAGTAGGTGACCGGGGACACTAGCTTATAATCTTAGACTAAAATACCCACCCTGTTGGTTACGCCGAACCCACCCCTTCCCAGAATCTAAGCCTAGATAATGGAAAAACGCTTCTAACTAAACCCCTCTCCCGGTTTGGTCAGAACCCACACTTGGAAGCCTCCTCACACACACACACACACACACACGTGTTAGCCTGCGTCTTGGACATTTGCAGTTCCTCAGCAGCCAAACACGCGGGCGGTCCTGCGGATTTCTAGAGGTGTATGCTGGATATAATTGCCAGCCCTTGTCGTTGATTCACGCGGTCCCGGGTCCGTTCGACTCCAGAGACAAAACCGTGCCTAACATAGGCATGCGATGAGGCATTCCTGGAGAGTTGACGGACGCGTAGCTACGCGGAGAACCCCGTTCCAGATGGTAGAGAAAAGCAAGCCCTGCATCCCCAAAGTTCAGCATATTTATACCCCGTATAATACACAAAACTGGCTGGGCGATTCCTGGTTACCATGGTCGCAGAGACGCTAGTTGGTCTTCCTGGTGACGTCTCTGTCCTGGATTGGTCATCTTGATGAAAACAATGGTAGGCCATTACTGTAGATGAGCAGTTCTTGAAGTGCTAACTGTTTGTTAAGTTCTTGACTGCTCCTTCATTGAAAGAGTCCAGAGGTGTTACTTTTGGCCTGAAAACCTCATTGTCCACCCAGACATCCCGGCTCCATGGACAAAAGGTGTTTTTCCACAAATCACACAAGTTTGAAATGAAAAGGCCCCTGCCTTTCATGACGTCAGCATTGAGACTGGTCCCATGGCAACCCAAAAGACAGACAGTTCCTGCTATCTTCACAGAAACCAAAAACAGTCCTTTTTTTTAAAGTCCAAAAGTCCAAACTCCATTTTGAAATGCAGCCCAAGTGCGTCTCCATTTTAAAAGGGTACATATCCATTTTAAAAGTCCAAAAATCCTTCAGGCACATGCACCCACTGATGTTGGCCCCGGCCAAACCCTGCAAGTCCTCTGGCACCACCCCCATATCTAAAGAGGATTGGAACATTATGGCCAGTACCTCCGTGATTTCCTCCTGAACCTCCCTCAGCATCCTAGGATGCATCCCATCCGGTCCTGGTGAGTTATAAACTTTAAGTTCAGACAGCCTTTCTAGTACCTCCCCTTTATCAATTTTTATCTCCGCTTTCACTATGACTTGGCAGCATCTTCTTCCTTGGTGAAGACAGATGCAAAGTACCCATTTAGTAGCTCAGCCATGCCCTCTGCCTCCATGCATAGGTCTCCTTTTTGATCCCTAATTGGCCCCACCCCTCCTCTTTCTACCCGTTTATTATTTATATGCCTATAGAAGAATAGGGACAAGTTTGTAAAGGAAAAGTGCTATTGGCTTTTGCACATGTCTGTTCAAGACATTACTTAGAAAAGTGCTATTTAGCTGTGTGAATTGTAATTCCTTTTAGTGAGCTTCCTGCAATGGGAGTTGGTAAAATAGATAAGGGAGAACCAGTGGATGTGGTGTATTTGGACTTTCAGAAGGCTTTCGATAAGGTCCCGCATAAGAGATTAGCGTGCAAAGTTAAAGCACATGGGATTGGGGGTAAGGTACTGATTTGGATAGAGAACTGGTTGGCAGACAGAAAGCAAAGAGTTCGAATAAACGGGTCTTTTTCCAAGTGGCAGGCAGTGACTAGTGGGGTACTGCAGGGATCGGTGCTAGGACCCCAGTTATTCACAATATATATTTATGATCTAGACGAGGGAATTGGATGTAATATCTCCAAGTTTGCAGACAACACAAAGCTGGGTGGGAGTGTGTGCCGTGAGGAGGATGCCGAGAAACTCCAGTATGATTTGGACAGTTTGGGTGATTGGGCAGAAGCATGGCAGATGCAATATAATGTGGATAAATGCGAGGTTATCCACTTTGGTGTCAAAAACAGGAAGGCAGATTATTATCTGAATGGCAATAGATTGGGAGAAGGGGAAGTGCAATGAGACCTGGGTGTCCTTGTGCACCAGTCGCTGAAGGTAAGCATGCAGGTGCAGCAGGCGGTTAAGAAGGCAAATGATATGTTGGCCTTCGTAGCGAAAGGGTTCGAGTACAGGAGCAAGGATGTCTTGCTGCAGTTGTACAGGGCCTTGGTGAGACCACATCTTGAGTATTGTGTGCAGTTTTGGTCGCCTTATCTGAGGAAGGATGTTCTTGCCATGGAGGGAGTGCAGCGAAGATTCACCAGGCTGATACCTGGGATGGCAGGAATGACGTATGAGGAGAGATTGGGTCGATTGGGCTTATACTCACTGGAGTTTAGAAGAATGAGAGGGGATCTCATTGAAACTTATAAAATTCTAACAGGACTAGACAGACTAGATGCAGGAAGGATGTTCCCGATGGCGGGGGAGTCCAGAACCAGGCGTCACAGTCTAAGGATAAATGGTAAGCCATTTAGGACTCAGATGAGGAGGAATTTCTTCACCCAGAGAGTGGTGAACCTGTGGAATTCTCTACCACAGAAGGCAGTGGAGGCCAATTCATTAAATATATTCAAGAAGGAGTTAGATATATTTCTTAAAGCTAAAGGGATCAAGGGATATGGGGAGAAGGCAGGGACAGGGTACTGAATTTGGATGATCAGCCATGATCTCATTGAATGGCGGAGCAGGCTCGAGGGGCTGAATGGCCTACTCCTGCACCTATCTTCTATGATTCTATGTATTGTCAGTCATCTCTGTGTGTATGTGTTTGAACATACTTAAGGGTTTTTTCAGAATGACCCCAGATTTTGTGCACAGGTATGTATTGGCCCTGATATATTCTTTAAGACCCCATCGCTTATTTTTAGATGTAAAAAAAAATTTCCTCATGCCGTTTTCAAAGTGAATGCACGTGCATGCATTACAAAATACATTTCAGCATGTTAACAATTATTGCAGCACAAATCAAAGGCCATGTTGCCACAGTGAGATTAAGTAAGATGGGACGTGGCTCGTGTGGAATATAAACACCAGCATGTTTCTGTGATGTAAATACAGCATACACCTACCCAAGGGGGGAGTCACAGCATTTAAAAATCAAACTAGTGAAAATAGAACGAATTTTAAGGAATGCATTTTCAATGTAATTTGCACCTCTCCCATTTAATCAATATGCTAAATTTCTTTCTGATTTATTTTCTTAGCTAGGAGGTGGAACATGCCTCTGGATTCCTTGCAATGTCATGTAGCCCTGCCATTGCAGGGAATATAGGAACAGGAATAGGTCATTCAGCCCTTTGTGCCTGTTCTGTCAGGGGTGATGGGCAGGAATAAGCTACTCAGAATAAACTTCTAAAATCACTGATCACAAGATTGCTATAGATTAAAGAAGCTTGTCCATTCAGAAAAAAAGCCTACGCTGGGAATTTCCTCGGGCGTTTTCCTGGCCAGCTGCCGTAACTTTGGCAGAAGATCAGTGGCAATCCCGTTTACGCAGTTTCTGCCCATCTTCCACCGAAGTTACGGTGGCCGATCGGGACAACCCCCGAGGAAATTTGCCGGTGTTACGGTCACCAACATCACAGTGCCTAACTGTTTATGGAATGATTCGAAGGTATTTGCTTCCATTACTCTACTTGGAGTCCATTTAGTGCGTTGTTCACTCAGTGTGAAGGTGAATTTCCTGACATTGATCGTAAATTTGCCTTTTTGCTAGTTTGAACCTGTGTCCGTTTGTCCTACTGTAACTTGAGCTAATGATACAGACATCCAGAAGTAAAAAGGATGCCGATCCCCATCGACTCAATAGAGGTGCTCACTTGGTGAACCCTCCACCTTCCGACCATAAATATAATTTGAGTGGGTCTTTGTCAATCCCAATATACTAAGTAAATGAGCGGGTACTTTACATTGAAAGTACAAGAACTCCCCACAGTAATATTTCCTTTAAGATTTTTGGGGAAGGAAAGGTCAATCTGTTTCAGTATATCTTTGGGTGAGGGGTAGGGGGACTATTTAAAAGTTAGTGACATCCTTAGTGGAACAAGTTTAGGGGAGTTGCTGAGCTTGGTGTGGCGAGAGAGCTAAATTAATATATATAGATGAAATGAGAAGATCCCTCAGCCACACTGGGTTAAACCCTGGATCCACGAATATTAATTACGCTCCCCTTGTACTCTCAGGCTCAGTATCACTTCCAAGTCAGTTTCGCCTGATGAGGTAATTAAATAGAACATCCATTTATATACTTGCACCTGGGGACAGTGGGAGGAGGAATTGTGATTTTAATAACTCTGACCACTTGTTAGGACGGTATGTCCTTCACGTTTTACCCACAGTGGCTACAAAATAACACTGTTCGAAAGAAATAGTAGGACGAAGTGATTATATCAGTGATGATCTTAATGAACACCACCGAATAAAATTACAAGACAAATCTTCTTTACATTAATCAGTTGAAAGCTGGTCAGATGTTCTATCTGCTTCCATCTTGACATTTCTCTGTACTGTTTCTGTTCCTTGTATTGTTCGTTGTTCCATTTTTGCCCTGGATTTGGTATCATTTATGATCTTTCGACTGGCAGAGATTTCATTATCAGTAGAAGAGGAACTGCTTCAAACCATAAATTGGTTAAAAATATAACAAAGCTGGGCAATATAGGCGAGTGTGAGTTGTACGAACGGCCCTCTGACACGAGTTGTCAAGCAGATTCAACCAGAAATATTTGGGTAGCTTACCATCTCTTGGAAAAGGTGTTTTAGGAACAACATGATGATGTGGTGCAATGGTACTCAACTTACTGTGCCATGGAATGGTAGGACACAGACTTGTGATCTGATACCCCAAAAGGGTAGTGGAAATCTGGAACTCTCTTCCCCCGCAAAAAAAGTTGTTGATGCTGGGGATCAATTGAAAATTTCAAAACTGAGATTGATAGTTTTTTTAGGCAAGGGTATTAAGGGTTATGGAACCAAGGTGGGTAGATGGAGTTAAGATACAGATCAGCCATGATCTAAATGAGTGGCGCAACAGGCTCGAGGGGCTGAATGGCCTACTCCCATTCCTATGTTCGACGAGTTTCTAATCTCAACCATATGTAGAAGGGACAAGCTGAGACCAGGTCCACACCCATATAGAAGAAGGAAAAAAACAGACAGCCATCCTCGTACATTTTCTAGCAACATCCTGTGGAGGGACATTGCCAGAGCAGGTGTCAGTCGGGGGAGGTTTTCAGTGCTGGCCGATTATGAGAGAAACTTTAGGAAAAAAGCTGCTACCGTCTTGACATTTCTCTGTACTGTTTCTGTTCCTTTATTGTTCATTGTTCCATTATTGCCCTGGATGTGGTATCATTTATGATCTTTCGACTGGCAGAATATGCATATGTTTCAAAGTTAAAATCTCCTACTGCCAACGCGCATGTTCCTGGAGTTGCTTTTAACATGAAAGAACATAAAAAAACGTGGAGGTATAAAAGGATATTTGGCCTATCCAGCTCGTCCCTCCAAAACCCATGTAAAATCGACCCAATATCATGGATGCATGGTCCTCCTCTTCTTCTTAGGCAGTCCCTCGGAACCGAGGATGACTTGCTTCCACACTAAAAATGAGTTCTCAGGTGGCTGATGAGTCCAATGCGGGACCTACAGTCTCTGTCACAGGTGGGGCAGACGGTGGTTGAAGGGGCGGGTGGGGTGGGGTGCTTGGGTTGACGTGCGCTCCGTCCGCTGTTTGTGCTTGGCTTCCGCTTGCTCCCGGCGAAGAGACTCGAGGTGTTCGGCGCCTTCCCGGATGCTTCTCCTCCACTTTGTGCGGTCTTGGGCCAGGGATTCCCAGGTGTCGGAGGGGATGTTGCATTTTTTCAAGGAGACTTTGAGGGTGTCCTTGAAGCGTTTCCTCTGCCCACCTGGGGCTCTCTTACCGTGCCGGAGCTCCGAGTAGAGCGCTTGTTCTGGGAGTCTCGTAACGGGCATGCGGACAATGTGACCCGTCCATCGGAGCTGATCAAGCATGGTCAAAGCTTCGATGCTGGGGATGTTGGCCTGAGCGAGAACACTGACATGTTCACTGTGTATTTGGTCATCACAGTCGACATACTGTTCTGTGGGCGGGGGTGGCGGGGGGGTGGGTGGGGCTGTAATTTTGGATTGTTACGCAATGTTAGTTTGTCCCTTCTCAATAGATCACATTCCTTTAATCCAACAAAGTTACTTTGTCATTTTATTGTATTTGTTCTTGGGATGTGGGTGACACTGGCAAGGCATCATGTACTGGCAATCTCTAGTTATCCTGATTGTGGACTGAAGCCATATATAAGCCAGACCATGTAGAGTGGCAGGTTCCCTACCCTGAAGGACATTAGTGAATCAGTTGGGTATTTACAACAACTTTCATGGATATTTTTCCTGGTGGAAACCAACCAATTACCAGATTTATTGAATCCAGTTTCTCAACTTGCCATGGTGGGATTCAAACTCATAACCTCTGGTTTGTTAATCCAATACCATATCCACTAGGCTACCATACCCAGTATTTTGGACAATGTTATTTTTGTCCATCAAGAGATATTCATACACACATATAATTATTACTGTTTTTGTCACAGTTTCTCCTAAGTCAGTGGTTCTTAACTTATGGATTGAGGGCATCCTGATACACTCCTCTCTGTCAATCTCAGCTCCAATTCCTACTTGATGCTCTTGCTTTGCTCCAGGAATTGACTCTCGGCCCCATCCTGAGGAAAGGAACTCCTCATTTTGCATAACTATTTTTTTTTTGCCAAATCAGGAACTCACACTCTCAGTGTGCAACAAAGAGTCCTCTGCTGGAGTACAGCACCAATGAAGAAAAAACTTATTTCATATAGCACCTTATCATGTCCTAGGGATTTCTCAAAGCATTTTACAACCAATGGATTACCTTTTGAAAGCGCTAGACACCATTGTTACGTAGGAAACTGTGGCCGCGAGGTCTCATAAACAGCCAATGAATTAATAACCAGATGATGTTAGTTGAGGGAGGAATGATGGACAGAACACTGAGAGGGCTTCCTGCTCTCCTTTGAAAAGTGCCAATGGGAACTTTTATTCCTCTCAAACAGACAAACGCCGTGGGGGTGTGCCTCAGTTTAAGGTTTCAGCCAAAACACGGTACCTGTGCCAAGAAACCCTGCACTGAAGTGTCAGCCTAGATAACATACTCTTTGGTGGGAGCTTGAACCCATAGCCTTCTGCTTCAGAGGTGAGAGTGTTAGCAACTGAGCTAAGCTGTTACTAAGACCCATCTGTAACTCAGTAAGGAGCACATCATGGTGGAAGAGTGCCACTGTAAATTGGGGTGGTAGAGGGGGGCAAAGAATGCCTCTGTGGACTTGGGAGAGGTGAGGGGATGAGTAACTAAAGAGGGGGATGGAAAAAAGCATCCCTTTCTGAACCACAGATGCATACGGGGACATGGGGTGGCGATGGTCAGAAAAAGATTCTGATCTCTCAAAAGGGGTAGCAATATAAAGACATGATGCGGAGATGCCGGTGTTGGACTGGGGTGGACAAAAATGAGAAGTCGCACAACACCAGGTTATAGTCCAACAGTTTTATTTGAAATTACGAGCTTTCGGAGCTCTGCTCCTTCTTCAGGTACAGGTACAGTGAGGGAATACAAATCGATTACACAGTATATATAGACAGAGAACAATGTGTCTGCAGAGATACAATCTGTCAGGGAGGCATTACATCAAAGACACATCAGAGTACAGCTAAGACAATGAGGTGGGTCACAGGGGGTCCAACGTGTCAAATGCTGCCGTCTGCAGTTAAGCTTTTAACTTTTTTTTTAAAACTGGAAAAACAGACAACGATGTCGAGTCACGTTCTGTAGCGTGACATGAACCCGAGATCCCGGTTGAGGCCGTCCTCATGGGTGCGGAACTTGTGCAGAAACTGATAGCCAAGTTCCGCACCCATGAGGACGGCCTCAACCGGGATCTTGGGTTCATGTCACGCTACAGAACGTGACTCGACATCATTGTCTGTTTTTCCAGTTTTTAAAAAAAAGTTAAAAGCTTAACTGCAGACGGCAGCATTTGACACGTTGGACCCCCTGTGACCCCACCTCATTGTCTTAGCTGTACTCTGCTGTGTCTTTGATGTAATGCCTCCCTGACGGATTGTATCTCTGCAGACACATTGTTCTCTGTGTATATATACTGTGTAATCGATTCCCTCACTGTACCTGTACCTGAAGAAGGAGCAGAGCTCCGAAAGCTCGTAATTTCAAATAAAACTGTTGGACTATAACCTGGTGTTGTACGACTTCTCAATATAAAAACAGGTTGAGAACCACTGACCTGAGTCAACAGTGGAGCCAAAATCTCCCTGCTAAGAGATTCACTTACTTCATAGAGATTTTATTACAAAGCGGTTAAACTTGAGTGCGTCTCTAATGAAACCAGCATTTTATTGAGGTGAAGTTCACGTGATTATCACTTCATGCGAACTTTCCCTGTTCTGGTTGGTAAACCGAAAGTCACAATAACAGAAATTAACCACCCAGACCACATACTCTGATTAGTGGAACTGTAGTTATGCAAACCAGGTACAGCTGGGTAAGAAAAGAGGCGGAACCCTGAAACTGCTAGCTAAAAACATGTAAAGCATTGACAAAGTTCAGATAAATTTTATCTTGTTAAAATCTCCAATTTTGCATCACCATAAAGTGTAACTCCTCTGCTGGAGGTAGTCCCCCATCACCTTCGATTTTCACTGGTTGCAGTTCTAGCCAACTTTTAAAGTTTTTTCCTATTGTCCCACAGGCACTGCACACCCTCAAGTAGCTCACGTAAGTGCACAGTAGTCATATGAGACCTTCCTTTTCCACTTTTTCTCCCCCTTTTCTTTTTCTCTCTATCCCTCCCTGACTGCTCTCTCCTGTCATCATGCCTCCTTTCATCTCTCCTCTCTCGGATACTCTGCCCTCCCAAATCCCTACCCCAATCCTTCATTACTCTTCGACCTTCCTACTCTCCTGCCACCGTCCCAGGCTTGACTCCCTCTTAGATAAGCCCACAGCTTCCCTCTGTGCCTCTCTTGGCATCCTATGAAGGGCCCATCGAGGCGCTCGTCGCTGCCTCCTTACGAGCAGCAACCCCAACTGTCCCATCCTACTCCCTCGCCGACCTTCCCACCCACTGGGGGCTAATCTTGCCAATCTCCTCCCCGTCCAACTCACCCCCCACCCTCCCTCCCCCAGCACTGACCCTGTGGATGCTGGCAGTGGGTCAGCCATCACCGACCCTCTCCGCATCTCCCTCCAGAATGCCCGTTCACTTGCGAACAAGGCCCTTGCCATCCATGAGCTTATTGTGGATGATTGCATCGACATCATGGCCCTGACAGAAACTTGGCTGAGGGGTGATGACACCTTACCCTTAAATGAAGCCTCCCCGCCTAGCTATACCTTCCACCACTTGCCCCGCCCATACCGCCGTGGTGGTGGTGTGACTCTTATCACCAAATCACACCTTGGTCTGTCCCCCTACTCCTCCAGTACTTTTTCCTCCTTTGAGCATCTCACCTTATTCCACCCCTCTCACCTCTCATTTAAAATTCTCGTTCTCGACCGCCCACCCAAGTGCCATAAAAACTTTATTACTGAGATATCTTCACTGCTTTCCTCCCTCAGCCTCTGCAGCGAACGACTTCTCATCCTTGGTGATTTCAACCGCCATCTCAATTCATCATGTGCTCTCTCCTCTGAGTTCACTAGCCTCCTATCCTCCATGTAAACTCCCTAACCCATATTTACAGCCACCCCCTCGACCTTGCCATCTCTCGTGTCCTCTTAACTCCCATCGTGTCAATCGCAGATAAAGCCACCTTTGAGCACTTCCTCGTATTGCTATCCACCCACATCCCCCTTCCACCCCCCCCCAACCCTACTTCTTTCTGTGTCCACCCCTTGAAAAAACTCTCTCCCAACTCTCTTACAACTGCACTTATGAAATTCCAACTGTCCAGCCTTTGGCCCTCCATTCACCACGATATTTCTGCAGCTACCGATCAGCTCAACCACACTCTCACCACCACCTTTGATGCCCTAGTCCCTATTAAAACAATTACTCTCTCTCACCCTGGCCGTTCCCCCTGGTACGGCCCTCATCTTTACTCCCTTAAGTCCAAGGGACACAGACTTGAACGGATATGACGGACAACTGGTTTAGCCATTCACCGCCAGATCTGGCTGGACCACAAAAAGCATTATTGGGTCCTGCTCTCGTCTGCCAAAATTGCTCACTACTCCAGAATCATTCTGGAATGCAAAGATAAACCCAGGCTTCTATTATCCACTGCTAACCGTCTTAAACCCCTCTCCCCTGTCTCCTCCACCCTCACCTCCGACAACACGTGTGAGGAGCTCATGGACTTCTTTGTTTCTAAAAGTGAGGCCATCCATTCAGCTGCCTTTGCTACTTCCCTTCCTTCCCCTAGCCCACCGGGCCAAACTTCCTCTAAGGTTCCCCCCTGCCCTAGCCGTGAACTCACATCTTTCTCCAGTTTCTCTCTGATCTCCCCTCATGACCTCTCCGTGCTCATCTTGTCTATGAGACTCACTTCCTACTCCCTCGACCCTATTCCCACCAAACTGCTGACCACCCAACTTCCTTTTCTGGCTCCCATGTTAGCTGATATTGTTAACAGTTCTCTTTCCTCAGGTACTGTCCCCCTCTCTCTCAAATCTGCTGACATCATCCCTCTCAAAAAAACAACCCTTGACCCCTCCGTCCTTGCAAACTAGCGCCCCATTGCCAACGTCCCTTTCTTCTCCAAAGTCCTTGAACGTGTTGTCACCTCCCAAATCCGTGCCCATCTTCCCCGCAATTCCATGTTTGAATCCCTCCAATCAGGTTTCCACCCCTGCCACAGTACCGAAACGGCTCTCATCAAAGTCACAAATGACATCCTTTGTGACTGTGATAAAGGTAAACTATCCCTCCTCGTCCTTCTTGACTTGTCTGCAGCCTTTGACACGGTTGACCACTCCATCCTTCTCCAACGCCTCTCCACCATTATCCAGCTGGGTGGGACTGCACTCGCTTGGTTCCATTCTTATCTATCTAATTGTAGCCAGAGAATGCCTGCAACAGCTTCTCTTCCCACTCCCGCATCGTTACCTCTGGTGTCTCCCAAGGATCTATCCTTGGCCCCCTCCTATTTCTCATCTACATGCTGCCCCTTGGCGACATCATCCGAAAACACAGCACCAGTTTCCACCTGTACGCTGATGACACCCAGCTCTACCTCATTACCACTTCTCTCAACCCCTCCACGGTCTCTAAATTTTCAGACAGCTTGTCTGACATCCAGTTCTGGATGAAGAGAAATTTTCTCCAATTAAATATTGGGAAGACCGAAGCCATTGTTTCTGGTCCCCGCCACAAACTCCATTCCCTAACCACTTACTCCATCCTTCTCCCTAATATCTGTCTGAGGCTGAACCACACTGTTCGCAACCTTGGTGTCATATTTGACCCTGAAATGAGCTTCCGACCACATATCCACGGCATAACTAAGACCGCCTACTTCCACCTCCGTAACTTCGCCCGTCTCCGCCCTTGCCTCAGCTCATCCGCTGCTGAAAGCCTCATCCATGTCTTTGTTACCTCTTGACTTGACTATTCCAATGCACTCCTGGCTGGCCTCCCACATTCTACCGTAATTAAACTTGAGGTCATCCAAAACTCGGCTGCCCATGTTCTAACTCGCACCAAGTCCCGTTCACCCATCACCCCTGTGCTCGCTGACTTACACTGGCTCCCAGTTAAGCAGCGCCTCGATTTCAAAATTCTCATCCTTGTTTTCAAATCCCTCCATGGCCTCACCCTTCCCTATCTCTGTAATCTCCTCCAGCCCCACAACCCCCCGAGATATCTGCGCTCCTCTAATTCTGCCCTCTTGAGCATCCCTGATTATAATCGCTCAACCATTGGTGGCTGTGCCTTCTGTTGCCTGGGCCCTAAGCTCTGGAATTCCCTGCCTAAACCTCTCCGCCTCGCTACCTCTCTTTCCTCCTTTAAGACGCTCATTAAAACCTCCCTCTTTGACCAAGCTTTTGGTCACCTGCCCTAATTTCTCCTTATGTGGCTCGGTATCAAATTTTGTCTTATAATACTCCTGTGAAGCGCCTTGGGAAGTTTTACTACGTTAAAGGCGCTATATAAATATCAGTTGTTGTTGTTGTTTGCCTATGGGTGCCATAAAACCTGATCCCCGTACTATTCTCACCCGGCATCTGCACACTCGTATCTCCTGCAAGTCACTGAATACGGGTCACAAGCAGAGCCCTTGGCTGACTTTCCCCCTTTACAACAGGCATGACTGAGTTCAGCTAATTCAGCATGTGAGGATCGAACCCACAACCTTTCTGGCCTATATGGCACAGCGATTCACTGGACAACTCGGGGAGCCTTTGCTGGTGCTTTAAAATGGGACCATTTAAGTTCCTTGTCAGAAAAGAGCTTTTCTAACACTAAAACTTTCAGTGACTGTATATGTGTAAAGCTCTTCTCTTTGCATATTGGAGAGCAGTATGAATGGGACTTTATAAACTGGTAGAATCTACTTGCACCACTATTAAAATAGTACTGATCTAACATCAATAGCTACGGTATAACTATATCCTTAACCTACAGATTGTAATGTTTAATTAGGTACTACTTTCTCAGCATTCGTCTAATATTTTACCCTGGGTTTTTAAAGCTGCACTTACACAACCATTGGAGTGCCAACGCAGAGCAATCTCACTTCTCACCAACATTAAGGTTCTAAGGGTAGATTTTTCAAGTCCTCACCCGTGACAAGATAATTTGAATGAAAGACTTGCGTTAAAGGTACTAAAATGACCTCAGAGTGTCCCAAAGTGCTTTACAGCCAATTAAATGCTTTTGAAGTGTAGTCACTGTTGTAATGTAGGAAACGCGGCAGCTAATTTGTGCACAGCAAGCTCCCACAAACAACAATGTGATAATGACCAGATAATCTATTTTAGTGATGTTGGTTGAGGGATAAATATGGGCCAGGACACCGGGAGAACTTCCCTGCTATTCTTTGAAGTAGTGCCATGGGGTCTTTTACGCCCACCTGGTTTAATGTCTCATCTGGAAAACGGCACCTAGAGTCATAGAGTCATAGGGGTAAAAATTCAGTTGGTTGCGCCTCCCGTTAGCGCCTTAAGAGGGCGCTAATGGGGCGCAAAGCCGCTAACGCCCGGGCGCTGCGATGTTTGCGCCGCTCGGGAACTTAACTAGAGATTGTGCGGCGGCGCTAAACTTTACCGCTGCGACCACCTGCGCGCGCAGATTGTGACGTCATTCTATGGTGCAACGCCCTTGTGGCGCCCCGGAGCGGAAATTGAGTGGTGCCCCCTGCCTTACCGCCTGGCGCATCCAACGACCAGAAGACTGGAACGCTATCAATCGCTGTGGGGCTGGGGGGGGGCGCTATTTAAAGGGGGCCTCTTCCTGTCTTTTATTGTTGGTGGCATTTTTGAACTATGCGTTCTGAGAGAGGGAGAGGGAGAGACTTCTGGAGAGATTCAACGTTGTGTGAAGGAGTTTTGGGTACTGAGCAGCGCTTTGCAGGTTCATTTTGATTTGCCATTCCTTGTATCGATTTAGCAGAGACTGTGGGAGCTGCACTCTGAGCTCTTTGCCTGGTACTCTCCATTGTTCTTTCCAGCACATTTGATGTGCAAGTCTCTCCAGGCCGAGATTCAAGGCTGCAATGAACAGGATGTGGATGGAAAGCAAGATTAACCATCCCCTTTAAGAACTGGCCCGTGCCATTGTGTGTGTGTTCCATTGCTGACTGACATTACATGAGCTTCGCCAGCGCTCTGAGTTAGCGCCTCACTCCTTGGCCTTTGCGCCTTAAGACAGGTGTGCAGCGCCTGATTTAGCGCTCCACTCACCTCCCGGGGCGGTAAAAGTGAAGTTTCCAGTCAGTGCCGATAATTAGCGCCAGGCGCTAATATTTGCGTCCAGACGATATTTGCGCCCCAAATGGGGCACGACCTAATTTTTCCCCCATAGAGTCATAGGGGTAGAAATTAGGTCGCGCCCCATTTGGGGCGCAAATATCGTCCGGACGCAAATATTAGCGCCTGGCGCTAATTATCGGCACTGACGGGAAACTTCACTTTTACCGCCCCGGGAGGTGAGTGGAGCGCTAAAGCAGGCGCTGCACACCTCTCTTAAGGCGCAAAGGCCGAGCAGTGAGGCGCTAACTCGGAGCGCTGGCGAAGCTCATGTAATGTCAGTCAGCAATGGAACACACACACAATGGCACGGGCCAGTTCTTAAAGGGGATGGTTAATCTTGCTTTCCATCCACATCCTGTTCATTGCTGCCTTGAATCTCGGCCTGGAGAGACTTGCACATCAAATGTGCTGGAAAGAACAATGGAGAGCACCAGGCAAAGAGCTCAGAGTGCAGCTCCCACGGTCTCTGCTAAATCGATACAAGGAATGGCAAATCAAAATGAACCTGCAAAGTGCTGCTCA
This sequence comes from Squalus acanthias, assembly GCA_030390025.1. Lineage (NCBI taxonomy): Eukaryota > Metazoa > Chordata > Chondrichthyes > Squaliformes > Squalidae > Squalus > Squalus acanthias. The sequence continues at coordinate 11,710,957 of CM059430.1, forward strand.
GTACCCAAAACTCCTTCACACAACGTTGAATCTCTCCAGAAGTCTCTCCCTCTCTCTCTCAGAATGCGTAGTTCAAAAATGCCACCAACAATAAAAGACAGGAAGAGGCCCCCTTTAAATAGCGCCCCCCCCCAGCCCCACAGCGATTGATAGCGTTCCAGTCTTCTCGTCGTTGGATGCGCCAGGCGGTAAGGCAGGGGGCGCCACTCAATTTCCGCTACGGGGCGCCCCAAGGGCGTTGCACCATGGAATGACGTCACAATCTGCGCGCGCATGTGGTCGCAGCGGTAAGTTTTAGCGCCGCCGCACAATCTCAAGTTAAGTTCTCGAGCGGCGCAAACATCGCTGCGCCCGGGCGTTAGCGGCTTTGCGCCCCATTAGCGCCCTCTTAAGGCGCTAACGGGTGGCGCAACCAAGTGAATTTTTACCCCATAGAGTTATACAGCACGGATAGAGGCCCTTCGGCCCATCGTGTCCGCGCTGGCCATCAAGCCCTGTCTAATCTAATCCCATATTCCAGCATTTGGTCCGTAGCCTTGTATGCTATGGCATTTCAAGTGCTCATCCAAATGCTTCTTGAATGTTGTGAGGGTTCCTGCCTCCACAACCCTTTCAGGCAGTGAGTTCCAGACTCCAACCACCCTCTGGGTGAAAAAGTTCTTTCTCAAATCCCTTCTAAACCTCCCGCCCTTTACCTTGAATCTATGCCCCCCTTGTTATAGACCCCTCTACTAAGGGAAAAAGCTCCTTAGTATCCATCCTATCTATGCCCCTCATAATTTTGTACACCTCAATCATGTCCCCCCTCAGCCTCCTCTGCTCCAAGGAAAACAAACCCAATCTGCCCAGTCTCTCTTCATAGCTGAAGCACTCCAGCCCGGGTAACATTCTGGTGAATCTCCTCTGCACCCTCTCCAAAGCGATCACATCCTTCCTGTAGTGTGGCGACCAGAACTGCACACAGTATTCCAGATGTGGCCTAACCAGTGTTTTATACAGCTCCTTCATAACCTCCTTGCTCTTATATTCTATGCCTCGGCTAATGAATGCAAGTATCCCATATGCCTTTTTTACCACCTTATCCACCTGTTCCGCCGCCTTCAGTTATCTGTGCACTTGCACACCAAGATCCCTCTGACCCTCTGTCTTGCCTAGGGTCTTACCATTCATTGTGTATTCCCTTGCCTTGTTAGTCCCTCCAAAGTGCATCACCTCGCACTTTTCCGGATTAAATTCCATTTGCCACTGTTCCGCCCATCTGACCAACCCATCTATATCGTCCTGCAGACTGAGGCTACCCTCCTCGCTATTTACCACCCTACCAATTTTTGTATCATCCGCGAACTTACTGATCATACCTTTTACATTCATATCCAAGTCGTTAATGTAGACCACTAACAGCAAGGGACCCAGCACCGATCCCTGTGGTACCCCACTGGCCACAGGCTTCCAGTCACAAAAACAACCTTCGACCACCACCCTCTGCCTTCTGCCACTGAGCCAGTTTTGTATCCAATGTGCCAAGGCACCCTGGATTCCATGGGCTCTTACCTTCTTGACCAGTCTCCTGTGCGGGACTTTATCGACGGCCTTACTGAAATCCATGTATACCACATCCACTGCGTTACCCTCATCCACACACCTAGTCACCCCCTCAAAAAATTCAATCAAATTAGTCAGACATGATCTTCCCTTGACAAAGCCATGTTGGCTAACCCTGATTAATCCTTGCCTCTCCAAGTGGAGACTGATTTTGTCCCTCAAAATTTTTTCCAATAATTTTCCTACCACTGATGTTAGGCTCACTGGCCTGTAGTTCCCCGGTTTTTCCCTACTCCCTTTCTTGAATAATGGTACTGCATTAGCGGTTCTCCAGTCCTCTGGCACATCCCCTGTGGCCAGAGAGGTTCTGAATATATGTGTTAGAGCCCCCGCAATCTCCTCCTTTGCCTCACACAGCAGCCTGGGATACATTTCGTCTGGACCTGGGGATTTATCCATTTTCAGACCTGCTAAAACCGCCAATACCTCCTATCTCTCGATGTTAAAATGTTCGAGTATATCATAGTCCCCCTGCCCTAATTTTATGTCTGCATCGTCCTTCTCCATAGTGAAAACAGATGCAAAAAATTCATTTAGAACCCCACCTACATCTTCCGGCTCCACACACAGATTGCCACTTTTGTCCCTAATGGGCCCTATTTTTTCCCTAGTTATCCTCTTACCCTTAATATACTTATAAAACATCTTAGGATTTTCCTTTATTTTGCTCGCCAGTGTTATTTCATGGCCCCTCTTTGATCTCCTAATTTCTTTTTTAAGTATCCCCCTGCACTTTTTGTACTCATCTAGTGCTTCCTCCGTCTTTAGCATTTTGTATCTGCCAAAAGCCCTCCTTTTTTTCCTGATCCATTCTTGTATATCCCCTGACATCCAAGGTTCCCTGCGGTTTTTGGAACCACCCTTGACCTTTACGGGAACATGCTGCCATTGTATGATCTCAATCTCCCTTCTGAAAGAATCCCATTGCTCCGATGCGGATTTTCCTACAAGCAGCTCAGACAGTGCAGCGCTCCCTCAGTACTGCGCTGGAGTGTCAGCCTAGATTTTTGTGTTCAAGTCTCTGGAGTGGGACCTGAACCCATAACCTTCTGATTCAGAAACAGGAGTGCTACCACCTGAGCAAAGGCTTACACCTCACGAGGGAGGTGGCAGGGATTAGCAGGCCCATGATTTTCCGATATGCACTTGTCTCGGGCGAGAACTCAAAATATCTGCCTCATACAATAAACTCAGCGCCAGATCCTGGCCTGACTCTGGAGTGAAGCAGAATGAGGCTCCCTAGAGGAAGGAGGTTCTCTTTGCCTCACTCTGGACGAGATTTGCATTGCAATGTAAGTTGGATGAATTTGAGCCCAAAGGATTTTCCATCCATAATAAATAGGAATCTTGCAGGACCTGTTGATCCACACTCCCGAATTCCCACAAGGTTCTGTGCTAGGAGAGCAAATTTGTAAAAGTTACAGCTGAAGGGTCGGTGCAGAAACAGAACTGCTTCATACCACTAGTGCAGAGATAGTGTAAATGCAGCTGAAATGGTTTCTCTTTGGTGACATTGTCAGTGAACTGCTCCGACTGAAAGTGCAGTGTGATTCTGTCCAACAAATTTTCCCAGATGTTAAACTTTAACAGACAACAATTTCAAACAGTGAAACGCGGTCACAGTGATTCATAAGGGCCTGAAATATTCCTGGTGTTCAGAATAGGCGTGTGCGCACACTTCACTGTTTCACTGAGGAAGTGGAGACCAACCGGGGGTCCTCTGCGGAACCCTTAAAGTGAGATTATTTTAAGACAGATTTTTTTGGTAAGAAAAGATATTCATCTAGAGTGTAAGTCCTGAACATTCATGGGACAATAGTCCTTCTTTTTTTTCACATAATACAGCAACAACACCGTACATTTCTACAGAGCTCCTCACATGAAAAAAAATTCTCAGAGCAGTTCACAACTTCGAAAAAGATTGACAGCAAACGAGAGCAAAAACAAAGTTGGGCGGGGAGACTGAAGGTGCAGCTAAAGATAATGTTTTTAGTTTTGAAGATGACGAGAGAGGTGCTGAGGTGAGGACATTTTTGGAGAAATGTCCAGGGAGCAGTGACTGAAGGAACAGCCACTGATGCTGAGCAGAGGGAGAGGGGCATGAACAGTAATCAGCCAGCAGACAAACTACTGGCTAAAACCAACCGAATCTATCACACTCATTAGAGCTGACAGACATGGAAACGGTTGTTACAGTATTTCTTTATTTTATATATATAAAATATTTTAAATATTTTCTACAATTGCATTCCCACGATGACATCACCTCATGGTTTCCATTACTTTTCCACATTTAAAATACAATCGCCCCTTATAAAGATTCATTTTCAATCCTGAAAATGCAGCAGGTTTGAGAATCCAATTGCCTCCTTGTGTTTTTGTTTCCATTAACAGGTTGAGTGTAAAGTGCTTGTGATACTGTCAACTGGACGCTCTCTGTCTCTGTCTCACTCTCTCTCAGTGTCAGCCGTGGCTCAGTGGGTAGCACATTCGCCTCTGAGTCAGAAGGTTGTGGGTTCAAGTCCTAAATCTAGGCTGACACTCCAGTGCAGTGCTGAGGGAGTGATGCACTGTCGGAGGTGCCGTCTTTTGGATGAGACGTTAAACCGAGACCCCGTCTGCTCTCTCAGGTGGATGTAAAGGATCCCAAGGCAATATTTCAAAGAAGAGCAGGGGAGTTCTCCCTGGTGTCCTGTCCAATATTTATCCCTCAATCAAAAAAAACAGATTATCTGGTCATTATCACATTGCTGTTTGTGGGAGCTTGCTGTGTGCAAATTGGCTGCCGCATTTCCCACATTACAACAGTGACTACACTTCAAGAGTGCTTCATTGGCTGTAAAGCACTTTGGGACGTCCGGTGGTCGTGAAAGGCGCTATATAAATGCACGACTTTCTTTTCTTTCAAGTTGAAGTTGCAATTTACTGATTATTTTAGTAACTGGAATATCATTATTCATGCAATGGCAAATTCTTAGCAATTCCAATTCAGAGTCATGTGTTCTTATGCAGTGTTGTTACTGTCATTTGCCATAGTCTGTCTCATCACCTGCACAAGGTCCCACTCCCATCGCCCGTGCCTTTGCCAAGCTCCAATGACTCCCCATTTCTCATCAAATTGTTCATGCCTTCAAATTCTTCCATGGCCTCTCCTCCCTCCTGCCATCTCAGTGACTTTTCTTCAAGTACATCACTCAAGTTTCTGCTCCTCTGACACTGGATTTTACTCCTTGCTTCCTTCACCCTATATGTATTGTCATTAGAGGCAGATCTCTCAGTCAATATGCTCCTGCTCTCTGGGATTCCTGCCCAAACAGCATTGTCTTACCATCTCCCTCCTTGCTTTCACAAGCATCCAAAATACCCTTCTCTTCTACTTCCGGCCAGCACTCCTCCCACCCCTGCTCAGTGTCTACTTTTGTTCTCTGCCCCATGAAGTGCCCTGAGACATATTTCTGTACACGAGACACCTTTGAAAAGGCTTTTATTGTTAACTATACATTTTTAATTAAAGCATAGCATTTGAGAATACAGTTGAGTGCTACCCTTTCCAGCTCACTTGAGAACAATGACGACTGATTAAACTTAGCCTCACAAGTCAGTTAAATGTGATTAAGTGTCACCCAACCATTCCCTTTCGTGTGTCACTGTTGGGAATGGAGCATAGTTCTAGCTCGTTCCGAGTCAAGAGAGGTGACTTTTGAAAGCTGCGTGGGATCAAAAAAACAAACTAAGTAGCTTGAACAGTAGCAGAAACTATGATTGAATAGCATGCTGTGCCAAGATTACTGTGGGTAGTGGATTGATTGAAGTAACTGGAATCTCACCATTTATCAACCTGTCTCTAGTTGCATCCCTGCTATAGTAGAGTGACCATTATATGTTTTTTAACTCTTAAGGCTTACTCACAATTGCAAAATTCACAAAAATAAGCACAGAAGAGGGAGTCCATTTAAATTTCCATAGACTCCTACAATCTCCCCATCGCATTGTCTGACTGCTTCTTGAATGATTCAGAGTCATAGTCGCCACTATCCTACCTGGAGGGCCAATCCATTTTTAATTGGCTCTTTACTTCCTGATAACAGTCCTGAATTTGCCTTTAACCAGTTTCTACCTATATCACTTAGTCCTGCAGTCAACATTTACTTTAAAATAATGCTGAGGATTACTTTTTCTATTTAGCATATTCAACAACAACAACCTGTATTTATATAGTGCCTTTAAAGTAGTAAAGATGTCCCAAGTCACTTCACAGGAGCGTTAAGGTAAGCATGCAGGTACAGTAGGTGGTTAAGAAGGCAAATGGTATGTTGGCCTTCGTAGCGAGAGGGTTTGAGTACAGGAACAAGGATGTCTTGCTGCAGTTGTACAAGGCCTTGGTGAGGACCACACCTTGAGTATTGTGTGCAGTTTTGGTCGCCTTATCTGAGGAAGGATGTTCTTGCCATGGAGGGTGTGCAGCGAAGATTCACCAGACTGATACCTGGGATGGCAGGAATGACGTACGAGGAGAGATTGGGTCGATTGGGCTTATACTCGCTGGAGTTTAGAAGAATGAGAGGGGATCTCATTGAAACTTATAAAGTTCTAACAGGGCTAGACAGACTGGATGCAGGAAGGATGTTCCCAATGGCGGGTGAGTCCAGAACAAGAGGTCACAGTCTAAAGATAAGGGGTAAGCCATTTAGGACAGAGATGAGGAGGAATTTCTTCACCCAGAGAGTGGTGAACCTGTGGAATTCTCTACCACAGAAGGCAGTTGAGGCCAATTCATTAAATATATTCAAGAAGGAGTTAGATATATTTCTTAAGGCTAAAGGGATCAAGGGATATGGGGAGAAGGCAGGGACAGGGTACTGAGTTTGAATGATCAGCCATGATCTCATCGAATGGCGGAGCAGGCTCGAGGGGCCGAATGGCCTACTCCCGCTCCTATCTTCTATGTTTCTATGTTTCTATGTTAACAGACAAACTTTTGACTCTTCTGTTAGATTTTTTTTTTTGATTTGTTCTGTGATGTGGGCATCGCTGGCAAGGCCAGCGTTTATTGCCCATCCCTATTTGCCCTTGAGAAGGTGACGGTGAGGTGTCTCCTAGAACCGCTGCAGTCCTTGTGGTGAAGGTGCTCCCACAGTGCTGTTTGGGAGGGAATTTGGGGATTTTGACCCAGCGACGATGAACGATCGGCGATATACTTCTAAGTCAGGATGGTGTGTGACTTGGAGGGGAACTTGCGGGTGGTGGTGTTCCCGTGCTCCTGCTGCCCTTGTCCTTCTAGGTGGTAGAGTTCAAGGGTTTAGGAGGTGCTGCCGAAGAAGCCTTGGCGAGTTGCTGCAGTGCATCTTGTAGATGGTACACACTGCAACCACGGTGCGCTGGTGGTGGAGGGAGTGAATGTTTAAGGTGGTGGATGGGGTGCCAATCAAACAGGCTGCTTTGTCCTGGATGGCGTCGAGCTTCTTGAGTGTTGTTGGAGCTGCGCTCATCCAGTCAAGTGGAGAGTATTCCATCACACTCCTGACTTGTGCCTTGTAGATGGTGGAAAGTCTTTCGGGAGTCAGGAGGTGAGACACTCACCGCAGAATGACCCGCTCTTGTTGCCAGTAGTCCAGTTAAGTTTCTGGTCAATGGTGACCCCCCAGGATGTTGATGGTGGGAGATTCGGTGATGGTAATGCTGTTGAATGTCAAGGGGCAGTGATTAGACTCTCGCTTGTTGGAAATAGTCATTGCCTGGCACTTGTGTGGCGCGAATGTTACCTGCCACTTATCAGCCCAAGCCTGAATGTCATCCAGGTCTTGCTGCATTCGGGCATGGACTGCTTCATTATCTGAGGAGTTGTGAATGGCGCTGAACACTGTGCAGTCATCAGCGAACATCCCCATTTCTGACCTTATGTTGGAGGGAAGGTCATTGATGAAGCAGCTAAAGATGGTTGGGTCTAGGACACTGCCCTGAGGAACTCCTGCAGTGATGTCCTGGGGCTGTGATGATTGACCTTCAACCACCATAACCACAACCAAGTGTAACCACAACCTTGCTCAAATGTAACACAACTATAATTTCAACATTAGATGTAACAAAATTACAATAAGTTGATGTCCACCCATTGGACGATTTGAAAGCAAAGGACAAAACAGCTGTGTATTTCTCCCCCCCCCAAAATTAAAAAAATTAATTATGAAAAATCCCAATTTGAATCACTGATATATGAGTGTGATAATTATGGTTAAATTTTCAAATCTAAGGTTTTTGTTTCTATTTTTGAATTTAGTCATGAAGAGAGCAATTATCAATCGAGATTCTTAAGATGAGTAAGCTCCAAACCTGAGAGTGAGTGATACATCAAGTGTGACAACTAGACAGGAAGAGATTGCTGTTTGAAGTATCATGACCTCCCTGGAGTATATGTGAAGATGTTCAAGCAGAATTTTGGGGTTGGATCTTCATGCTTCAGCACGGTGAGTGTAGTGTTAAAATATTGCAATCATGTGACTGTCAAAGTCTATTATTTTCATGAACAACTTGTCCCATTTAGTTTGGAGGGGGAGGGGGTCTACCCTTCAACATCACACACTGATGCAATGTTAACAGAAATTGCAGAGGAAGTACAATAGCAAAATACTGCAGATGCTGGAAATCTGAAATAACAACATAAAATGCTGGAAACACTCAGCAGGTCAGGCAGCATCCATGGAGAGAGAAACAGAGTCAACGTTTCAGGTCTGTGACCCTTCGTCAGAACTGGAAAAAGTTAGAGATGTAACAGGTTTTAAGCAAGTGCAGAGGCAGGGAAAGGGGGGGAAGGGGAGGAAAGAGCAAAAGGGACGGTCTGTGATGGGGTGGAAGGCAGGAGTAGTTAAATATTGCAAATGGGGATGGCAGAATCATCAACAGCTGCCGCCTGAAAAAATAGGGGCAGGGGTTATGGTCTGAAATTGTTGAACTCAATGTTGAGTCCAGAAGGTTGTAAAGTGCCTAATCGAAAGATGAGGTGCTGTTCCTCGAGCTTACGTTGAGCTTCATTGGAACACTGTAAGAGGCCAAGGACAGAGAGGTCAGAGTGGGAGTGAAGCGGAGAATTAAAGTGACAGGCGACCAGAAGCTCGAGGTCACCCTTACGGACTGAACGGAGGAGTTCCGCAAAGCGCTCACCCAATCTACGTTTGGTCTCCCCAATGTAGTGGAGACCGCATCGTGAGCAGCAAATACAGTATACTAAATTGCAAGAAGTACAAGTAAATCGCTGTTTCACCTGGAGGGGGTGTTTGGGGCCCTATACAGTGGGAAGGGAGGAGGTAAAAGGGCAGGTGTTGCATCTCCTGTGCTTGCAGGAAGGTACCATGGGGAGGGGAAGGGCTGTTGGGGGTGACTGAGGAATAGACCAGGCTGTTGCAGAGGGCATGGTCCCTTCGGAATGCTGAAAGGGGAGAGGAGGGGAAGATGCGTTTGGTGGTGGGATCACGCTGGAGGTGGCGGAAATGGCGGAGGATGATCCGTTGAATGTGGAGGCTGGTGGGGTGAAAGGTGAGGACAAGGGGAACCCTATTGTGGTTCTGGGAGGGAGGGGAAGGGGTCAGAGCAGAAGTGCGTGAAATGGAACGGACACGGTTGAGGGCCATGTTAACCACGGTAGAGGGGAATCCTCAGTTGAGGAAAAAGGAAGTCATATCGGAAGTACTAGTATGGAAGGTGGCATCATCAGAACAGATGCGGTGGAGACGGAGAAACTGGGAGAATGGAATAGAGTCCTTACAGGAAGCGGGGTGGGAGGAAGTGTAGTCCAGGTAGCTGTGGGAGTCAGTGGGTTTATAGTGGATGTTTGTCGATAGCCTATCCCCAGAAATGGAGACAGAGAAGTCAAGGAAGGGAAGGGAAGAGTCGGAGATGGACCATGTGAAGGTGAGGGAAGGGTGGAAATTGGAAGCAAAGTGTATGAAATGTTCTAGTTCTGGGCGAGAGCAGGAAATGGCACCAATACATCAATGTATCGGAAAAAGAGGTGAGGGAGGGGACCTGAGTAGGACTGGAAGAAAGAATATTCCACATATCCCACGAAAAGGCAGGCATAGCTGGGACCCATGCGGGTTCCCATAGCAGCACCTTTAATTTGGAGGAAGTGAGTGGAGTCAAAGGAGGAGTTGTTCAATGTGAGAACAAGTTCAGCCAGGCAAAGGAGGGTGGTGGTGGTTGGGGACTGGTTGGGCCTCTGTTCAAGGAAGGAGCTCGAGGAACAGCACCTCACCTTTCTATTAGGCACTTTACAGCCTTCCGGACGCAACATCGAGTTCAACAATTTCAGACCATAACCCCTGCCCCTATTTTTTCAGGCGGCAGCTGTTGATGATTCTGCCATCCCCATTTGCAACATTTAATCACTCCTGCCTTTCACCCTATCACAGACCGTCCCTTTTATTCTTTCCTCCCCTCCCCCTTTCCCTGTCACTGCACCTGCTTAAAACCTGTTACATCGCTAACATTTTCCTGTTCTGACGAAGGGTCACAGACCTGAAACGTTGGGCTGGATTTTGATACTGGGGCGGGTTGGGATCGTGTCATCCACATTTCGTGTTATCCACCCGCCTGCAATTGGATGTGGGAGATTGATGCAATTTTCACCTAATTGGGCAATTGAGTTCCAGCATGTGGGAACCCATGAACCAATTAGTGGTTTCAGTCTGAAAGTCGCCTCTGATGATGTCATCATTGCAGGTCAGAGACTGCCTGGTCTCAGAGATTGCCTGGCCTTTGCTGTGAGAGGACCTGGATGCAAAATGAGCAGCATCTCAGAGAGAGAGAGAGAGAAATTTTTTTTGCAACCAAGTCCCCCCAGCCAGCCTCTGAAGACATTCAATGCAGCAGCATCAGAGGCGACTTTCAGACCTAATACTACTACTACCTTCATCACAATACTACTACTACCTTCATCACATCTCCGTTATAATAGTGGACCTGCAGCTGATAGTCAGCTATCCACTTGTGCTCCCGCCAGGTTTCACTGGCGTGTTTCACATCAGGCGTACTTCACGTCGGAAAAGGGTTAAACTAGCTAAAACGTTTCAAAATGGCATTACAGAGCCAATTTAGGGCTTGTTAAGGGCTTTAACGGCCTCTCCCGCCTCTTGGAGGCGGGACGGAGTCGGGAACCCCGCGACCGATTTTGTCAAAATTGCGTGGAGGCGGAATGGAGTCGGGATGGGGTCGGGACCCCCGAATCTGCAACTTTAACCCCCCACACGCCTCCAAACCCGACGCCACGGGTCATTGAAAATCCAGCCCGTTGACTCTGTTTCTCTCTCCACGGATGCTGCCTGACCTGCTGAGTGTTTCCAGCATTTTCTGTCGTTATTGTAAAGGAAGTATTTAGAAATGATGCAAAGCTGTTAATTTATAGCATTGCTGAAACAGAATGTTTAAAGCTAACATTTGTTTGAAATGTTATGTGTCAGAGAGTTCAGTGTGTTTTCTGGAATACCTTGTGGTACAGCCTCCGGCTCTTGATCACTGAAATTTAAAATTCACGCAAAACTAATGCAGAAAAGTAGGTGCATCTGAACAAAATCTAAGTGCATTTTAAAAGTAATTTATCAGCAACAGAACTCTGTGGTGCACAGTATATCAAAAACATATCCATCCCTTGGGCACTTGGAGTATTTCAGCATCTAAGTGAAAAACATACCACAAAATATATATTTTTAAATCATGCGTTTTGCACATGCCACAAATGAATGGATATCTTCGGCTTAATATTTATTGCTAAATTTACATTACAGCTTCCAAAATTTGTAGTAAATTGCCGTCTGCAGCGCACTGGTTTCATTCGGATGAGGCCCAATGCCATATTTGGCTCGGGCCTCTCGATGCCATCTTCAGGCTTCCCAGTTTACCTTTTTTTGTCAACGATTACAATTGTTTTTGAGTTTGCCCATGCTATTGGGTCTTCTATTTTCTTTACAACCTCTGAGTCCTCCAGTCTAGCAAGCTCCATTTTAATTTTTTTTACACAGTGCAAATAGTACTTTTCTGCATGAGTGTTTCCCTGTTAAACATCCGAAACCTTCAAATAGATACTTGAATCCTTGAAACGCTCCCGCATCGTTACCTCTGGTGTCCCCCAAGGATCTATCCCTGGCCCCCTCCTATTTCTCATCTACATGTTGCCCCTTGGCGACATCATCCGAAAACACAGCGTCAGTTTCCACGTGTACGCTGACGACACCCGGCTCTACCTCACTACCTCTTCTCTCGACCTCCCCACGGTGTCTAAATTGTCAGACTGCTTGTCCGACATACAGTTCTGGATGAGCAAAAATTTTCTCCAATTAAATATTGGGAAGACCGAAACCATTGTTTTCGGTCCCTGCCACAGTCTCCGTTCCCTAGCTACTGTCTCCATCCCTCTCCCCAACATCTGTCTGAGGCTGAACCACACTGTTCACAACCTTGGTGTCATATTTCACCCTGAAATGAGCTTCCGACCACATATCCGCAGCATAACTAAGACCACCTATTTCCACCTCCGTAACATCGCCCGTCTCCGCCCTTGCCTCAGCTCATCCGCTGCTGAAACCTTCATCCATGCCTTTGTTACCTCTAGACTTGACTATTCCAATGTACTCCTGGCCGGCCTCCCACGTTCTACTCTACGTAAACTTGAGGTCATCCAAAACTCGGCTGCCCGTGTCCTAACCCGCACAAAGTCCCGTTCGCCCATCTCCCCTGTGCTCGCTGACCTACATTGGCTCCCGGTTAAGCAGCGCCTCGATTTCAAAATTCTCATCCTTGTTTTCAAATCCCTCCATGGCCTTGCCCCTCCCTATCTTTGTAATCTCCTTCAGCCCCACAACCCCCCGACATATCTGCGCTTGTCTAATTCTGCCCTCTTGAGCATCCCTGATTATCATCGCTCAACCTTTGGTGGCCGCGCCTTCTGTTGCCTGGGCCCGTAGCTCTGGAATGCCCTCCCTAAACCTCTCCGCCTCGCTACCTCTCTTTCCTCTTTTAAGATGCTCCTTAAATCCTACCTCTTTGACCAAGCTTTTGGTCACCTGCCCTCATTTATCCTTATGTGGCTCAGTGTCAAATTTTTTGTCTTAATATACTCCTGTACAGCGCCTTGGGATGTTTTACTATGCTAAAGGCGCTATGTACATACAAGTTGTTGTTGTTGTTGTTGAATTGCTGCAGAATGTTTCATACCTGAAGTCAATTCAAGCGTTTCCTGTGTGTACCTGTTTCTCCCAAGTGCTCAGTCTAATTGGCTGAAAAATCTTTTGGCATCAATACGAATTACATCTGAGGATCGATTCTAACTCTCTAAATGGGATGGTAGTGGGCTAAAAATGGTGCCAGGTCACTTACTGCCCCGTTTATGCTGCCTCTTTCTTGGGTAGGGTCCTGAGATAGGTGGCCGGAGAGCCTACCTGTTTCAGGCAGGAGGCTACCTGTAATATGCAAAGTGGGATCCTATAAGAACATAAGGACACAAGAATTAGGAGCAAGAGTAGGCCATATGGCCCTTCGAGCCTGCTCCGCCATTCAATAAGATCATGGCTGATCTTCGACCTCAACTCCACTTTCCCACCCTATCCCCATATCCCTTCGTGCCCAAAAATCTATCGATCTCAGTCTTGAATATACTCAATGACTGATTATCCACTGATTATCCATAGCCCTCTATGACAAGCGGGCGACCCACTCCACTATTTTACTTCTCAAGCAGTGAAGGTGAAAAGCTACCCCTTGGTCTTTGTTAAAGGAATGAAATGAGTCATAAAACCATCCACAAGTATTTAAGGAAGTCACAAAATGTAAAATCCCTAACCGCACAAAATTGGTTCAACTTTGATTTACAAGAAAACGGCAACAAACAAGGAATAAATGAGCTTTCGCTATATGTCAGCACATTTCCCGATTTACGAAAACAGATAAAAGTGCGAAAACTCAAACCGTGTAAAGTGCGAACATATCAGTAGTTGTAGCCTTGTCGCTAAAGGATATTATGTACTTGATCTGAACAGTTGATACATGTACCAAAACACTTTCACCAGTTCCTGCTCATTGATATTATTTGGCAATATATGGCTCAATTTTACTATTAAAGGCATGCCTTGGTCCATGAGTGTTCATAGAATCATAGAATGGCACAGCACAGAAGGAGGCCATTCGGCCCATCGAGTCTGCACCGGCTCTTTCGAAGAGCAATCCAGTTAGTCCCACTCCTCCGCTCTTTCCCCATATCCCTGCAATTTTTTCTCCTTCAAGTATTTATCCAATTTCCTTTTGAAGGCTACTATTGAATCTGTATCCACCACCCTATCAGGCAGTGCATTCCAAATCCTAACCACTCATTGAGTAAAAGAGTTTTACGTCTTGTTGCCTCTGGCTCTTTTGCCAATCACCTTAAACCTGTGCTATTGAAAACAGTTTCTCTTTACTTACTCTATCTAAACACTTCATGAATTTAAACACTTCCATTAAATCTCCTCTTAGCCTTCTCTGCTCTAAGAAGAACAACCCCAGCTTCTCCAGTCTATCCATGTGACTGTAATCCCTCATTCCTGGAACCATTCTAGTAATTCTCTTCTGTACCCTCTCCAAATCCTTCACGTCCTTCCTAAAGTGTGGTGCCCAGAATTGGACACAAAACTCCGGGCTGGGGCCGAACTAGTGTTTTATATAAGATTAGCATAACTTCCTGGCTCTTGGACTGTATGCCTCTACTTATAAAGCCCAGGATCCCATATGCTTTATTAACTGCTTTGTTAACCTGTCCTGCCACCTTCAAAGATTTGTGCACAAACTCCCCCAGGCCTCTCTGTTCTTGCACCCACTTTACAATTGTACCATTTAGCTTGTATTGTCTCTCCTCATTCCCCCTACCAAAATGTATCACCTCATACTTTTCTGCATTGAATTTGATCTACATGTGTCCACCCATTCCATCAACCTGTCTATGTCCTCTTGAAATCTATTACTATCTTCCTCACTGTTTACTACACTTCCAAGTTTCGTGTCTGTAATATATGGGGGTAGAACAAATGAAGGACAGAGACAGGATGAGTTGCTAGTCCATGTGCTTGCTTTAGTAGGCCAGAGTGAACTGAGCATGCTCATACTAAACCATGTGACAAACCATGTGACATTACATTACACTGCTTTCCCCTGAAAAAAAAATGTACACATTCCCCTCTCAAATACAACAAAACTATGGCCCCACCTTTCCCAGCATTACATGTACCACATAACAAAAACTCTTGGGGGGAGAAATTCGGTACCTTAGTGCCTCCAGTTAGCGCCTGGTGGGGGCGCTGAGGCAGTAGCACGCAGCGAGGCGAATCCAGCGATGCACGTCAAATCCAGCCCCCCATAGCGCCGCCGCTACGAGTTAGCGCCGGGGACTTCAGCGCCAGGCAGATCGTGACGTCAGTGAGCGTGCAATGCTCACTGGGCACCCGATCTGTGAAATTGATTATCACCCCCTGCCTTAGCGCTTCGCCCCGACAGCAACAGGGAGAGGAGATGTGAAGCAGTCGGTAGCCAGCTCCAGCGCCGCTACTTAAAGGGATCATGAGTAATGAGTCGTAGCTCTCAGGTTAACATAGAAACATAGAAAAATAGGAGCAGGAGTAGGCCATTCGGCCCCTCGAGCCTGCTCCGCCATTCAATAGGATCATGGCTGATCCGAACCTAGACTCACGTCCACTTCCCTGCCCGCTCCCCATAACCCTTAATTCCCTTATCAGCTAGGAAACTGTCTATCTCCGTTTTAAATGTATTTAATGTCGCAGCTTCCACAGCTCTCTGAGGTAGCAAATTCCATAGATTTACTACCCTCTGAGTGAAGAAGTTTCTCCTCATCTCAGTTTTGAAACAGCAGCCCCTTATTCTAAGACTATGCCCCCTAGTTCTAGTCTCACCCATCAGTGGAAACATCCTCCCCGCCTCCACCCGATCAAGCCCCCTCACAATCTTATATGTTTCGATAAGATCGCCTCTCATTCTTCTGAATTCCAATGAGTAGAGGCCCAACCCACTCAACCTTTCCTCATAAGTCAACCCCCTCATCTCCGGAATCAACCGAGTGAACCTTCTCTGAACTGCCTCGAGAGCAAGTATATCTTTTCTTAAATATGGAAGCCAAAACTGTACGCAGTATTCCAGGTGTGGCCTCACCAGTACCTTGTATAACTGAAGCAAAACTTCCCTGCTTTTATACTCCATCCCCCTTGCAATAAAAGCCAAGATTCCATTGGCCTTCCTGATCACCTGCTGTACCTGCATACTAACCTTCTGTGTTTCATGCACCAGGACCCCCAGATCCCTTTGTACTGTAGCATTTTGCAGTTTCTTTCCATTTAGATAATAACTTGCTCTTTGATTTTTTTCTGCCAAAGTGCATAACCTCACACTTTCCAACATTATATTTCATCTGCCAAATTTCCGCCCACTCACTTAGCCTGTCTATGTCCTTTTGCAGGTTTTTTATGTCCTCCTCACTCACTGCTTTTCCTCCCATCTTTGTATCATCAGCAAACTTGGCTACGTTGCACTTGGTCCCCTCCTCCAAATCGTTAATCTGGATTGTGAAGAGTTGGGGTCCCAGCACTGACCCTTGCGGAACACCACTAGTTACTGATTGCCAACCCGAAAATGAACCATTTATCCCAACTCACTGTTTTCTGTTAGATAGCCAATCTTCCACCCATGCCAGTATATTACCTCCAATCCCGTGATTTTTTATCTTGTGCAGTAATCTTTTATGTGGCACCTTATCAAATGCCTTTTGGAAGTCCAAATACACCACATCCACTGGTTCCCCTTTATCCACCCTGTTTGTTACGTCCTCAAAGAATTCGAGCAAATTTGTCAAGCATGATTTCCCCTTCATAAAATCATGCTGACTCTGTCCGATTAAATTCTGCTTATCCAAATGTCCTGTTACTGCTTCCTTAATAATGGACTCCAACATTTTACCAACCACAGATGTTAGGCTAACTGGTCTATAGTTTCCAGCCTTTTGTCTACCTCCCTTTTTAAATAAGGGCGTTACATTAGCAGTTTTCCAATCTGCTGGGACCTTTCCCGAATCCAGGGAGTTTTGGAAAATTACCACCAATGCATCCGCAATCCCTACCGCTGCTTCTCTCAAGACCCTAGGATGTAAGCCATCAGGTCCAGGGGATTTATTCGCCTTAAGTCCCATTATCTTACCGAGTACCATCTCCTTAGTGATTTTAATCGTGTTTAGCTCCTCCTCCCCTATAGCCCCCCGTTTGTCCAGTGTTGGAATATTTTTAGTATCCTCTACTGTAAAGACTGATACAAAATATTTGTTCAGCGTATTTGCCATCTCCGTGTTCCCCACTACTAATTTCCCGGTCTCGTCCTCTAAGGGACCAACATTCACTTTAGCCACCCTTTTTCTTTTTATATAACTGTAGAAACTCTTGCTATCTGTTTTTATAGTTTTTGCTGGTTTACTTTCATAATCTATCTTCCCCTTCTTAATTAATCTTTTAGTTATTCTTTGCTGGCTTTTAAATGCTTCCCAATCTTCTATCCTCTCACTAGATTTGGCTACTTTATATGCCCTTGTTTTCAGTCGGATACTATCCTTCATTACTTTACTTAGCCACGGATGGCTGTCTTTTCTTTTACGCCCCTTTTTCCTCAGTGGAATATATATTTCTTGAAAGTTGTGAAATACCTCTTTGAATGTACACCACTGCTCTTGTACCATCTTACACCTTAATCTATTTTCCCAGTCCACTTTAGTCAACTCTGCTCTCATACCTTCATAGTCTCCTTTATTTAAGCTTAGTACGCTGGTTTGAGATCCAACTCTCACCCTCCAATTGAATTTGGAATTCAACCATGTTATGGTCACTCATTCCAAGGGGATCCTTTACTAGGACATTTTTTATTAATCCTGTCTCATTACACAGGACCAGATCTAAGTTTGCCTGCCCCCTGGTTGGTTCAGTAACATACTGCTCAAGGAACCCGTTCCTAATGCACTCTATGAACTCTTCCTCAAGGCTGCCCTGCCCAATTTGATTTGTCCAGTCAATATGAAAGTTAAAATCTCCCATGATTATAGCTGTTCCCTTATTACAAGCCCCAACTATTTCCTGATTTATACTCCGACCAATAGAGTTACAACTGTTAGGAGGCCTATAGACTACGCCCACTAATGACTTTTCCCCCTTATTATTCTTTATCTCCACCCAAACTGTTTCACTATCCTGATCCTTTGACCCAATATCATTTCTCACTATTGCAGTGATTCCATCCTTTATTAACATAGCCACCCCACCTCCCTTTCCTTCCTGTCTGTCCTTCCTAATAGTCAAATACCCCTGGATGTTTAGTTCCCAGTCATGGTCACCTCGCAGCCATGTTTCTGTAATGGCCACCAGATCATACCCATGTGTAGTTATTTGTACCGTCAACTCGTCTATTTTGTTACGAATGCTGCGTGCATTCAGATAAAGAACTTTTAAACATGTTTTGTGACAATTTATTTCTGCTTTTACCCCCTTTACTACTTTACCTTTATCTTTATATATTCTGTCCCTTCCTGACACACTCTGGTTTTTAATTTCCCCACTGCTAATTTGCTCTATTGCCTTCTCCGCTGACATTTTTATTCTTCGCTCTCTTTAAACCTCCCCCCCACTAATTAGTTTAAAGCCCTCTCTACAGCCCTAGTTATTCGATTCGCCAGGATTCTAGTCCCAGCACTGGCCAAGTGAAGTCCGTCCCAACGGAACAGCTCTCTCCCGTCCCAGTACTGGTGCCAGTGTCCCAAGAAGCAAAACCCATTTCTCCCACACCAGTCTTTGAGCCACGCATTTAACTCTCTAATTTTATTTACCCTAGCCAAATTTGCTTGTGGCTCAGGTAGTAATCCAGAGATTATTACCCTAGAGGTTCTGTTTTTTAATTTGGCCCTAGCTGCTCATACTCCCTTAGCAGAACCTCTTTTCTTGTCCTATCTATGTCGTTGGTACCAACATGGACCACGACAACTGGATCCTCCCCCTCCCACTCCAAGTTTCTCTCCAGCCCAGAGAAGATGTCCTTAACCCTGGCACCGAGCAGGCAACACAACCTTCGGGACTCTCGCTCTCGGCTGCAAAGAACCCTATCTATCCCACTTATGATACTATCCCCTACCTCTACAACATTTCTTTTTACTCCCCCCACTTGAATGGCCCCCCGTTCCACGGTGCTGTGGCCAGGTTGCTCATCCTCCCTGCAGTCCCTGCTCCCGTCCTCACAGGGAGTAAGAGCCTCGAACCTGTTGGACAAGAGCAAGGGCTGCGGCTCCTCCAACACTACCTCCTGGATCCCCGTACCTGCCTCACACATAGTCACACCCTCCTGTCCCTGACCACGGACTACATCTGAATTAGTTAATCTAATTGGTGTGACTACTTCCTGGAACACAGAATCCAGGTAACTCTCCCCCTCCCTGATGTGTCGCAGTGTTTGAAGCTCGGACTCCAGCTCATCAACACGGAGCCGGAGTTCCTCGAGCAGCCAACACTTACTGCAAATATGATCACCGTGAGCATCAATGGTGTCCACCAGCTCCCACATATTGCAGCAGTAACACATCACCTGCTCTCCCATTCTATGTAATTAATTAAATTTATTAATATTTTTTAAATACCCTCTGTCCCGCCTGATGAATATCACACCTTAGAAACTATAAACCACAGAGTTTAAGTTTAAAAAGAGAGAATACTCACCAACCAATTACTTACCTGCTTTCTGGTGACATCACACCTTGATTATTTTTACCTCCCTCCCTCCGAGTTCGGAGACTGGTCCCGCCTTACCTGGTCTCTGGGGCCTTTTAAACCCTCTGCCGCCGCCTCGCCTCATGCAGGTCCGCCGCCGCACCAGGAAGCTGACAAAGATGGAAAAAGGAAGGAACACCTCCCTCCCCGAACTCCCTCACTCACCAAACTCGCAGCTTAACACTCCGTTCCAATCTGCACTCTAGTCTCCCTTATTTATACTGCTGAGATTTAAATAAGTGAGCTCTCTGGCAGTTACAGAACCAGATTAGACCAGTTAATTAATTAATTACTCTCACCTGCTCTCCAGCACAGAACTTGCTTAACCCTGTCCAAGCCTGGAAGAAACTTAAAACTTGAAACAGTAAATTTAAATGCTAATTGCTCGCACACAAGACTAGAATTTATAAAAATAAGAGATTAACCTTTAAGATTTACTCCCTCACTCACTAAACTCGCAGCTTAACACTCTGTTCCAATCTGCACTCCGTGACAAACTGCACTCTAGTCTCCCTTATTCATGGCTGATCCTCAAGCTCAATACCATATTCCCGCTCTCTCCCCATACCCCTTGATGCTTTTTGTGTCTAGAAATCTATCTATCTCCTTCTTAAATATATTCAGTGACTTGGCCTCCACAGCCTTCCGTGGTAGAGAATTCCATAGGTTCACCACCCTCTGAGTGAAGAAATTTCTCCTCATCTCAGTCCTAAATGTCCTGCCCAGTATCCTGAGTTTATGACCCCTCGTTCTAGACCCCCCAGCCAGGGGAACCATCCTCCCTGCATCCAGCCTGTCTAGCCCTGTGAGAATTTTATACGTTTCAATGAGATCCCCTCTCATTCTTCTAAACTCTAGTGAATACAGGCCTAGTCGACCCAATCTCTCCTCATACGACAGTCCTGCCATCCCAGGAATCAGTCTGGTGAACCTTCGCTGCACTCCCTCTATGGCAAGTATATCCTTTCTTAGGTAAGGAGACCAAAACTGCACACAGTATTCCAGGTGTGGTCTCACCAAGGCCCCGTATAACTGTAGTAAGACATCTTTGCTCCTGTACTCAAATCCTCTTGCAATGAAGGCCAACATACCATTTGCCTTCCTCACAGCCACAATGCCTTCATCCTGTGCCAGACCGGTGTGCCAGCACTCTTCCAGCCACCACATCAAGCTCGCGGCTGGCTGCTCAGAGACAAGGGCTATCCGCTCACCACCTGGCTCATGACTCCCTTCCGCAACCCCACCACTCCTGCCCACCACTCATATAACGAGAGCCATGCCGCCACCGGAAATATCATCGAGCAGACCATTGGGGTGCTCAAACAACGATTCCATTGCCGTGACCACTCGGGAGGAGCCCTCCAGTACTCGGCTAAGCGGGTGTCATTTCGTGGTGGTCTGCTGCATGCTCCACAATTTGACCATCATGAGGGCCCAGCCCTTGCCACCAGGGATTGCGAGATCACCTCAGGAGGAGGAAGAGGGAGAAGAGGAGGAAGAGGAGGAAGAGGAAGACAAAGAGAAGGAGGAGGAGGACGAACAGGAGCGAGGGAGGAGGCAGCCACTCAATCGGCCTTCCGAAAGGGTGGTCCGTGACCACCTCATCAGACTGCGGTTCCAATAAATTGAACCCCAGATTCCTGTTGTTCTCCACATCCCCAGCATTCCATTCCTTTCGCAGGCCATATCACAGCACAAAGCTGAAATGAGACACACCACAAAATAATCCAAAATGAGTTAATAAATTTATCAATAATCAGTTAACACATATTTACAACAACAATATTAACTATTCACCCTTACGCAATCCCTTAGTGCCTCTCATTACTGTGCCTTTGCCTACTCTAGTGCGCCTACGAAGTGTTGGCTCAGTGGCTGCAGCAGGCCAGTGGTGGGAGCAGGAATGCTGTCATCCTGAGAGAGGACAACAGGTTCCTGCTCCACTGACCCACTGCCACTCCCCCGGGGCAGCACCTCAGCATCCCTAGCAATCTGTTGCAGCACAGATTGCTGGCCTGCTGCGACACCGTGAAAGCCCCGGTTGACGGTGGTAGACCCAGCCATGATGGCAGCAGTCAGAGCTTGAGTGGCATCATGCTGAGACTGCATGAGAGCAGTCTGAGATTGAATGGCACCAACCATAGACTGCATTACAGCACTAAGACGTTGCGTCGTTTCCGCCTGTGCTGCAATGGAAGCTGCCAGATCGCCCATCACACTCGGCATCAGGTCTGGGTCGCCACGGTCTCTCTGGGAGTCGACCATCCTTTCCAGATTGTAAATGATGGGCTCCATGGTGTGTTCAGAGCTTTGTGCAATGTTGGAAGCGGACTCCACCACGCTCCTTACCATTGTCGACAGGCTCTTGGGCACCCTTGCCATTGCACCTATCATCTCCGTGTGCATACCCATCACCTTTCTTCTAAAGGCCTCCCCATTGAGCTCCTCATCTGAGTCCTGTGCAGCAGAACTCGTGGGCGAACTCACCCTCCGGGGAGCTGACTCCCAAGCTACTATTTCCTCCTGGCCTTGCTGCAGCCCACTCGTCCCCGGTGCCTCACCCTGTGCAGATCCCGCTACTATACTAGCCTCTAAAGAACGCGTAGTGCCAGTATCTGAGCTGGTGCCTGCGGGTGAGACATGCAGTGACGTGCAGTGTGTTCTTCCTCCTCCTCTTCTCCCGCCTCGCTCTCTACGGTGCCCTCAGGGAAAGGCTGCTCAGGTGCTTGCTCATTATCTGAATGCATAAAGGCACAAGAGTCAGGTTAAGGTGAGAGGAAGGGGCAGGAAGGGAGAAATGCATGCATACAGCATGATTAGCTGGAAAGTGCAAAAACACTTGTGGGGTGAGGGGGAAGTGGGATGTGAGAAGGAGGAGTAGGGATGAACATACCATTGTTGTCCGGGACAACGTCCCCGGTGGCCACGGTGCCCACCACCTGGCGCCCAATAATCTCCAGCACTCTATTTTCCAGCGCAGACAGTGGTTGGGTGTCGGCTTGGCCCCGCCTGCTCCCTCCTGTTGTGAGCCACCTTGGCCTGCAAGAGAAAGGAAAGTGTGTGAATGAGTGTGGAGCAATGTGTTTGGGTGATGTGCCTGCCATAGTTGAATAGCTGTCATTGTGTGCAAGGTGTGAGATGTGGGTGTGCGTGTTGGTATGTAGAGATTGCTGGTGGGTGAGTGCTGGGAGTGTGGTGCTTTGGCCAGTGTGTGCAGACTGTGGTTCAGATGGTGGTATGTAGCATTTGTTGAGGCATTGACTCACCCTGACCACCCGAGTGAGGTCATTAAATTTCTTCCTGCACTGTGTTTGGGTCCTGGGGACCACAGTGCTGCCTGAGACGTGCTGGGCAACCTCCCTCCACATGGCACGGAAGACTTGCAGCGAGGGCCTCCTGCACCGCCATCCGTCTCTCCACAGCAGACACCAACTCCGCCAATGCTTGGTCCGAAAATCTGCGGGCTCTCTCCCTGGGGCGTGGATCTGCCATCATGACACCTGCTTGAGTCATCCGGCTCCTTGGGCTTGGCCTGCTTCTGCTTGCTAATACAGGTTCACAGCCAGCAATGCTGAGAATGAGGTTCTGCAGCATCAATGAACCTCCCCTTTAAGAACTGGAAAGAGCCTGTGGCAATGATGACTTGCGATTGGACTGCACCTGATATTGGTTAACGCTTTGAGTGTAACGCCACTGAGCTAGGCCATTAGTGTTTGATGTAGCCCGCCAATCCTTTCTTGGAGCGATGAGACTTAATTTTGTGTGCAGTGCGATTCATTAGAGCCTGGTGCTAAATCTCAAACTTTTCTAACGTTACCGCCCAGTCCTGGGCTATAATGAATTTCTCCCCTCGTTTTTTTTAAATGAACTACAAATCCAGTTTAATAACAGGTTTGCGGAGCCTTCCTGACTGAAGGTTTTGGTGTTGAACCAATTTTCGGGTTGTTTCGTCTTGGTTCCGAACTCAAAGATGATCCTGTTTCTATCTCAGGCTTGTTTGAACCTGGTACTTCAGTTACTGAAGTCTGAACTGAGTCAAACTCATGTATGCATTCATGATCAAGTGGTTCAAGATCACTGTCCAATCCAAGCCAGTAAACAAAGCTTCTTGTAATTGATTTCATACTGACGATCGCTGTTCGGCCAGGATTCTATCTCTCAACGAAGTAGGTACCAGCACTCTGTTTCCCCACTTGATATAACCTTGCTCACAAGACAATTCAGCATGACAGTTATGGAATGGTTTCAGCTCTGTGTCCATAGACTGATCAGTTCATCCATTCAAGGTGTTTTCATACACTCTTTTCAGTACTAAGTCCTTTTGAGTCTCATCTGCAATCTCAGTTGCATTCACGGGAAAGTCTTTGTCAACTGCACCTAGCGTGAAAATAGCACCTTTACTCCCAACACAAGTCCTCATGTGGCAACCTGGACAAGGCATCTGCAATTGCGTTTTGCTTTGAAGTGTGATGTTCAATTGTGTAATCATATTGTGACAACAACACTGCCCAACGTTGCATTCTTGATGTGGCCATTGCAGGGATGGCAGATTTGGGCCCCAATATTGCTAGGAGCGGTTTGTAATCGGTTATCAGGGTAAATTTTCTGCCAATCAGAAACTGTTGGAATTTCTTGATTCCAAACACTATGGCGAGTGCTTCCTCTTTAATTTGTGAGAGTTCACGATGCAAACGCAATTGGTTTCTCTTGGCCATCATCCATTACGTGGCTTATGACAGCTCCCACATCATAACTGGAAGCATCACACGCTAACTTAAGCTCACGCTCTGTGTCATAGTGCACAAGTACAGCATCGCTAGAGAGACTTCTCTTACAAGCGTCGTAAACTTCCTGTTGCGCTTTCGTCCACTTCCACTGGACATCCTTCTTGAGGCGCTCGTGCAATGGAACTAACATGGTCGCTAACTCAGGTAAGAAATGTGCGTAGTACTGAACCATTCCAAGGAAAGATCTTAACTCAGACACGTTCTGTGGCTTTGGAGCATTGATGACAGCATCAATCTTTTCCTTCACTGGTTGCAAGCCATTTGCATCAACTTTCAGACCAAGGTACACAACCTCGGGCTGCACAAAAGCACATTTGCTCCTTTTCAATTTGACATTGTGGGCATTCAACCTTTGAAGCACTATATCTAACACTTCTAGATTTTCTTCCTCGCTGCTTGTTGCGATCAACACATCGTCTTGATTACATAAGCAATTTGGAACTCCCTGCAAAATCTTATCCATCGTAGCCTGGAAGATTTTGGGGGAGGACTTTACACCATAAGGAAGCTTGGTGTATGAGTGCAGTCCCTTGTGTGTGTTGATGGTGAGATACTGTTGACTCTCTTTGTCAACATTCAGCTGAGCGTAAGCGTGCAACAGGTCAAGTTTGGAGAAAACCTTTGACCCAGAGAGTGCTGCATACAAATCTTGCGATGTAGATAATGGGTACTGCTCATCGTCAGCTGCTTGGCTGATAGCAACTTTGTAGTCACCGCACAAGCGTAGAGTTTTGTCTGCTTTGGGCACTACCACAATCGGGGTAGCCCATTCATTTTTGCCAGTTTTTACTAGCACTCCTTTCTCTCTCAGCTTCACTAGCTCTTCCTCCACCTGACTTTTCAATGCATAGGGGATCAGCCTTGCCTTACAATAGACAGGCTTCACGTTGGACTTGATGCGGATATGCGCGTCATGCCCTCGTAATTGTCTGTGAACATGCTTTTATACTTGTTCAACATTGTATCGAGTCGCTTCTTTGAAGCATCTACACTGAAGATGTTTTTCCAGTCTAGTTTTAACTTTCTCAACCAGTCTTTGCCCATGAGGGTTGGCCTGTTGTTGTAGCTCGCTACAATAATAGGCAGCTTTACTGACTGGCCATTGTGCTGAACTGTACATTCCATTTGTCCACATGTCTCTAGGATTTCTCCAGAGTAGGTTTTTAACTCTACGGTACTTTTTGTAAGTGGTATTTGATTAAACTCACTCTCATATGTGTCCTTACTTATGATAGAGCAGTCTGCCGCCATGTCGATACACATATCAATATATTGCTCGTTGATCAAATGTTTTGTACGGAAGTCTTTCTCACAACTGCTAGCATTGCCGTTAATGGCATAGATACTGTAGATGCCTAGTTCCTCAACATCCCTTTTGTTGTCACTTCTTTGCATTGCCACTAGAATGGTTCTTACCTCCTGCTTTAGATCTAGCTCTGCAAGCTGTTGAAACATGGCCTTGCTTCTGGCAGTGAAAACACTTCGCATTTCTGTATTGGCAGGACTGTGGTAAGTGATTTCCTTTGCAGCGATAACAATTCACTGAACTGCTCTCACCGACATGCTTTTGACTCGGTCTCACAGCTTTAGGTTCGGCAGTGGCTTTGTGACTGTAGATCTCAGCTACACTAGTCACTTGAGTTGGACGGAGCTCCCGAGCATTCTTAGATGCCATCTCCACAGATAAAGCAATTTTGCACGCTATGTCAAACGTTAGGTTTGGAGTGTTCAGTAACTTGGACTGTGTGCGCTCATCCACCAGTCCACACACAAACTTATCTCGCAACGCACGATCCAAAAATGTGCCGAAGTTACAATGCAAAGACAGGTTCTTCAGAGCTACAATATACTCACTGATGGTTTCACTTTGTTTTTGGTTTCTGGTACCAAACTTATAGCTCTCTGCTATTTCTAAAGGCTTTGGGTCAAAATGGTCCTCGAGTTTCTCGACAATGGCTTCAAACAACACATCCTTTGTTTCCTGCTCTCGCCCTGAACTAGAAAATTTCATTCACTTTGCTTCAATTTCCACCCTTCCCTCACCTTCACATGGTCCATCTCTGACTCTTCCCTTCCCTTCGTTGACTTCTCTGTCACCATTTCTGGGGATAGGCTATCGACAAACATCCACTATAAGCCCACTGACTCCCACAGCTACCTGGACTACACTTCCTCCCACCCCGCTTCCTGTAAGGACTCTATTCTATTCTCCCAGTTTCTCCATCTCCACCACATCTCTTCTGACGACGCCATCTTCCATACTAGTGCTTCCAATATGTCTTCCTTTTTCCTCAACCGAGGATTCCTCTCTACTGTGGTTGACATGGCCCTCGTCTGTGTCCGTTCCATTTCCCGCACTTCTGCTCTCACCCCATCCCCTCCCTCCCAGAACCACGATAGGGTTCCCCTTGTCCTCACCTTTCACCCCACCAGCCTCCGCATTCAACGGATCATCCTCCACCATTTCCGCCTCTTCCAGCATGATCCCACCACCAAACACATCTTCCCCTCCCCTCCCCTTTCAGCATTCCGAAGGGACCGCGCCTTCCGCAACACCCTGATCCACTCCTCAATCACCCCCAACAGCCCCTCCCCTCCCCACGGTACCTTCCCGCAAGCACGGGAGATGCAACACCTGCCCTTTTACCTCCTCCCGTCCCACTATCCAGGGCCCCAAACACTCCTTCCGGGTGAAACAGCGATTTACTTGTACTTCTTGCAATTTAGTATATTGTATTCGCTGCTCACGATGCGGTCTGCTCTACATTGGGGAGACCAAACGCAGATGGGGTGACCGCTTTGCAGAACACCTCCGTTCAGTCCGTAAGGGTGACCCCGAGCTTCCGGCCGCCTGTCACTTTAATTCTCCGCTCCACTCCCACTCTGACCTCTCTGTCCTCGGCCTCTTACAGTGTTCCAATGAAGCTCAGTGTAAGCTCGAGGAACAGCACCTCATCTTTCTATTAGGCACTTTACAGCCTTCTGGACTCAACATTGAGTTCAACAATTTCAGACCATAACCCCTACCCCTATTTTTTCAGGCGGCAGCTGTTGATGATTCTGCCATCCCCATTTGCAATATTTAGGGCTGGATTTTGAATGACCCATGGAGTCGGGTTTGGAGGCGTGTGGGGGGTTAAATTTGCGGGGTTGGGGTTTCCGACCCCATCCCGACTCCATCCCGCCTCCACGTAATTTTGACAAAATCAGTCGCGGGGTTCCCGACTCTCTCCCGCCTCCAAGAGGTGGGAGAGGCCATTACAGCCCTTAACAAGCCCTAAATTGGGTCTGTAATGCTATTTTGAATCGTTGTAGCTAGTTTAATCCTTTTCTGACGTGAAGTACGCCTGGTGTGAAACATTCTAGTGAAACCTGGTGGGAGCACAAGTGGATAGCTGACTATCAGCTGCAGGTCCACTATTACAACAGAGATGTGATGAAGGTAGTAGTAGTATTAGCCCTGAAAGTCACCTCTGATGCTGCTCCATTGAATGTCTTCAGAGACTGCCTGGCCTTTGCTGCGAGAGGACTTGGATGCAAAAAAATTCTCTCTCTCTCTCTCTCTCTCTGTCTCTCTGTCTCTCTCTCTCTCGCTCGCTCTCTCTTATCAATTTTGCATCCAGGTCCAATCACATCAAAAGCCAGGCAGGTCCTCTCTCACCAGCAGCCAGACAATCTCTGAGAGCAGGCAGTCAGCAATGATGACATCATCAGAGGCCGGTTTCAGGCTGAAACCACTAATTGGTTCATGGGTTCCCACATGCTGGAACTCAATTGCCCAATTAAGTTAAAATTGCATCATTCATCCACATTAATCTGGAGTCAGGGGGGGAAACACGAAATGTGGAGGACACGACCCCAACCCGACCCCAAGACAAAATCCAGCCCTTAATCTCTCCTGCCTTCCACCCGATCACAGACCTTCCCTTTTGTTCTTTCCTCCCCTCCCCCTTTCCCTGCCTCTGCACTTGCTTAAAACCTGTTACATCTCTAACTTTTTCCAGTTCTGACGAAGGGTCACAGACCTGAAACGGTAACTGTTTCTCTCTCCACGGATGCTGCCTGACTTGCTGAGTGTTTCAGCATTTTCTGTTGTTACATCCTTCCTTTTCCCTGGTGCGAGTAGGTTTGTCAATGTTCCATAGACATCTGGTCCGATCTCTGTTAGAAAA
Organism: Squalus acanthias; assembly: GCA_030390025.1. Taxonomy (NCBI): domain Eukaryota; kingdom Metazoa; phylum Chordata; class Chondrichthyes; order Squaliformes; family Squalidae; genus Squalus; species Squalus acanthias. Next base: position 11,739,331 of record CM059430.1, read on the forward strand.
ATTGCTTTCTTCCATTCACGAATTACTTTATGTTGAGCTTGAAGATTCTCATCTGCACCTTCGGTCTCAATAATGTATTGGCCCTAAAAACATCTCCATCCGCTCAATGTAAGAACTGAATGGTTGGCTAGCTGGGTCATACATGCTGAGGCTTCCAATGAATGCCATAGGTGTGGCCATGATTGTCCCGATCCCGTCAAACAGTGACTCAGCACGCTACCTGTGTACCTGTGAGAATCAACCCCACTGTTACTGTGTATACATACACGCGAAGGCGAAGCACAGGCGATTCTGCATGAACATTAACAGTAAAACATCACAAAAATTCAGTTTAGGTGCCACAAATTCACCTTAAAGTTTCCCACTCGAAGGTTGAACATGATCCCTAAAAATGGCTTTGGGATCCCATTCTCGTTGCCAAATTGTAATATATGTGGGTAGAACAAATGAAGGACAGAGACAGGATGAGTTGCTAGTCCATGTGCTTGCTTTACTAGGCCAGAGTGAACTGAGCATGCTCATACTAAACCATGTGACAAACCATGTGACAATACATTACTATGTCATCTGCAATTTTAGAAATTGTGCCCTGCACCCCCAAGTCCAAGTCATTAATGTATATCAAAAATAGCAGTGGTCCTAGTACTGAACCTTGGGGAATGCCACTGTATACCTCCCTCCAGACCGAAAAACAGGCATTCACCACAACTCTTTGTTTTCTATCCCTTAGCCAATTTTGTATCCATCTGCTACTGCCCCTTTTATCATTTTTGCTAATAAGCCTAATATGTGATACTTTATCAAACCCCTTTTGGAAGTCCATATACACATCAACTGCACTGCCCTCATTCACCCTCTCTGTTACCTCATCAAAAAACTCAATCAAGTTAGTCAAACACGATTTGCCCATAACAAATCCGTGCTGGCTCTCCTTTACTAGTCCATGCTTGTCCAAGTGGCTGTTAATTTTCTCCCGGATTATTGTTTCTAAAAGCTTCCCCACCACCAACGTTAAACTGACTGGCCTGTAATTGCCAGGTTTATCCTTCTCTGCTTTTTTTGAACAAGGGTGTAACATTTGCAATCCTACAGTCCTTTGACACCACCCCTGTATCTAAGGAGGATAGGAAGATTGTGGCGAGCACCTACGCAATTTCTACCCTTACTTCCCTCAGCAACGCACGATCATCCCATCCAGACTGGGTGGCTTGTCCACTTTAAGTACCGCCAGCCTTTCTAGTACATAGAGGTAGAAATTAGGTCGCGCCCCATTTGGGGCGCAAATATCGTCTGGACGCAAATATTAGCGCCTGGCGCTAATTATCGGCACTGACTGGAAACTTCACTTTTACCGCCCCGGGAGGTGAGTGGAGCGCTAAAGCAGGCGCTGCACACCTGTCTTAAGGCGCAAAGGCCAAGGAGTGAGGCGCTACCTCAGAGTGCTGGCGAAGCTCATGTAATGTCAGTCAGCAATGGAACACACACACAATGGCACGGGCCAGTTCTTAAAGGGGATGGTTAATCTTGCTTTCCATCCACATCCTGTTCATTGCAGCCTTGAATCTCGGCCTGGAGAGACTTGCACATCAAATGTGCTGGAAAGAACAATGGAGAGTACCAGGCAAAGAGCTCAGAGTGCAGCTCCCACAGTCTCTGCTAAATCGATACAAGGAATGGCAAATCAAAATGAACCTGCAAAGTGCTGCTCAGTACCCAAAACTCCTTCACACAACGTTGAATCTCTCCAGAAGTCTCTCCCTCTCTCTCTCAGAATGCGTAGTTCAAAAATGCCACCAACAATAAAAGACAGGAAGAGGCCCCCTTTAAATAGCGCCCCCCCCCAGCCCCACAGCGATTGATAGCGTTCCAGTCTTCTGGTCGTTGGATGCGCCAGGCGGTAAGGCAGGGGGCGCCACTCAATTTCCGCTCCGGGGCGCCACAAGGACGTTGCACCATGGAATGACGTCACAATCTGCACGCGCAGGTGGTCGCAGCGGTAAGTTTTAGCGCCGCCGCACAATCTCAAGTTAAGTTCTCGAGCGGCGCAAACATCGCTGCGCCCGGGCGTTAGCGGCTTTGCGCCCCATTAGCGCCCTCTTAAGGCGCTAACGGGAGGCGCAACCAACTGAATTTTTACCCCTACTCTTTATCTATTTTTATCTCATCCAGTATCCCAGCAACCTCCTTGTTTACCATAGCTTTGGCGAAATCCTCTTCCTTGGTAAGCACCGATGCAACGTACTCATTTAGTACCTCAGCCAAGCCTTCTGCCTCCACCAGTAGTTCTCCATTTTGGTCCCTAATCGGCCCCACCGCTCCTCTGACAACCCTTTTACTGTTAATATGCCTATAGAAGACCTTTGGATTCCCTTTTATGTTAGGCACCAATCTATTCTTGTACTGTCTCTTTGCCCCTCTTATTTTCTTTTTCACTTCTCTGTACTTTTTATATTCAGCCTGATTCTCCCTTGTATTATCAAGCTGACCTCTGTGCAGTCCTTTGCCTCACGGTGCCAGACTCGGGTCTGCACTCCTTCGAGGTGTCATTACCCTCACTGGTACTCAGTGCTGAATATCGATTTGAGAGTGCCACACTTCCAGAGGATTCCTGCACTGCCTGCCTCTTCCCAACCTTCCGGGTGGCCACCCACTAGCTATTCTGAACTCTATCTGGCTGTGAGGTGACCACCTTCTGGAACCTGCGATCCAGGAAAAACTCAGCCACCCATATGCCCTACAGTGAATCCAGCTGCCCCTCAAGCTCAGATACCCTCAGCGTCAGTTTCGAGCAGCTGGAGGCACTTCCTGCAAACATGGCCCTCTGGAACACATGAAGCATCCTGTAGTTCCCACATGGCACAGGAATTTGCAGGCTACGGGTCATACCTGTCCCTCCATTCTAATTAGAAACTTAAAATAAACTCCTTAGCTATAAGGTGATTTATATAATTCCTCTTAACTAGGTCCTAAACTACACTGCTATTTTTCTATTCGCCCCTCAAAGCAAACTACCCAAAGATTTAATTATTTACTCAAGCTTAACAAGAACCACTGCGATACTAACCAGAAAGAACCTATATATTAGATATCTAGATACTTAACCTATATACTTACCATAAAACCCTCGGGTTCTGCGGCACAATATGAACCTCGGGCTATTTCAGAGATGATGTAATACTTGTACTGAGTCACTGTTTAGTAGAAAATATCGTTATTTTAAATGAATTGAATTCCAACAGCCTTGTAACCTTTAGGCAAACTTTCCTCAAATTCTAAATTTTCCACCCTCAGTGGGAAGGAGTTTGGCCACTTAAACCCTTGCTCCCTCAGTCACACCAGGCAATGTTACCCCTGTTGAGCAGGTTGGGCCTATACTCATTGGAGTTTAGAAGAATGAGAGGGGATCTTATTGAAACATATAAGATTCTGAAGGGGCTTGAGAGGATAGATGATGAGAGGATGTTTCCCCTCGTGGGGGAATCTAAAACTAGGGGGCATAATTTCAGAATAAGGGGGCACCCTTTTAAATCGGAAATGAGGAGGAATTTCTTCTCTCAGAGGGTCGTGAATCTTTGGAATTCTCTTCCCCAGAGAGCAGTGGAGGCTGGGTCATTAAATATATTTAAGGTGGAGATAGACAGATTTTTGAACGGTAAGGGAGTCGAGGGTTATGGGGAGCAGGCAGGGAAGTGGAGTTGAGCAGAAACTGATAGCCAAGTTCCGCACCCATGAGGACGGCCTCAACCGGGATCTCGGTTTCATGTCACGCTACAGGACGTGACTAGAGTCGAGACTAGAGTCCAGACTAGAGTCGTCGTTGTCTTGTTCACAGATGTGATTTCCAGTTTTTAAAAAAAAAGTAAAAAGCTTAACTGCAGACTGCAGCATTTGACACGTTGGACCCCCTGTGACCCCACCTCATTGTCTTAGCTGTATTCTGCTGTGTCTTTGATGTAATGCCTCCCTGACGGATTGTATCTCTGCAGACACATTGTTCTCTGTCTATATATGCTTTGTAACTGATTCGTATTCCCTCACTGTACCTGACGCAGGAGCAGCGCTCCGAAGCTCGTAATTTCAAATAAAACTGTTGGACTATAACCTGGTGTTGTGCGACTTCTCATTTTTGTCCACCCCAGTCCAACACCGGCATCTCCACATCATGATCTTATTGAATGGCGGAGCAGGCTCGAGGGGCCAAATGACCTACTCCTGCTCCTACGTCTTATGTTCTTATGTTCTTATGTACCATTATTCATATACATGAATATATATATACATTATACACCATACTACCATTATACATGCCACCTGTTTGTTTAAAACACCATTTTACTATTCATGTAGCATTAGAAATATCCAGTCTATGTCAGCAAATAAAAATGGATCTGTAGCACTGTGGCACTGGAATTTCTCATCAGCATTGTTATGTTTCAGAATTTGTTGATTTATTCACAGAAAGGATTTGGAAGAAAAGTTGCATTCAACTGTCGGGTTTTTAAAGCAAGTTTTTTTTTGAAAAAGCATCGCGGCGAAAGGTCATTGAAACACTAATGAGCCAGGCATTGAAGTTATTTCCCCAAAAAACAAAAACGATAATCATAGAATCATATAGCACAAAAGTAGGCCATTCGGCCCATTGTACCTGTACCGGCTATTTGTTAACCTGTCTCAGTTACTGATAAACACCTCTTACCCACTGTGCAGGGAAGTCCCTGGTCCTCAGCGTTCGGCAGGGCGTCAATGGAATAAAAATCAGAAGAGATGTAAAATGGGCTGCCGATTTGCTCTCACCCCTTTTATACTATTGCATAAAGTCAAAATTACCCCTAATGAGCCGGCTTCTGTGCTCCAAATTCTATGAGTCATGCAGACTGTTGTGAAGATTCATTTAACACATCATCCTGATCACTAACCATAGAACTGATCCGCACCACTGTTGGGGAACTTTACCCGCAGGCCCCACATACTGGGAAATCAATTTTCTTTCCATTCATTTTATGGCAGCGCATATTTGGTAAAAGCAGCCATGATATTAATACCTGAAGTGTCCTTTAAGGGGCATTTGAGAGTAAGTTTACAAATATGTATTTCCAGAATACATATTCCAGTGGTTCACCCACTGGGAACATGTATTGGGAATTCCGTTACGCGCTCCATTGGAATTCCTGATATGCATTCCCAGCGGGTGAGTCTTGTGCCAGGAGTGCTAATTCATAAAATTAACCCTTTCGTCAACTTTACATCTAGCTTATTGGACTAGATTACTGTGATGGTCCTTTAAGGTGTAAATACAGATGCAGAACTTAAATATTTTCATTGAACAGAGGTTTTGTATTTGTTCTTTTGTATCTTGCTGTTCTCATTTTAGTTATCCTCAGCAGGTTTTTATATGACCTCTAGGTCCTCATAACTGCTCAACCCCTTGTGCCTTATTTGTTTAACTTTTATTTATTTTTGACTGCATTTTTGTGTAAGTCTAGTAGGTATTTACTTTCTTTAGAGGCACATACATCTTTCTTATCAAATTCAAATTTTACAGGTGAAGTTTTACCTGGGACTTCCTTTACACAATATGGCTGCAGCTATAATGTAAATGAAGCCTGAATCCAGAGTCAGGTCCGACCTGACAATGAGACTCCTTGGAGCAGACAATCTCTCTCTGCTTCGCTTCAGAGCCAGTTTGAGCCTTTACACCCAAGTTACAAGCCTGAGGTTAGTGCTGGGAAGCAGTTTCAGCTTGCATAATGTGAATGAATTATAAGACGGTTGCCACGGTCCAGATGCAGACCTTGAAACCTTTTATTTGTCGCAGTGGCCGGAGCTTTCTGCTTCTGCGCACGCCAGCCTGTGACTTTCTGCCCATTAAAGTAAACAGGCGGACAATGACGGACTAGCAAGAATGGAAATGGAAAACACAGCCCAGTGTTTTCATACTTAGAATTACAGAATCAGAGGGGAGAAATTTGGCATGTTAGCACATCCTGTTAGCGCTTGGGGGGGGTCACTAACGGGCCGCTCATGGGTTTCCGGCGCGGTGAATCCAACGCCGCACGAGAAATTCACCCGGGTTTTAGCACTGGCACTAACATTTACCACCTATGCCTTTAGCGGCTCCCAGATCATTATGTCAATGCGTTTGGAACGCCCCGTTAACGGCCCAGATCCAAAATTCACTGTCTCCCCCTGCCTTAGCGCCTGGCCTGAACAACGGCAGGAAGAGGAGGCGTGATGCATTCAGATGGCCGCTGTAGGAGCGGTATTTAAAGGGATCAACATCTGGTTTCATTTAAGTCATCAATCAATGCTGCTTTCTCAGTTTCACATTGCGAAACAGCCGTTTTCAGTGAGTTCAAAGTTTGTTACTTTCAGGAGTGTTCTCCCTTCTTAAAATTTGTCACTTTCATTCTGCAAAGATTTCGAAGTCCTACACTTGGTTACGTTAATAGGGGCTGTACCGGCACTCGACCTCACCCTCCAGCATCAACGTTGGAGTCAGCGGAGGCAGCGACAAACATTGGAAAATGTGGCCAGAGGGAGGAGGGCCAACAAGGCTCTCAACAGGAGTCCTTACCCTCCCAGGCTATTCCGGAAGCACTTGTCCGACATAAATTTAATTGAGGAGCAGTGTGTTAGAAGGCTCTGCTTCAGCAAGGACGTGGTCACAGAGCTCTGCCACCTCCTGCAACCAGACCTCGAGCCTCAGATCAGGACCACCACGGCTCTCTCAGTGACAGCCAAGGTCAGCGTCGCCCCCAATTTCTACGCCAGCGGATCCTTCCAGTCTGCAGCAGGAGACATATCTAGCATCTCGCAGTTCGCTGTTCATTGCTGTTCGCTGTTTAATGCTGCATCCAGGAGGTCACAGATGCTCGCTACAGGAGAAAGGACTACATTTCCTTCCCCATCACCAGAGAGAAGCAGGACGAGCGTGCATGTGGCTTTGCCAGGATAGTGGGATTCCCCATGGTGCAGGGCGCCAGTGACTGCACCCATGTGGCTTTGAGGGCACCCCATAACAATCCTGAGGTCTTCCGTAACCGCAAAGGCTACCACTCACTTAATGTCTAGTTGGTGTGTGACCACAGATAGCGAATCCTCACCGTCAATGCCCGCTATCCTGGCAGCAGCCACGATGCCTTCATCCTGCGCCAGCACTCTTCCAGCCACCACATCAAGCTCGCGGCTGGCTGGTCGGAGACAAGGGGTATCCGCTCTCCACCTGGCTCATGACTCCCTTCCGCAACCCCAACACCCCTGCCCAGCACTCGTACAATGAGAGCCATGCCGCCAACAGGAACATCATCGAGCAGACCATCAGAGTGCTCAAGCAATGGTTCCGCTGTCTTGACCGCTCGGGAGGAGCCCTCCAGTACTCGGCTGAGCGGGTGACCCTTTTCGTCATGGTGTGCTGCATGCTGCATAACTTGGCCATCATGAGGGCCCAGCCATTGCGACTAGGCATAGCGGGACCACCTCAGGAGGAGGAAGAGGGAAAGCAGGAGGAGGAGGAGGAACAGCAGCGAGGGAGGAGGCAGCCACTCAATCGGCCTTCTGGAAGGGCGGTCCATGACCGCCTCATCAGACTGCGGTTCCAATAAATTCTACCCCACATCCCGGTTGCTCACCACATCCCCATCATTCCATCCATTTCACAGGCCATATCACAGCGCAAAGCTGAAATGAGAGACAGCACAAAATCTGCAAAATTCCAATAATAAATTTAGCAACATTCAGTAAACACATATATATACAACAACAATATTAACTAATCACCCTTGTGCAAACCCTTACTTCCCCTCTTTACAATCCCTTTTCCTAATCTACTGCTCCTACATAGTCTGTGCCCAGTGGCTACAGCAGGGCTGGTGGAAGGCTACAGATGGCCTTGCAGGATGCCCTCGAGCAGCTCTGAGCCTGGAAGGCCCGGCTGTAGACTGCACCACCTCAGGCTGGGCGGCGGCCGTCTGGGCTGGCTGGATGACAGGCAGCGACAAGGGCAATGGCGGAGGGGCAATGTGGGAGCAGGAATGCTGTCATGCTGAGAGAGGACAGCAGGTTCCTCCTCCACTGACCCACTGCCACTCCCCCGGGGCAGCACCTCAGCATTCCACCAATCTGCTGGAGCACAGATTGCTGGCCTGCTGCGACACTGTGAGATACCCGGTGGACTGTGGTAGACAAAGCGACGATGGCAGCAGTCAGAGCTTGCGTGGCATCAAGCTGAGACTGCACGAGAACAGTCTGAGACTCGATGGCAGCAACCACTGACTGCATTACAGCACTAAGACATTGTGTGGCTTCCGCCTGTGCTGCAATGGAAGCTGCCACATCGCCCATGACACGCAGCATGAGGTCTGGGTCTCCACGGTCTCTCAGGGACTTCACCATCCTTTGCAGTCTGGAAATGATGGACTCCATGGTGTGCGCAGAGCTCTGTGCAATGTTGGAGGCGGACTCCACCACGCTCCTTACCATTGCCAACAGGCTCTCAGGCACCCTTGCCATTCCACCTATCATCTCGATGTGCATGCCCATCACCCTTCTTGTGAACGTATCCCCATCGAGGTCCTCATCTGAGTCCTGTGCAGCAGAACTCACGCGCGAACTCGCCCTCCGGGGAGCTGGCTCCCGAGCTACCCTTTCCCCCTGGCCTTGCTGCAGCCCACTCGTCCCCAGTGCATCACCCAGTGCAGACCCCTCTACTAAACTTTCCTCTAAAGATCGCGTAGTCCCAGTATCTGAGGTGGTGCCAGCGGATGAGACATGCGGTGACGGGGTGCTTTCTTCCTCCTCCTCTTCTCCCGCCTCACTCTCGCTGGGAGGCTCAGGGACAGGCTGGTCAGCTGATTGCTGATTACCTGAAAGCATAAAGGCACAAGACTCGCGTTAAGGTGAGGGCAGGGGGGCAGGAAGGGAGCAAAGACTGCAGACAGTATAATGAGCTGGAAAGTGGGAAAGGCTTGTGGTGTGAGGGGGAAGTGGGATGAGAGAAGGAGAGGGGATGAACATACCATTGTTGTCCCCAAGGGGGTCTATGTCGCCGACGGCCACGTCGCCCACCACCTGGTGCCCAATGACTCTCAGCACTCGCTCCTCCTGGTCTGTAAGCTGTTGAATGTCTGCTTCACCCCCACCTGTTCATTCCTGCTCCCTCCTATTGTGGGCCAGCTTGGCCCGCAAGAGAAAGGAAAGTGTGTGAGTGGGTGTGCAGCTATGTGTTTGGGAGGTGTGCCTGCCATAGTTGAATAGCTGTGATTGTAGGCAAGGCGTGAGATGTGGATGTGAGTTTGAGTAGGGGGAGGTGCTTGGTGGGTGAGTGGTGGGGGTGTGGTGGTTTGTGCAGTGTGTACAGACTGAGGTTCAGATGCTGGTATGTAATACTTGTTGAAGCGTGTACTCACCCTGACCACCCGAGTGAGGTCGTTGAATTTTTTACGGCACTATGTGAGGGTCCTGAGGACCACACTGCTGGCCGAGACATCCTGGGCCACTTCTCTCCACATTGCCCTGAAGACCTGGCGCAATGGCCTCCTGCCAGTGGCCGGGAACAGCTCTGAGCTCCTTCTTTCGACTGCCACGACCAATACCTTCAATGCCTGGTCGCTGAAACGGCGAGCTCTCTCCCTGGGACTGGGATCAGCCATGAGGATAAGAGGTGTAGCTGTTGAGTTGCTTGGAGGTCGCCTTCAGAGCCAGCAATGTTGAGAATGAGCTTGTGCAGAAAGATTGAACCTCCCCTTAAAGAACTGGAAGGAGGCAGTGTGAATGATGACTCCCGATTGGAGTGCACCTGAAATTGGTGATCGCTCTGCGGGTAGCGCCCCGCTCTCTGTGTGTGTAGCGCCCCGCTCTCTGTGTGTGTAGCGCCCCGCTCTCTGTGTGTGTAGCGCCCCGATCTCTCTGTGTATAGTGCCCCGCTCTCTGTGTGTAGCGCCCCGATCTCTCTGTGTGTAGCGCCTCGCTCTCTCTCTGTGTGTAGTGCCCCGATCTCTCTGCGTGTAGCGCCCCGCTCTCTGTGTGTGTAGCGCCCCGCTCTCTGTGTGTGTAACGCCCCGCTCTCTCTGTGTGTAGCGCCCCGCTCTCTGTGTGTAGCGCCACGCTCTCTGTGTGTAGCGCCCCGCTCTCTGTGTGTAGCGCCCACTCTCTGTGTGTAGCGCCCCGCTCTCTCTGTGTGTAGCGCCCCGCTCTCTGTGTGTAGCGCCCCGCTCTCTCTGTGTGTAGCGCCCCGCTCTCTCTGTGTGTAGCGCCCCGCTCTCTCTGTGTGTAGCGCCCCGCTCTCTCTGTGTGTGTAGCGCCCCGCTCTCTGTGTGTAGGGCCCCACTCTCTGTGTGTGTAGCGCCCCGCTCTCTGTGTGTGTAGCGCCCCACTCTCTGTGTGTAGCGCCCCGCTCACTCTGTGTGTAGCGCCCCGCTCTCTCTGTGTGTAGCGCCCCGCTCTCTCTGTGTGTGTAGCGCCCCGCTCTCTGTGTGTAGGGCCCCGCTCTCTGTGTGTAGCGCCCCGCTCTCTGTGTGTGTAGCGCCCCGCTCTCTGTGTGTGTAGCGCCCCGCTCTCTGTGTGTAGGGCCCCGCTCTCTGTGTGTGTAGCGCCCCACTCTCTGTGTGTAGCGCCCCGCTCTCTGTGTGTAGCGCCCCGCTCTCTGTGTGTGTAGCGCCCCGCTCTCTCTGTGTGTGTAGCGCCCCGCTCTCTGTGTGTAGGGCCCCACTCTCTGTGTGTGTAGCGCCCCGCTCTCTGTGTGTGTAGCGCCCCACTCTCTGTGTGTAGCGCCCACTCTCTGTGTGTAGCGCCCACTCTCTCTGTGTGTAGGGCCCCGCTCTCTGTGTGTGTAGCGCCCCACTCTCTGTGTGTAGCGCCCCGCTCTCTCTGTGTGTAGCGCTCCGCTCTCTCTGTGTGTAGCGCCCACTCTCTGTGTGTAGCGCCCCGCTCTCTCTGTGTGTAGTGCCCCGCTCTCTGTGTGTAGCGCCCCGCTCTCTCTGTGTGTAGTGCCCCGCTCTTTGTGTGTAGCGCCCCGCTCTCTCTCTGTGTAGCGCCCCACTCTCTGTGTGTAGCGCCCCGCTCTCTCTGTGTGTAGTGCCCCGCTCTCTGTGTGTAGCGCCCTAAGTTAGGTGATTAGCGCTTGATTTAGCGCTCCAGTTCTTTCTTGGAGCGCTAGCAATCAATTTAGCGGGAAGTCAGAAGGATTCGCGCCTGCCGCTAATTCTACAACTTTTTAAAATTTAGCGCCCCAGCCGGGGCGATACCGAATTTCTAGCCTAGAGAATCTTACAGCAAAGAAGGAGGACATTCGGCCCGTCATACCTGTGCCAGCTCTTTGAAAGAACTGTCTAATGTAGTCCCACACTCCAGCTTTCTCCCCATAATCCGGCAAATTAGTCTTCTTCAAGTACATGTCCATTGCCTTTTGGAAGTTCCTATGGAATCTGCTTCCACCATTCTTTCAGGTAGTGCGTTCCAGATCTTAACAACCCTCCGTGTGAAGACATTTTTCCTCATTTCCCCTCTAGTTCTTTTGCCAATTATTTTAAATCTGTGACCTCTGTGGCCCACTTGCCAGAGGCAACAGTTTCTTCCTACTTGCTCTATCAAAACCCCTCATAATTTAGAATCTCTCTTTTAAATCTCCCCTTAACCTTCTCTGCTCCTAGGAGAACAATACCAGCTTCTCCAATCTCTCCACATAACTGAAGACCCTCATCCCTGTTTCATGAGAACTTATACACTTCTCCACCAGTGCACAGACTGTATATACAGTACCAGAGTGAATCATAAGCTCACACATAACAGTATTACTCACAAGCAATAATTAGTTTCTAGTAAGCTCACAAGAAATGCAGTTGACACTTGGCCAGTACTGACATTCAGGATTTGCAACCGTCGGCCTAAACCAACATCTTTTCAGTCTATTCAGAAACATCACGCCACCTCAGTGCAACCAGCACGTTCGCCATTTCAAGCTCATGTGACAACCTATAGACACCTTAGCAGCCCTATGCATGCTGTGTGCCCGCAGAGTGCGAGGATCTTGCCAATACTTTGCAAATATCCTGTCATCCAGGCATATAGCCATCTATGAAGAAATATCTAAGTCTTCTATCAACTACTTCTCTTAGTTAATACTAGTGCATAGCTAACTGGTGATGCAGACAATATTCTAGGCAACATCTAAGGAGGTGGAAAATATATTATAACAAAGACAGTAGCAACTCTAATACCGCAGGAGAAACTTTGACACAGAGGGTTGTGAGGCTGTGGAATGTACCACCAGGATGCTGATTGAAGCAGAGATCATGGGGGTAATTTTAAACCTAACCTGCCCAGCGCAATCTGACTGGATCAGATCAGCACCCGCTTGAAGAAATGGAAAGTAAAATCAGCAGAGTATGAAACCCGTGGCATTCACCTCAAGCGGACTGCTTTGTCCTGGATGGTGTCGAGCTTCTTGAGAGTTGTTGCAGCTGCACTCATCCAGGCAAGTGGAGAGTATCCCAGCACACTCCTGACTTGTACCTTGTAGATGGTGGAGAGGCTTTGTGGAGTCAGGAGGTGAGCCACTCGCTGCAGAAAATCCTCTGATCTATTCTAGTAGCCACGGCATTTATGTGGCTGGTCCAGTTGAGTTCCTGGACAACGCTGACCCTCCAGGATGTTGATGGTGGGGCACTCGGTGATGACAATGTCAAGACGAGGTGGTTAGCCTCTCTCTTGTTGGAGGTGGTCATTGCCTGGCACTTGTGTGGTGCAAATTTAAGGCGGAGAGCAGGAGAAACTTTTTGACACAGAGGGTTGTGAGGCTGTGGAATGTACCACCAGAGATGGTGATTGAAGCAGAGATCATGGGGGTAATTTTAAGCCTAGCCTAGCGCAATCTTACTGGATCAGATCGGCACCCGCTTGAAGAAATGGAAAGTAAAATCAGGCAGAGTATATAACCCGTGGCATTCACACCCAGTCAGCCAGTTTAGGTTAAAATTACCCCCCAGCCCCCCATGTCAATACTTAAGAATAGGCTAGATAGGAGGTTGAAGGAAAGGGGGATAAAGGGATATGGGAACAGGGCAGACATGTGGGATTAGGACCACTGCTCACATAGAGGATAAACATCAACGATTGGTTGGGCCAAATGGCCTATTTCTATGTAAGTCTATGAAGGTTTAATCACTTGAGATGGATATATAAAAAGCGCACCATGGTTGAGAACAATAAGAGTGATTAGCTAAAGCCAAGGCCGGGATTCTGCTCACCTCGGCAGGTCCAGTGCGGGCAGTGTCGGTGGCGGGTCACGGCCCCGCTGCTGGCTCCATCCCACTGCCTAAAATGAAGTTACGTTGATAGGGCTCATTAAGCCCACCCAGCGCGTTTCCTGGTCTAATTAGATGGAGCGGATCTAGTGACATCATTCAGGACGCGCCATCAGCCGGTTTCCTTAAAGGGACCATAAGAACATAAGAACATAAGAAATAGGAGCAGGAGTAGGCCAATTGGCCCCTCGAGCCTGCTCCGCCATTCAATAAGATCATGGCTGATCTGATCCTAACCGCCAATCTACTATCACAGAACCATCTCCTGAACCTAACAGAATTGGACACATGAAATAGGAGCAGGATCAGGCTACACGGCCCCTGGGCCCGCTACGCTACCCACAGGGCCATGACCGACCCGAACCTAGACTCATGTCCAAATTCCTGCCCTCTCCCCGTAACCCTTAATTCCCTTTACTTCTAGGAAACTGTCTATTTCTGTTTTAAATTTATGTAATGATGTAGCTTCTACAGCTTTTTGGGGCAGCATATTCCATGGACCTACCACCCTCTGAGTGAAGTAGTTCCTTCTCATCTCAGTTTTGAAAGAGCAGCCCCTTATTCTAAGACTATGCCCCCTAGTTCTAGTTTCACCCATCATCGGGAACATCCTCCCCGCATCCACCCGATCCAACCCCTTCACAATCTTATATGTTTCAATAAGATCGCCTCTCATTCTTCTGAACTCCAATGAGTAGAGTCCCAATCTACCCAACCTCTCCTCATATGTCCATCCCCTCATCCCCGGGAATAACCGAGTGAACCTTCTTTGTACTGACTCGAGAGCAAGTATGTCTTTTCTTAAGTATGGACACCAAAACTGTTCATAGAATGATACAGCACAGGAGGAGGCCATTTGGCCCATTGTGTCCGTGCCGGCTCTTTGAACGAGCTCTCCAATTAGTCCCACTCTCCCCCCCTGCTCTTTCCCCCGTAGCCCTGTGAATTTCCCCCCCACCCTTCAAGTATTTATCCAATTCCCATGACCACCTTACTTTTGACGTTTGTGCTGTCAGTGTTCTACAGCATTCAGGTGCTGCAGACACTGACAATCACTGCACAGAGGTGCAGGGCTGTACCCAGGTTCCCCCATGACTCCCTCCATATGCTTATGGAGGGAGTCACAGCACGCAGGGAGGTCCTCTTCCCTTCCCATGGGCAGAAGAGACCTCCCCAGGAGATCAACACAGCCTGGTTGCGCAATGCAGAGGAGGTCACAAGCAGGGATGTGGTCAGGAGGAATTGGGTGCAGTGGCGCAAACCTTTCAATGATCTCATTAGATCACGAAACATTAGTACAAATTCATACTCACCTTCATCCTTCTCTCATCACATCCCCATCACTCGGCCTTCCCTACTCTACTCCTGCACCTCCTTACTCACACCAATTTACCTTGCAGCTCCACCCATCTCTCTCTCTCTATCTACATTATCACATCCCATCTCACTAGCCACCCCTCACACTCACCCTCATCCTAGTGCAATCATACCAACTAACAACACACAAGGGTAGGCACTTGGGTGTTTTATCCAATGGAATATAGGAACAGGAGGAGGCCATTCAGCCCCTCGAGCCTGTTCCGCCATTCGATGAGATCATGGCTGATCTGTGATCTAACTCCATATACCTGCCTTTGGCCCATATCCCGTAATACCTTAACAAAAAGCTATCAATCTCCGATTTAAAATTAACAATTGATCTAGCATCAATTGCCGTTTGCGGAAGAGAGTTCCAAACTTCTACCACCCTTTGTGTGTAGAAGTGTTTCCTAATTTCACCCCTGAAAGGTCTGGCTCTACTTTTTAGACTATGCCCCCTAGTCCTAGAATCCCCAACCAGCGGAAATAGTTTCTCTCTATCTACGCTATCTGTTCCCCTTAATATCCTGAAAACTTCGATCAGATCAGCCCTTAACCTTCTAAATTCATGGGAATACAACCCTAATTTGTGTAATCCGTCCTCATAATTTAACCCTTGAAGTCCGGGTATCATTCTGGTAAACCTACGCTGCACTCCCTCCAAGGCCAATATATCCTTCCTAAGGTGTGGTGCCCAGAACTGCTCACAGTGCTCCAGGTGTGGTCTAACCAGGGCTTTGCATAGCTGTAGCATAACTTCCACCCCCTTGTATTCTAGTCCTCTAGATATAAAGGCCATCATTCCATTAGCCTTTTTGATTATTTTCTGTACCTGTTCATGACATTTTAATGATCTATGTACCTGGACCCCCAAATCTCTTTGGACATCCACTGTTTTTAGCTTTTTACCATTTAGAAAGTACCATGTTCTATCCTTTTTAGGTCCAAAGTGGATGACCTCACATTTGCTTACATTGAAATCCATTTGCCACAGTTTTGCCCATTCACTTAATCTATTAATATCCCCTTGTAATTTTATGCTTTCATCTACACTGCCTACAATGCCGCCTATCTTTGTGTCATCGGCAAATTTAGATATATGACTTTCTGTGCCATCATCTAAGTCGTTAATAAATATTGTGAATAGTTGAGGCCCCAACACAGATCCCTGCGGGACCCCACTAGCCACATCCTGCCAATTAGAGTACCTGCCCATTAGCCCTACTCTCTGCCTCCTGCCACTCAGCCAATTTCCTAACCAGGTCAATAATTTGCCCTCAACTCCATGGGCTTCTACCTTAGATAACAGTCTCTTGTGGGGGACTTTATCAAATGCCTTCTGGAAGTCCATATAAATAACATCCATAGACATTTCCCTGTCCACTACTTTAGTCACCTCTTCAAAAAATTAAATCAGGTTAGTCAGGCATGACCTACCTTTCACAACTCCATGCTGACTCCCTCTGATCAACTGAAAATTTGCAAGGTGTTCAGTCACCCTATCCTTAATTATGGACTCTAGCAATTTCCCCACAACAGATGTTAGGCTAACTGGTCTACAATTCCATGGTTTCCCTCTCTCACCATTTTTAAAAAGCGGAGTGACATGCACAATTTTCCAATCTAAAGGGATGGTTCCTGAATCTAGAGAACTTTGGAAGATTATAGTTCGGGCATCTGCAATGTGCTCACCTACTTCCTTTAAAACCCTGGGATGGAAACCATCTGGTCCTGGGGATTTGTCACTCTTTAGTGTCATTATTTTCTTTATTACTTTTATTTTACCTACGTTAATTTTATTGAGTCCCTGTCCCCGATTCAATATTAGTTTCTTTGGGATTTCCGGTATGCTGTCCTCTTCTTCTACTGTAAATACTGATGTAAAGTAATTATTCAACATGTCCACCATTTTCCCATTGTCATTGACAATATCACCACTTTCAGTTTTTAAGGGGCCAGCATTGCTCCTGACTACCCTCTTTTTCCTAATGTAACTATAAAAATTCTTCGTATTGATTTTAATGTCCCTTGCAAGTTTCTTTTCATACTCCCTTTCTGTAGCTCTTACTGTCTGTTTTGTGACCCTTTGCTGTTCTTTGTATCTTTCCCATTCGCCAGGATCTGTGCTATTTTTGCGTTTTTGTATGCCCTTTCCTTTAGTTTTATGCTGTCCCTTACCTCTTTAGTTGTCCATGGCTGTTTTTTTTGGCAAGTAGAGTTCTTGTCCCTCGGGTATAAATTGGTTCTGTATCACATTAAATTATTTTTAAACATCTCCCACTGATCTTCTGTCGTTTTACCCATTAACAGATTTGCCCAGTTTACTGTAGACAGTCTCTGTCTCATCCCGTTGAAGTCGGCCTTACCTAAATCTAGAATCTTAGTAGCTGTTTCGCGTTTCTCCCTTTCAAATGCTACTTTGAACTCGATCATATTATGATCGCTGTTGGATAAAAGTTCATGCGCAGTTAGGCTGTTAACTAAATCTGGCTCATTACTCATTACTAAATCTAATATGGCTTGGCCCCTTGTTGCCTCTGGGACATATTGTTGTAGAAAGCTATCCCAGACACACTCAAGAAATTCACTACCTTTCTGACAGGTGCTAGTCTGCTTTTCCCAATCAATATGAAAGTTAAAATCACCCATTAAAACCACATTGCCTTTACCACACACTTGTCTAATCTCTGCATTTATACAATATAGCACTTCAGAGCTACAACCAGGGAGCCTATACATAACTCCCACTACAGTCTTAGATCCTTTCCTATTTCTTAATTCAACCCATAAGGTCTCCACTGGCTGCTTACCTCTCTTTAAATCCTCTCTTATCATTGAAGTGATTTCATCCCTAATCACAGGCTACAGGCTGCTCCTCCCCCTCTGCCATTTTCCCTGTCTGTCCTGTAAACCTTATAACCTGGTAAATTTAGTTCCCAGTCCTGACTGTCCTGCAGCCATGTCTCAGTAATGGTTACCATGTCATACCCTCCGATTTAAATTCGTGCTTGCAGTTCATTCAATTTATTCCTTATACTCTGTGCGTTTGTATAAAGAACGTTTATTTGGGCCACACACCCTAGCCTGTCCTTCAGCTCTGATGCTTTATTCACATGATTCTTATTTCTCTCTCCTGGTTTAATCGCTTTACATCTTTTAATTTTCCCTTTACCTGTAGTGCCTAAAGTACAATTTCTGACTGCTACTCTACTCTCTTCCCTTTCATTTGTTTTTGAACTACTATTTGTACTATTTGTATTGTAATTTCCCCCTGAGCCCTCCCCCCCCATTTACTAGTTTAAAGTCCTTGTGACCGCCCTATTTATCCTTTCCACTAGGATCCTGGTGCCAGACCGGTTCAGATGGAGCCTGTCCCAATGGTACAGTTCCTTCCTGTCCCAATACTGGTACCAGTGCCCCATGAAATGGAACCCCTCTTTCCCACAGCACTCCTTTAACCACGTGTTTACTTCCCTAATCAGCTTATCTCTACGCCAATTTGCATGTGGCTCAGGTAATAATCCAGAGATTATAATCCTTGAGGTCCTATTCTTTAATTTAGCTCCTAGTTCCTGGTACTCCCCAAACAGGACCTCTTGCCTACTCTTCCCTATGTTGTTGGTCCCAACATGGACCACAACGACTGGATCCTCCCCCTCCCTCTCCTATATCCTTTCAAGCCAGTTTGAGATGTCCCTCACCCTGGCACCAGGTAGGTAACATACCATGTGGGACTCTCAATCTTGCTTACAAAGGATGCTATCTGTCCCCCTAATTATAGAATCCCCTACAACTATCACGTTACACTCCCTCTCCTCCTCCTCCTCCCTCCTTAGAACAGCCTCCTGCTCCAAGGTGCCATGGTCCACATTCTGGCTGTCCTTCCGACAGTCTTTATCCTTATCCTCACAGGTAGTAAGTACATTGTACCACTGTTAGAAACTAGGGGTGCCTAAAAGTGTATATGGCTACGTGAATTTCTTCTTCTTAGGCAGTCCCTCGGAACTGAGGATGACTCGCTTCCACATTAAAAATGAGTTCTCAGGTGACTGATGAGTCCAATGCGGAACCTACAGTCTCTGTCACAGGTGGGGCAGACACTGGTTGAAGGGGCGGGTGGGTGGGGTGCTTGGGTTGACGTGCGCTCCTTCCGCTGTTTGCGCTTGGCTTCCGCTTGCTCCCGGCAAAGAGACTCAAGGTGTTCGGCGCCTTCCCGGATGCTTCTCCTCCACTTTGTGCGGTCTTGGGCCAGGGATTCCCAGGTGTCGGTGGGGATGTTGCACTTTTTCAAGGAGGCTTTGAGGGTGTCCTTGAAGCGTTTCCTCTGCCCACCTGGGGCTCTCTTGCCGTGTCGGAGCTCCGAGTAGAGCGCTTGTTTTGGGAGTCTCGTATCGGGCAAGCGGACGATGTGACCCGTCCATCAGAGCTGATCGAGCGTGGTCAAAGCTTCGATGCTGGGGATGTTGGCCTGAGTGAGAACACTGACGTTGGTGCGCCTATCCTGCCAATGGATTTGCAGGATCTTGCGGAGGCAGCGTTGGTGGTACCTCTCCAGTGCTTTGAGGTGCCTGCTGTACATGTGTTTAAATAATAATACTGTGTTTAAATGATTGTATGTTTCGGCTCGAGATGAGTAAGGGGATTGCATAAGTTTCGGTTTCCTGGAAAACTTGCATTAGAATTTGAGACAGTCTTTTTCATTAGTTAGATTAAAGGGGAGATAGTTTGGATAACGGCAGGATGCTCTGACTTGGGCCTCTTGATTGAAGACCAGGCCTAGTACCAATTTTACCCAAGAGGATCGTGGCAAAGAGAGATAAGACTTCCAATGGAGGAACCTTCAAAATGTAAAAACAAGAAAGATAAATCGGATGAGATCATGAAACACCTTTTGGGGAGGGCTTTCATCCAAGAATTGAGACAAAGAACTCGACGACCCATTGGGTGATGAGGTGTATGGGGAACCTCTATAGGTTAAATGGTCTTGTCAATAACTTGGCCTCAGGCCCGCCCCTAAAAAGGGAATAAAAGTAACACCCCAAGGGCTTGCCACACAGACGGTGGAGGGGAGGGCTAAGCAAAGGTTGGGCTGGTCGAACACTCTTTTGAGAGTGATCCCATGGTCAGCAGTCATAAGCAAAGGAAGAGAGGCCGCAAGTCAGAGGACTGTTCACGTATGCCAGCCGTCTGTCTGATTGGGTCTGGTACCAGCTGCTTGTCATGGTCATATGGTTTTGCTGTATTACTAGTGTTTTATATTCCGTCCTAAACTCCGATTAAACACAATATACCCACCATATTGGTTTGCACTCGATCCTGTTTACCAGAGATACGCGAATCTCTACACTGTTGGATAGGATCAGTTTCTGTGGATCCTCGCTCCATTCCTTACCTGGGTTCCCTTTACTCTGCACACTATTGGTCAGATCAAACCCATTCTGATCCTACACCTCTCTACTAGCTGTGACCGAAGTCTGGAGCAAACTGTCTAGATACTCCTCCCCCTCCCTTATGTGTCAGAGTGTCTCCAACGCGCACTCCAGCTCAGTGACTCTGAGCCGGAGCGATTCGAGATGGAGGCACCTACTGCAGATGTGTTCACTCGGGACAGTCTCGCTGTCCACAGACTCCCACAGACTGCAGTCCAGACACACAACCTGCCCTGCCATACCTTAGTCTAACCTTATTTTATTGATTTAATTAGTCAAAATCTTTATTCAACAACTATTTATAGTTATATTAATTAGTTTAACTCATTAAGTTATACATTTAATAAAGTATGCTATAGTTTCCTGCTCTTAGTTTAAGCCACTGTCCTAGCTTAGAGAGAAAAAACGCTAATACTCATCCACCAATCACCTACCTGCTGCCCTGTGATGTCACTCCATGTTTTTTGCTGGTGTTGAAATTGTCGGAGGTACCGCCTCCTCGCTGCCGCCGCTCTGATCCGCGCTGTCCTCTCCTCTGCTGTTTTATATCTTGATGCGGAGATGCCGGTGTTGGACTGGGGTGGACAAAAATGAGAAGTCGCACAACACCAGGTTATAGTCCAACAGTTTTATTTAAAATTACCAGCTTTCGGAGCTGCTGCTCCTTCGTCAGGTAGAGGTACAGTCACCTGACGAAGGGGCAGCAGCTCCGAAAGCTCGTAATTTTAAATAAAACTGTTGGACTATAACCTGGTGTTGTGCGACTTCTCAGTTTTATATCTTGCCACCTCCTCGCTGCTACTGTTCATGTAAAGTTTCTGTTAATGTGGTGTCAATCATTGAAACCTTTTACTTTCAACACTTTCCATTCTTGGACAGATTTGTGTGCACCTTTGGAAGTGGCTTAGTGAGTTGCAGTGAATGGTGAGACATAACGGTACCCCCCGCAATGGTGATGAGTGTGAAAGGAATGGCTTGGGCATTGTAGGGATGCTTTATGGTGTTGGTGTGGGGTGGTGCCAAGCTGGCGTATCATGTGGCAGCCAGGATGTACAGCATCAAGTGAAGTAAATCTGACCACAGAGAGACCATCCCTGGCCTCCCGGGCAGCAATGTGGTTGGGTGCTGATGCCCTGTGTCCTGTGCAGCATCGGGTCATTGCGGAGAAGGTTGGTGTTGTTGTTGGTGCTGCTGGTGTGCCTGGTGCTGCTGGTCAGATTCTGAGGACCAAGGTGAGACTGTAAAAAGGGCGCCCATGTTGATGTAATAGATGGCAGGTGAAGTAGAGATGACAAGCAATCTGTCAATGGTGAGAGAGGTAATGAGGTGAGACTGGATGGAGACTTGTGGAAAGACTTGCAGCATGCTGAATCTGTTGTGGAAATGCAGTGAGGAACAGCGTGTGGCTGAGGAAAGTGATCTCTGTCAGGTGGGAGCTTTTACTGTACATTTGAAGCTGTCAAGCAATCTGCTGGAGCAATGGCCACTGAACCCCCGCCTTAGGTTGACAGACATGGGAGGCGATTTTGCCAGCCCTGGGGAGGCGAGCATGGAGGCGGGACTGCCGGGAAAATGCCCAACCCGCCCCCAAACCGCCTCCGTGCCATCTTCCTAGGAGGCGGATAGCCGTCCCGCGCCGGGTCCCGTCTCCTTGGAGGTGGGAAGGGATTAAAGCCTATTAACTGCCTGTTAACAGGTAGTTAACAGGCAGAAAATAGGATTATCCCCCTTTTGCCCACACAAGTGCGGGCTTCCCGAAGGCTCTGAAACCCGCCAGCTCAGCGAGGCGAGTACTGGGTCTGCGGGGGTCGGGGGGTGCAAAAGTGTGGTGCGAAGGTAAGTGATGGGTGCAAGTGTGGAGAGGTGAGTATCTGAGGTAAGTGCAAAGTGTTTTTAAAAGTGTACCTACCTTTGTTTCTTCCTGCAGGCTTCAGTCGGTTTGTATACGGAGAGTCTCGGACCTCCGTGTTGCAGATGAGAGATGGCCGTTGCATTCTCAGATGCAACAACCATCTCATTTCTGTAAAAGAAAGAAGGTTGATGGGGTCATGAATGGAAGACCTCATCAAACTACAGAGAATGTCACTGTTTCACAGCTTCTCAAAGCTGTCAAACGATGACAATTCATCTGTCAAAAATTTTTGACAGATGAAACGTCATACGTTGATGTTCTCTGCAACCGGCTTTCCCTTAATTGGCCTACTAAGCCCGCTGGGCGGCCTTAACAAGGTCAATCAAGGGAAAATAGCGTGGGTTGGCCACAAAGCGATGGAGGCTGAACATCGACCCGACAAGCAGCAGTCCCGCCTCCAGCGCGCCCCCATTCACAAAATCGCCCCCATGGTCACTGAACAGCGTGGTTCCCATGGCCATGAAGTTAAAGTTAAAAAGTAAGGTAAAAAAGCCTGTTAAAGGTCTGTTAAGTATATTATAATGAGTTTAATTGGATCGCCCGCTGCTGCCTGTCGGGACTGCTGAGCGCTGACAGACCCGACATTGGGAAAGGCGTGTTGCGGCGGGTTGACAGCGGGTTCCCGACCCGCTGTCAAAAAAAAACCACCTTCCCACTAGACCCGCCACCGATCTCGCCCACTGACACCCCGGAAAACTCAGGCCAGAGTGTGCATTATATTTTTGTATGTACAATTCTGCAATAGTTTACAACGTATTAAAGGAGAAGTAAATGCTATCAGCAATAAATACCCACAGAACAGCTGTGAGTTTGAAAAAAATTGTTGTTTTTTTTAAAGATATTCCAATTTACAAAACTTCCCACAAAGCATCTGAATTACTGCTGATAGTGTTTTCTGTCTTTCATTTCTTATTGCTTAGCAGAAGCTGTAAAAAGCCGCAAATCTCCAATACATTTGGCTCTACGCCACTCCCAGTAGTCAGTGCTGGCTGTACATGGGACTCCACAGTGCTGACTAATGAGGTTGCTCGTGGAGTTGCCTCTTCATTATGCTTATCAACGTCTAAAACAGGTTATTCAACTTGGACTATAAATATTATGAGGCAGATTTTTGTGTTATTGCACCTGGGGGCATTGAATCGCCTGGGTCTAGTGCATTGAGGAAAATCAGGTGGGGAGAATCACAAGCCAATAATGGAGCTCATTGAATGAATGGACAGAAAATCAGGCTGGCTTCCTTACAAGGAGTGCAAGCCTCGCTGTCTAATTTTCTTACATGAGCTGCGCCCAGATGATCCAATATACTCAATCGCAAGACCAGGAAAACCTGGCCCTATATGACTCTTTTTTTAATGTGGAATAGATCTCCAGACAAAGCAATTAATACTGCGTTGATTAGTAAATTCGGAAGAAGGCTGAATGAAAATCTGGTTAGGATTATAAAGAGAAGTACAAGTGTTAATGGTTAAATGCCATGTGGCGTATGATGCAACATGATGGTTCCCCAACCGTTCTAATGCTCAGGAAGACAACTGGGGAAAGATGTTTGCAATCATAGTCATAGAGTCATAACGGCACAGAAGGAGGCCATTCGGCCCATCGAGTCCGTGCCGGCTCTCTGCAGAGCAATCGAGTCAGTCCCATTCCCCCGCTCTATCCCCGTAGCCCTGCAAGTTTATTTCCCTCAAGTGCCTATCCAGTCTCCACTTGAAAACATTGAGTATCTCCACTTCCACCACTTCCGTCGGCAGCGAGTTCCAGGTCCTCACCACTCGCTGCGTAAAAAAGTTTTTCCTCACATTCTCCCTGTATCTCTTGCCCAAAACCTTAAATCTGTGTCCCCTAGTCCTTGTACCATCAACTAGTGGGAACAGCCTTTCCCCGTCTAGCCTATCCAAACCCGTCATAATCTTGTACACCTCTATCAAATCACCCCTCAACCTCCTTTGCTCTAATGAAAACAAATCCAGCTTCTCCAACCTGTCCTTGTAGCTAAGATCCCCCATCCTTGGAACCATTCTGGTAAATCTCCTCTGCACCCTCTCAAGGGCCTTCACATCCTTCCTAAAGTGTGGTGACCAGAACTGGCCGCAATACTCCAGTTGTGGCCTAACCAGCGCTTTATAAAGATTCAGCATAACTTCTCTACTTTTGTACTCAATACCTCTATTTATGAAACCCAAGATCCCATATGCTTTGCTAACCATTCTCTCAATATGTCCCGCCACCTTCAGGGACCTATGCACATTAACTCCCAGGTCCCTCTGTCCCTGCACACTCTTTGAAACTGTGCCATTAAGTGTATATTGCCTCTCCCTGTTCCTTCTGCCAAAATGCATCACCTCACACTTCTCTGCATTAAATTCCATCTGCCACTTGTCTGCCCAATGTAAGATATAAGGCTAGAAAGGTATGCTAGAGTGTCCTCTTGACTTACCTTTAGCGAGCAGGGAGATACTTTGCAGAACCTTTCACCAGGAGATTGAATGGGTTGGGTAGAGTCCATGATAGAGCAGATTGTACATGGTCCATGGAAGGAATATGCTGGGTTGTCCAAATGGCCATTTCTGATTCCATACCTATTTATGTTCTTACAAACATAAAAGATATTTGCTCGGTTGCTTGCCTCCTCCAATTTCAGTGGACCCAAGAATTTGATGTGTAAATGGGAGAAAAAAGCGGATGGTTTTGAAATATCAGTTTTAAAATATAAATAACGCCTACATTGACGGCGAGATGTGTGATGCAAGTAGGCCGAAACAAAGCCTGCATTAAAGTTTTCATTGTGCATACCCTTTAAACCCAGCAGTTTTCTATTTATTCTTAA
Organism: Squalus acanthias; assembly: GCA_030390025.1. Lineage (NCBI taxonomy): Eukaryota > Metazoa > Chordata > Chondrichthyes > Squaliformes > Squalidae > Squalus > Squalus acanthias. Next base: position 11,764,156 of record CM059430.1, read on the forward strand.
ACATTCTAGTGACAGTTAAAAGCTTTAATGTGATACATCACTGAGCACATTTGATGCCTGAAAATTTCAGGTTTTCCAGTTTGTTGGCTGGGGTTTTATGACTGGCCTCGTCGATGCGTGTAATACAGATAAAAGGACCAACTTTAACACCCAGCGGGAGCAGGTGACAATCCCGCCCGGGCATTTGAGTCAGAGGCCCAGCAGATTTTAACTACCATGCCTCGTTTGTATGCTGCGAGTCAGCTACTCGGCTGTTTTGGGCAGAAAGCAACACCTAGCCGGCAGGGAAGGATGAAAATCAGTATCTGCAGAAGCCTGCCGACAGCAAGGTAAGTCCGGGTCGGTACGGGTGTCTCTCAGATGGGGATTGGGCGGGTGGGGGGAGCCTAGGGCAGCACAGGCCCTGACTTTCTATGTGGAGCCTGGAGGAGAACTCCTGCTCTTACAGGCCCCTCTAAGGAAAGTAATTTTTAAATCTACCTTAGTGGGCCTCGCTGGCTTCTCGATGCCTCGCTCAGGAGTGGGTTACAATCCTATCGGGGCCCCGTGTACATCAGGGGTCACCGATTTTCCTTTATTAATGGGAGCCTCTTCTGCCGCCTAATCCAATAGCCTTAAAATCGCAGACCGGCGGGAAAATGGAGCCGCTCGATTTTAACTGCTCCCCCATTCTTTCAGGGCAATTTTAACTCTCCCCAATCAGCGGGAAAAGAGTGGGGGAGCAGTTAAAATCGAGCGGCTCCATTTTCCCATCGACTGGGCAGTGTTAAAATTGCCCTGAAAGAATTGTATTTTCCATGAAGTAGATTAGAAAAAATTGCAAATTTTAGCTATCCAAATGGAGCCCCATTCTCACAGACTGGGAGCTGAAGTTCTAACATGTTTGTGGAATTTCATCCTTAAAATTAAATAAATATAGAATTTTTAAAAAAATAGATGAGGTTCCTATTTGCTCCATTGGTAGAGGCCCTGCCCAGTGTGGAAGTGAACCATACAAATCAGGAAAGATCAACGAGTTAGCTGTTCTCAGTTAAGCAATGGTAGGGACATTACAATTGATCTCAGTGTCCTGGGTAAGGAAGGGGAAAAATTAGTGAGGGTTCCCACTTCTGACTGTTCCCCAGTGAACCCTCTGCTGAACCTCGGGTGAGAATGGGATCTGCCTTGACCGTAATGCTTTCCAAGGTTGAATAGTCTGACCACACACTGTTTGGGCTCATGCCTGTAAAGAATGACCTTTTGAGTTGGCGCCAGGAATCGATGGGCGCGATTTTATCAATGGAGGCGGGTTGGCTGCGGGTCAGGTGGTTTTCGGCTTCCAGTCCCGCCCCCAACTGCATCCGGCCCACAGACATGATTTTACGTTGATTGACCTTGTTAAGCCCACCCTGCGGGCTTGCCAGCCAATTAAGAGGAAGCCGGTCAGATGACGTCATTTGATGGCGCGTCATCTGCCGGTTTTCTTAAAGGGACCACGCACAATTTTTTTTTTGACTGCTGATTTCTCAGTGTTTAACAGCATTGAGGTGCTGCAAACACTGACAATCACTGCACAAAGGTAACCTCTTGCACCCAGGCTCTCCAATGACTCCCTCTATAGGCTGGAATAGATGGCAGCTGCAGGTGAGGTGACAGGAGCGATCTGTCACTGGTGATAGAGGTTCTCCCAGTGAGGTGGCACTGGACATGGATTTCAAAACTTGTAACCTAAAGAAATCTGCAAATGTAGTAAAAATACATTTCCCAACATTTTCTTACCTCTGAGACTCACCAGTGCAACATTGGATCCTTCACACCACTTCTGCAGCTGTCATCAATCCAGAAACATTGCAGCAGACTCACAGCACACCACACTTACCTGGCGTGGTGTCCGGACGTTGGGAAACCTGAGCCAGAAGCGGCAAAATTCAAAAAGAGCCTGTCAACTACTAGCAACTACCTGTTAACATAGAAACATAGACATAGAACAGTACAGCACAGTACAGGCCCTTCGGCCCTCGATGTTGTGCCGAGCATTGTCCGAGACCAAGATCAAGCTATCACACTCCCTATCACTCTGGTGTGCTCCATGTGCTTATCCAATAACCGCTTGAAAGTTCCTAAAGTGTCCGACTCCACTATCACAGCAGGCAGTCCATTCCACACCCCAACCACTCTCTGAGTAAAGAATCTACCTCGGACATCCCTTCTATATCTCCCCCCATGCACCTTATAGTTATGCCCCCTTGTAACAGCTGCCTCTACCCGAGGAAATAGTCTCTGAACATCCACTCTATCTATCCCCCTCATCATCTTATAAACCTCTATTAAGTCGCCTCTCATCCTCCTCCGCTCTAAAGAGAAAAGCCCCAACTCCCTCAATCTTTCCTCATAAGACCTCCCCCCCAAACCAGGCAGCATCCTGGTAAATCTCCTTTGCACTCTTTCCAATGCTTCCACGTCCTTCCTATAGTGAGGTGACCAGAACTGCACACAATATTCCAAATGTGTTAACTGGCAGGTAATTGCCTTTAATCCTCTTCCCGCCGCTAGGTGTCGGGTCCATGCGCAAATCGGGGACCTGACACTTGGGAAAATTGTTTGGAGGCGGGTTGACGGCAGGATCGCAACCCGCCGTCAAGCAAAATGATTTTAACCTTTAACCCTCCAAACCTGCCCTCTGTCCCATTAGCAGAGGAGGAAGGGGAGGGGAGAGGAAAAGAACAATTTGTATTTATATAGCACTTTTAACGTAGTAAAACGTCCCAAGGCGCTTCACAGAAGCGATTATCAAACATAATTTGACACCGATCCACATAAGGATAAATTAGGGCAGGTGACCAAAAGCTTGGTCAAAGAGGTAAGTTTTAAGGAGCGTCTTAAAGGAGGAAAGAGAGGTAGCGAGGTGGAGAGCTTTAGGCAGGGAATTCCAGAGCTTAGGGTCTAGGCAGCTGAAGATACGGCCTTCACCACAAGTAATGTGTGCAGCTGGAGATTATTTGATCTTTTTCTAAATTACAGAGGTACCATTGAAATCACACCCATATTGCCACCTCCTCTTCAATGCTTTGAAATTTAAAATCACTGTCCTGCAGTGAAATTTCTCGGATTTCTGTGGAAGTACTGAAGGTTCAGATAGATGAAGAGGCGCCGTGGTGGAACCCCAAGTGTTTCCCTGATTCCCAGAGGACTATCTCTGGTTTGTGGATGCACAGTTTCATATTCGTTGACCTGCCACTCAGTCTCCCTGCACAGTGGCTCAGTAAGGAATGAACAGGGAAACACAGAAATTACTGCTGTTGATATCAGTGGGCAAATACTTAAAAGCATTATTGTGACATTTCTGTGTCTGCAACTTTAGAAGAGTACAGAAATAAAGCCACTCTGGTGTCCAGTACCCCTGACACATGACCTCTACTTGCATATCAGTGTTCTGTATGATAGCAAAGGGCAGAAATTATGCCTGACAGGAAGCTTTAAGTTAATTATATACATATATCTCTGGTAAGGATATTGACCAGCAGGGGGTGTAAGACATTGCAGTTGATTATGAGACTGCCTACGGAGCATTAACAAGCCAAAGGTAATAGAATTCAAAAGCATTCCTCCATTCATATGGATGTGTTTTCCTTGGGTCGGTGATTATGAATGGCCTGAAAAGCAGTGGAATGTTGACTCATGTTGTTCAACAACAACAACCTGCATTTATATAGCACCTTTAACGTAGTAAAATGTCCCAAGACGCTTCACAGGAGCGATTATCAAACAAAATGTGACACTGAGCCACGTAAGGAGATATTAGGACAGATGACCAAAAGCTTGGTCAAAGAGGTAGGTTTTAAGGAGCGTCTTAAAGGAGAAGAGAGAGGTAGAGAGGCGGACAGGTTTAGGGAGCGCATGTTCAGAGGCTATAAGTTTGAGTCCTGATCTGTCGGTTGAGACACCATCTTGGGAGGACGGAATGCTGCCAGAAATGGTATATTCCCCACTCCCCCACTCCCACCCCCACTTTCCAAAAGAATGTACAAAACAGCAATAATGACAAAAAGAAGTTATCTGAATCAATCACTCCTCCAAACTGCTCTAAGTAGCAGCAATGGGGATCCAATGAGTAATGATGTGAAAATGGGGCAACACATCTCAAATGGCTGCTTAAATCCCGTTGCAGCTTCAGAATTTTACATTTTCTCCAAAGTTTTTAAAAATTGTTTTTATGCAGACTTCAAAAAGCAAGTTTGGCAAAGCTTGGCAAATTCTTTCTTCACTTGCATACATATGTAATAGCCTAAATCTCATCAAAGCAGATCATCTCGCCACTTCAATGTAATGTTATTTACAAGGTAACTCTCTTCTGTCACGCCAACTACCGTGCAATCAAAGGTTTGCCATTGGTTTGGAATGAAAACAATGGGCTGAATTTTGATACTGGGGCGGGTTGGGGTCGTGTCATCCGCTTTTCGTGTTATCCACCAGACTGCAATTGGATGTGGGAGATTGATGCAATTTTCACCTAATTGGGCAATTGAGTTTCAGCATGTGGGAACCCATGAACCAATTAGTGTTTTCAGTCTGAAAGTCGCCTCTGATGATGTCATCATTGCTGCTGCATTGAAGGTCTTCAGAGACTGCCTGGCCTTTGCTGTGAGAGGACCTGGATGCAAAATGATAGTCAGCCCAGCCACTGATAGTCAGCTATCCAAATGTGCTCCCGCCAGGTTTCACAATCGTGGTTCAGAACAGGCGTGCTTCACGTAGAACAAGGGTTAAAATCACAAAGGCCTTTCAAAATGGCATTATAGAGCCAATTTAGTGCTTGTTAAGGGCCTTAACAGCCTATCCCGTCTCTTAGAGGCGGGACGCAGCCGGGACCAGCAGACACGATTTAATGAAAATTGCGTGGAGGCGAGATGGAGGCGGACTTGTGCCCACCCGCCAGTTTTTGCAATTTTAACCCCCCACACGCCTCCAAACCCGCCTCCACGGGTCAATGAAAATCCAGCCCAATGTCTCTTCATAAGGATCTTCATAAAACATTATGAGGAATAAATGTCTGAATGTTTCTGGTAATAAGTAAGACTCTTTTTCTTGAATGCCATTTTATTCTTGTAACTTTTAAACAGGATTGCTACGAATTGCTACTAATATTGCCTGAGGGGGTAAGAGAGGAATTTTCTAGTGTATTTTTTCCCTTATTGGCCCTGGGGTTTTTCTCTGTTTTCTTGCCTCTCCCAGGAGAGGACATGGTTGCGGGGAGGAGTCATAGTCATAGAGTTATACAGCACAGAAAGAGGCCCTTCGGCCCATCGTGTCCGCGCCGGCCATCAAGCCCTGTCTATTCTAATCCCATTTTCCAGCACTTGGTCCGTAGCCTTGTATGCTATGGCGTTTCAAGTGCTCATCTAAATGCTTCTTGAATGTTGTGAGGGTTCCTGCCTCTACCACCCTTTCAGGCAGTGAGTTCCAGATTCCAACCACCCTCTGGGTGAAAAGTTTTTCCTCAAATCCCCTCTAACCCTTCTGCCCCTTACCTTGAAACTATGACCTCTGGTTATTGACCCCTCTACTAAGGGAAAAAGTTCCTTTCTATCTACCCTATCTATGCCCCTCATAATTTTGTACACCTCAATCAGGTCCCACCTCAGCCTTCTCTGCTCTAAGGAAAACAACCCCAGCCTGTCCAGTCTCTCTTCATAGCTGAAATGCTCCAGCCCAGGTAACATCCTGGTGAATCTCCTCTGCACCCTCTCCAATGCAATCACATCCTTCCTACAGTGTGGCGACCAGAACTGCACACAGTATTCCAGCTGTGGCCTAACTAGCATTTTGTACAGCTCCATCATAACCTCCCTGCTCTTATATTCTATGCCTCGGCTGATGAAGGCAAGTATCCCATATGCCTTTTTGAAAGACAAGGAGGGGGGTGATGGAGGGGAATGGGGGACGGTGGCGGAGGAAGTGTTTAGTCCTGATGCTCCAGCCATCCTGGTGTGGGGCAGGCTTGATGGACCAGCTGGCCTCTTCCTGACCATCAATTTCATATGTTCACATGTAACAAACCCCAACCCCCCCACACAGAGACGGCAGCAAGTCATTCTATCCTGACATCTCTTTGATTGCTTAATATTCTTTGCATCTTTCAACAGGCTTTGTATTATGGGGGCAATTGTCAGACTGTGCGCGCAAACAAAGGAGCATTAGGAGCGTCTATCAGAAATTTGCCTGTGTTCTTGTGCTGTTTTTCAACCATTAATTTGGCACATGCTTGAAATTTTGATACCCGTATATTCGTAAAACAGCTAAAATGAGTCTTTCAAAAGTAGGATCCTGTACGTTTTCATACTTTCTGATATCATGTATGTTTTCCCTAAGCCTACATCACTGACTCTTATGTCAGCACCTGGCCCTTCAATGCTGGTTAGTCCCACTATTGGCCTGAAGCATTCGTTACACCAATTCCCTTTATGTGCTATTTTAATGCACTGGTTAATATGTCTGCGTTAAATTCCTCTCTGTTCTGGTTAACTCAGTCATTAATCTCTTCTTCTTCTTAGGCAGTCCCTCGGAACCGAGGATGACTTGCTTCCACATTAAAAATGAGTTCTCAGGTGACTGATGAGTCCAATGCGGGACCTACAGTCTCTGTCACAGGTGGGGCAGATGGTGGTTGAAGGGGCGGGTGGGTGGGGTGCTTGGGTTGATGTGCGCTCCTTGCGCTGCCTGCGCTTGGCTTCCGCTTGCTCCCGGCAAAGAGATTCGAGGTGTTCGGCGCCTTCCCGGATGCTTCTCCTCCACTTTGTACGGTCTTGGGCCAGGGATTCCCAGGTGTCGGTGGGGATGTTACACTTTTTCAAGGAGGCTTTGAGGGTGTCCTTGAAGCGTTTCCTCTGCCCACCTGGGACTCTCTTGCCATGCCGGAGCTCGAGTAGAGTGCTTGTTTTGGGAGTCTCGTATCGGGCATGCGGACAATGTGACCTGTCCATCGGAGCTGATCGAGCGTGGTCAAAGCTTCGATGCTGGGGATGTTGGCCTGAGCGAGAACACTGACGTTGGTGCGCCTATCCTGCCAATGGATTTGCAGGATCTTGCGGAGGCAGCGTTGGTGGTACCTCTCCAGTGCTTTGAGGTGCCTGCTGTACATGGTCCATGTCTCTGAGGCATACAGCAGGGCGGGTATCACTGCTGCTCTGTAGACCATGAGCTTAGTGCCGGGTTTGAGGTCCTGGTCTTCAAACACTCTCTTCCTCAGGCGACCGAAGGCTGCACTGGCACACTGAAGGCGGTGTTGGACTTCGTCGTCGACGTCTGCCCTTGTTGACAGTAGGCTCCCGAGGTATGGAAAGTGGTCCACGTTGTCCAAGGCCTTGTCGTGGATTTTGATCATCGGGGGGCAGTACTGTGTGGCAAGGGCAGGTTGGTAGAGGACCTTTGTTAACTCAGTCATTAATAACATAAATAGGGTAGCAACTGCGTTAAAACAGGGCAGACAGGAATTTAACATGAACGCGTTAACCAGTGCACTAAAATAGTACACAGAGTAAATTAAACCCGACAGTCTTGTGTTCTTCTAACACGGTTAAATTTTCTACACCAGGTGTGCCTGTAGTGATACCAAACAGCTGTTTTGAGTTTGCTTTGCTTAGCTTCATGTATGTTACATTTTCATTGAAAACGCATAGAGAACAGAATTAGAAAAATGTCAAGAACAATAAACTGCCTCTTAATTTGTGTTATTTGTAGAATAATTCCTCACCCCTCCCCAAAAATATTCAAATAAAAGCAGAAAATGCTAGAAATACTCAGCAGGTCAGGCAGCATCTGTGGAGAGAGAAACAGAGTTAACATTTCAGGTCGATGACCCTTCATCAGACTAACGAAAAGTAATCCAGCAGTATTTTGTTTTTGCAAAAATAGTCAAAGTTATTTAGATCCCAAAGAGTAATTCTACAGCAACTAGGATTTATTTAACAGTTTCAATGTCGCAAAATTGCTCAAGGCGCTTCAGAGAGGCGTAAGGGAAAGCCAAAGAAGATGAGATTAGGCGGGGTAATGAAATGCTTGGTCAGAGGTGGGTTTTAAGGTGGGTCTTAAAGGAAAGGAGGGAGGTGGGAAGCAGCGTGGTTTTGGGAGGAAATTCCAGAGTGTGAAGCCTAGGCTCTGTGAGCTACAACACAACTTTCAGCTCATACAAGACCTTAAACAGAGAACCGAAGATCTAAAGGCAAAGATCGATAAATTGGCCCTGAGTACGTCGCTAATGCCCAGACACTGTCCTCTGAGGTCGATTCCCTGAACCAGATGCAGGATGAAGGCACAACCGCTAGTGGTGGGGCAAGGGGAGGGGCGTGCACAAGAAAACAGAGTCAGAGGAACAGAGAGTCTTGGAAGGGTTTATAGAACTGGAGGTTACAGAGATAGGGATGGGCAAGAACCATGGAGGGATTGAAACACTAAGATGAGAATTTTAAATTTGCAACATTGGGAGACCGGGAGCCAATGTAGGTCAGCGAGGACAGGGGTAATGAATGAGTGGGACTTGGTGTGGGACAGCATATAGGCAGCAGAACTTTGGATGAGCTGAAGTTTAAAAAATGCGGATGGGAGGTTGGCTAGAAGATCATTGGAATAATCAAGTTTAGAGGTGACATATTACTACTTGTGTATATGGTGCTGTAGCTGCTATTAAGAAAATACTCATCTCTGAAGTTGAGGTTAATTATTAATATTTTTAACCACACAATTACTTAGTAAATGTGAAAAACATCCATTTTTAATCTATAAAGACTACGGAAGAGAATCGGCAATTCAGGGGAAATCCCCATAAGCACAGAGACAGTCAAAAACTCAAATACAACATCCTTTGTGAACTACTAACACGGCACCTCTGCAGAGTGGTTTGTGTCAATCTGGTCAGACGCTAGCCTTTTCTGTTTCTGGGAAAATAAACTTATTTTCTTTTTATTCTATTTTTCTTTCTTCTTAAGTATACCCTTGCTGGTTTGTTTACTCTTCCTTCTGTCTCGGATCCTCCGCATTGTCCTCTCCCCCTTTCTCTAGGCTCAGCTCCACTCTTTCGCTGTCTCTTCTCTCTTTTCCCCCCCCCCCCCCTCCCTGTGTTCCAGTGAGAACAAACTATGGACACATGAGAGAACACATGAGAAGGTGTCTGGATTGATAATGAGTCAGATTGTAGGCTGCAATCACACTGGCCAGACTAAATGCTGGTGTGATATTATATAACCAATTTGGGTGTGAGATATGGATCTATCTCCCTTTCTTAATATTGATCATTTAAACAAAATATATTCTCACCATTGTTGAAGTCACAGCTAACCCCAGTATCAGAGGGAAAATAATCAATGCATTTAGAGAGATTGCCAGTATAAGTAATTGATGTGGATAAGCCTGTCCTCGTAAGCAGTATTAATGGGACTCCAAAGGATCTGCTTTGTCAGTTTAACACAGCAAGAATATCTGAAAATTTGTGTGGCTTCTTTGTTGAATCAATGCATTTTTAATAATAAATTTTGTTTAATCAAGCACCTTGAGGCAGTTATCAGCCCAAGAAAGATGTTGGCGTCTTCTTAGGAAACTCCCCCCCCCCCCCAACCAGTAAAAACTCCACCGCATTATTTATAGAGTCTTAGTTATGATCACTTGATTTATGACATCAAAAAAAAATAATTCTCTATGTTAAAATTAGGAAATGCGCCTCTCACTGGAAACCTTGCCACTTCTGTGGAAGGTAAAGGGAGAGATGTGTTTTTCCAATTGAGTCAGTTGCTAACCTTTCGATCAATGAGGCAGCTGCTGCTTACCGATACTGAGAGTGCATCGATAAAAATAAACAGCCACACTGCTGGTTGGCATGTCTAACCAGCCGGGTGTACACTGACTAGCCTTCTACAGGCAAGACCTGAAGACCCTCCACATAAAAAGAATTAGTCCACTCATGTACTTTGACTCCCACTGATGATCCAAACTCTGTGACATTCCCTCTGTGACCAGCAGCAGCCAATCAGTTTTGGAGCGTGTCGATCTGGCCACTGATCCTTTGCCCAGAATAATCTTCACTGAAGTTCCCCCTTTATTTTAGTTTCTTCTGATTGATTTCCGTCTGGTTCATTTTATTTTAGTTTAAGGTTTGTACCGCATGTTATTCTGTGGACCTACTAGGCTGGTGGGTCTCAGGGTGTCGTGATCTTGTTTATATTGAGCCAGAAGTTGCTGGGAACTCACGTCATTGGAATGACGCATTAACGGCACTCGCCATTGTTAATTCGTAAAGAATCCAACAATTTGCCATGAGGCTCTCATTGAACTTAATGGCGATCGTGAAATTGCTGGATGTACGACGTATTGAAAGAAAGAAAGAAAGACTTGCATTTCTATAGCGCCTTTCACTGACCACCAGACGTCTCAAAGCGCTTTACAGCCAATGAAGTACTTTTGGAGTGTAGTCACTGTTGTAATGTGGGAAATGCGGCAGCCAATTTGCGCACAGCAAGCTCCCACAAACAGCAATGTGATAATGACCAGATAATCTGTTTTTGTTATGTTGATTGAGTGATAAATATTGGCCAGGACACCGGGGATAACTCCCCTACTCTTCTTCGAAAAATTGAGCCAGATTTTGCCATCAAAGTAACGGTGAGGCTAATGGCACTCCTCGTTATTTATGCGTAAATGGTACAGGAACTTCAGGCAAGGGGCAGCTGCGCGGTTAAACTCGAATATCCAAAAGTTGCTTTCCGAGTTGCACCGCTCTGCCATTAGCTTTTCTGTTTGCCTCACCATTGAAATGCATTGATGTGAAGTTGTTGTGTTTGCACGGTAGAAACGATCTAAACTCACCACAGAAAGTTAAGTCTTGTCATTTCAAGTCTATATACCCTAACACTGTGATAAGTGTTAATTACTGCCAATCAACCTCTCTGGCACTGAAAATGAACTATTACAATAAATGTTCCCTCTATTTTTTTTTTCGTGCCCAGTCCCTTTAAATTTGCTGCACGGTATCTTCCAGTGGCAACAGCTTGTGAGCAGCCTGCACGGGACCATCCGATTAATGCACAGCCGCTCGCCCGTGCACCTTAGAGGGAACATTGATTATAAGTGTTGAGTCTCATTCCTTCAGGTATTCATTGTTGTTGGAGATTTAAAAAATGTCAAATTTATAATTTGTAAAACTTTTTTTAACTTTTCCTTTCTACCTCTTTTTTCCTCTCTCTTTTAATCCAATCTTTCTTTCCCTCTCTTTATTTCTCTTTCTGTGCCTGAATTCACCCACTCTAATTTACACTTCCTTCTCAGTCCTTCCGCTGTTTATTTCTCAATCCTTCAATCTGATTGGTTGAGGAGATACCCTGTTGGTTACCCTGTTCACTCAGATCGCAGATGCCCTGTTGCCCTCACTGCGCCCTTATCAGCTCGCACTTTCAGCAACTTAGTGGGCAAAAATGTTTTGAGCTGAAAGGAGCAGGGGCAAGTCTAACTAAGGGCAGATGCCAATAGATGCCCAGCCACAGCAAAATCTGGCCCATTACAAATTGTTCCCACCACAGCAACTAAGGGCTGGTAATTAATGTTGTTAATTGTTAGTGACATGATTTATTGTCTTCACATGACACTCAACCTCGGATTGTATCCATGCAGAATCCGTTGTATCACATGAGATCGGCACTGCATTTTCTTTTTGCTTAACTAATTATAGTTACTTTAATCAGAAAGAGTATGAGCCATCCAGCCAAAGAAAAATAATCCAAGAAGATTGATGATGTGTACAGCTCTTAATATTTTATAGAAAGATACTGATTTATTAATAACCCTGAGCCAACTGTGAGACTGGGTGATTCAATTGATTCGAACACAGTCCTTACACATCTAAAGCTATGGTTGGAATCTAGCCTAGACTGAATGAAACGCTCTCTCCAAAACCTATATAGGCTCTAAGCAAATCTTCAGGACATAGCTGGCCATAATTCAGTGCCGATTGAGCCTAAATCACTAGTCTTATTCAGCGAGGCCATGGGGATAACTTGTGTGGGAACGTCCCACTGATGTAACAGGAGATGCTTTTCTGAGGTTAGGGGTCAAGCCACATTGTTGAGTAGTGTAGAGGGAGCTTTATCCTGCACAGGGTAGGCATCAGCGTACAACAAAATATTTCTAATAAGTGTATTTTAGATCACATTTTACACTGCACTTTGGGCAATAGGGTAAATTCAACTCAGAGCTGTGCTAGATGGGAGCGCAGGTCAGAGATTTTTCCAACCCATAAATACTGCTAGTATGGCTCCATGCCAAGTGTGCAGCCTCATTCCATTTTCTCTTCTGAATCAAATCTGTTCAGTTTACTATCAGGATAATTTTACGAGTTCACACTCCCAGCATGGAGCCTCATTCACCGGGAGTGGATATTGGAAAACCTGGGTCCACATGCTCTTTTCATCCATTCATTTTAATAAACTGAAAACCGCGAGGACCACGTATCCAAATCCTCAACATCCAGCCCTGACGGGCAAGGCTCCACAATGAGAATGTGAACTCCTAAAATGGTCCTTTTAAAGCTAAAAGAGATCATTGATTTAAAAAAAATCATTTTTAATGTCCTACACCATAAGTTTAAATCATTTACAGAGATTTCTTAAATAAGATTATTGTGTGCTCTAGACCCTCATATATCTTGAATTTATGAGCCACGCTCAGTTGTAGATCGGAATCTCTTGTGGACCAACATCCAGTCTGGATGAACCAGTAGCAAGATGCGGAGTTTGTGCCATCGGTTGAAAATGATTATTTTGGTCTTCCCAATGCTACACTGGAGGAAATTGTGGCTTATCCAAGACAGGATGTTGGACATGGGGGGTGATTTTGCCAATGGGGGCGCGTTGGAGGCAGGACTGCTGCTTGTCGGGTTTCAGTCCCGCCTCCATCGACTTGTGGCCAACCCATGCTATTTTCCCTTGATTGACCTTGTTAAGCCTGCCCAGCGGGCTTAGCAGGCCAATTAAGGGGAAGCCGGTTACAGAGAATGTCAGACGTTTCATCTGTCAAAAATTTTTGACAGATGAATTGTCATCGTTTGACAGCTTTGAGAAGCTGTCAAACACTGACATTCTCTGTTGTTTGGAGAGTTCTTGTACTCAAGGCTCATCAAACCTCTTTTGTGAGCAGAAATCAGATGGCTGTTGCATCGGAGAATGCAGCAGCCATTCTGTCATCTCTGCCGGTGAGATGCGAGACTCTCTGGATCCCCAACAGTTGAAGCCTACAGGAAGAAACAAAGGTAAGGAAACTTTTTCTATCACTTTTCACTCACCTCACTTACTTACCTCTCCACACTTGCACCCATCACTCACCTCCACAGCGCACTTTTGGACACCTCCGACCCCCGCAGGCCTACTGCCCGCCTCGCTGACCCTGGTGGGGTTTCCCGACGTCGGGAAACCCGCACCTCTGCTGGTAAAATGGGGATAATCCTCTTAACTGCCAGTTAACTACCTGTTAACAGGCAGTTAAGTGGCTGTAATCCCCTTCCCGCCTCGAGGAGACGGGACCCGGCGAGGGTCGGGTACCCGCCTCCTGGGAAGATGGCACGGAGGCGGGTTGGGGGCGGGATGGGTACCCGCCCTCAGATTCTGCCATTTTCCCGGTAGTCCCGCCTCCAAACCCGCCTCCCCAGGGCTGGCAAAATCGCTCCCATGGAGTCTGACTGCACAGTGGAGGGTTGTGAAGAGGTAGGGCTGAGTGTTATCAGCTATCCCGGTGTCTTCACGTTATGTCACCTGGGGACAGCATGTTGATGAGGAAGAGGAGGGGGCTAAGGATAGATCCTTGGCCGACTCTACAATTAATGGTCCGGGGGTGGGAAGAGAAGCCATTGTTGGAGATGCCCTGGCTACGATCAGATAGGTAAGAGTGGAACCAAGCAATTGCAGTCCCATTGAGTTGGACAACGGTGGAGAGGCATCAGAGGAGGAAGGTGTGGTGGACCATATCAAAGGCTGTACAGAGCATGAGGAGGGATAATGCATCATGGTCACAGTCACAGAGGATGCCATTTGTGTCTTTGATCAGGGCCATTTCTGTGCTATGGCAAGTGAACACAAGATTGGAGCGATTCAAACATGGAGTTGCTGTTTTCAAAGGGAGGGGGACGGTACCCGAGGAGAAAGAACCACTCACAGCATGGGGGACCAGGAAGGGTAGTTGATCGGTCAGCAGCCTAGTGGGAATGAGGCTAAGGGAGCAGGAGGTCAGTCTCATGGACAAGATGAGCTCATAGGGGGCATGAGGGGAGATAGAGAGAAAGACAGGGTCGAGGGCTAAGGGTGGGGACAGCTGGAAAGACGTTTGGCTTAGAGGATAAGGGAAGGGGAGAATCAATGGGGGCAGCTGAATAGGAATCAACAGATTGGATATATTAAATGCAGATTTCAAAGTTAAAACCTCTACTTCACACATTCAGTTTTTGTGATGCATCAGAAACAAAACTGTTGCACAGTGACCTGAGATTTTTGTGCCAACTGAAATTTCATTTAACACCAGTAACTGCAGAGCTCAGTGACTGAGTCATTGCACAATCGTGGGTAACAATCCAAACAGGTATCATGTTTCGCATCAACCACTTGCATTTTCTTAGAAAAGGTGTCAACTTCATTTACAAGAAAGGATCAATGGGCCTTATGCCATTTCGTAATTAAAATTAGAACAGTTTTGTTTGTGTGGACATGTCTGTATTTGTTTTAGCATCTTGTTTAGCCACTACACAGGCCATAACCTGTTGGCCTCATACCCAGAATTGCTATTAGCAGAAATTATATTTTGGTTAGAAACTTAAGGTCATCAGTTACATAATATTGGGGTAGATCGTGCACAAGGCTAGAAAAACCAACAAAGCATCTTTGCAGTGAGTGAAACACTCACCAATTTCAGGTAGGGCCATCCCGGGATTGGCTCTTCTTGTTTTAGATCTTGTCAAAGGGTGGCGGGAAATTGCGGGTGGTGGGAAATTGCAGGTGCCAGCAACCCTTAACGGAGAAGATTAAAGGGTTGTGGCCACTTAAAGGTTCAAAATAAAAAACTGTCGATGGTTTCAAACTATATTTCAGCCTTTCCAGAGGCTGTTTGGGTCACAAAATGTGACTGGAAAAACGCACTGGCTGGCAAAATAATGTGGAGGCAGGAAAATCAACCTGCGAGCACAGGGTGGATCAGTATAGCACCCTGCGACATGAAAATCACTCCAAGATACCCTCCCCAAAGGACAACAGTGAAGCACGCCTGGCAACATAAGGTCAGAAATGGGGATGTTCGCTGATGACTGCACAGTGCTCAGCGCCATTCACAACTCCTCAGCTAATGAAGCAGTCCATGCCCGCATGCAACAAGACCTGGACGACGTTCAGGCTTGGGCTGATAAGTGGCAGGTAACATTCGCGCCACAGAAGTGCCAGGCAATGACTATCTCCAACAAGCGAGAGCCTAACCACCGCCCCTTGACATTCAATGGCATTACCATCGCCGAATCCCCCACCATCAACATCCTGGGGTCACCATTGACCAGAAACTTAACTGGACCAGCCACATAAATACTGTGGCAACAAGAGCAGGTCAAAGGCTAGGTATTCTGCGGCGAGTCTCATTACACAGTACCAGATCCAAGATAGCCTTCTCCTTGGTTGGTTCCATTACATATTGTTCTAGGAAATCATCCCGGATGCACTCTATGAACTCCTCCTCAAGGCTACCATGGCCAATTTGATTTGTCCAATCAATATGGAGATTAAAATCACCCATGATTATTACCGTACCTTTTTTACAGGCCTCCATTATTTGTTGATTTATACTCTGTCCAACAGTATTGCTACTGTTCGGGGGCCTGTAGACTACGCCCACCAGAGACTTTTTCCCCTTATTATTTTTTATCTCCACCCAAACCGATTCTACATCTTGATCTTCTGAGCCAATATCACTTCCCACCACTGCTCTGATCCCATCCTTTACCAACAAAGCCACCCCACCTCCCTTTCCTTTCTGTCTATCCTTCCGAATTGTCAAATACCCTGGAATATTCAGTTCCCAGCCCTGGTTACCTTGCAACCACGTCTCTGTAATGGCGATCAGATCATACCCATTTGTATCTATTTGTGCCGTCAACTCATCTATCTTGTTACGAATGCTGCATGCATTCAGATACAGAGCTTTTAACTTTGTCTTTTTACCATTTCTCCTTGTTTTGGCCCCATTTTCTGTTGCACTCTTATTTTTAAACATTTTGTCCCTTCCTGTCACACTCTGGTTATTATTTCCCTCATCTCTATCCTGCTCTATTGTTTTCTCATTTCTCATTGACATTTTACATTCCCACTCACCTGGACCCTCCCCCCCCCCCGCACTATTGGACGAAAAGACTAGTTTAAGTTTCACATTGACATATTGTTAAGAAAAGAAAAAAAAAGTCACCAAAAAAAGAAAAAATGGCATCGAAAATTAATATTAGAACCATCTGCAAAAATGTACCGCAAAACAAGAGAAAGGCTGAAAAAAAAATCTAAATTGATATTCCATTCTTTCAGGCTGGGGATAAGGAGCCAGTGGGATCAGTGAGGACAAAAGTGATGGGTGAGTGGGACCAAGTGTTTGGAATTTGTATAGGATGGAGCTCAGGAAGCCAGTGAGGAGAGTGATGGACAGAAAGAAAGACTTGCATTTGTATAGCGTCTTTCATGACCTCAGGACATCCCAAAGCACTTTACAGCCAATGAAGTACTTTATTTGAAGTGTAGTCACTGTCGTAATGTAGGAAACGCGACAGCCAATTTGCAAACAGCAAGATGAAAAAACAGCAATGTGATAATGACCTGATTATCTGTTTAAGTGATGTTGATTGAGGGATAAAAATTGGCCAGGACACCAGGGATAACTCCCCTGCTCTTCTTCAAAATATTGCCATGGGATCTTTTACATCCACCTGAGAAGCAGACAGGACCTCGGTTTAACGTCTCATCTGAAAGACGGCACCTGTGACAGTGCAGCACTCCCTCAACATTTTAAGGGGCTGCGCAGCCCATTCACAGTTTCACACATGCGCAAAATTTAACATTGGAAAAGCCAGTCCCAGGCTGCACGGGACCGGCAGGGAGCTGCTTAGAAGGAACACTGGTGTGTACGTGTGTTTGTGTGTATATATGTGCATGTATATCTGTGTTTGTGTGTGTATATATGTGTTTGTATAGGTGTATGTATATATGTGCATGTATATATGTGTTTATGTATGTGTGTATGTATATATATATGTGTTTGTGTGTGTATGTGTTTGTGTACATGTGCGTAATATATGTGTTTGTGTGTGCATGTGTGTATATGTGCATGTATATACATGTTTCTGTGTATATATATATATATATGGTTGTGTGTATGTATTTGTGTGTGTACGTGTGTATGTGCATGTATATATGTGTTTGTGAGATATATATATGTGGTTGTGTGTATGTATGTATTTGTGTGTGCGTATGTGCGTGTATATACATGTTTGTGTGTGTGTATATGTGCATGTATATATGTGTTTGTGTGTGTGTATGTGCGTGTATATACGTGTGTGTGTGTGTGTGTGTGTGTATGTGTGTGTATACATCCAGCAAAGAGGGGATTGGATTCGGCTGTGATTAGCCCTAACAGTCAAAGAGCCTGTCGACACTCAATATCATAGCTCACACGTAAAGAATGGACGTACCTCATTATAGGTTGGTGTCTTCAGGACATGAGGAGGAAAAATGTTGAATTATTAACCAGCTTCTGAAAAGCATACATATTGAAATAGCACAATGGAATCTGACGGGATGAAGGAATCTACTCGTTCAAGGTTGTGTTTTGAGCCTTCTGTTTTGCAATGGGAACCAGTCATGTGCAAAGTTTATTACATAGATCATCAGTAACTGGAATCTGGAGAAACACATACCTGAACAAGGATATCTTTGATTGAAACATAGATTTGTAGCATACTTACTCCCTTCATAATAGAGCTGTTGTTATAAGCGGACTGCTCATTGAAAACCAGTATTCTTTAGCAAAGAACACAAATATCTTTACATCATACACAATGAATTCTTGCCAGTGAGGAGTTACACATATTGGTTGTTTCACTATATTTTCTCTTCCTTAACATAATATTATGTCAAGACATTTAAAGAGCTCTCATAAGATCAAAAATAAATGCACAAACTAAGAACGCATTTTATAATTTTTGACAGCTAACATCTTTTTTATTACGACTCCATCTAAAATGTTCGCAATCCTGAATCTCCAATTTAAATTACAGATAATGAAACACTCCTCTTTTCCAATGAACTATTCTGCTTAGCTAAAGTTCAACCCTTAATGATATGAGTAGTGGAGCAGTCCATTGAAAGCAAAGGGAGTAGACTAAATTTTATGCCAAAATTGAAAGTTAGATAGTTCGACATTTTAAAAGCTTAAAAATGATCATTTCAATATAGTGTCCATTCTCCAAACTCTTATTAAGATTCCAAACTCTTGTTAAAAAATTTTATTTTAATAACTTGGATTAAGAATTTACTTTGAGATAATCTTTTCGGATGCCCTGTATAATTTCAATAGATTTCACTATTGCTTGCCTCTCGTGATCTTTTTATTTTTGTTTTTCCTGCACGTCTGAGCTGAACAAATCAGAATTTGACTGCATTTCTCTTAATAAGTAATTTCTTTGTAATAATGAGAATTACTTGTAAATAAGGGGGATTTCCTGTGACTTAAAATGACTTAAAATATTTCTGCTCTTTCGAAAGGTCTAGATATCCTTTTATACACAAAACAACTTGCTGCTGAAACACTCATCCATATTTTGTTACCTCTAGACTCGACTATTCTGATGCTTTCCTGGTCGGCCTCCCATCTTCCACCCTCCATAAACTTGAACTCATCCAAAACTCGGCTGCCCGTGTCCTAACTCACACCAAGTCCTGTTCACCCATCACCCCCCACCCCTGTGCTCGCTGACCTACATTGGTGCCTGGTCTGGCAACGCCGCGATTTAAAAATTCTCATCCTTGTTTTCAAATCCCTCCATGGCCTCGCCCCCTCCCTATCTCTGTAACTTCCTCCAGCCCGACAACCCTCCGAGATCTCTGCGCTCCTCCAATTCTGGCCGCTTGTGCATTCCTGATTTTAATCGCTCCAGCATTGGCGGCCCTGCGTTCAGCTGCCTGGGCCCTAAGCTCTGGAATTCCCTCCCAAACCTCTCCGCCTCTCTACCTCACTCTCCTCCTTTAAGACATTCGTTAAAACTTGCCTCTTTAATATCTCCTTATGTGGCTCGGTGTCAAAGTTTGTTTATAGCGCTCCTGTGAAGCGCCTTGGGACGTTTTACTACGTTAAAGGCGCTATATAAATGCACGTTGTTGTTGTTGTTGAGTGGGTTGTAGTGAAATCAAAGAAAGGTTTCTTTTTTAATCTAACTAGAATATTTAAACGTGGTTCCATTCTCAATAAGCCAGTTCTCTCTTTAGATCAGTAATTATGTGCAGAACATTCAATACTATATAATAGTGTAGCATTTTTAGAGTTGGCACTTTTAAAACATACTGATTTTTTCCAATGTAAAATATTTAAATGAGATGCAAATAAGTACAATATTTAAATCAGTGTTCTAGCTGGCATCTTTTGAGAATCCTTGGAAATGGGACTGTGCCTGAGGATTGGAGAAGAGGCAACTTGATGACAATCTATGAAAAGGGACAACGAGATAATCCGTGGAGTACAGGTCAATCAGCCTGACGCCCACTGTCGGCAAAGTACTGTCGGGTGTCCTGAAAGACAAAAAACAATGCACCACCTGGAGTAATGTCGAACTACAAGACAGAGCCAGCATTATGGGAGGGGGATCATGCTGGACAAATCAACAAACCTTGTATACAGGGACAATTCAGTGGACGTTGTTTATTTAGATTTCAGCAAAGCTTTCGATAAAATGGAGATTGGGCCACAAGATTAGAAGGCGTGGTAAGTGCTTCTCAAATGGATCGAAAATTGGCTGAAGCAGAGGAAGCAAAGGTCAG
This sequence comes from Squalus acanthias, assembly GCA_030390025.1. Taxonomy (NCBI): domain Eukaryota; kingdom Metazoa; phylum Chordata; class Chondrichthyes; order Squaliformes; family Squalidae; genus Squalus; species Squalus acanthias. Next base: position 11,784,210 of record CM059430.1, read on the forward strand.
TTTTACAGGGAGCTGGACCGGCACGAAAGGAGGTGAACATTTGAGGCATCTCAGGGATCAGTGCTGTGGCTGATGCAGTTTACTATGTATGTACGTGATTTGGAAGTGAAAGAAAGACTGACTTGCATTTATATAGCGCTTTTCACGACCTCAGGACATCCCAAAGTGCTTTACAGCCAATGCATTACTTTTGAAGTGGAGTCACTGTTGTAATGTAGGAAGCGCGGCAGCCAATTTGCGCACAGCAAGCTCCCACAAACAGCAATATGATAATGACCAGATCATCTGCTTTTAGGGATGTTGGTTGAGGGATAAATATTGGCCAGGATACCGGGGAGAACTCCCCTGCTCTTCTTCGAAATAGTGCCGTGGGATCTTTTAAGTCCACCTGAGAGAGCAGACGGGGCCTCGGCTTAACGTCTCTCTGAAAGACAGCACCTCCAACAGTGCAGCACTCACTCAGTACTGCACTGGAGTGGAGTGTCAGCCTAGATTTTTGTGCTCAAGTCTCTGGAGTGGGACTTGAACCCACAACCTTCATGATTCAGAGGTGAGGGTGCTGCCCACCGAGCCACAGCTGACAATAGCTGAAGTGGGGACAGAAACAAATCTCTTCAATTTTATGGATGATACCTAAATAGGTGGGATTGAAAACAACAAGGAACAAACAGGCTGATCAAACACAAAAGGACCTGGATAGACTGGGGAGCTGAGTGTCAGATGTCTGTAGTAAGCAATTGTTTACTTGCTAGGCCACTTCAGAGAGCATTACGATTGCGCCACATAGTGTGTGACTGGAGTCACATGTAGACCATGAACAAGGGTGGCAGGTTCCCTTCCCTCAAGCACATGAGTGAAATGGTTGGCATTTTATAACAATCATGAAACTTTCATGGTTATTTTTATGGATTCACCAGATTTATTGAATTCACTTTCGCAACTTGCCATGGTGGAGATTTGAACTCTCAATGGTGCAGTGCCATAACCACTAGACTATTGCACTCTGTAATTTGGTTATGTGTGCCACGTCTGTGAATAGCTTTGCAGAGCATCTCAAAAAGATTTTAGTGCCTTGTCACCAAATGGTTTTATCTCCAGGTATGTTAGTTTTCAGATTTTAGCACATCTTCGCAATTATTTTCCGTTTAATTTAAAATTTTCTTCATTCTATATAATCTTTCAGCCTTCAATCTGGTCTCTCTCTCCATTTGAATTTAAAGGTTATAATATTTTTATCCTGAATGCTTTTTTAAAAATCTGCCTATTGTTAATCTTTGCCATCTGCACTTTCAGAATTAATGTACTGAAATGCATACACAGAGAAAGTACTAATATACTGTGGTACCATTTATTCAAAGTAAGTATATTTAAGTCACACTGCTCCACTCTTGTCATCCAACGGGAGGCCTGACAACATCCATGGTCCCCAGTACTACGCACCGCCCAATATTCCTCTCCCCCTTGCTGCAGGTGGCCAATCTGAGACACGGACAGCAATCAGCGCTACACAAGGGGAATGTGATTTTTGTAAATATTGGTCACATGAGCAGTATTTGTGCATTAAAGATCTGATTCTGCTGAGACTCTTTATAGGAGCTTCGGAACAGGAGTAGGCCATTCAGCCCCTCGAGCCTGTTCCGCCATTCAATGAGATCTTGGCTGATCTGTATCTTAACTCGTTCCACCTGCCTTGTCCCCACTTCAGCTATTGTCAGCTGTGGCTCGGTGGGTTGCACCCTCGCCTCTGAATCAGAAGGTTGTGGGTTCAAGTCCCACTCTAGAGACTTTTATACCCATTGAAAATGAAAATGCCCACCCGCTTCCCAAACCCCACATGGAGCAGCCCAGCTGATTCCACAACCCCCTCACCCCCATGAGTAGCCCCTCCCCGTTTTAAGCGCCCTGCCCAGCCCCCATTCCTCCCCCATCCCCCCCCCCCCCCCCCCACTGAGCAGCAGTATCAACCTCCGCCCACCCCACAATGACCAGGAACTGCCAGCACCTGACCTCTCCCCCACTGAGCATCTACATTCCTCTGCACCTATCTTCAACCTCCAGCAACATCTCCTCGCAAATGAGCACTAACACCCCTACCCGCTGAGTAGCAACATCCAATACTCTAATCACACCCATTGAGCAACAGCCGTCTCCCCCCCCCCCCACCCCCACCCTATAATCCAGCAGCATCCCCAACCACCTCCCAAAATAGGAACATATATTGGAAATATAAAAAATTGTATAGCTGCACACTCTGGTCCAATTAATCCAGCTTAACATGCAATGAAACCTGCTCTGGAATCCCCATGTGCAAAGATATGGCAGATTGACTAGTAGTACCTTATATAAGTGCTATATTAATGCAAGTCTCTTCTTTATAACATCCAAAAGCTTTGAATTTCCTATTGGTAAATATTGATGAAACACAGAATATATGGCAGATGAAATACTTCAAGCAACCGCTTAAGGATTTAAAAAAAAAAGTTAGCGAGCAAATTGGAAATAAAAAAATCCTCTAGAAACCTGACAGTGTAAAGCTGCACCTGCACTAGTCCCAGGCTTCAGCTTATCATTAGCATCAACGTAGCTTTCAACAATTCATGGACAACACTCCTTCTTGCGACACCAACTGCATAACATGCTATTTGGTTATGTGGGCAAGAGAAACAGCAGCTGTTTGATTTTTTTTTAAGTTTAGGGAAGTAGTGTGCACAATGGAAATGTCCTCCCTTCCCACAGATTTTTCCTGATGTACGCTTGGTGTTTATCATGTGACCAGCTCATGACCTTCGTAGACCAAACTTTGGTTTGGAACCCAACAGATTTTTACCATGTTATGCAATTTTTTATTTCCTTTTAAAACTGTCAAGTTCATTACATTTGCTTTTTTTATACATTTCTTTACCAATGGAACCACATTCTCTGTGGCTCACATCTGCACATAGTCGATTGAAAGCTATTGGCTCTGTCAACGGACTCATTCAGATTTTGAGTACTTTTACTGTAGTATTTATTTAACAGTTTGTGCTATATTTACCTCTGAAGGTACCAGTGACAAGTATACAGTTTTTAACTAGAACAAGCTTTGTCATTTTACATTAGTACCTTTCTTATTTATGATTACTGGAATTTGTCAAAGAATATCTCTCCTCATTACTATTCCAGCATTAACCTGTTTATTTTGGTGGCACATTAATGTTCCCACAGTGTAATTTCAAGGCCTAAGAAGGCCACTTATTCTATAGGAACATTAGCAGCAGGAGTAGGCCATTCAGCCCCTCTGGCCTGCTCCGCCATTCAAACCCGCACCTCAAATCTGTAGGAGTGCTTCAGAACGGTCTTTAATATTCAGCTTTAGCTGAAGTAGTATATAATCCCCAGACTTGCAGTACTGAATAATAGGAAGAAAGTGAGCAGGTTAAAAATGTAACTTAAAGCTGAAATAAGTAGATTAACGCTCTATTAAGATAGAGGACGGAGGAATTTCATAAGGATGCACCATTATTTCCTCATCTTAATTTCTTACTCCCTCCATTTCTGGCAGATTTTATAAAACCTGTTTTTTTTCACATGTCATTTAGCATCACAGTATTTATAGTAGGGCAGGTTTCACACTATGCGATGAATCATTGCTCACTTACACATTATTTGTCAACTGTTGTTTTATTACTCTTATTTTCTTTTCTATTTTACTTTTGCTTTGCTTGCTTGCAGTATGAGACCCTCATGTTGTTCGTTACTCAGATTGGCATATTCATTTTGGCCCTCCTCTGTTTCAGTTTGCGCCCATGGGGGGTGAATTTCCCTCTTTGGTAAGCACTTGTTATTTTAATGTTTCAATATCCACCCAATCAAAATGGTATCTGGTCATGATTTTCCAATGGTCATTGTCATAACACATAAATATGGGTATAATTCAATGATATGGATGACAGAAAACTGGTCCATTACAAAGCACCTGTAATTATGGTGCTTTCACACTTCTCAAGTGTCAAAATTGTCACCTAACTGAAATGAATGTCAAATATTTCATCCAACCAACTCTGGAATGCACAAGAGAAAGCAAAACTTTGTACTTATCCTTCAATGTCCAATTTGTAGAGGCAGTTTTAATGGCTTGGGCATAGAGATGAAAGAGGGCACACCAGTGTAAAGAGGTTGGGGCAGATTTTCCTCTTGCTGTGCTTAGTCATAAAAAATGGCCTGTGCAAAGCCATAGAGGAAAATTAGCTGGGGAGGTATGGAGGAGGCACGTAATGAACCCCACCCAATTTCTATCCATTTAACTTAAAGGACGGAAATTCAGACAGGCTCCAATGATGGAATTATTCAATTCTCCCTGCCCGATTTCCCTCTATGTGCTGCACCCAGGTGATCAATTTCAGCCCAAGTACTAATTAGAGGCAAATCTGCCTATTATCTTTTGGTAAAAAAAAAGTAAAAAAAGTAAAAAGTTTAAAGTTTATGGTTTTCCATACAGACTGCAGCATCTGACACATTAGACCCCCTGTGACCCCATCTCATTGTCTTAGTTGTATCTTGCTATGTCTTTGATATAATGTCTTCCTGACTGACCTGATTGTCTCTCTGCCGAGGTGTGATAAAAGGCAGTCAGAAAGATTAACTGTAGTCATCTGACATTGTACTCTGCACAGGCATTGTTCTCTGTCTATATATGCTGTGCCGATTTGTATTCTTCACTTCACCTGATGAAGGAGCAGCAGCTCCGAAAGCTTGTGATTTCAAATAAAACTGGTGGACTATAACCTGGTGTTGTGCGACTTCTCACTTTTGTCCACCCCAGTCCAACACCGGCATCTCCGCATTATTATCTTTTGGTGACACAGGGCATGATGGACACAGAAGCCTTATCAGTTTAACAAGCTAGTTCAGACTGGCCTGTTAAATGAATTGACTGGGGATGATTTTCATGTCCCTATCGTCTTATTTGCACCTGCAAATGGGGTGGTAGCGGAACCAAAATCACAAATGGAATAGAAGCACCAACGTAGCGCTTGCTGTCCGCCTGTTCTGATTGTCAAGTGGACCTCAATTTAGGCAGCCAGAGCTGAAAACAGGCGGAGGAGCTCATGAATAAATTCAAATCAGGGCCAGTTTGCGTAGTTACAACACCATTTCCGTCTCTGCCCGCATTGCTACAGCCAGTGTGTGATGCCAATCACCTTCTCATGCACGTTAATGCCCGCTACCCAGAAAGCTGTAATAACACTTTCATCATGCTGCAATCTACCATACCAGCCTTGGTGACTCAGAACCGTGTACCAGGATAGTTAGAAACATAGAAACTAGGAGCAGGAGTAGGCCATTCGGCCCGTCGAGCCTGCTCCACCATTCAATACGATCATGGCTGATCATCCAAATCCAGTACCCTGTCCCTGCCCCTGCCCCTGCCCCCTCACACAGAATCCCCATCAAGCCTGCACCGACACATATCCCACCCTATCCCTGTAACCCCACGTATTTAATTCCCCCTAACATATCCCATCCTATCCCTGTAACCCCACATATTTAATCCCCCCCTAACACTAAGGGTCAATTTATCATAGCCAAATCACCTAACCCGCACATTTTTGGACTGTGGGAGGAAACCGGAGCACCCGGAGGAAACCCACGCAGACACGGGGAGAATGTGCAAACTCCACACAGACAGTCACCCGAGGCCAGATTCGAACCCGGGTCTCTGGCGCTGTGAGGCACCAGTGCTAACCACTATGCCACCGTGTTGCCCAGGTGACCAGGGATATCTCCTGCACTCTTGGCTTATGACTCCAGTAAGTCATCCACAGACAGAGGGTGAGAGCATATATAATGAGACCCATGGGACTGCAAGGATTTTAATAGAGCAAAGCATGGGCATTTTGAAGTTCGTCTTAGGTGTCTTAATAAATCTGGTGGAGGGCTGCAGGGCAGCCCAGCAAAAGTGTCCAGAATCATTGTAGGTGGCTGCATCCAACTGCAGAAGGAGTTGTTACTGCCTGCAGCCAAAGGGGATGAGGAGCAGGAGGAGGAATATGATGGAGAGGATCCTTCATCCCCACATCAAGATGAGTGTGCACAGGAAGAAGAGATGGAGCAAGAGAGCCTGAAGTCTGAAGCCAGAGAAAGGAGGCAACAACTTATAGTTGAGTGCTTTCAGTAAATAAAAGTTGTAAAACTGAATAACATTTCCCCCACCCCTGCTTTTTCCTCCTTCCCATCTCCAACTGCCTCACAGATTTCCATTCCCAAAGACTTCTGTACCTCGCCTCCATAATAGAGGTCTCATTCTCATATGTCAGCATCCAAGTTTACTAAGTTGCAAATATCCATAGAAATGAACTCTGATTGTTATGTGGTCAAGTAATTCTTACTTTCCAGAACAAAATTCAACAAACGGTTCCAATAATTTCCTACACTCTAACTGAAACTGCTTCTAACCACGGTGTCAACCCTTTGTGCCAGCTACCTTACTTGTTCTAGCTCCTAAGCTACTAATTGTACAAGGTGCTCCATGGGTGATGAAAGGTTCAGAGATTTATGGCTGGGAAGATTCATCTGGAGTCTTGGAAATTGAGTTGACTCTTGCCTCAATGAAGCTGCCCCCATTCTCTTACATAGATACATAGATACATAGATACATAGAAGATAGGAGCAGGAGTAGGCCATCCGGCCCTTCGAGCCTGCTCCGCCATTTAATGAGATCATGGCTGATCCTTCAATTCAGTATCCCGTCCCCGCCTTCTCTCCGTAACCCTTAACCCCTTTTGCCTGTAGAAATATATCTAATTCCCTCTTAAATATATTTAATGAGCTGGCGTACACTGCCCTCTGTGGCAATGAGTTCCACAGGTTCACCACTCTCTGAGTGAAGAAATTCCCCCTCATTTCTGTCCTAAATGGTTTAGCCCTTATCCTTAAATTATGTCCTCTAGTTCTGTTCTCACCCGCCAAGGGAAACATTCCTTCAGCATCTAATCTGTCTAGACCTGTCAGAATTTTATACACTTCTATGAGGTCCCCTCTCAATCTTCTAAACTCCAGTGTGTACATCCCTAAACTACATAGTCTCTCCTCATAGGTCAATCCCGCCATTCCTGGTATCAGCCTGGTGAATCGCCGCTGCACCCCCTCCTCTTGCATTGTAAAGAGATATCAGGTCCAGTTCTGAAGCTTCCTCCGATACTAGCATTGGACGGGGTCTTAAAGAAGTAGGCAGACTGTCACTACCATGATAGTACCATCTGTTGCCAATCCTTGCAGCCCACTGCAGGGCATTGCCTCAGATATGCCACTGATTGGTGTCATTACAAACTGAATAGTCCCAATCAAGTCTTGGAAGCCCTGTGAAAGTGTCATCTTCAGGCTAACCCTCAAAGCATCTATTGAAGCAGTGGCCGCTGACACTTTGGAAACCATTAATGTCTATAGAACCTCCACCTGATGTCTTGTTGCTGCAGACATTTCTTGGACTGTCACTATCTTCAGAGCATTTTACATGTCAAGTGAAACTTCCTGCAATATGTTGCAGATACACGTAGTGAAATCCTCTCACTTCCCCATCATCTCAACCATGAAAACCATCTTCCCTGCCTGCACGTGAGATCAGTTCCCAAATCCTTGAAGACAGGGCCCCTGAGATCTGGTTCCCAAGGCTCCTGAGCTGAGGACAGTCATTTTTCCAAACTCCATGGAAGAATGGCACTTTCTCTCCCTCTTTAACTCCCAGATCCAGGTGCTTCACACAGTGAAAACTCTCTAATTCACTAATTACTTCCTTCCAAGTAGATGTATCTGGACATGGTGCAGGTAAGATGCCATAATGGAGTAATTGAGGGTGGGCAACAGCTGTGGAACTTGATTTGCTCAGCTGTTCAGCGGAGCAGCTAGCATCTTCCTTCAAGTCATTCCGCAGGATTTCAAAAACACAGACGCTTATTTAGCCGCCCAAACCCTTACATGACTGCTTAACGAAACAGTGCATGAGTGCATAGCCACTGCTATACTTTGACAATCCATAGAAACATAGAATCTAGGAGCAGGAGTAGGCCATTCGGCCCGTCGAGCCTGCTCCACCATTCAATACGATCATGGCTGATCATCCAACTCCAGTACCCTGTCCCTGCTTTAATCCCCACAGTACACATATCCCACCCTACCCCCGTAACCCCACGTATTTAATTCCCCCTAACATATCCCATCCTATCCACATAACCCCACATATTTAATACCCCCCTAACACGAAGGGTCAATTTATCATAGCCAAATCAACCTAACCCACACATTTTTGGACTGTGGGAGGAAACCGGAGCACCCGGAGGAAACCCACGCAGACACGGGGAGAATGTGCAAACTCCACACAGACAGTCACCCGAGGTCAGATTCGAACCCGGGTCCCTGGCGCTGTGAGACACCAGTGCTAACCACTATGCCACCGTGTTGCCATAGAAATCTGAAGTAACCTGTGTTCCCCCTATACCAACCTGATCTTGGCACCTCACTTTCTACAAAGCTACCTTCTTGTGTGCACTCAAAGTTTTCAAGATTGGTGTTTCTCCTCCAGATGCCATTCTTTAGCCCTGGTTGTGCACTACCTTTTCCATTGCAGTGAGAGGACACAGAGTTAAAGGAATGTGACTAGCAAGGACACTTCTCATAACCCATAATAACATGCCTTCTATTGTTATCAGACTTGTCGGTACAGGCTCCTGTGAAAAGCCACGGGATGTTTTTCTACGGAAGAGATCTTACATAAATACAAGTCCTTGTTGAATATGGGGGTTGCATTTCCTCGAAGCTTCTTCTGCCTTTCATATGAGACATTAAACCAAAGCTCCGTCTGCTCTCAGGTGGACATAAAAGAGCCCATGGCATTATTTTGAAAAAGAGCAGGGGAGTTTTCCCTGGCCAACATTTATCCCTCAACCAACATCACTAAAAAAAACAGCTTATCTGGTCATTATCACGTTACTGTTTGTGGGATCTTGCTGTGCGCAAATTGGCTGCCGCATTCCCTACATTACAACAGTGACTACACTTGAAAAGTACTTCGCTGGCTGTAAAGCACTTTGAGACGTCCTGAGGTCCTGAAAGGCGCTATATAAATGCAAGACTTACTTTCTTTCCAGAACTTTGGCAGAAGATTCACGGAAAGCCCTTTTGCTCGCATCAAACACACAACCTCCACCAAAGTTGCAGCGGCGGAGCAGAAGAACTCCGAGGAATTTCACCTCCGAGGTGTTTGGTTGCAAGGCTGTCTCTCTTTTTACGACTTAAGTGACACGGTTTTACAAATAAAACAGAAAATGCCCCAAATGGCTTTCCTGAGGGATCCTTCTTTACACACAAAATGTTAACCTAATTTTTTTTTCAGATGCTGTCTGAGCAGTTGTCTATTATCAGCATTTCCTGTTTCTAGTTCGGTTTCCCCAGCATTCATCTTTTTTTTTTCTAACAATACTTTTCCACATCTTTGTGACACTGGGGCGATTTTCAACTGCCACCCGCCCATTGCTAGCCTGAAAAACAGGTGGCCAGCAGAGGAAAATTGGAGGGTGGATAGCGGGGAGAGTTTGGACACCCAAGGGTGGCTGGTGCACTGTTCAGGTGGGCCTGTAAATGGCCTGTCTGTTTTGGGCGGGGTCCTACGTCATTGCAGCTGCCTGATAAAATAGTTAGCCATATTTAGCAGGAAGAGTAACGTTCACCGGCAATTTCACAACAGCCAGAACTTGGTTCCGCACAGAATTGGAGGAGGGATTAATACCATTGGGCAAAAACTCAGTGAGGCTGCGCAGGTGGTTTAGGCTATTAGGCACTCAGAAGGCAATGGTTAGGTTAAACAAGTCATGGTCTGTCTTGGGAGATAATGAGAATTCTTAATTGAATGGCACTGCACCTGGTATGTGTAACTACTACACTTTTATTCTCAGCATTGTTGTGCATTCAGACTGTGCTGAGTACCCACGGAAAATGTTTGAAAATAAGAATGTATTCCAAACCCTAAGGAGCCCAATAGGTTTATTCAAGATTTTGGACATGGGATATTCTACCAGATAATGTATCATTCTCATAACAATTTGGAGTAGTTAATCACATCAAAATATCATATTTAAAAGCTGTCATCGCTTTTTCTCAATACCACATTGAGTTATTTCAGTGAAGCGTGACCAATACATCAGTAGGTGTCCCAGTCAGTCTAAGGACAATCAGCAAATAGAAATAGGTTACCAAGGCAGTAAGTTAATGTGTTCACAAATGAAGCTTTAACCTTCTTCCCAATCCAGTGCTTGCGAATGTGTCCGAGCATTTTTTCTGAAAGAGATTTTTCTTTGTTCGGTGTGTTACATCAGTGGCTTGTTTATAAAGAAAAAATGCAAATGCTGACTATCTGAAAGAAAAACAGAAACTGTTGGAAGGGCACATCAGCGCTGTCAGCATCTGAAAGAGAAGAGAGGGTTACTGTTTTGGGTGGGGTGTTTTACCAATTCTGATAAGGTGTTCTCCCTCTTAGGCAGTCCCTCGGAACCGAAGATGACTTGCTTCCACATTAAAAATGAGTTCTCAGGTGCCTGATGAGTCCAATGCGGGACCTACAGTCTCTGTCACAGGTGGGGCAGACGGTGGTTGAAGGGGCGGGTGGGTGGGGTGCTTGGGTTGACGTGCGCTCTTTCCGCTGTTTGCGCTTGGCTTCCGCTTGCTCCCGGCGAAGAGACTCGAGGTAATCGGCGCCGTTCCGGATGCTTCTCCTCCACTTTGTGCGGTCTTGGGCCAGGGATTCCCAGGTGTCGGTGGGGATGTTGCACTTTTTCAAGGAGGCTTTGAGGGTGTCCTTGAAGCGTTTCCTCTGCCCACCTGGGGCTCTCTTGCCGTGTCGGAGATCCAAGTAGAGCACTTGTTTTGGGAGTCTCGTATCGGGCATGCGGACGATGTGACCTGTCCATCGGAGCTGATCGAGCGTGGTCAAAGCTTCGATGCTGGGGATGTTGGCCTGAGCGAGAACACTGACGTTGGTGCGCCTATCCTGCCAATGGATTTGCAGGATCTTGCGGAGGCAGCGTTGGTGGTACCTCTCCAGTGCTTTGAGGTGCCTGCTGTACATGGTCCATGTCTCTGAGGCATACAGGAAGGCGGGTATTACTACTGCTCTGTAGACCATGAGCTTGGTGCCGGGTTTGAGGTCCTGGTCTTCAAACACTCTCTTCCTCAGACAACCGAAGGCTGCACTGGCACACTGAAGGCGGTGTTGGACTTCGTCATCGAATTCTGCCCTTGTTGACAGTAGGCTCCCGAGGTATGGAAAGTGGTCCACATTGTCCAAGGCCTTGTCATGGATTTTGATAATCGGGGGGCAGTACTGTGTGGCGGGGGCAGGTTGGTAGAGGACCTTTGTCTTACGGATGTTTAGTGTAAGGCCCATGCTCTCGTACGCTTCGGTGAAGGTGTTGACGATGGTTTGGAGTTCGACCTCCGAGTGTGCGCAGACGCAAGCGTCGTCTGCATACTGTAATTAGACGACAGAGGATGGGACGACCTTGGATCTGGACTGGAGGCGACGGAGGTTGAACAGTTTCCCATTTGTTCTGTAAATTTGCTCCACTCCAGCGGGTGTGGAAATTAGGTTAATGCTTTGGATGTAACACCTTATTTTTATAAGGTGTTACATCCAAAGCATTCACCTAATTTACTCTTTCAGATGTTGACTGACCTGCTTTGTATTTCTGGTATTGTCTAGCTTCAGTCTAAGATGATCTGGTATGTTGATAAGGTGAGATGAAGTAACAACAGAAAATGCTGGAAACACTCAGCAGGTCAGGCAGCATCCGTGGAGAGAGAGAAACAGAGTTAACGTTTCAGGTCTGTGATCCTTTGTGAGATGAAGTAAGGTGGGAAGGGGCTCGTGTGGAGCACAGACCTGTGGGGCCGAATGGCCTGTTTCTGTGCTGTAAAGTCTATGCAATTCTATGATTTAGTAGTTTTTGGTTTGCAGAACCCTTGTGTATTGATTCCTTACAACAAACTACACCTGATAATTAGTCACCAAATGCACCAAAAGACTTTAATGTAAGGTTACATGGAAGGCACAGAGAAAATGCGTGTTAATCTGGGATCCTTTTCTTGCCCAGTAACAAAGTCATTTTGTGACTATTATTATTTCAGCTTACAGGACTCCTAACTGTGATAGAGCAATCTTATTTTGAGGAAGTGGTTTAGGAACTAAAATACCATACTTTCTCCTTTCTTCTAAAGTGTACAAATGTCCAAAGTTTAATTAACCCTTGTGTTTTATTTTAACTATGGACAAAGTTGTATGTGCAAGGAAGTCAATGTTGAAAAGCACATTAAAATTTTAATATGCATGAGACTTTTCTCTGACATGGACTTGCAGTATTACTGAGCTGCTCAGAAGTGTGCAATTTCACTGAATCTTAGTAAAAGCAGCTTGACCCAGTTGATGACATTCTCATTTTTAAGTTCAAGCTGCACTCCAGTAACCTAAACTCATATTCCAGTGCAGTATTGAGTTACTGCTGGGTTGTTGGAAGTGCTATCCTTTCGATGAGACACTTAGGATGATCCCTTTCTGGTGGACGTTTAAGATCCCATGGCACTATTCGAGCAAGAACAGGGAAGAGCAGAAGGTTTTCCCAGTGCCCTGACCAGCATTCCTCCCTCAACCAAATCCACCAAAACAAGTTAACTGTTGTGGGATCATGCTGTGTGCAAAGTGGCTGCTGCATTTGCCTGCATAATAACAGCTACTGCTCTTGCAGAATAATTCATTATATATGAAGGTCTTTGACACAAATGTGAGAGAGGTGATAAGGTCCTAGATGAATGCAAACCGCTTTTCCGTTATCGTGCTTTTCACTGACACACCTTGTCCTTGTGTTAATTTGGAACTACAAATAAAAACAATAGTATTGTATTTCATTATTTCTTCTTATCATTTGTGTTTTTTTAAACTTATCTCAGTTTGGGATACATAGAAATAACAGCAGCCATTTGTGAATGACTACTTGATCCGAAAGCTTCATATTAACTTCTCATCGTCTATATCGGTCTTCTATTATAACTGGGCGTGAAGGAATTTTTAACAGTTATGATTACACAACATCATCTGGTGAACGGAATCTGCCTTCAGTTTACAGAAAGGGGACGGTTAATACAACTGTAGTTTAGTGGAGGAATGCACAGATAGATAACAAGAGAGATGGGTCTTTATATAGAATTATTTGCTTTAATAAGACAGGAAAAAAATATAGATAGTCTTGAAGCCATGTGAAGTAATTTTAACGGGCAGTCCGTTAAACATTTATTCCTATCACAATGAAGGCCCCAATTGTGGTAGAATGAGAACCTTTCAGCAGCAGTGGAAGGGCACATTGGTGTATACTTGCAGAATACTCACAGTGGGAACACACCCATGATGAGCAAAATATTCCGCCTTTCTGGTCATTCTTGTTAAGCAACTATTATGTATTCATGTAACATCTTGAGAAGCATATAAAGGAGTTTAGAAGATTTTTTTTTCCATTTTAGAATGCATTACATGTGGCGATTGAAACTGAGTACTCAAGATAAACCCTTGAAGAAGAAAAGTATTAAAGGGTAGGTGGGAAGAGCAGGGAAATCAATTAGAGTGGACAGCTGCAAAGTGGAGCTAGCACCAACATAACAACAACAACAAATAGCATTTATATAGCACCTTTAACATAGTCACATTGGACCAAATGGCCTCCGATTGTGCTGGCATTTCTATGAGCTCAAGCCATTACGCTTGAACATGTCAGCTAGATTGCATCAGGTAACAAGCTAAAGATACACACAAGTGCCCCACTCCGATCCTTAGGACTGGGTCTGTTGTATGTGTATGGCAACAGCAGAAGCAGTGCAAACCTGCTTGAAAAATCTTACCAGCTCTACTCTATCTGCTTCTGTGGAACTTAATCCAATCTGTCGCTCCTCATAAAGGAGCATTGCATGGATTTAATTATATGCAAGTGACACTCGGATTACTGCAGGGTTTTTTTTAATCAAAGAATTTACATTTGTTAATCTGATATTGGATCAGTTGCAACGCTAATTGGGAATTGTATCTCTAAAGTACCCACCCGCTAAATAGTATAATGTTCCCACAAACCTTTTCTCAATTAGAATATACAGGGATTTTCTACATTTCTGAGTAAATGGCTGCTTTACACAATAATAGACTATCGATTAAATGGTGTATTCTGTACTTGGGGTTAACATTGTAAATGTGTCATGTTTATTTCCTTTTAACATAGCAGTTATTCCATTAAAGTCAGTCTGCTGCTTTTAAATGTTACTGAAAGGTGTAGGTTCTGGGTTGCGCAATGCATGGAGTACTCAAAACACTTAACTTCTATATTTAATCGTATTTGTTAAAAGTATGAAATTAGACACTGGTACACATTGCACAATACTTGGTGCCAGAGCCATACAGTGTGCAGATGCTAAAAGCTGAAGTCACATTGCGCAACCATTCAATGTGATGCTGTCAAATTCAGTAAGAAAGAAGATTTTCAGTTTGTTCTTTCTATGAACACCATACAGCAACCTCAAAATATGAAGGAACCATTCCAATGTAACAATTTACCAGCACAAGTAATGTTCAAGTTTAAAAGAGAATGATCATTTATCAGAGGTCAGTCATGGTACATGAGACTTGAGCACACAATCTAGGCTGACACTTCACTGCAGTACTGAGGGAGTGCTGCAATGTCGGAGGTGCCATCTTACGGATGAGACATTAAACCGAGGCCCCGTCTGCTCTCTCAAGTGCACATAAAAGATCCCATGACCCTGTTCGAAGAAGAGTAGGGGAGTTATCCCCGGTGTCCTGGCCAATATTTATCCCTCAACCAACATCACTAAAACAGATTATCTGGTCATTATCACATTGCTGTTTGTGGGATCTTGCTGTGTGTAAATTAGCCATCGCGTTTCCTACATTACCACAGTGGCCACACTTCAAAAGTACTTCATTGGCTGTAAAACGCTCTGGCATGTCCTTAGGTCGTGAAAGGCACTGTATATATGCAAGTTCTTTCTGTGATTCTATTGTGGAGATGAGTAATAAAACTTTCTTCTGCCCGCCTTGCCCTGTATCAAATCATACACGCTAATGGAAACATAATAGGGTAGATTTTCAACTTGCCGCATGGGCATAAAACTGTTCTTGGATTTCATTGCCCCTTATAGAAACCACTCAATTTTCATTTCCACAATGGAACTGAAAATCGGTCAGTTTCAATAACAAGCGGCCAATCCACAAGGCCAGTTTTATGCCTCAGCAACAAGTTGAAGATGTACACCAAGCATTCCGAACTACATATTATGAAATCTTTAGTTTCATCTTTTAGATGAAATGTTAAACCGAGATCCCATCTGCTTGGATGTAAAAGGCCTCATGACGCTATTCAAAGAAATTTTACTGGTGTCCCAGTCAATATTCATCCATCAACAAAAACCTTCTAAAATGGAGAGTCTCATTCATTCATTTGCTGTTTGTGGGATCTTGCTGTGCTGTGATCATTGAAAGGTTTGCGCCACTGCAGCCTGGTCCTCCTGACAACATCCCTGCTTGTGCCCTCCTGTGCAATGTGCAACCAGTCTGCGTTGGTCTCTTGGGGATGTCTCTTCCACCCATTGGAAGGGAAGAGAACCTCCCTGCATGCTGTGACTCCCTCCATAGGCATATGGAGGGAGTCATGGGAGAGCCTGGGTGCAGTCGTGCACCTTTGTGCAGTGCCTGTCAGTGTTTGCAGCACCTCAATGCTGTACAACACTGACAGCACAACTGTCAAAAAAATAATTTGCGTATGGTCCCTTTAAGGAAACCGGCTGATGATGTGTCATCAAATGACGTCATCAGACCCGCTTCCTTCAATTGGCCGGTAACCATGCTGGGCAGGCCAATCAACGTAAAATCATTCTGCACAGCGGGCTGGAGCCAGCAGCGGGGTCGGGACCCGCCACCGACGTCGCCCGCCCCGGGCCTGCCAAGGTAAGGGAAATCGCGGCCATTGTCTTTGGCCCCCACCACAAACCCCGTTCCCTAGCCACCAACCCTGGCAATTGTCTGAGGCTGAACCAGACTGTTCACAACCTTGGAGTCATATTTGACCCCGAAATGAGCTTCCGATCACTTATCCCACCATCACTAAGACCGCCTACTTTCACCTTCAGAAGAATTGCCCAACCCCGTCCCTCCCTCAGCTCATCTGCTGCTGAAACCTTCATCCATCTCTTTGTTACCTCTAGACCGGCCTCCCACGTTCTACCCACCGTAAAATTGAGATCATCCAAAACTCTGTTGCCCGTGTCCTAACTCGCGCCAAGTCCCGTTCACTCATCGCCCCTGTGCTCGCTGACCTACATTGGTTCCCGGTTAAGCAACGCCTCAATTTTTAAAATTCTCGTCCTTGATTTCAAATCCCTCTATGGCCTCACACCTCCCTATCTCCTCCAGCCCCACAACCCTCGAGATATCTGCGTGGCTCTAATTCTGGCCTCTTGGTGAAAGGCGCTAACGAGACACAAATGGCTTCCCTCCACCCCCCCCCCCTCCCCCGAGGCACCAAACAAAAGGCACTGAAAGCTACTGAATTGTCATAAAAACCCAAGGGGTCACCTGTAGGATGCGAAACTACCATATCTACCGGATGGTTGTAAAAACCCAACTGGTTCAATAATGTCCTTCAGGGAAGGAAATCTGCTGTCCTTACCCAGTCTGGCCTATATGTGACTCCAGACCCACAGCAATGTGATTGACTCTTAACTGCCCTCTGAACTGGCCTAGCAAACCACTCTGTCATATCAAAAAAACACTGTTACGATGGACTGCAGCAGTTCAAGAAGGCAGCTCACCCCCACCTTCTCAAGGGCAATTAGGGATGGGCAATAAATGCTGGCCTTGACAGTGATGCCCACGTCCCAAGAACGAATATTTTTAAAAAAATCTACCTGGTCTGGCTGACACGTGGTTCCAGTCCACACTATGTGGTTGACACTTCATGCTTTTTGAAGTGGCCTGACAACTAGGGATAGGCAATATATGCAGCCACGCCAGCATTGTCCACATCCTGAGAACAAAAAAAATATATAGATCTATCTATAGAACATTTGTTTTGTCTGTAAAGAAAGAACTTGCATTTATATAGCAACTAATCAGATTCTGAGAATGTCCCAAAGTATTTAACTTCTTTACCCAGAGAGTGGTTAGAATGTGGTACTTGCTACCACGTGGAGTAGTTGAGGCGAATAGCATAGATGCATTTAAGGGGAAGCTAGATAAATAGCATAGAAGGAGGCCCATATGGAGCTTAAATATTAGCATTGACCAGTTGGGCCGAATGGCCTGTTTCTGTGCTGTAAATTGTATGTCATTCTATGTAATCCAATGAACTACTTTTGAAGTGTTACTTTGTAGACAAATGTGGTGACTAATTTGCACACAGGAAAGTCCCACAAACAGTAAATAAAACTAATTAGTTAATTTGTTTTTGGCGGTGCTGATTATGGAATAATTTTGGCCAGATCGTCTGGCGCCGAGTGAGACCAACTCTGGCCTCGATGATATGTCAACTCCTCTGGGTTCCATTGGTGAACCAGTCTAGATGCTCAATCACTGATAGTCCAGTGGAGGTACTGCAGGACCTGCCTGGTTCAAAAATCAGATTAGCAGGTCTACCAAGGAGGGTTGATTTGCTTCCAAGCTGCCATCATCAGGCATGTCATCTTGGAATCACTCCAACCCCCAAGTAGACCCTGCTTGCCTCACTACCTCCCTCACTAATTGGTCAGAAAAGAGTAAGAAAAATTTGAGTCAGAAACAAACAGAGGCAATAACAAGAACAGGTTTATGAAAGATAAGAAAGAGGTAGATAGAAAGAATTAAAAACAAACAAGGAGACAAGACAAAAAAACTTGGAGAGTGAGAGACACATGTTTTCACATTTTTGGCCATGGACAATGCCGGAAGAGACCACCTTGTATGTATTTCTTCCCACAACTTTTTTTTCCGTGAATTTTGTACTCATCAACTTTAGGAATGTAGGTGCTAAGAAGTGAAGCGCTTTCACTGGACATCCAGTGTCAGTATCAAGCACTTCTAGATCTGTTGTGGCATGATTAGATGCATAGTGATCCTCCCTCCACACTGCCACAACAATACGCCTCAGCCCCAGCCTCAGGAGAACTCCAATGTGATATCTTCCCATATCTCATGCCAGCCATTCTGTGGCCATTCTAAGTGAGCTTGCCAATTTTGTGCAAAATTAGGGGCAACTTTTGCACTGTGGGTCCATACCAATTGGGAACTGGATTAAGCCAACGAAAACCTATTTCATGGAGAACCCTTACAACCAGCAGACAAAAGAGACTTTTATCTTATTTTTGTGGACTGAAATTAAACCCAGAAGTGAAAAGCCAGTGTTTAACCCACTGCTTCATTCTGTCATTCCCTGCTTCCTGCCTCATTTATAATGAAGTGCAGTTTTAAACACTAGTGGTACATTACGTAAATCTAATAAAGAAATGTTATATTCCCTTTGGGATTTGTGTTTGATTTTTGAGGTTTTTTTTGTCTGTTCTTCAAAAGATGTAAATTTAGTGGTGAAAATATTCTAATTGTACAAAATTCACAAAATAGGTTAGAAAATGCAGCTGGAATGAAAAGATAGTCCATTCTCGGGCTAACAACGTCGTGAGAGAAAAAGAAAAAACCTAATGAGTTCGGCACACTTCATTTATGTAACCAATTAATGCTGGGTGGCCAAGCTTTACTCAGATGAAACGCAATGAAATGTTCCTCCTTCAATCAGAACTACAATAAAACAGATTAACTGCTCATTCAACTAATTGGTTGCTTGTGCGATCTTTACATGTGTAAATTAGCGGCCACATTTGCCTACGCAACAACATTGAATGCACTTCAAAAGTCGATCCTTGTTTGTGAAGAATTTGTGCAACCCAAGGACATGTCAGAGCAAAGAAACCAGAAAGATTTGTTTGGTCAATTTGATTGGATCGTTTTGCTAAAATTGCTGCCTCCTGATTGGTAGCTTTAAAAAAAAAATGGAATGAATTGATTGATAAATTTTCCTATCTTATATATTTAAGCAAATCAGCAATAGTTAAACTCGCAGGTATTTATTTTAACCAATCGGATGCAAGTTTGACCAGGCTGGCATTCTTTTCTCTAGAAAAGAGGAGGCTGAGGGATGATCTAATAGAGGTCTTTAAAATTATGATGGGGTTTGATAGGGTAGACGTAGAGTGTTTCCGCTTGTTGGGGAGACCAAAATTAGAGGCCATAAATATAAGATAGTCACGAATAAATCCTATTAAGAATTCAGGAGAAACTTCTTTACCCAGAGCGTGGTTAGAATATGGAACTTGCTACTACATGGAGTGGTTGAGGCAAATAGCATAGATGTCATTAAGGGAAAGCTAGATAAGGGAGAAAGGAATAGAAGGATATGTTGATAGGGTGAGATGAAGTAGGGTGGGAGGAGGCTCGTGTGGAGAATAATCACTGGCATAGACCAGTTGGGCTGAATGGCCTGTTTCTGTGCTGTAAATTCTATGTAATTCTACATATGAAAATACTGAATTAGTTTGGTTATATGTTTGTGTGTATCATTGCATGCTGGCCTTTGGGAATCCCATAGGTAGTTGGCATTTGGCTGTTTAAATAAAAAGGCTATGGGTTTCAAAGGAAGAATTCTGAGAGCACTGTGTTGCACATTTTATCCAAACACTGCTGTTCGGATATGTGTCCTTTCCCAAGTGTGAACGGACTATTCAGTCAGCATTACTCTAATTAGGCAGTAATGAACGAGCAGGTGATTCTCATGGGTTTTATCACATTGCTTCTGCTTCCGAGATTCAAATGGAGCTCAAACTCACGATTAAATCACATCTCTGATTATAGCAAAGCAACATCAACTTTTGTCACATTATCAACTGTTCTTCTGAGTCTCTAATACTTCAGTTAACATCTGTTCTGTCACAACCTTAAAAAAGTACTCAAAAGACTGAGAAAAATTATACATGTATTGCAAGCTTCAATAAAGTTCACAGATAACAGCCTTTCCCATGTCCCTCAGTATAGATTAAATCACACTAATAGGCTGTGGAGTGTATTTTCCTAAGCTGAGGTAGCAAAGGTAGCAAATGCCATTATTTTAACTCATGAGTTAAATCCTGGCTGAGATTCTCAGCAATGGAGGTAGAATACAGCAACTGAGAATAGCAAATCAGTATAAATCTTCAGTACAAAGGGCTGGATTTTATGAATGGAGACGTGTTGGAGGCGGGACTACTGCTTGCCCGGTTTCAGTCCCGCCTCCACCAGCTTCTGGCCAACCAGCAGGATTTTCCCCTGATTGACCTTGTTAAGCCTGCCCAGCGGGCTCAGCAGGCCAATTAGGGGGAAGTCAGTGACAGAGCATGTCAACGTGTCATCTGTCAAGAATTTTTGAAAGAAGCAATGTCATCATTTGACAGCTCTGTGAAGCTGTCAAACACTGACATTCTGTGTAGTTTGATGAGTCCTTGTGTTCAGGACTCATCAAACCTTTCTACTTTGCAGAAATCAGCTGGCTGTTGGATCGGAGGATCCAACAGCCAGTCTGTGATCTCTACAATGGAGATGTCGGGGACTACGGCTCCACAGCGGCTGAAGGCTGTAGGTAGAAACAAAGATAAGTTAACATTTTCTAACACTTTACACTCACCTCACATACTTACCACTCCACACTTGTACCCATCACTCACCTCTACATCGCACTTTCAGACCCCTCCGACCCCCGCAGACCTCCTACTCACCTCCTACACCCCGGCGGGGTTCCCCCATGTCGGGAAGCTTTAATCCCTTCCTGCCTCCAAGGAGACGGGACCCGGGGCAGGATGGCTTCTCACCTCCTGGCAAGAGGGCACGGAAGCGGGTTGGGGGCGGGTTTGCAACCAGCCCCAATTCTGCAACTTTCCCGGCAGTCCCGCCTCCATACCCGCCTCCTCGGGGCTGAGAAAATCCAGCCCAAAATCTTTAGCAGCTGAGATATCTAAATAAGTCATATTTCCACACATCTATATGCACAGATTGTGGTTGGCAGTTCCTGCCCACTTGCTGCCTGGCCCCATTGCCCAAGCAGAACATGGCACATGGCAACAAAAGGGTGACAGACTCAAGTTTTGCATCTGCCCCTTTAGCCGATCTGCAAACAGAGTAGGTTTAGGCACAACCAACTGGATTAGGGGTGTGCTCAACCAGGGGAAAACCAGGACCCTTCAGAGAGACTTGCATGAGCAACTTCTAAAAAGAAACATTTACAAAGAAAAACAAAAAATAAAATGAAATGTATTGCTTAAAAGAAAGCCGTCACAATCATTGAGACATGGTGCAGCTACGTCTGGCCATTAGTCCTCAGTCAGAAAATGATTGTTTTTTACAAACCCTGGACTGATATAGAAGTAGTGGTAGTCAGCACTTCTCTGCCGCTGAAAAACATGGGACATCAGACCTCTCATGTACTCTTCAAAATTGTTGTCTTCCTAAAATTTCCCAATAGGTCAATCAGCTGACTTTGTTGAGTGTTACTCAAGATGTGCAATTTAGCCCAGCTAGCACATTTCTGGTGTTATTAGTTCATCACCCAAGAGTGCAAAAAGCAAATCTATGAGTTACCGGGAGTTGAGAGTTTGAAATGGCAAAGCTTCGATTCAATCGCATAAACAGAACTGAAAATTTATAAGCCAAGGCGGTACCTGGAGCCACGAGACCTCTCTGGAACCGTTCAGTGGACAGTGAAGGGTTAAAAAGAATACATTTCACAGACTATTGCCTATATATGGTGATGTGCAGCCAGCTGGCGTATTCATCAGGAAATGATTAATTTATAATTTGGGACAGTGTTTGGTAGTTGATTAACCCTGCAAATCGGAAGAGCAGTGTCATTTAGCTGTTGATTCAGTTGCCTACGCCTTGCTTGCTTCATGGGATCCCCTGGATAAACGCAACATTTGTCATCGGATGTTAGCATAATGTGGTTTCTACAGAGGTGGTGAACTAGTATAGTAGTTTGGCATACAACCTTTAGTTGATGCAGCTGACTGGCAGCTGCGTCATTTTGTTAAAAAAAAATTTATGGGATGTGGGCGTCGCTGGCAAGGTCAGCATTTATTGCCCATCCCTAATTGCCCTTCAGAAGGTGGTGGTGAGCTGCCTTCTTGAACCACTGCAGTCTGTGTGTTGAAGGTACCCCCACAGTGCTGTTAGGGAGGAAGTTCCAGGATTTTGGCCCGGCGATGATGAAGAAACGGCGATATATTTCTAAGTCAGGATGGTGTATGACTTGAAGGGGAACTTGGAGGTGGTGGTGTTCCTATGCGCCGGCTGCCCTTGTCCTTCTAGGTGGTAGAGGACGCGGGTTTGGGAGGTGCTGCCAAAAACGTCTTGGCGAGTTGTTGCAGTGCATCTTGTAGCTGGTACACACTGCAGCCACGGTACGCCGGTGGTGGAGGGAGTGAATGTTTAAGGTGGTGGATGGGGTGCCAATCAAGCGGGCTGCTTTGTCCTGGATGGTGTCGAGCTTCTTGAGTGTTGTTGGAGCTGCACTCATCCAGGCAAGTGGAGAGTATTCCATCACACTCCTTACTTGTGCCTTGTAGATGGTGGAAAGGTTTTGGGGAGTCAGGAGGTGAGACACTCACCGCAGAATACCTAGCCTCTGACCTGCTCTTGTTGCCACAGTAATTATGTGGGTCCAGTTAAGTTTCTGGTCAATGGTGACCCCCCAGGATGTTGATGGTGAGGGATTTGGTGATGGTAATGCTGTTGAATGTCAAGGGGAGGTGGTTAGACTCTTGCTTGTTGGAGATAGTCATAGCCTGGTACTTCTGTGACACGAATGTTACTTGCCACTTATCAGCCCAAGCCTAAACGTCGTCCAGGTCTTGTTGCATGCGGGCATGGACTACTTCAGTATCTGAGGAGTTGCGAATGGCGCTGAACACTGTGCAGTCATCAGCGAACATCCCCATTTCTGACCTTATGTTGGAGGGACGGTCATTCATGAAGCAGCTGAAGATGGTTGGTCCTAGGACACTGCCCTGAGGAACACCTGCAGCGATGTCCTGGGGCTGTGATGATTGACCTTCAACCACCACAACCATCTTCCTTTGTGCTAGGTATGACTCTAGCCAGTGGAGAGTTTTCCCCCCGATTCCCATTGACTTCAGTTTTACTAGGGCTCCTTGATGCCACACTCAGTCAAATGCTGCCTTGATGTCAAGGGCAGTCACTCTCACCTCACCTCTGGAATTCAGCTCCTTTGTCCATGTTTGGACCAAGGTTGTAATGAGGTCGGGAGCCGAGTGGTCTTGGCGGAACCCAAACTGGGCATCAGTGAGCAGGTTTTTGGTGAGTAAGTGCTGCTTGATAGCACTGTCGATGACACCTTCCATTACTTTGCTGATGATTGAGCGGTAGTTGGCCGGGTTGAATTTGTCCTGCTTTTTGTGGACAGGACATATCTGGGCAGTTTTCCACATTATCAGATAGATGCCAGTGTTGTAGCTGTACTGGAACAGCTTGGCTAGAGGCGCAGCTAGTTCTGGAGCACAAGTTTTCAGCACGACAGCCGAGATGTTGTCCGGGCCCATAGCCTTTGCTGTATCCAGTGTGCTCAGCTGTTTCTTGATATCACATGGAGTGAATCGAATTGGTTGAAGACTGGCTTCTGTGATGGTGGGGACCTCAGGAGTAGGCCGATATGGATCATCCACTCGGCACTTCTGGCTGAAGATGGTTGCAAATGCTTCAGCCTTGTCTTTTGCACTCACGTGCTGGGCTCCACCATCATTGAGGATAGGGATATTCATGGAGCCTCCTCCTCCCGTTAGTTGTTTAATGGTCCACCACCATTCACGACTGGATGTGGCAGGACTGCAGAGCTTTGATCTAATCCGTTGATTGTGGGATCGCTTAGCCCTGTCTATAGCATGCTGCTTCCGCTTTTTAGCATGGATGTAGTCCTGTGCTGCAGCTTCCCCAGGTTGGCACCTCATTTTGAGGTATGCCTAGTGCTGCTCCTGGCATGCTCTTCTACACTCCTTATTGAACCAGGGCTGGTCCCCTGGCTTGGTGGTAATGGTAGAGTGAGGGATATGCCAGGGCCATGAGGTTACAGATTGTGGTGGAATACAATTCTGCTGCTGCCCCACAGCACCTCATGGATGCCCAGTTTTGAGCTGCTAGATCTGTTCTGAATCTATTCCATTTAGCACAGTGGTAGTGCCACACAACACGATGGAGGGTGTCCTCAGTGTGAAGATGGGACTTCGTCTCCACAATGACTGTGCGGCAGTCACTGCTACCAATACTGTCATGGACAGATGCATCTGTGACAGATAGATTGGTGAGGATGAGATCAAGTAGGTTTTTCCCCTCGTGTTGGTTCTCTCACCACCTGTCGCATGCCCAGACTGGTAGTTATGTCCTTCAGGACTCGGCCAGCTCGGTCAGTAGTGGTGCTACCGAGCCACTCTTGGTGATGGACATTGAAGTTCCCCACCCAGAGTACACCCTTGCTACTCTCAGTGCTTCTTCCAAGTGGTGTTCAACATGGAGGAGTACTGATTCATCAGCTGAGGGAGGGCAGTAGGTGGTAATCAGCAGGATGTTTCCTTACCTATGCTTGACCTGAAGCCATGAGACTTCATGGGGTCCGGAGTCAATGTTGAGGACTCCCAGGGCCACTCCTTCCCGACTATATACCACCCTTGGTGGGTCTGTCCTGCCGGTGGGACAGACATACTCAGGGATGGTGATGGAGGAGTTTGGGACATTGGCTGAAAGGTATGATTCTGTGAGTATGACTATGTCAGGCTGTTGCTTGACTAGTCTGTGGGACAGCTCTCCCAATTTTGGCACAAGTCCCCAGATGTTGGTGAGGAGGACTTTGCAGGGTCGACTGGGCTGGGTGTGCCGTTGCCGTGTCCATAGCCGGTGCCGAGGTCGATGCCGGGTGGTCCGTCCGGTTTCATTCTTATTATGTTTCGTAGCAGTTAGTTACAACTGAGTGACTTGCTAGGCCCATTTCAGAGGGCAGTTAAGAGTCAACCACATTGCTGTGGGTCTGGAGTCACGTATAGGCCAGACCGGGTAAGGACGGCAGATTTCCTTCCCTAAAGAACATTAGTGAACCAGATGGGTTTTTACGACAATACGGTAGTTTCACGGTTACCATTACTGATACTAGCTTTTTAATTACAGATGTATTTAATTAACTGAATTTAAATTCCCCAGCTGCTGTGGTGGGATTTGAACTCCCTTTCGGAGAAGGTCCGAAGATGGGCGGCCAAAACACCTGCCTGTCTCAGGCAGGAGGCCGCTCAGAAAATGGCCCATGAATTGTTTAATTTTTATTGGCGGCTCATAGAATCATAGAAAGTTACAGCACGGAAGGAGGCCATTTCGGCCCATCGTGTCCGTGCCGGCCAACAAAGAGCTATCCAGCCTAATCCCACTTCCCAGCTCTTGGTCCGTAGCCCTGCAGGTTACAGCATCCCAAGTGCACATCCAAGTACTTTTTAAATGTGGTTAGGGTTTCTGCCTCTACCATCCTTTCAGGCAGT
Source organism: Squalus acanthias (assembly GCA_030390025.1). Classification (NCBI taxonomy): domain Eukaryota; kingdom Metazoa; phylum Chordata; class Chondrichthyes; order Squaliformes; family Squalidae; genus Squalus; species Squalus acanthias. The sequence continues at coordinate 11,809,869 of CM059430.1, forward strand.
GAGTTCCAGACCCCCACAATGCTCTGGGTGAAGAAATTTCCCTTTAAATTCCCTCTAAACCTTCCACCAATTACCTTAAATCTGTGCCCGCTGGTTTTTGACCCCGCTGCTAAGGGAAATAGGTCCTTTCTATCCACTTTATCTAGGTCCCTCATAATTTTATACACCTCAATAAGGTCTCCCCTCAGCCTCCTCTGTTCCAAGGAAAACAAACCCAGCCTATCCAGTCTTTCCTCATAGCTAAGATTCTCTACTCCCGGCAACATCCTTGTAAATCACCTCTGTACCCTCTCCAGTGCAATCACATCTTTCCTGTAATGTGGTGACCAGAACTGCACGCAGTACTCTAGCTGAGGCCTAACTAGTGTTTTATACAGTTGAAGCATAACCCCCCTGCTCTTGTATTCTGTGCCATGGCTAATAAAGGCAAGCATTCCGTATGCCTTCTTAACCACCTTATCTACCTGGCCTGCTACCTTCAGAGATCTGTGGACATGCACTCCAAGGTCCCTTTGTTCCTCTACACTACTCAGTGTCCTACCATTTAATGTATATTCCCTTTCCTTGTTAGCCCTCCCCAAATGCATTACCTCACACTTCTTTGGATTGAATTCCATTTGCCACTGTTCTGCTCACCTGACCAATTTATTGATATCTTCCTGCAGTCTACAGCTTCCTTCTTCAGTATCAACCACACAGCCGATTTTAGTATCATCTGCAAACTTCTTAATCATACCCCCTATATTCAAGTCTCGATCATTGATATATACCACAAAAAGCAAGGGACCTAGTACTGAGCCCTGCGGAACCCCACTGTAAACAGCCTTCCAGTCACTAAAACACCCATCAACCATTACACTCTGCTTCCTACCTCCAAGCCAGTTTTGAATCCAACGTGACACTTTGCCCTGGATCCCATAGGCTTTTAACTTCGTGACCAGTCTGCCATGTGGAACCTTATCAAAAGCCTTGCTGAAGTCCATATACACTACATCAAACGCACTACCCTCATCGTCCCTCCTTGTTACCTCCTCAAAAAATTCAATCAAGTTTTTCAGACACGACCTTCCCTTAACAAATCCGTGCTGACTATCCTTGATTAATCCGTGTCTTTCTAAATGAAGATTTATCCTGTCCTTCAGAATTCTTTCCAATAATTTTCCCACCACCGAGGTTAGGCTGACTGGCCTGTAATTACTCGGTCTATCCTTTCCCCCCTTTTTAAACAAGGGTACCACATTAGCAGTCCTCCAGTCCTCCGGCACCACACCTGAAGCCAGAGAGGATTGGAAAATGATGGTCAGGGCCTCTGCTATTTCCTTTTTGCTTCGCTTAACAGCCTGGGATACATTTCATCCGGGCCTGGGGATTTATCCACTTTTAAAGCTGCTAAACCCCTTAATACTTCCTCTCTCACTATGTTTTTTTCATCTAATATTTCACACTCCTCCCCCCTGATAGCAATGTCTGCTTCGCCCCTCTCCTTTGTGAAAACAGACGCAAAGTATTCATTAAGAACCCTACCGACGTCTCCCGCCTCCACACACAGATTACCCTCATGGTCTCTAATAGGCCCTACCCTTTCTTTCCCGGGCCCACAGGGAAATCTCCGACCCACTGCCGGCCCATCCAAGGTTCCTCCATAATCACTTCCAACTGTCCCCAGGCTCCGACACTTAGCAGATAATTTCCTGCCCTCCCACAACCAGTAAGGTACAGCGAGGTGCCCACTCAGCGCCTGAAGCCCACCGATTGTGGGAGCTCACCGGCGCCATGTAAATGAGGGCCGGGCCTCAAAATGGCTCTGCCTCACACCGGCAACAACAGGCAGACAACAGGCACTCTTCACCCACCCCTTATATGCTTGGAGTTAAAATCGCCTCTTCTTGTTTGTACAGCTCAGGGAGAACACACTGCTGAATATTTAATTCATACTATCGATCGTGTATTGTATTTGGCGACCAAGATTACCAAAGCATGGTGGATTGTGATGATAATATCAGTAATTATTATGGTTGATATAAGCCAATATTACAAAACTGGCATCACTAAATTGGCAACCTAACTTAAGGGAATCAAGGGATATGGGGATCGGGTGGGAAAGTGGAGTTGAGGTAAAGATAAGCCATGATCTTATTGAATGGCGGAGCAGGCTCGAGGGCCGTATGGCCTACTCCTGCTCCTATATCTTACGTTCTTGTGTTCTTAAAGAGGCTATAAGTTTGGTTGATGTGAGAAAATTCACAGTATTGCAGTAAGGGGCTTGGGGCTAAGGCCTGTTGTTGGGCACAGAATAAAACGAGGCTTACTGTACAGCTGGCAGCGGCTGACGCCGACACTGAGTGACAAAATGGAAAGAAGTGTTCCGCTCCTCAGCACCGACATCCTTCACCTTGATGAGCACAACATTTACCCACAAAAGGAGAAGTGGATGAACTCTAGCATTATCAGCAAAGGGGATCCCATGGGAGTGTGGCCTTTCCCTTGTGACTGTGTGTGTGTGTGTGGGGGGGAGGGGATGTTTTTCTCAAACTTTGATGAAGTTTTGCTGAACACAGGTATTGTGTCTCCAGACAGCAGCCATTAAATTATTCCAAGACAAACCTTTTGAGTAAAAAAAATTAAAAAGATACTGAACACATCTTAAGGACTTATGTTTTCATAATTGGTTTTAGGATTATTACAGATAATTATAATTCATGTAGTAATTATGATAGTGTAGTAAACAGTGAGGTATATAGTAATAGACTTCAAGAAGACCTAGACAGGCTGGTGGAATGGGCGGACGCATGGCAGATGAAATTCAACGCAGAGAAGTGTGAGGTGATACATTTTGGTAGGAAGAATGAGGAGAGACCATACACATTCAATGGTAAAGTTTTAAAGGAGGTGCAAGAACAGAGGGGCCTGGGGTGTTTGTGCACAAATCTTAGAAGTTGGCAGGACAGGTTAACAAAGCAGTTAATAAAGCATATGGGATCCTGGGCTTTATAAATAGAGGCCTAGAGTACAAAAGCCAGGAAGTTATCCTAGGCCCAACCATCTTCAGCTGCTTCATCAATGACCTCTCCAACATAAGGTCAGAAATGGGGATGTTCGCTGATGACTGCACAGTGTTCAAGGACATTCACAACTCCTCAGATAATGAAGCAATCCATGCCCGCATGCAACAAGACCTGGACGACGTTCAGGCTTGGGCTGATAAGTGGCAGGTAACATTCGCGCCACAGAAGTGCCAGGCAATGACTATCTCCAACAAGCGAGAGTCTAACCACCACCCCTTGACATTCAATGGCATTACCATCGCCGAATCCCCCACCATCAACATCCTGGGGGTCACCATTGACCAGAAACTTAACTGGACCAGCCACATAAATGCTATGGCAACAAGAGCAGGTCAGAGGCTAGGTATTCTGCGGCGAGTGTCTCACCTCCTGACTCCCCAAAGCCATTCTACCATCTACAAGGCACAAGTAAGGAGTGTGATGGAATACTCTCCACTTGCCTGGATGACTGCAGCTCCAACAACACTCAAGAAGCTCGACACCATACAGGACAAAGCAGCCCGCTTGATTGGCACCCCATCCACCACCTTAAACATTCACTTCCTCCACCATCGGCGTACCGTGGCTGCAGTGTGTACCATCTACAAGATGCACTGCAGCAACTCGCCAAGGCTTCTTCGGCAGCACATCCCAAACCCGCGACCTCTTCCACCTAGAAGGACAAGGGCAGCAGGTGCATGGGAACACCACCACCTGCAAGTTCCCCTCCAAGTCACACACCATCCTGACTTAGAAATATATCGCCGATCCTTCATCGTCGCTGGGTCAAATCCTGGAACTCCCTCCCTAACAGCACTGTGGGAGTACCTTCACCACACGGACTGCAGAGGTTCAAGAAGGCAGCTCACCACCACCTTCTCAAGGGCAATTAGGGATGGGCAATAAATGCTGGCCTTGCCAGCGACGCCCACATCCCATAAACGAATAAAAAATGTTATGCTAATCCGATATAAAACACTACTTCAGCCCCAGCTGGTACATTGTGTCCAATTCTGGGCTCTGTAAAAATGATAAATTAGTTTTAAAGGACCGGGTGAATTTAAACGTGTAGGATGTTTAAATTCACCCAGTCCTTTAACCCGCCCAACAGCTGCACACTTTCGATAGGACGTGAAGGCTTTGGAGAGGGTACAGAAGAGATTTACTAGAATGGCTCCAGGGATGACGGAATATAGTTACATGGATAGACTGGAGAAGCTGGGGTTGTTCTCCTTGGAGCAGAGAAGGCTAAGAGGAGTTTAAAATCATGAAGGGTTTAGATAGAGTAAATAAAGAGAAACTGTTTCCAATGGCTGAAGGATCGATAACCAGAGGGCACAGATTTAAGGTGATTGGCAAAGGAACCAGCGGCGACATGAGGAAAAACATTTTTATGCAACGAGTGATTAGGATTGGGAATGCTCTGCCTGATAGGGTGGAGGATACAGAGTCAATAGTAGCCTTCAAAATGGATAAATACTTGAAGGAGAAAAAATTGCAGTGATATGTGAAAAGAGCGGAGGAGTGGGACTAACTGGATTGCTCTTTGAAAGAGCCGGCACAGACTTGATGTGCCGAATGGCTTCCTTCTATGCTATACTATTCTATGACTCTATGATTCATAAAGGGGTAGCTCGGCTTCCAGTGAGGAGCTATGTCTGCAGGAGCACAAGTCAGAGAATTGAGGGCACAGTTTTGAAGCTCTATCTCCCTTTGAGTGCAGCTTCCCACTGGATACACAGGACCAAGGAATTACCCCTTAAAACTGTTCACTTTATAACAGTTTGAGAATCCACCTTTAGCATTTATATTTAAAGTCAGCTTCAGGTGGCATTGATACAATTGTTGAGGAAGAATAGCAATAGAGAACTTATGGATGGAACTTGTACTCCATAATCTTCATTTGTTCAGCGTACGAAACCAGATTAATGCTGTTCTACCTAATCTTGCTCAATTAGTCACTGCAAACACGTCTAAAAAGACAAATATAGCTTTGAGCCAATCTGGGGGTGACCCTCTCCCACCCAATCTACCTTTACGAAATGTCTGCCGGTTCCTCCTCTTGCATTGGTAGTGAGAATCTTGCTACTACAGGAAACTTTCGTTTATCCGGCACCCAAATATCCGGAATTCTCGCTTAACCGGCAAAAATCATCCTCCGAAAACTCCTCTCAAATAACCGGCAATGTTGCCGAGTCGCAGTCGAGTCTCCGCGAACGCCGAGTGCTCCGAAAAATCCTCTCAAATAACCGGCAATGTTGCCGATCCCGAGTCCGCGAACGCCGATTTAGTCAGTAGGGGTACTTTTCAAAAGTGCCACTACTCGGCCTCCTGGCGCTGTCGCAAGTCCGAAACATTGCAGTCGCTTGAATAGATTCTCCCGTGCTGCTTGGAGTCTCTTTGTTAAAAATAGCCTCGGTAGATATAACTCTCTGTTATCCGGTACTTTCGATAAACCGGCACCACGCCGGTCCCGTCGATGCCGGATAAACGAAAGTTTCCTGTACAAGGTATTTGTCCCTTATGGTAAGACATTTGAGAGATAGCAAGTCTGTTAAGCTTAGCTGTGTAATTTGTGTATGCATGTGGTTTTTTTTTTCCATTTTTCAGATCTTTAATGTATAGACCCTCTAATGTACAGGACAGCATCAATAGGGTTACATACATTTCCGGTTCCTTACAAGTTTTAATCCTGCATTTTCCCGACCAGTTCTCAACTGCATCAAAACACCAAATCCGCCAAGGATGAAAAAAGATGTGGCCACACTTTAATTGCTTAGATAATGTTGCTAAATACAGAAAAATACTGTTAAAATACAGAAAAAAGTCTCCCCCCCCGCCCCCCTCGACTTGATGACCTGACTGATACATACATCTCACAGCACCGTTTTTATTTCTGCACAGGGCAGAAATTTTTAGCAAAAATAAACAGGACCCTGAACCCTAGCTGACTTTTTGCATTTGTTGTTTTCTTTCCTGTATCCAACATCTTTTTCCTGTGAAATACCAGAGCCTCCATAGATATTGAATCATGGTTTCAGTTCTACTTTCAGCGAGGTAAATTTTAGTTGGGCCAAGGGTCTGTTTTCTTGCACTTGTCCCTGGTACAAGCTATGCTTTCCTCAAATAGGTTCTGCCCCACCTATAATTCTTTTAAATAGCGTAGGGCAGATTGTCCTGTTCCTACCCCTTGGGACATACTGGATTGCCAAGGCACAGTGCATTGAGGAAAATCGACCAAAGAGGAGCAAACGCCTGTCAGGGAGCCTACTGAATTTCCATCCATCCATCAATTGAAATGGATAAAAAGCCAGGCGGGCTATCTTATAGATGTACACTTCTCCCTGCTGACTTTTCTCTGTGCATCCAGGTACAAGAGCAGGAAAATCAGCCCTATTATGTTTGGGACTTGCTAAGTAAACACAGAGCACATCCTAACTGTAAATCACTCTTCCATCTTGTGCAACTGTTACATAAATTGCCACTTCATGGCCCAGAAATTGATCTCGCTCTGTTCCCGCGGGGGTAAGGCTTCCCCGCGATCTCTCACTCCGCTTGTGCTTTTTCAGATCCAGCTCGCACGAACTTGATGTTCTAGACATCAGCTGGGCAGTGCTTGCGTATCCCACCGGCGTAGTGAATTCGTGCGAGCTGTGGGATCACGTGACTCAGTTAGAGCCAATGGCAGCACACCATCTTCCATTCATAAGTTTCATATACATGCTGTGAAATCTATGAATCTTACACCCCCCCCAAAATAACAGCTAAACCTCAATTAAATTTAAAAAAAAAACCATCACATTAATAAAATAAGTATAATTAAATAAATTAACCATTTTAAATAAAAAATAAAATTTTTGAAAAAATTTAAAATCTTTTAAAAAGTTATAAAAATAAACTTACCTGTCTTTAAAGTCTCTAAAAAAGATATACCTGTTAAAAAAAATTCAAAAAAATACTTAATTCACTACTTACCTTGTTAAAAGTGGGTCTTACTCCTCCTTTTTCCATTTCTAAAATCTTCCGTACTTACCTGCGCGTCCAAAGCATGAAGTGCACAGCGTGCGCGCAGCCTGTAGCGCGCACGCGATGCACCGAGGAACCGCCCCCTTTTCAAAAGACCAAGTGCCGGTTTTCAGCGCATGCGCAGGGCATGCAGAAAACCGGCAATTGGAGAGAGAATACGCGAGAGTACGCAGTGCGTACTCTCGCGTCGCGGGATGAATTTTTGGCCCCATGTATTTTTTTAGTACATTCTTTCAAAAAATGCTTTAAATACTTTTGTTCAGGTAGCCCAAAATTCACAGATAAGTAAGAGTCTTGTGTCCAGTGCACATTTGTTACACTTCAGATGTTACGCTTCAAATGTCAAAAATATGGAAAAGGAAAGCCAGTCATTTCCTGCTGGATTTTCTGACCTGTCCCCAAGGGTGGAACGCAGCTGCCAATGGAAGGAAGGAAAGAAGGAAAGAAAAGAAGGAAAGAAAAGAAGGAAGGAAAGAAAAGAAGGAAAGAAAGAACAGAAGGAAAGAAAAGAAGGAAAGAAGGAAAAGAAGGAAAGAAAAGAAGGAAAGAGGGAAAGAAAGAAGGAAAGAAAGAAAGCAAGAATTAATTGCATTTATATAGCACCTTTCACAACCTCAGGACGTCCCAAAGCGCTTTACAACCAATGAAGTAATTTTGAAGTGCAGACACTGTTGTAATGTAACTGAGCTCAAAATGTGGCTATTTAGAACATTTACCAACTCGGGATACATGAGAAGTGTCCTTTCTCTTTCGTATGGTAGCAGCAGAGCAAATCAAATGTCAATATCTAAGTCAGATATCCAGGACAAAGCTTCTGGTGTAACAGCGTGGATATCTTGTCGGCTGCCTGTGAATTCCCTCTGAGGGCAGTGCTCAATGATGTGCTCCAGGGTCTGATCAGGAGCTCCACAGTCGCATGATGGGGATGCTTTAATCTTCCATCTATAGAGAAGGTGGCAGCGTCTACCATGACCGATTCTGAGGCGGCTGATGGCTGTCCACTGTTTGCGAGGAAGGTTTGATCCTTCAGGTTGTACTGTGGGGTGCTCTATAAGGAATCCATTCCGTATGTCACAGTTCTTCCAAGCATTTCGCCATCGGTCATCAAGGCTGAGGGGAGATCGCTGAAGGGCTTCGGCGACTGTCCAAAATGGCCTTCTAGATTTGAGACGGGTTGGTGGTAGGTTGTTCAAGTCGGCCTGGATTGGCATGTCTTTGCTGGTGTAGCAGTTGTATTCTCTGGATACTTCATATTCACAGAGTAGGTGTGGTGGTGCGATGTTTGCAAGCAAGGGCAGCCAAGTTGGTGTCGATAAAAGCGTACCGGTGATAATTCTCATAGTAGAATTCAGCTGGACATCAACGGATTTGACGTGCGGACTTGAGAGCCAGGCCGGAGAGCAGTACTCCTGTAGAGTACACCAGGGCGAGTGCTGCCGTACGGAGGGTTTGAGTGTCTGCTCCCCATGTGGATCCGCCGAGTTTCTGGATCAAGTTGACCCACTCTTCCCAAGGTTCTGGAGATGTTGTCTATATGACAGAGTGCGATCAAGTGTGACTCCTGAATAAGAGAGTATTTTGGCACGGTTTATCTCTGCGCCGCAGAAGGAGACTTTCAAAGCTTGGTTTCCTTGATGGGTGGTGAACTGGAATGTCGAGGTGATGGTCTTTTGTGGGTTTGGCTGAAGTCACCATCGGTGGAAGTAGGCCTCCACCCTCTGTAAATCACTGGTCAGGGTCCCCTCGGTGATGGACAGATTCATGTTTTGCGTGGCCAAGGCAATGTCATCAGCGTATACGAACTTGCGGGACTCTATTTCGGGCAGGTCACTGGTGTAAACGTTGAATAACATGGGTGCCAGGACAGAACCCTGTGGGATTCCATTGTTCAGTGTCCTATATCTGCCCTTCTGGGTGCCAGAGTACACACAGAAGCGTTGGTTGCTAAGCATGGAGTTGAGAAGATGAATCGTTGTTCTGCAGGGTAAAATGGTGGAGAGCTTGAAAAGCAGTCCATGCTTCCGTACTATGTCATACGCCGCTGACAGGTCCACGAGTGCTACGGCGGTCTTGAGCTGGCGCTGGAAGCCTGCTTCGATGTGCGTTGTTAAAGCTACCACTTGGTCACAGCAGTTACAGCCGCTCTGTAAGCCCGCTTGCTCCTTAGGGATGGTTGGCTCGATGATGGGGGCTAGTCTGTGGAGTAGTAGCCTCTCCAGCACTTTATAACAAGTGCAAAGTAAGGCGATCGGGTGGTAGCTGGAGGCTTCACAAGCATTCTTCCCCTGCTTCAGGAGGGCAATTATTTTAGTCTCCCTCCAAATAGGTGGAATTTTACCAGTTGCCAGAACCTCGGAGAAGAAGGAGGTCAACCATCTCTTCGCTTTGGGTCCCAGTGCTTCTAAGAATTCTGGGTAAATACCATCTGGACCAGTAGCTTTTCCAGATTTGGTTGTCGACAGGGCTGCGTTTAGTTCATCCAAGGTGAATGGATCAGACATAGTTGACGATCTTGGTGCCGCCATCAAGTTTGCTTGATGGGTGTTCAGGTGGAATGTCGAGGTGACGGTCTTTTGCGGGTCCTTAAAGAAGTGTCCTTAAAGGTACAGGCCAAATAAAAAAACTGCCGGTTTAGCAGCTAAACATGACAACTCTGCTCCAGATCTCAGACTACCCACGAGCAACAACTCTGGAGATCAACTCATTGTACAATAGCCCCATTTTATTTTAAATCTTTGATATTAACACCATTTTCCCTCCTCACTCTTCCCTTTTTTTTATTTGTTCATGGGATCTGGGCATCGTTGGCAAGGCCAGCATTTATTGCCCATCCATAACTGCCCTTGAGAAGGTGGTAGTGAGCCACCTTCTTAAACCGCTGCAGTCCGTGTGGTGAAGGTACTCCCACAGTGCTGTTAGAGAGGGAGTTCTAGGGTTTTGACCCAGCGACGACGATATACTTCCAATTCAGGATGGTGTGTGACTTGGAGGGGAACTTGGAGATGGTGGTGTTCCCATGTGCCTGCTGCCCTTGTCCTTCTAGGTGGTAGAGGTCGCGGGTTTGGGATGTGCTACCGAAGAAGCCTTGGCGAGTTGCTGCAGTGCATCTTGTAGATGGTACACACTGTAGCCACGGTACGCTGGTGGTGGAGGGAGTGAATGTTTAAGGTGGTGGATGGCGTGCCAATCAAGTGGGCTGCTTTGTCCTGGATGGTGTCGAGCTTCTTGAGTGTTGTTGGAGCTGCACTCATCCAGGCAAGTGGAAAGTATTCCATCACACTCCTTACTTGTGCCTTGTAGATGATGGAAAGGCTTTGGGGAATCAGGAGGTGAGACACTCGCCACAGAATACCTAGCCTCTGACCTGCTCTTGTTGCCACAGTATTTATGTGGCTGGTCCAGTTAAGTTTCTGGTCAATGACGACCCCCAGGATGTTGATGTTGGGGGATTCGGCGATGGTAATGCCGTTGAATATCAAGGGGCGGTGGTTTGACCCTCGCTTGTTGGAGATAGTCATTGCCTGGCGCAAATGTTACCTGCCACTTATCAGCCCAAGCCTGAATGTCGTCCAGGTCTTGTTGCACGCGGGCATGGACTGCTTCATTATCTGAGGAGTTGCGAATGGCACTGAACGCTGTGCAGTCATCAGCGAACATCCCCATTTCTGACCTTATGTTGGAGGGAAGGTCATTGATGAAGCAGCTGAAGATGATTGAGCCTAGGACACTGCCCTGAGGAACTCCTGCAGCGATGTCCTGGGGCTGTGATAATTGACCTTCAACCACCACAACCATCTTCCTTTGTGCTAGGTATGACTCCAGTCAGTGGAGAGTTTTCCCCCCCGATTCCCATTGACTTCAGTTTTACTCGGGCTCCTTGATGCCACACTCAGTCAAATGCTGCCTTGATGTCAAGGGCAGTCACTCTCATCTCACCTCTGGAATTCAGCTCCTTTGTCCATGTTTGGACCAAGGCTGTAATGAGGTCTGAAGCCAAGCGGTCCTGGCAGAACCCAAACTGGGCATCAGAGAGCAGGTTATTAGTGAGTAATGGTAGAGTGAGGGATATGCCAGGCCATGAGGTTACAGATTGTGATGGAATACAATTCTGCTGCGCCTCATGGATGCCCAGTTTTAAGCTGCTAGATCTGTTCTGAATCTATCCCATTTAGCACGGTGGTAGTGCCACACAACACAATGGAGGGTGTCCTCAGTGTGAAGACGGGACTTCGTCTCCACAATGACTGTGCGGTGGTCACTGCTACCAATGCTGTCATGGACAGATGCATCTGTGACAGGTAGATTGGTGAGGACGAGGTCAAGTAAGTTTTTCCCTCGTGTTGGTTCTCTCACCACCTGTCGCAGGCCCAGACTGGTAGCTATGTAGTGCTACCAAACCACTTTTGGTGATGGTGTTCAACATGGAGGAGTACTGATTCATCAGCTGAGGGAGGGATGTAGGTAGCAATCAGCAGGAGGTTTCATTGCCCATACTTGACCTGAAGCCATGAGACTTCATGGGGTCCGGAGTCAATGTGAGGACTCCCAGGGCCACTCCCTTCCAACTGTATACCACTGTGCCACCACCTCTGGTAGGTCTATCCTGCCTGTGGGACAGGACATACAGTCGGAGGTGTTTGGCTGAAAGGTATGATTCTGTGAGTATGACTATGTCAGGCTGTTGCTTGACTAGTCTGTGGGACAGCTCTCCCAATTTTGGCACATGTCCCCAGATGTTGGTGAGGTGGACTTTGCAGGGTCGACTGGGCTGGGTGTGCCGTTGTCATGTCTGTAGCCGGTGCCAAGTCTGGTTTTATTCTTATTATTGTGTTTCGTAGCGATTTTTTACAACTGAGTGGCTTGCTAGGCCATTTCAGAGGACAGTTAAGAGTCAACCGCATTGCTGTGGGTCTGGAGTCATATATGGGCCAGACCAGGTAAGGACGGCAGATTTCCTTCCTAAAGGACATTAGTGAACCAGATGGCTTTTTATGACAATCCAATAGTTTCATGGTCACCATTACTGATACTAGATTTTTATTCCAGATTTATTTAATTAACTGAATTATAAATTCCCCAGCTGCCGTGGTGGGATTTGAACTCACATCTTTGGATTCTTAGTCCAGGACTGTCAGCTGGATTACTAGCCCAGTGACAATACCACTATGCTACTGTTCCCTAACCAGTCCTTAACCACAAGTCTATTATGGAAGGAAGAGGAGCTATAATCTCAATTAGATGATTTTCTAACAAGAATGTTATTATTGGATGGACTTCTGCTGATGAGGTTTAGCTGTAATAACATGCTTTAGACATGGATATTCATTACTCAATATGGTTTCCTCACTATTGTTCCTTGAAACCAAGTCTAGAATTCTACATGACTACCAGGATAGTGACTGAAAGTGCATGTCAGCTCTAACTGATTTTTTATCTAATTAATAAGCGGAAGAGAGGATTAAGTGCTTACTGTAAAGAGATTGCTTCATTCAATCTGTCAAGAATAAATCGCGTGCTTCCCTTATACCTAGAAACAGTAAAGCCACTTTTACTTTTTTAGGAAAGGGAGAGACTTTAGTGTTGTGAGAGGATAGTGACTTTAACCCTTTGAGGACTATGCTGGTGTTTTGTACTGACAATAAAAACATAAGTGAATGGTAGTAGTGTTCCAAGTTTGTGCTACCGATGAGGACCCTCTTCCACTGGCAGCATGTATCAGGAAATGGCTGGGCCACTGCCCATGATTTTCCATCCATTTAGGAGAGCTTGCATTTATATAGCTCCATTTGCGTCCTTAGGACGCCCAAAGAACATCACAGCCAATGAAGCATTTTGAAGTGAAGTCACTGTTGTAACACAAGCAATGTATTATTGGGTGCAGTTTCTCAACAAAGTGAGCGAGAATTATTTTACATTTAACAGCTATGTACTTTGTCAGTGCAAACGTTCCCTTTAATTCTTCGAGTCCACCTTGCCTTCATTTGCGGGTGACCAGGAGACCTGTTCCCAGGCCAATGTTGGCGGTCCCCTCCGATCTTCCCCACGGCCGCGGGGAGACGCCGTTGCCGCCGCTTGGCACCGCTCAGATCGGGAGCTGGGCAGAGCAGGGAAAATCAAACCCTTGTCCTCCCCCGCCACGATACTGAGCACGATCGTTCAAATGCTCCGCGTCACCATACTGTGATACAGTAAATGGCAAGTGGAGGTTATCATCGAGCAAACCATTACTTCAGCCAAAGAACCATGTCCTTCAAAACATAGTAAGGTGATTGCTTACTATAAAGAAAAAAGAAAATAACTTATTTATATAGCACCTTTCACGATCTTAGGATGTCCCACAGCACTTTATAGCTAATGAAGTACTTTTTGTAGTGTAGTCACTGTTGTAATGTAGGAAACCCGGTAGCCAAATTGCGCATAGCAAGCTCCCACAAACAGTAATGAAATAAATGACCAGATAATCTGTTTTAGGTGAGGGAAAAATATTAGCCAGGACACCAGGGAGAACTCCTGCTCTTCTTCAAATAGTGTCATGGGATCTTTTACATCCACCTGATAGGGCAGACGGGGCCTCGGTTTAACATCTCATCCGAAAGACAGCACCTCCGACAGTGCAGCGCTCCCTCAGTACTGCACTGGAGTGTCAGCCGAGATTTTTATGCTCAGGTCTCTGGAGCGGGACTTGAACCCACAACCTTCTGACTCAGTGGCGAGGGTGCTACCAACTGGGCCGAAGCTGACACTCATAAGTGATAAATAAACGCACTGTCTAATGTCAGTAACAAATGTGTTCAGATGAAATTCCTGTGTCCACCATTTTATCAAACGCACTAACACATTTACTTTTAATGAGTTAACGCTTTTGTTAAAGTAGAAAAATTTCAAAAGCGCACTAACTCATTGATTAATAAACTCGCACAACACAGTTGATAAACTGGGTACCTCAGCCACAAACTGATCTTTCCATTGCAGAGTCTAGTGTGTCAGAATCCATTGCTGTGCAGGCAAAACGAGACCCAGACATCACTCGGTTTCCTGTCTGAGCGCTTATCGTCTGCATATTCAGATGGCTGAAACATGTGTCCTTTTTTTGCTCACTCTCTCTCTCTCTTTCTCAAGCACAACATATCGGCAAAAATCCTTTCTTTTAATAGTAAAATATCTGTAAAGCATTGCTTTTGGTTTGTTTTTAATGAAACGCTTCCATTGCCGTCCTTGCCGTTGGGTTTTGTCTCACATGCAAACTTGGCCACAACACCTGGAAAAGTTACTGCCCAGTGGCACCACAGAAACCTCAGTATTGGTGTCGCAATGACTTGCTTCTTGCCACATTGCAGACACAGCGGCATCAGTCAGGAAGAAGCGGCCCCTTGCTTGTCAGATGATCCTCATCGTCTTAGCCTGGGAAATGCCAGCCAGGTTATTTTCGGCGCCTAAGATTTGGGAAGCTGGCAATGTCCAAGGACCTTAAGCCGAACACCATTTAACTGCAAAAACGAATTATCTTCAAGCACTTCCCTTTTTCTTGGTCATTTCTGTGTGCAGAATCGTGACTTTTATCATCAAGGATTCAGTGCATTTTGGAGTCTTAGCTAACACTCGGTGCTGTGAAGAAATTTTCGAAAATGAAAAGCTTCAGCTCCCGTTACAAATGATTTAATGAGCATTAAAAGTGAGATTCTTACAACAGGGATTCACTGTACAAATTCAAACAAGAGACGAATGACGGTGTTCAAACATTACTGAAGACATTACTAAAATATAAATGAAACTGTGATCATGCCATGCTCGGTGCCAAATGGAAGCCTCGTCAATGAAGAAAAAATCAGAACCTGAAAATTACATTGTGCAATATTATCATAGAGGCACTTAACGCATTCATATCAAAATTCCTTTGTCTTCTATTTTAACGGAGGTTCCATTAAAATACGGGATGGAGAAATTGGATAGAAGCACATTAAATGTTCATACAATAACATCACACAGCGTAATTTCCAGCTTGAGACAATTCAGAATTGGTCAAAATCTATAATAAATACACAGCAGGTGTGCGCAAAAGATCCAACAGGTCATCATCCAATAGGCTAATGTTTTGGATGGAGACCCTTCATCACAACTTGTACGGACCTGTTCAAAGGCTAATATACCTTGCTGTTTGTAGTGTACCTTAATGATTTAGATATGAATGTAGGAGGTATGATCAGTAAGTTCGCAGATGACACAAAAATTGGTGGAGTGGTAAATAGCGAGGAGGGAAGCCACAGGCTGCAGGACGATATAGACGGGTTGGTCAGACGGGCAGAACAGTGGCAAATGGAATTTAACCCTGAAAAGTGTGAGGTGATGCATTTTGGGAGGACTAACAAGGCAAGGGAATACACAATGAATGGTAGGACCCTAGGAATAACAGAGGATCAGAGGGACCTTGGTGTGCATGTACATCGATCCCTGAAGGCAGCAGGACAGGTAGATAAGGTGGTTAAAAAGGCATATGGGATGAAAGGTCATCGACCTGAAACGTCAACTCTCTTTCTCTCTCTACGGATGCTGCCTGGCCTGCTGAGTTTTTCCAGCGTTTTCTGTTGTTATATGGGATACTTGCCTTCATTAGCCGAGGCATAGAATATAAGAGCAGGTAGGTTATGATGGAGCTGTACAAAACGCTAGTTAGGCCACAGCTGGAATACTGTGTGCAGTTCTGGTCGCCACACTATAGGAAGGATGTGATTGCATTGGAGAGGGTGCAGAGGAGATTCACCAGGATGTTACCTGGGCTGGAGCGCTTCAGCTATGAGGAGAGACTGGACAGGCTGGGGCTGTTTTCCTTGGAGCAGAGAAGGCTGAGGGGGGACCTGATTGAGGTGTACAAAATTATGAGGGGCATAGATAGGGTAGATAGAAAGGAACTTTTCCCCTTAGTAGAGGGGTCAATAACCAGGGGGCATAGTTTCAAGGTAAGGGGCAGGAGGTTTAGAGGGGATTTGAGGAAAAACTTTTTCATCCAGAGGGTGGTTGGAATCTGGAATTCACTGCCTGAAAGGGTGGTAGAGGCAGGAACCCTCACAACATTTAAGAAGCATTTAGATGAGCACTTGATACGCCATAGCAAACAAGGCTACGGATCAAGTGCTGGAAAATGGTATTAGAATAGACAGGGCTTGATGGCCGGCGCGGACATGATGGGCCGAAAGGCCTCTTTCTGTGCTGTATAACTCTATGACTATAAACCCATTGTTAAGTGTCTGCAATCTCAACCTTTGCCTGTTGTTCTTCCGAATTGTCTCTGCTTTGGTCAGTCTTGTAAGAGGGCTTTCATATTTGCCCTCCAAAACATAAGCCTTTCCTTTCTCTTTCAGACGAATGCAGACCTGCTTTTAACAAAAAAGTCAGTGACTTGGATACTGTTTGACACCATCAATGAATTCTGAATAAATGAAAACCACCGTGTTTTGGTGAGCTTCTTTCATTCCTAATTCAGTGACATCAGCTGCGTTGGCATTTAGATTTAGGTTAGATGCTCAAACTTATCTTACCAAAGAAAGTGTTCATTACCAGCCCTCTTCCACCCTTCCCCCTCCCCTTTCGTGTGCCAGCATGCAACTCTAGCGGTTTCAATATCTCGTACCTTGCTACTTTCTGTGTGACTCAAACGAGGGGCTAAGAAAGCGGGGAAAAGAAAGGAAAGTAAAACTGCAAACATGCAGCTTATTGGGCAGTTTTCTTCTCTGATAGGAACCAGACCAAAAGAAGCGAGGCCCATTGCTCGAATTGCAACTGTGAAAGAAGCAAAGCTTGGTGGCAGCCATGTTTTTGTTTCGCTTCTCCTGCCAAGTTTATACTGAGTTAGTTTCTCCGACAGGACAGAACTGCTCTGAATCCAGCTCTGCAACATTAACGAGGTATTAGTCTCAGTGTATTTCACGCCTTTCACACCTTTGGGACGTCCCAAAGCGCTTTACAGCCAATTAAATACTTTTGGAGTGCAGTCACTGTTGTAATGTAGGAAACGTGGCAGCCAATTTGCGCACAGCAAGCTCCCACAAACAGCAATGTGATAATGATCAGATCATCTGTTTTTAGTGATGTTGGTTGAGGGATAAATATTGGCCTGGAGACCAGGGAGAACTCCCCTGCTTTTCTTCGAAATAGCGACATGGATCTTTTACGTCCACCCGAGAGGGCAGATGGGGCCTCGGTTTAACATCTCATCCGAAAGATAGCACCTCCAACGCACCGTACACTCGTTACAGTACACGGGCTTAACTAAAAGACCGCAAGCCAGAACTTGTGGTCAGCAGCAAAGCAAAGGCGTTCGCCGCTAGCCCCGAAGCAAGCTTTGCACAAAGATCTCCCCATCTCTGTGTCGGGAAGTTCTGGTTTTCCGACGTTTAATTCAAATCAACGGAACTTAATGGGGATTCCCTAGTGCGAGCTGCTGTGACATCAACAAGCTGTCTAAGCAGCCAATCAAAATGCAGAATTCTCACAGACAGCAAACCAGGAAGTGGGTAAGCTCCTACAATTCTAACTTTTTAAAAAGAGAGAGCTAAACAAAGATTGGGGCTCTCACATGGGGAAAAGGCAAACCTGAAATAAAGATGAACAAATGTTAAAAAAAATGTAAACTTTTATTAAAATGGATAAATTTGACACTGCACAAAATTAAAATAAGTTTTTCAGGGCCATAACCTTTGTTTAGCGGTCAATACGCTGTTAAACCCCCAGTTTCACCTAATCCCTTTGGGTCTAACTTTTAGTGGGGAATTTAACAGTGTAATTACTGCGGAAGAGTCGAAGTTTTCGTCAGTTTCCCTGATTTGAGAGATTTCACTGATTGCGCGCTCTGTGGGGGTGGGGCGGGGGGCGGGGAAGGGCACAGCGCAGCCAGTGTCGGAGCAGTGAATGACTGACCGCAACTTCAGGATCTCCGCGTTAGGCTGCACATGCGCTAAATCCTGAAGCTGCCGTCAGTTTCAAAGGCGGAATGACAGCGAACGCTGCCAGTTCACCGTCATCGGGACCCCAAATTCCAAGCCTATGTGATTTGGGATGTTGATATCTTGAAACAGCCCATTGCTTATCTTCAGTTTAATATTTCTACTTTCACCTTAGTTTTAACATTATGATTAGGAAACTGATTGGTGTTGTAGGATAGCACATTGTCCTTTCACCTCTGGTACTTGGGTTCAAATCTAGGCAAGGCTGATAAATACAATGATCTCCTCTTTCTGCTGGCTGTCAGACTCCTATGTGAGATGAGTTTTGGGCAGACTGAATCTAATTCCTAGACATGTGGGATATACCAGCACAAAACAGCCCCTAATTTGACACTCCATTGGCAATTTCAATCAAAAAAATGCACAGAGATATTTGGGGTGGAAAATGAAAATGTCACAATAGTGCTGTAATGCGTGATGTTCTGAGATTTAGGCTAAGATATGTAATTGGGACAAAGTAAAGGCAGCTTACTGTGCTGGTGGCAGTACAGCACTTGCAAGTGGTAGATGCAGCAACGACAAAGTGTTCCATTCCCCAGCACTAGTATGTTTTGCCTTAATAAGAACAAAAGTTCACCAAAAAGAAATGAAAATTATAAGTTGAACAAATTAGTAGTAATAGATACAGGCATCCTATACATAAGCAAGAGTCAATCTGCACAACCCTTCCCCTTTGTACAATATGGCCAGTTACAGAAACTAACGTTTTCTGTAAATTAATCTTTCCCAGGATCTCAAAACTGTGAAACTTCTTACCATCTTCAGGAGTACAAGGGGAGATTTTCCTACTTCAGCAGGAGATGCGACAGAGATCTCTCAACTTGTCTGGCACATAAACGTACCAAGCCAGAAGTGCATATTGGGGAAACTATACACTCCCCACCGCCCTCCATCCCAGTACAGGCAAGGGATCCACAACATCCTAGTGTGTTCTCCTGCCATGTCCCTGGAGTGCAGAAGCTGAAAATAGCCCACATAGTTTCTTGTTGGTTTAAACAAAAGAGTAGATGTGAGATATTGTCAGACATGAAGAGGTCAGAGGTCCAAGGTCTTTCCAGCCAATGCAGAGAGGGAGCTGCGGCAATTGTCGCCTATTTCCTAGTGCAGTGGCGGCTGGGAACTGGTGTGAAGATGAAGCAGCATAAGTTTACCTCTTGGAGTGGGCTCATATCATTTTTCTGAATTGGATTCAAGTGACTCAGCACCTGAATTATACTGACCTATTAGGGTATTAATACTAAAAGTTAGAATTAAAAATATAATTTCACAATTTTTTGGGGGATAGATGATTCAAAAGAAACTCCGGTACTTATGGTTTATAACAGGAGTCAGATCATTGTGTTTAGTATTTCACAGATGCTGTAACAAAGTTTGTGCCGGTTTTAATGTTATTATTCACTTTCACCAGGAGACCTTGTAGGTTTTTTTTATGAGCAGCATTTTTAGTGTCCTCTGTGTCTCGTGGAACAACAAAAAATAGACAATTCAGCTACAATTACGTTACAGGCAGAAGTAAGTGAGCACATGATCAAGTAAAGTTTGCTGATTGCAGCACTAACTGTGCATTTGCTCAAGTAGTCTCAAATTGACTAGCCGCTTCCAAATGCATTAATATTTTCTCTCTTTTATCTTGCATTGGACTAACACAGGAGTTAAAACGTTTGACGTGTTATTGCAATTATCAGTCGGACATCACGCTGACTGTCTTTATGGCACCAATGAGATAATAGTTGGAAGGAGGCTTGAGTGGAGCATAAACACCGGCATAGACCTGTTGGGCCAAATGGCCTGTTCCTATGCTGTGAATACTATGGACTGGATTTTCTCAATGGAGACGTGTTGGAGGCGGGACTGCTGCTTGCCGGGTCTCAGTCCCGCCTCCATCATCTTTTGGCCAACCAGCGGGATTTTCCCCTGATTGACCTTGTTAAGCTCGCCCTGTGGGCTCAGCAGGCCAATTAGGGGGAAGTCATTGACAGAGCACGTCAATGTCTGACGTGCCATCTGTCAAGATTTCTTGAAAGAAGAAATGTCAGCGTTTGACAGCTCTGTGAAACTGTGTAGTTTGATGAGCCCTTGTGTTCAGGACTCATCAAATCTTTCTACTTTGTAGAAATCAGATGACTGTTGGTTCGGAGGATCCAACAGCCAGTCTGTGAAATCTACAATGAAGATGTCGGGACTCCGGAACCACAGCAGCTGAAGGCTGTAGGCAGAAACAAAGGTAAGTGAACATTTTCTAACACTTTACACTCACCTCACATACTTACCACTCCACACTTGCACCCATCACTCACCTCTACATTGCACTTTCAGACCCCTCCAACCCCCACAGACCTACTCGACTCCTCCACCCCGGCGGGGTTCTCCGAGGTCGGGAAGCCTGCACTTGAAAAGATAAAATGGGACAAATCCTTTTTTCTGCCTGTTAGCTACCTGTTAACAGGCAGTTAAAAGGATTTAATCCCTTTTCCGCCTCGAGGAGACGGGACCCGAGGCAGGACAGCTTCCCGCCTCCTGGCAAGAGAGCACGGAGGCGGGTTAGGGGCGGGTTTGCCAGCCGCCCCCACATTCTGCAACTTTACCGCCAGTCCCGCCTCCATACCCACCTCCTTGGGGCTGAGAAAATCCAGCCCAATGTATGTAAACTAGAGTGCATACAAACTGTAAAAATTCCTTATCGCATTCCTTGATATCACTGCAGTAGCAGTCACAGCTGAACTATGATGTTGATAGTAACACACAAGCATCAGGTGGCCCAGATTAAAGTACTTAAGCTTCCCTCTAACAGTTTAGGAAACAGCAGAAGCCTTTGATGTATTAATGTCACATACAACTCGCCTAGCTATGGGTAACTTCACCCATTCCCATTGAGATAAGACTTCACAGTGTACAAACTGCTGCGCTTTTATCATTAAGTATATGTGTGATGATAATCCATTTGTCCAGTATTTGAATAATCAACCCTTTAACAATGAAATTCTTTGAGGTAACCAGCTCAATCACACGCTTCATTTGTCTATAAAAAAGCCCATTAAGCTGCAAAGTTCAAAGACATTTTTCTGAAGTTTGGGACTTTTTAAACAAATATAAAGGTGCTCCTGATATTTGAATAGTTTTATTAATATAATATTAGGGCTTGTTTTTTTGTGCAACAGTGTGTGAGCTGAAACTGGCCTGGAATTTTCTGGAGCTGCCAGCAGTTTAAGGGTTTGTTTGTATCTTCACACTTTTCTCTGGAGAATAGTGTGAAGTAGTGGAAGGATTTGTGGGCTGATTGACAGGCTGCGACGGGAATAGTTCTTTCCACGTCCGTGCCCATCTTTACATCAGCTGATTGAGTGGTTCATCCTACACGGTCGGGGAGGGTTTATGGGCTCTCGCAACCAGTACGATGAGAGGGGAGCCACCCATGCTCACCGGACTCGAGTATCCCATTGGACGAGCACCCAGAGCCGGGGCTCCGGTCTCCGCTGGCCAGGACTATCTGGAGTGGGGTTCAAACCTTGCACCTTCTGACTCAGAGGTGGGACTGCTAACACTAAGCCAAAGGCTCAGTCCATCAAGCACTGCATGCTTTCAACTTTTCATTGTTAATGTTTTGTTACATAAAACACAAAACTCAGTGGGGGAAAAATTCGGTATCGCCCATTTTGGGGCGTTAATATCGGCTGGGCGCAAAGTCCAGCGCCCAGTGCTAATTATCGCCTCCGACCGCAAAATTCGCCTCTTTCGCCCCTGGAGGTGATTTGAGCGCTAAATCAGGCACTACACACCTTTCTTAAGGTGCTAACGTCAAGGAGTGAGGCGCTACCTCAGAACGCTACCGAAACTCAGGCGATGCCAATTACCATGGAAGCCAGACAGACTGGCGCCGGCTAGTTCTTAAAGGGGAGGGGTCATCTTGCTGGCCAGCCACTCCCTGCTCATTGCAGCCTCGAATCTGCGTTAGGGACCTTATTCATGCAATAAAAAAAAACACCTTGTACGATGTTGCCCTAGTACATTTCACAAAACCCCTTAATGTTCCTGCTAACTATGAATCTTCTGTGAATCATACAACTGCAGAACTTTAGTAGCCTTTACTTTGGTGTAATTCCTGATAGATTTTAGTTAGATTAACCAATGTTTTTTTCAAAATTATTTGAAGGATAGCTAATGGAAAAATGGAAAGTTTTCTTCCGGTAAAATTTATATGGAATGTTTCTTTAAATGGAAAGGCTATGGGTATGTGTGTGAAAGAGAGAGAAAAATGGATACCTATTTCAAACATGACAGACCAGATCAATTATGCGCTTGTTGCTGCTTTGGAAGAAGTTTCTTCTGATCTCTCCCTTTATATATCAAGTGCTTTTCTTGAGATTATGGCTTCTCCTTTATACAATGGGAATAATCTGGTGGAGCTGCTATAAAGCAATGTATACAGTTTCATCAACATTCCTTAGGGCACTCTTTTTCTCCTCTGACTCTTGAGTGAGAAGTGGGTTGGAGTAGGCACCAATTCCTGGCCACTGTGACCCTATTTGCATTATAGTTGGCATCTCATCCTCCTAGTGGCCATATGAGCTTTGTAGAATGAAGATATCATCCTCCTTATGTTTCTTCGTAATTCTCTTTCACTGGGTTGTTGGCTTTCCAAAGTTGGCAGGGTTGATCTACAATTCTTCCTTTGAGTTAGCTGTGGAACTCTTCTGCCCTTCAAATATTGATGTCCGGAGCTGACAGAATTTGTCCCTGGTTCTTCCACTTATACCACAAGAGGTTCTTTGACTGAAGAATCCGCTATTTGGATGGACACAAATTGTCTGTGAAGGTCTAAAGATATGAACATAGAAATTCTGGATTTGTAGCATTAAAAATAATCTTTTGAGCAGGATATTTTTTAATGAATTGTTTTCAAATTTAAGCAATTTAGGAAAAGCAGGACAATGGGCTTTGCATGTGAGTCACCGTTCGTTATGTAAAGTTGCTGCCAATGCTAAGCTGACTATTTTTCATTAATAAACTTAGCTTCAGGGCCAAGGTATCATCAAGGTTGAAAAGACCAGCAGAGAACACCAGACAAACCAGGAAGTAGCGACTAGGTGACGCCATGCTTGGCTTCGCAGATTGTAGGCAGAAAGTAAGAGTGAGGGAAGTAAGGAAGCTACAGTTTTGTGAAAAATTGAGTTGAAGGACACTGCAACAATTCTCGATTTCAACATATTGAGGACAAAGGGAGAAGGAAGAACATGTAAGACGGGACATTTGGCACTTAGGAGGAACATTAGAAGACAGTTGAGAGGAGCAGTAACCATAGTCGTATTGATAAAAGAGAAATTGTAATGGAGAGAGAGCATACAGTGAACGGCATAATATGGTACCTTTTGCAAGTCCCCATGCCCACCAGCAGGATCTTGTATGCAGCCAGTGCATATCGGAAAGTCAATTAAATCAATGGACAGGAAATCGAGAGCAAGACGCCTCAAGTTTCTGATATACATATACATAGATACATAGAAGATAGGAGCAGGAGTAGGCCATCCGGCCCTTCGAGCCTGCTCCGCCATTTAATGAGATCATGGCTGATCCTCCAATTCAGTATCCCGTCCCCGCCTTCTCTCCGTAACCCTTAACCCCTTTTGCCTGTAGAAATATATCTAATTCCCTCTTAAATATATTTAATGAGCTGGCGTACACTGCCCTCTGTGGCAATGAGTTCCACAGGTTCACCACCCTCTGAGTGAAGAAATTCCCCCTCATTTCTGTCCTAAATGGTTTAGCCCTTATCCTTAAATTATGTCCTCTAGTTCTGTTCTCACCCGCCAAGGGAAACATTCCTTCTGCATCTAGTCTGTCTAGACCTGTCAGAATTTTATACACTTCTATGAGGTCCCCTCTCAATCTTCTAAACTCCAGTGTGTACATCCCTAAACTACATAGTCTCTCCTCATAGGTCAATCCCGCCATTCCTGGTATCAGCCTGGTGAATCGCCGCTGCACCCCCTCCATGGCAAGAACATCTTTCCTCAGATGAGGCGACCAAAACTGTACACAGTACTCGAGCTGTGGTCTCACCAGTGCCCTGTACAGCTGCAGCAAGGTATCCCTGTTCCTGTATTCCAACCCTTTTGCTATGAAGGCCAGCATACCGTTTGCCTTCTTGATCGCCTGTTGCACCTGCATGCTCGCCTTCAGTGACTGGTGTACAAGAACACCCAGGTCTCTCTGTACTTCCCCCTCTCCCAATTTATTGCCATTTAAATAATAATTTGCCCTCCCGTTCCTGCACCCAAGGATATGCGTTGGTTACACGCAAGGTCCTGCCAGTGGTGCAGGGGACCTCATAAGTTGTACCCTAATGTAGCTATGTTATTTTAAATTAACTCAGGAGAAACTGAGGAGTCAATCAATGTATTTCCCTGCTCCCTCAGATTATTGCTGCTTGCTGCTGCAATTAGATTTTTTGAGTGCCACAGCTCCACCCTTGACCTTTTTAACCTTTGTCATCAATTGCCTTGAGTTGTGCCGTGTTTTACGGGTCTTTCAACCATTTGTTTTCAGCATATTCTGCTGCACCTTTTCAGATGTAGGACACTTCATAAAGTTTTTTTTGTGCTATTTTAATCCAGATATTACAATGGTTGGAAAATGTTGGTTTCTTGAAGGCTTATCCTTGTAGCATTTAGTGATCGCTTTTACCAAAGTATCATCTTTTTCTCTGAAACATGGTTTCCTGGTTTATTTTCCATTTTACAACATTTATGGGCAGCAGAAATGAAGCCAGAGCCACTAACAAAAGGTGAAATGGTTAATTTCCACTCATAGCATGGTCAAATGGCATGATTTCATCCAATGTACCATTGGAAGGCTTAAGTTATTTCAGTGAAAATTCACCATGGAATGTTAAAGAAAATGCTATTCTCACAGCTCAGCAGTGAAATAAGCCCTTTGTACATATTTACCACCAAAGTGCCTTAACGTGCCAACACATGACAATCTTCCCCATCTGGTTTATCTTTTAAACTTTACAATTGTCCAAAAAGCTCCATCGCTCTGCTCGCTTTGTCCAGACCATTTCTTTGGGAATCTGTTCCTTCCTACTGTACAGTTAAAACTCTCACCGCAATCAGATAGGTAATCAGCTTCCTCCTGACGTACACTACGGGTGATTCATTGAAAAATCAAAGTACTTATTTGTAGGCTATGTAAATTGTGGTTCATGCCCTTTCAAGAGAAAGGATAAGATTCCTCTGAAAGCAAAGGCTTAATTTCCTGTACATTGCTGCCTTTATTTTGATTCTACTTCGCAGTAATGTAATACCCTGAGCGTTGTAGCAATTGCTGGAGGGAAGTGTTGCCCTGTACAGCTGCCGCCAGATTTCCAGTATAAACAACTGCAAGTGAAAGAGATTAAAGGTATTTCCTCTTCATCATGTTTTAAATAGAGAAACCAAATGCAAAGGGCCAAGGAAGAATGCCGCCAACATTATAAAGTGTCGGAGAGAAGACACGGCAAATGAGGAAGTGGTGGGCAGGTGACGCTAAGCTTGGCTTTTCAACACCTGTAGATTGTAGGAAGACTGAGGAGTTCCACAATTTCAAAGTCTTGGGTAAAAATAAGTTAGGATAGGAGACGATTGTTGGTGTTGTTGGTGATGCTGGTGTTGGGGCTGATCGTGGTGGGATTCTGAGGACCAAGATGAGAGAGTTTCAAGGGCACCCATGCTGATGGAATAGATGGCAGGTGAAGTAGAGATGATAGAAGCGATCTGTCAATGATGGGAGAGGTAATGAGGTCAGACTGGATGGAGACTTGTGTAAAGACTTGCAGCATCCTGAATCTGTAGTGGAAAGGCAGTTTGGAGAAGCTAGTGGTTAAGGGAACATATCCCAATCAGCTGGGAGCTTTGATTTGACATTTGAAGCTGTCAACTCATCAGCTGATTCAATGGCCACTGACCTCCCACCTCAGCTTCACAGATGAGGTCTAGGCACAGTGGGAAACTGGTGGGTGACCTGTCAAATCCAAAAAGCTGGGAACAAAACACTGATAAGTGGTTGTAAACAAGCCACTAATGATTTTAATTGCCTCCCCCGCCGCTGCCTGTCAGGTCTGCTCAATGCTGGCAGACCCGACATCGGGAAAGTCCAGTGTGTGGGTCGGGAACCTGCTGCCAATCATTTTAACTTTAACAGCTGACCCGCCACCCATCCCATCCGCTGAGCGCCGGCAAAATTCCAGCCTCAATTTCAAAAGTACTTCATTGGCTGTAAAGTGCTTTGAGGTCATGAAAGACACTATATAAATGCAACTTTTTAAAATAATATTAGGGTGTTGAAGACAGTTGGATGCTAAACTAGAAGAGTTAGAATACGAGATGAATACGTTTCCAATGACCTTTTCTCATCCATGACTTTTATGCTCTTGAAGCTTTGGATGTTAATTGATTCAAGCAGGCATGTACTGCAAGGACAACCACTTTTTAAAGAGGTTTTAACAACTTATCTTCTGTGACCTGCAACTATTGTTGGTGCCACGGCAATAGAAACTGAAGGGCGCTAAATGAGTGTTAACTCAGTGCCAACAAAATATTGCACTTAGAAAGTCAAAACAATTGACTGACCAAAACAAGAATAATGGCTATTCCATTACCGATTTGATATATTGTTAAAATATTCTTGCTAGCTTTTTATATACATTTCCATTTCCTGAATATGTAACTAATTGCAGTATCTTTCTTTAACAACCATTTAAATTGCCTCCAATCGTCCTGAAATTGGTAAATTATGTAAAATACACTTAAATCATAGTCATTTTGATTTTAAATTTCATTGCCTGCATTTACAAAGCAAAAGTGCACCCCAGGATAACTTGCCGCCCAGTATAACTCGAGTGAAAAGGGCCAAATTCAGTTTTGTTTCTTCATTATTGAAAGCAGTTTGTCCTATGTCATAAATAAAAAGGATAATTGTGATATAACAAAAAGGGAAATGAGAAAATTTGGCTATTTTTAGCTCCAGAATGATGCTTGAAGTTGGCCGCCCCTTCCTTGACACATTTCAATGGTCTTGAGGGCCATTATAAATTAAGTGGTCAATACAGATTGGGAACAGTCAATAAAGACTCATAAAGGTCATAAAAATAATTAAAACTAAGTTGCATCTCAGCTCTAATAAGAACAGCATGGTTTTTCCACTCAAAATGTTAAATTATATTTAAATTGAAATTCATTAATACAACAGATCGACCCCCTCCCTCCCCTCTTTAAATAGGTTTTCTTAAGAGGGAAGTGGTGTGTTTAAAAAAATTCTCTCAACGGTGTTATTGTAGTTGGTACATTTAGGACGAGACTTGTTTCCCCACACCTATCTGATCACTTGAGTTGCTTACACATTATGTAACTGCGTAAAATATAGTAACCATGTCACCACAGTCTGTTAGATCTCCATTATGGGATGCTACAAAGATATGTGACAAAAGTCCGTGCTCCGTGTGGTAAATTCATGAGATCGGCCATGCTGTCAGCAGAGGTGCCAAGTGACAGCTGTGAATTTCCCCAAAGGCCATTGAAGGAACACTCGAGGGCAAGCCATGCCAGTCTGTACCTTCAGCAAGTGGTTAGCATAGAGATCTGGGAGCAAAAAACCATCGGTCCATTTGACTGGGATATTACGTGTGGCATAGAGATACCTAAAAATAAGGGAAAGGAACAAATTATAAAATAAATTATTATAGAACTCTCATGTTTTGGGAGTTTTGGCTATTTAACTTTGGAGGAATTTCAGATAACTTATATTAAGATATTGCTATTAAGTTAAATTTAGTTTACAAGGGATTAAATCAACAACATTCCCAGAAAACGGATTAATATCCAGGTAAAGTGTGTAAACAGAATGGTGCTTTCTGCATACCACATCAGTTTGAGACAATGGAGGTCCATTAAAAACACTCCAGTAAACATTCACACATAATAGGGTGGATTTTGAACTTGCTGGCTGGGCATAAAACAAGTGCTGCAGATTGTCCATCCATTATAGAAACCGCGTGATTTTCATTTCTGTTAATCTCTGAAGATTATGGGGTTAATTTTACAAATGTGTACTGCAAGCAGAGAGTCCCGCTTGCTCAAGATTTGCTGATTATCATTTCTGATATGTGTGCTGCCAGCAGGTGAAGCTGGTCGCCTGCAACAAGGACTCGTAAAATCAGCTTCTGTATCTTTTTATATGGGAACTCCAGCTTGGCCATACTAATTGGTGGTAACTGCTGTCTGGAAGGGGTTTATTCTACCTTTGTGTGGGCGCAATTTAAGTAAACGCATGTAGTTATTTTTGGAGATGTTATGTCTTGATGGCAACAGAAATTCTCTCCTGGATGTGAAGGCTTCGGTCATTTTTCTGAGCTATATCTTATCAAATTATGGACCCTTTGAAGGCAGTGATTAATCTATTTTTCCACACAGGCCGGGTGCGGATGAATCAAATCGTGCCTCATCAAGGCATTAATTGGGTATACAAGGCCTGGGCAAAGTGTGATTGATTCAGTCAAGCGGTGTCATGTTCAAAATGCTCCATTGTGTCTTTGAAGCTGACTAGAATGACAGCTCTGTGTTTGGAGGTGGCTTCAGTCTGGAGTAAATACAAAAAGCTGCTGGCCAACCTATTGTAAAACCAGTAGGACAGAACTGCATGAACACCCAGATCACAAGGTAATTACGGATGAAGAAGGCTGTTTTGCCTATCTTAATGCATCCATCCAGATGGATCCTAAAATCCCCCCCCACTTCAGCAACCATCTTAAATGATTCCAGGGTATTCACCTCAACTCTATCTGAAAGTCTATGCTTATATGTATATCAATATATATATTGATCAATATTTGTGTAAAAAAGAATTTCCTGATATCAATTTATTAAAGCATACATGACATAAAACCCATCTAAAGAACTCAGCTTCAAAGACTAAGGCCCGGAATTTCCTGAAACGGCGCAACCAGCAAGTTACACCAAAATTTACGCTAGATTCTACAGCGATCTTGCCAACTGGAATTTACACCAATATTTCCAGCAAATCTCATTAGCAAACACTGGAGCATAAAAAACAGCGTAAAGTTTCTATAAACTTCCTCCTCTGGTTTTCTAGTGATAATTCTGAGTCTATGTCCCCTGGATACCAATTCAATATCACTTATATGGCCAAGTCCTTGAGTAGGGCTTGTAAGTTGAATGGAAATAAAAATCAGGGAGATATAAAACGGGCTGACTGTTTGTTATCACCCATTTTACACTATCACACAAAGTCAAAATCTATCCCTCCATGTCACTCTTAACCCACTCACAAAGAGCACCAATTGGTTTGTTCACCATCCAAATTCACCTTGCTCCCTCCCTAGCCTTTGGGAATTCACCTTACTGGGACTCTCCCACAGATTGTCAGCGCATCTAACACACTCCCCATTAGCCTGTCCTTTGACCAGTCCATTAAAGTTAAGTTGCTTTAGAGTATTGCAGACCTATTGGGCTGGATTTTGATACTCAGGTCGGGTTGGTGTCATGAATCCCACATTTTGGCTTGTAAACCCGCCTCCATCGAGATGTGGCCAACCCACTGTATTTTCCCTTGATTGACCTTGTTGAGCCCGCCCAGTGGGCTCAGCAGGCCAATTAAGGGCCACCCGGCAACAGGTGATGTCACAGATTGACATTTCATCTGTCAAGAGCTTTTGACAGATGAAATATCAGCGTCTGACAGCTCTGTGAAGCTGTCAAACACTGACAATATGATTTCTAACTTGAATCCTTCCTCTCAGGCTGAGTTAGACATCATTCCACCACAGAAAACAGAAGGCTGCAGTTTTTGACAGGACCACGGCTTTTCTGCTTTCTGTGCCGGTGAGATTTCTGACTCCCGAGAACTGAAGGGCTGACACCTGCAGGAGGAAGTTAAGGTAAGTAAAACTTTTTCCCACACTTAGCACTTACCTTACACACTTACCTCTGCACACATGCACCCATCACTCACCTGCCCACCGGACATATCGACCCCTCCAACCCCTGCAGACCCACGACCCCGATAACTTGGCGTGGTTGCCACCTGTCGGGAAGCCCACATTTCACCTTTTAAAATAGGGATTATCCAAAAAACTGCCTGTTAACTACCTGTTAACAGGCAGTTAATTGTCACTAATCCCCTTCCCGCCTCGGGGAGTCGGGTCTCAGCACAGGTCGGGTACCCGCCACCAGCGAAACTGGCATGGGGGCGGGTTGGAGGCGGGATGGGGTCGGGACCCCCGAATCTGCAACTTTAACCCCCCACACGCCTCCAAACCCGACTCCACAGGTCATTGAAAATCCAGCCCATTGTATTTCATATTTTAAAAACTCCTTTACTCCAATGGCTGCTGATTTCTTTAGTCTGAAAAAAGATGCAGGCTCATTCTAAAGGTTCAAAAGTCTGGCTCCGTGTGGGAAATAGATAAACAATAGTGTTTCTGTCACATTTTTGGAAAGTAGGAAAAATGATTTAAAAATTGATATTTGAGAAATTTGATAATTAAGCTCCTTTTGCAGTGAACAGTTGCAGTCTATAATTTGCAACAAGGGCTGCAGGTAATGATCTGTATAGTTTCAATAAAAGTTACAACACTGAGTATTGTACTTTTACCATTTTTTACTCTTTTATATATAACCCGTTACTTAATATAGTAACTCCCTCTACCAACCAACACATTTTTGTTGCAACCAACGCAGCCCCCAAGGGTTAAAATTATGTAAATTATTTTCCTGTTCAAAACACTTTTAGCATAATTAAGAATGCTTCTGTCTAAAAAAAGAAAGGACGGCCTTTCTGCTTCTTTAACCTGACCAAACAGAAAATGAAATTTAGGTCCTAGATTTAAGTGAAGAAAATATGATGATTAATTCTTGGACCCATCTGCCCTCACAGGTGAACGTTAAAAGATCCCCCATGGCACTAATTTGAAGAAGAGCAGGGGAGTTCTTCCTGGTGTCCAAGTCAATATTTATCCTTCAACCAGGACCTAAAACAGATTATCTGGTCATTATCTCATTGCTGTTTGTAGGACCTGGCTGTGCGCAAATTGGCTGCCGTGTTTCCTACATTACAAGAGTGACTACACTTCAAAAGTACTTCATTGGCTGTAAGGCGCTTTGGGACGTCCTGTGGTCATGAAAGGTGCTATATAAATGAAAGTGCCACTCTTTTTTATATATCTAATCATTTAAAATCAGTTTGCTTATTCTTAGATCAAATGCCATATTTCGTTTAAAAAAGAGAATTGTGGTTAAAAAGTATGCAACATTCTTTCTGCTGATTCAGTTTTTGACAGAAATGTCTTCTAAAAAAATTGAGACTTCATTATTTTATAGGTCCTTTATCAATATTCATGGTTCTGCCAGTACTCTCAGGCTGAACTTCGTACTACCAAATATAGTAATCAGCCTTGAGACTGTGCCAGTTGATTGAAACGCGTCATAAAATCTGTCCTATAAAACAACGTTCTACAATTTCTAAGGCTCCAAGGGAGTGTCAACCTGTGTGTCTTTCACGATAGTTAAACACAGTCCATTAAAAGTTGGCAGCAAGTGTAATATTCTCTTCCTTAGATAACAAAGAGTTATTGGAACATACAAAACTATGACAAAACACTTGTTGAAAAATTATAAACATTTAGGCTTTATTATTCCAAATATTTCACAGGCTAGAATGCAACCACAGGGCACAATGGCTGAATTGAAAGTCATAAAAGACTTTGATAATTGTATTGCTATAAATAGTCATGTTACTTTTGGCACCTGTTCTGTGTGGTTTTACGAGCAATTTACTGGAAATAAGGTCAACATATCTGACAGGTTGTTCCAGGCAGACCATACGTGGGACAATTTCAATTGCAATATAGCCAATAAAATAAATTTACCGAAGTCAAACGGAGATAGCAGCTTGTCCTTCATTCTGCCAGTGGATTTCACACTTCATTCAGCCTTAATCTGTCACATTAACACCACCTCTAGCCTTGCATATCTCTTAATGTCTCTTAATGTCTCTTCATCTCCACCTTTGTTCCTTTATCCCCTCCCCCTTTTCCCAGCTTTACCCTGGCCTTAAATCTATTTGATTTCCGGCTCTTCCCAGTTCTGATGAAAGGTCATCGACCTGAAACGTTAACTCTCTTTCTCTCTCCACGGATGCTGCCTGGCCTGCTGAGTTTTTCCAGCGTTTTCTGTTGTTATTTCAGAGATAGCAGCTTAATTAGTATTTTCTGGGCAAACAGAAAATGTTGCTCCTCCAAGAATCAACTTCAAAACTTGAAATCCTATTTTAATGGAAGCTCAACAGGTTATTAAGTAAACCCAGAAACAGGTTTGCTTAATTCTGGGCAAATTAGTAATCCATTTAACAGGATTTGATTGCTGTTTCTTAACAATTCCAGTAAGCCTGCCAGCATTCACCTCAATCTGGAATTGGCTTAGTCCAAGAATGAGCTCTGTGCCAGAAACCAGAGTTAAGCTTCCAGTAATCTCGTATTGAAACATTAGTGAAAATAGAGGACAAAAGATGGAGAACAGGACAACATGGAATTTATCCCAGTAGTAAAGGGGACCTGATAACTGACAAGTGACATGAGTGAGTTATGAAGGTCTTTCTCACGAGTGGAATAAACAGAGTTTCGTCATTGTCTGTGCTTCATGTATGTTATTGGGTCACTAACCAGATGGGTCGACAGACAACCTGGATGCCTTGGAGGAGCGCTATGCCATTTTCAATATGTGTTATATTTTATCTAAAACAAAAACCCTCTTGATTTAAAAAGTCTATTTCATCAACATTGTATTTTACCATCATTGCAAATTTGAAGTCAGTATTGCAAGCGGCAAATGACTAGACTGTCTATCCTACTTTTGGTATAGCACCTTTGTAACCTATATTTGGATCTTTATCAAATATCATGATTTGTTGCGTCACTTTAAAAAAAATGGATCCCCCGTGGCAGGAAAATGTTGTAGTGAAACACTCCATAGAATCAGTCAGTTTTAAAGGCTCTAGTTAAGCTGTATTTATTGGCACACAGGTTGTTTAATGCTCCCCTCCCCTAAAAGTTGTGTCAGCTGCCTCTTGCTTCTCTCCAGATACAACCGGTCCCATCTTGAAATTCCCTTTAGAGTAGATGAAGAATTGCATGCAGGAGACCATCTTGGCCCCAAAAACTACAACATCATAAGTAAAGAATGGGATGAGTATGAGTATTTAGCTTGTTGATTCCATGCAATGAAAAACAACATGAATGCATTGTCAAATAGACCATTATCCTCGATACAGAAAGAAACAGCCTCCAAACTATTTCAATTCCATATAGCAAGCTGTAAGGCTTCAGCTCAGCCCTCTCCCGATCTCCCTTTTCCCTCTCGATTCCCCCCCTCCTCCCTCATGATTGCCTCCCCCCCACCCCCCAGGACCTACCTGAGGGCCGTTGCCGGTGACGCAGCGGCCCGAAATCCAATGCCGATTCACCGCCGAGCTGCCTGGGGGCACCCAGCGTGCAACCGCAGCTCACCGATCTCATTTAAATGAGGCCCAAGGCCCAATATCGGGTGTGCCTCGCGCCTACCCGTGCCGATGCCAACCAATTTCTCGGCCAAGGTGTCAGCCGTCATTTTAGATCTCTAAGCTGAACCAGCGCTTTGCCAGTGCAGATGGGTCATGTAGTTTGAAGTCATTCCACATGAAACAATTACCAGATGCCCTTCTAATCAGGAACAGCGACGGTTCCCAATTGCTTTATAACCAGTTCAAATTAAAGACAAGAGAATTCAAATAAGCCAGATGCAATTATTTAGTACTGACTGAAGCATAATGGCAATTATCAGTCATTTTATGAGCATCTGCTGATCAGATTGCTCCTTGAGAAGCTGTGAGGCACCTTTTAATATCCCCAATTAAAATAGAGAGGTTTCTCTTTATCTGTGCTAAGCAGAGCCTTACTTGTATCACAGTGAGAACAGCCACCTGTACTGAAGTGCAATAACAATTTGTAAACTAACAAATAACGATTTAAAGTGATTGTATTTTGGAGAGAAGAGATTATATTTAATGATTTAAGATGCCATACTGTTCATCTCAGGAGTTCACAGTCAAACTGGGGAAGAAGCCGGGGGAAGAAAGAAAGGCTTGCACTTATATAGCGCCTTTCACGACCAGAGGATGTCCCAAAGGGCTTTACAGCCAATTAAAGACTTTTGAAGTGGAGTCACTGTTGTAATGTAGGAAACGTGGCAGCCTATTTGCGCACAGCAAGCTCCCACAAACAGCAATGTGATAATGACCAGATAATCTGTCTTAGTGATATTGGTTGAGAGATAAATATTGGCCAGAACGCCAGGGAAAACTCCCCTGCTCGCCTTCGAGTAGTGCCATGAGATCTTTTACGTCCTCCTGAGAGGGCATACGGGGCCTCGGTATAACATCTCATCTGAAAGACGGCACCACAGACAGTGCAGCACTCCCTCGGTACTGCACTCGGGTGTCAGCCTAGATTTTTGCATGTCCCTGGAGTGGGAAGCAGGGTCATTGCAAATATCTTTTTGTCACTTTGTAGTCTATTGACAGTAATAGTAGTAACAGGAACGGTAGCATAGTGTAAATGTCACAGAATCACAGAATCCCCACAGTGCAGATAGAGGCCATTTCGGCCCATCGAGCCTGCACCGACACATATCCCACCCTATCCCCGTAACCCCACGTATTTAATCCCCCCTAACACTAAGGGTCAATTTATCATAGCCAAATCAACCTAACCTGTCACTGGGCTAATAATCCAGAGTCCTGGACTAATGATCTGGAGACGTGAGTTCAAGTCCCACCACGGCAGCTGGGAAATTTAAATTCAGTTAATGAAATAAATCTGAAATTTAAAAAAAAACCTAGTATCCGTACTGTTAACCATGAAATTATTGGATTGTCGTAAAAACCCATCTGGTGCACTAATATCCTTTAGCGAAGGAAATCTGCTGTCCTTACCTGGTCTGGCCTATAGATGAGTCCAGACAATGTGGTTGACTCTTAACTGCCTCTGAAATGGCCTAGCAAGCCACTCAGTTGTAACAAACCGTTACGAACGAAACTGGACGGACCACTGAGCATCGGCTACGGGCACGGCAATGGCACACCCTGCAAAG
This sequence comes from Squalus acanthias, assembly GCA_030390025.1. Classification (NCBI taxonomy): domain Eukaryota; kingdom Metazoa; phylum Chordata; class Chondrichthyes; order Squaliformes; family Squalidae; genus Squalus; species Squalus acanthias. The sequence goes on from CM059430.1 coordinate 11,845,110, forward strand.
TCTTCCACTTGTGCCAAAATTGGGAGAGCTGTCCCACAGACTAGTCAAGCAACAGCCTGACATAGTCATACTCACAGAATCATACCTTTCAGCCAATGTCCCAAACTCCTCCATCACCATCCCTGGGTCTGTCCTGCCGGTGGTATACAGTCGGGAAGGAGTGGCCCTGGGAGTCCTCAACATTGACTCCGGACCTCATGAAGTCTCATGGCTTCAGGTCAAGCATGGGCAAGGAAACCTCCTGCTGATTACAACCTACTGCCCTCCCTCAGCTGATGAATCAGTGCTCCGCAATGCACTGAGAGTAGCAAGGGCGCAGAATGTACTCTGGGTGGGGGACTTCAATGTCCATCACCAAGAGTGGCTCGGTAGCACCACTACTGACCGAGCTGGCCGAGTCCTGAAGGACATAGCTGCCAGTCTGGGCCTGCGACAGACCGTGAGAGAACCATCATGAGGGAAAAACCTACTTGACCTCGTCCTCACTAATCTACCTGTCGCAGATGCATCTGTCCATGACAGTATTGGTAGCAGTGACCACCGCACAGTCATTGTAGCGACGAAGTCCCGTCTTCACACTGAGAACACCCTCCATCGTGTTGTGTGGCACTACCACCGTGCTAAATGGGATAGATCTAGCAGCTCAAAATTGGGCATCCAACCCTGGTTCAATAAGGAGTGTAGAGGAGCAGCATCAGGCATACCTAAAAATGAGGTGCCAACCTGGGGAAGCTGCAACACAGGACTACATGCATGCTAAAAAGCAGAAGCAGCATGCTATAGACAGGGCTAATGGATCCCACAATCAACGGATCAGATCAAAGCTCTGCAGTCCTGCCACATCCAGTTGTGAATGGTGGTGGACCATTAAACAACTAACGGGAGGAGGAAGCTCCATGAACATCCCCATCCTCAATGATGGTGGAGCCCAGCACGTGAGTGCAAAAGACAAGGCTGAAGCGTTTGCAACCATCTTCAGCCAGAAGTGCCGAGTGGATGATCCATATCGGCCTACTCCTGAGGTCCCCACCATCACAGAAGCCAGTCTTCAACCAGTTCGATTCACTCCATGTGATATCAAGAAACGGCTGAGCGCACTGGATACAGCAAAGGCAATGGCCCCGACAACATCCCGGCTATCGTGCTGATGACTTGTGCTCCAGAACTAGCCACGCCTCTAGCCAAGCTGTTCCAGTACAGCTACAACACTGGCAACTATCCGACAATGTGGAAAACTGCCCAGGTATGTCCTGTCCACAAAAAGCAGGACAAATCAAATCCGGCCAATTTTTACCGCCCCATCAGTCTACTCTCAATCATCAGCAAAGTGATGGAAGGGGTCATCGACAGTGCTATCAAGCGGCACTTACTCACCAATAACCTGCTCACTGATGCTCAGTTTGGGTTCTGCCAAGACCACTCGGCTGCCGACCTCATTACAGCCTTGGTCCAAACATGGACAAAGGAGCTGAATTCCAGAGGTCAGGTGAGAGTGACTGCCCTTGACATCAAGGCACCATTTGGCCAAGTGTGGCATCAACGAGCCCTACTAAAACTGAAGTCAATGGGAATCGGGGGGAAAACTCTCCACTGGCTGGAGTCATACCTAGCACAAAGGAAGATGGTTCTGGTGATTGAAGGTCAATCATCACAGCCCCAGGACATCGCAGCAGGAGTTCCTCAGGGCAGTGTCCTAGCCCCAACCATCTTCAGCTGCTTCATGAATGTCCTTCCCTCCAACATAAGGTCAGAAATGGGGTCGTTCGCTGATGACTGCACAGTGTTCAGTGCCATTCACAACTCCTCAGATAATGAAGCAGTCCATTCCCGCATGCAACAAGACCTGGATGACGTTCAGGCTTGGGCTGATAAGTGGCAGGTAACATTCGCGCTAAAGAAGTGCCAGGCAATGACTATCTCCAACAAGCGAGAGTCTAACTCCATACCAGTGCTTCCGACATGTCTTCCTTTTTCCTCAACCGAGGATTCCCCTCTACTGTGGTTGACACGGCCCTCGACCGTGTCCGTTCTATCTCCTGCACTTCCGCCCTCACCCCTGCCCCCCTCCCTCCCGGAACCACGATAGAGTTCACCTTGTCCTCACCTTTCACCCCACCAGCCTCCACATACAATGGATCATCCTCCGCCATTTCCGCCACCTCCAACGTGATCCCACCACCAAATGCATCTTCCCCTCACCTCCCCTTTCAGCACTCCGTAGGGACCGCTCCCTCCGTGACACCCTAGTCCACTCCTCTACCACCCCCAACACCCCTTCCCCTTCGCCCGGCACCTTCCCGTGCAAGCGCAGGAGATGCAACACATGCCCTTATACTTCCCCTCTTCCCACTGTCCAGGGCTCTAATCACCCCTTCCAGGTGAAACAGCGATTTACTTGTACTTCCTGCAATTTAGTATACTGTATTCGCTGCTCACGATGTGGTCTCCTCTACATTGGAGAGATCAAACGCAGATTGGGTGACCACTTTGCGGAACACCTCCGTTCAGTCCGTAAGGGGGACCCCGAGCTCCCGGTCGCCTGTCACTTTAATTCTCCGCTCCACTCCCACTCTGACCTCACCGTCCTCGGCCTATTACACTGTTCCACGGAAGCTCAGCGTAAGCTCGAGGAACAGCACCTCATCTTTCGTTTAGGCACCCTACAGCCCTCTGGACTCAACATCGAGTTCAACAATCTTAGATCATAACCTCAGCCCCTATCACATTTATATTTTATTTTTCCATCCACCCTTTTGTTTGGCCCCCCTCTTTTTTTCCCTCCCAGAAGCTGGCAGCTGTCCTTCATTCTGCCAGTGCATTTCACAGTTCATTTAGTCTCAACCTGTCACATTAACACCTCCTCTTGCCTTGATCATCTCTTAATGTCTCTCAATGTCCCTTAATCTCTCCTTTTGTTCTTTCATCCCCTCCCCCTTTTCCCAGCTTTCTACTTGCTTTAAATCTATTTCATTTCCTGCTTTTTTCTAGTTCTGACGAAAGGTCTTCGACCTGAAACGTTAACTCTGTTTCTCTCTCCACGGATGCCGACTGGCCTGCTGAGTTTTTCCAGCGTTTTCTGTTGCCTCTATAATGCCATTTTGAAAGGCCTTTGTGATTTTAACCCTTTTTCTACGTGAAGCACGCCTGTTCTGAACCACGAATGTGAAACCTGGCGGGAGCACATTTGGCTGGCTGGCTGGCACATATCTGGGAGTGGTGGTGATGGATGGATGAGACATACCTGGGAGTGGTGGTGATGGATGGATGAGACATATCTGGGAGTGGTGGTGCAAAAATATCTGGGAGCAGACTTAGGGCTGCTGCTGCTCATTTTGCATCCAGGTCCTCTCACAGCAAAGGCCAGGCAGTCTTTGCAGACCTTCAATGCAGCAGCAATGAGGAGGACATCATCAGAGGCGACTTTCAGACTGAAAACACTAATTGGTCATGGGTTCCCACATGCTGGAACTCAATTGCCCAATTCGGTGAAAATCGCATCAATCTCCCACATCCAATTGCAGTCGGGTGGATAACACGAAAAGTGGATGACACGACCCCAACCCGCCCCAGTATCAAAATTCAGCCCACTGTCACTGTGCAGGGGAGAAAGGCAGATCTCCATGCACAGACATGTATGGAGTGACACTTACTGGCCTTCAACACAGGACAGTTTCTACGGATAGAAAAGAGCTGATGGAACCATCAAATCCTTTCAACAAATAGAAATTGGAACATGTCCAGCTTTGTTTTTAAAAACATTTTTTTAAAAAGGTACCTTTAGAAATTAGGCCTTGCCACCTGTGAGGAATGCAATAAACCAAGGTCACTTCTTGGAATTGTCTCATTCGTATCATTACTGATACAGATGGGCATCTGTTACTTGTGGCACACTGAAAATCCTGATGTGGCACCAACACCAAATGTGCAGTATAAAAGCAGGCCAGTTTTTTTTAAAGTGTAGAAACATTGCAGAAGCAGAACAGCAGTACCCTTCACCATAAAGGGTGCAATAAAGTGTAACATAATATGGGATATACCTGGGAGTTGGATCCATGAGATATAACGTTTTACATAAGAACGTAAGAAATAGGAGCAGGAGTAGGCCATTCGGCCCTTTGAGCCTGCCCCACCATTCAATAAGGTCTTGGTTGATCTGCTACCTCAACTCCACCTTCCCGCATTATCCCCATATCCCTTGATTCCCTTAATATCCAAAAATCTATCGATCTCTGCCTTGAATATACTCAAACGACTGAGCATCCACAGCCCTCTGCGGTAGAGAATTCCAAAGATTCACAACCCTCCGAGTGAAGAAATTTCTCTCCATCTCAGTCTTAAATGGCCGACCCCTTATTCTGAGACTTTGACCCCTGGTTCTAGACTCCCCAGCCAGGGGAAACATCCTCTCAGCATCTACCCTGTCAAGCCCTGTAAGAATTTTACATGTTTCAATGAGATTTTATAAGAAACTCTGAAGAAGAAAGAAAGATTAAAGCGAGCTGCGAGGAACAATGGGGTGTATCGATGGATTATGTGTCGGGAAGGTTAGTTTGACTCATGACCAATGAGTAACAGAGACCCATCGGCTTGTGCAGGAACATAAAATCAGGGCATAGGATGTGCTGTGAGCTTGAATTAAAATAGGATTAACCAAATTCTATCAATGTCTCATTGTAGGCTGAGTAGATTAATGGATGTGGTAGATTCTTATCTGTCTTGCTCACTGTTACTGAAAGTAGTATAATTGGGAGGAAATTGCCTTCAGTTCCTTTAGACCAAAATATCAACAAGTGAGTCGCTTGCCTTTAATATTGGCCTTGATCATGATTGCCCAATGCGTCTTCTTTAGAAGTGCAAGACTGAGGTGTTGAAACAATTTTCTAAAACTCAAGCAGTACAGACAGGAAGCCACAGCAAACAAACTAGTGGATTCATCAACTTAATTTTGGTGGGCAAATGACAGCGAAGCAGACATTTGGATTAATACAAAACACTTCAAACGGGGGAGATGGGTTACAATTGGGATTATTTGTTATCATTGCCACAATGTAGGAAACTGCAACTTAACAAATTAATTCAAATACCAAATTACGTGTGTGTTATATTATACAGGGATGTTTGATGGCTTTGTGTGTAAATGCACTGCCTGGTGAGGTACTGAGCCATTCAGGCCAGGATGGTCCCTGGTTATTACAGACTGTGCGGAGTTTGCCATCTCAGACAAGGTGGTAGTTGGGCGAAGTGAGGGAGTAAAGATCAGGCAGGCTTCCTACACCTAATTACTCCTGAGGAACCCCCTTCATGGAAACCGTCATTTATGAGAATCACGTGGGCATTAGACCAGCTTGGCTGTAATGTGTGCCATGATTAAGTAGCCTGCTTAGGCTCACACATGGAAAGTGACCACTTGGACAAGGTACCTATGAGGGTGTACCCCAACAAAATTCAGCACCCTTCAGGACAAGAGGGGGAAATTGTGGAAGGAGAGGAGAGGAGGGGAGGTTGGTTAGGCATTCTAATACAACAAAAAGTAATCATTCAAGTGATTTATGTGCAACAATTACTGAAGAGTCTTCTCACTTTAAAAACCAGGGGGTAGGAATTAATTTAAGCCTGTTTTCAGGCACAGAATGGCCGTCGCGCTCGATTCATGCGCTTGATCACGTGGACACAACTATGGCCCCAAGTTGGTCCCCGTGATAACTTAAAATAAAGTAGGTGAGCTGCCAGCACTACTCACGCTGTTCATTGGGAGCTTGCCTAATGGGAGGGGGGGAACATCAATATAGCACATTGCTGATGCCGTTTAGGAACATAGGAACAGGAATAGGTTATTCAGCCCCTAGAGTCTCTTCCGCCATTCAATGGGATCATGGCTGATGTGAAATGGCAGCCTGCACCTCTTAAAGGGGAGGTGCACTTTGGTTGCAGTTAACAATAACTGAAGATTATGGACCAATGGAAGGCACAGGAGAAGTTCTAAGGGGCCGCATTTTTCTGATGCTGCACTGGAGGTATTGGTGTAGGAGGTCAGTAGGAGGAGGGGCATCTTCATAGAATCATAGAAGATAGGAGCAGGAGTAGGCCATTCGGCCCCTCGAGCCTGCTCCGCCATTCAATGAGATCATGGCTGATCCTCCAAATTCAGTACGCTGTCCCTGCCTTCTCCCCATATCCCTTGATCCCTTTAGCCTTAAGAAATATATCTAACTCCTTCTTGAATATATTTAATGAGTTGGCCTCAACTGTCTTCTGTGGTAGAGAATTCCACAGGTTCACCACTCTTTGGGTGAAGAAATTCCTTCTCATCTCCTTATCCTTAGACTGTGACCCCTGGTTCTGGACTCCCCGGCCATCGGGAACATCCTTCCTGCAACTAGTCTGTCTAGTCCTGTTAGAATTTTATAAGTTTCAATGAGATCCCCTCTCATTCTTCGAAACTCCAGCGAGTATAAGCCCAATCGACCCAATCTCTCCTCATACGTCATTCCTGCCATCCCAGGTATCAGTCTGGTGAATCTTCGCTGCACTCCCTCCATGGCAAGAACATCCTTCCTCAGATAAGGCGACCAAAACTGCACACAATACTCAAGATGTGGTCTCACCAAGGCTCTGTACAACTGCAGCAAGACATCCTTGCTCCTGTACTCGAATCCTCTCGCTACGAAGGCCAACATACCATTTGCCTTCTTATCCGCCTGCTGCACCTGCATGCTTACCTTCAGCGACTGGTACACAAGGACACCCAGGTCTCGTTGCACTTCCCCTTCTCGCAATCTATTGCTGTTCAGATAATAATCTGCCTTCCTGTTTTTGCCACCAAAGTGGATTACCTCGCATTTATCCACATTGTACTGCATTTGCCATGCATCTGCCCAATCACCCAACCTATCCAAATCATACTGGAGTTTCTCTGCATCCTCCTCACAGCACACACGGCCACCCAGCTTTGTGTCATCTGCAGACTTGGAGATATTACATCTAGTTCCCTCGTCTAGATCATGAATATATATTGTGAATAGCTGGAGTCCTAGGACCGATCCCTGCGGTACCCCACTAGTCACTGCCTGCCACTCGGAAAAAGACCCGTTTATTCCAACTCTTTGCTTCCTGTCTGCCAACCAGTTCTCTATCCAAGTCAGTACCCTGCCCCCAATCCCATGTGCCTTAACTTTACACGCAAATCTCTTATGCGGGACCTTATCAAAAGCCTTCTGAAAGTCCAAATACACCACATCCACTGGTTCTCCCTTATCTATTTTACCAGTTACATCCTCAAAAAATTCCAGTAGATTAGTCAGGCATGATTTACCTTTTGTAAATCCATGTTGACTTTGTCCAATCCTGTCACTGTTTTCCAAGTGCTCTGCTATTACATCTTTTATAATGGACTCTAGCATTTTCCCCACTACCGATGTCAGGCTTACCGGTCTATAATTCCCCGTTTTCTCTCTACCACCTTTTTTAAATAGTGGGGTTACATTAGCTACCCTCCAATCCATGGGAACTGTTCCAGAGTCTATAGAATTTTGGAAGATGACCAGCAATGCATCTACTATTTCTAGGGCTACTTCCTTAAGTACCCTAGGATGTAGATTATCAGGCCCTGGGGATTTATCGGCCTTCAATCCCGTCAATTTCCCTAACACCATTTCCCTACAAATACTGATTTCTTTCAGGTCCTCCCTCTCATTAGACCCTATGTTCCCCGACATCTCTGGGAGGTTATTTGTGTCCTCCTTTGTGAAGACCGAACCAAAGTATGTATTTAATTGGTCTGCCATTTCTTTGTTCCCCATTATAAATTCCCCATCAGATAGGTGGCAGGAAGGTACGAAGGCAAGTTGCCCGACATGTGTGGGCAGAGGTGGCAGTGTGGGTCAGTGCTGGAAGTACTGCCCCCAGGACATGGGAGCAGAAGAAGAAGAGAGCAGCACAGCAGAAGAAGAAGCATCACTCAATCGTCCAATTGTAGACACCAACTCTGAGACACCCTGCGTAGTTCAGAGGGTATGATAGAGGGGTCTGCACATGGAAATGCACCCAGCACTAGTGCGAGGAAGCAAGGCTAGGTTAATAGGGTAGCCCAGGGAGCAGCTTGCCAGCGGGAGAGCTCGCATCCTTGCCCTGCTGCAGAGGGTACAGCGGAAAACATCAAGGCTCCACCACACATAAGAAGACTGATAAGACACCCAGCTCTACCTTACCACTACCTCTCTTGACCCCTGTACTGTCTCTGATTTGCCACACTGCTTGTCTGACATCCAGTACTGTGAGAGTAGAAATTTCCTCTAGCTAAATATTGGGAAGACCAAAGCCATTGTCTTCGGTCCCCATCACAAACTCTGTTCCCTAGTCATTGACTCCATCGCTCTCCCTGGCCATTGTCTGAGGCTGAACCAGACCGTTTGCAACCTTGGTGTTGGTGTCGTATTTGACCTTGAGATGAGCTTCTAACCACATATCCGTTCCATCACCAAGACTGCCTACTTCCACCTCTGTAATATCACCTGTCTCCACCCCTGCTTCAGCTCATCTGCTGCTGAAACCCTCATCCATGCCTTTGTTACCTCTAGATTTCACTATTCCGATGCTCTCCTGGCTGGCCTCCCTTCTTCCACCCTCCATAAACTTGAGCTCATCCAAAACTCTGCTGCCTGTATCCTAACTCGCACCAAGTCCCGTTCACCCATCACCCCTGTGCTCGCTGACCGACATTGGCTCCCGGTCCCGGTTAAAATTCTCATTCTTGTTTTCAAAGCCCTCCATGGCCTCTCCCCTCCCTATCTCTCTGACCTCCTCCAGCCCTAGAACCCTCCGAGATATCTGCGCTCCTCCAATTCTGGCTTCTTGTGCATCCCTGATTTTCATCGCTCCACCATTGCCGGCAGTGCCTTCAACTGCCTCGGCCCTAAGCTCCCTAAACCTCTCCACCTCTCTCTCCTCCTTTTAAGATGCTCCTTAAAACCTACCTCTTTGACCAAGCTTTTGGTCTTCTGTCCTAATATCTCCTTATGTGGCTCGGTGTCAAATTTTGTTTGATAATCGCTCCTGTGAAGCGCCTTGGGACGTTTTAAGGGAGCTATATAAATGCAAGTTGTTGTTGTTTGATGGCAATCCACACGGACCTTCTCAGTGCACTGGGCTGCCTGCCAGCAAGCTTGTGCACAATGTCAGAGAGCATGGAGGCGTCCAGCTCCAACTTGTGCGTGCGGTATTGAGACCATGCAGTCAAACATGGAGCGAGTGGTCAGCTCTATGAGCACTGCAGTGGTGCCCTACAGCGATGGACCCTCTGGTGACAGCTCTGACAGCTTCGATGGAAGCTCAGAATGCTGCCATGCTGGCTCTGGGGACCAATATCTCCTTTGGCTTACAAAGCTTGAAGGAGAGCGAGGCTAGGGACTTTGAGAGCCTCCCAGCACGCCTGCACTCTGTTCTCACGCAGAGCAGTGAGAGTGCGGAGGCTCATCCCCCTGAGAGTGGCTGTGACTCCACGGGAGAGACACCTGCTGTCGACTCTCAGGATGGCAGCGCACTGGCTCCCCCGCCAGCCTCTCTACCAGTGCCCTTGTCGGTGCCAAACAGCCAGCTGGGCCAGACTGCCCCGGCTGAAGTCAAGTCCCAGCACTCTACAGCCAGGTCTTCAATGGCCAGAGCTACTCAAGGATGCCCACCACAGCCATCTTAAGTGCCTTCAGTGGAAGTTCAACAGCCATCCATCTCCCAAGCTGTAGCCACTGGGGAATCACCTTGTAGGAGCACCAGCGTAGGTAACTGAGTCACACAATAGAAACATAGGGTTCGCAATAGGGTGATTTGCAAACAGGCAGCAGTCATGTAACCATTTATCAAATCATGACTGGAGTCTTTTGGAGTAGTGAAGTAAAATATTTTGTTTTGGTATAGCTGTTGGTCTTCATAATCTTAGTGATGTAACAGGAACACCCATGAAGTTGTACTGTTTGAGGGCATTAATTTGGTGGTTGTCAGGATTGGGTCAGATGGAAGGAGGAAGTGCTGATGCTATGAGGAGAAGAGGGATGGTTCAGGAGAATCTCTCCTCAATAATTTGCTGCCTTGCAGCTCTGGCAGCTCACAGTACTGGTGGGTCGTCCTCTTCCTCGGGTTCCTTGGCCCCTTCTTCATCTTCCCTGCTTCATCTCCGCCTCGGGAAGTTCCAAGGCAGCTCCCCTTGAATTGCAAGATTGAGGAGCATGCAGCAAACGAATATGAATCTTGACACTTGCCCTGGGCTGTACTGAAGGACCCCTCTCGAGCTGTGCAGACAGCGGAATTGTTGTTTCAGGATGCCAATGGTGTATTCAATCAGAACCTTTGTTGCTGCATGGTTCTCATCATATCAGCGCTCCGTATCTAACTCCAGGTTCCTGAGAGGAGTCGTGAGCCCGTTGGTGAGGAGACAGCCCACGTCCCCCAGCAGCCAGTCTGCTACCCAATAGTCTTGGTGGAACAAAAGTGGTATTGAGGACTGGTGCATTATGAAAGCGTCCTGACTACTGCCAGGAAAACAGGCACAATCCTGCCTGACTCGCTGCCTGTGCTCACAAACAAGTTGAGCATTGAGCGAATGGAAGACCTTCCTGATGGGCCACCTGCAGGGCTACGTACGTGCAGTCTATGATGCCTTACACCTGTGTCAAATTTTTTGTCTTATAATACTCCTGTGCAGCGCCTTGGGACATTGTACTACGTTAAAGGCGCTATATAAATACAAGTTGTTGTTGTTGTTGTTGTGGTGGGAATCCAACAATGTGGGCAAATCCCAGTGCTCTTTCTTCCTGTTTGTCAGCCTCCATGAGGAAGCTCATGAACTGCTGTGACCTGTCCAATCACCGTGCCCACAACAAACCGGCTGATGTTGCGGATGTCACCAAGAGCAGTTTGGAAGGGGTCAAAGGCGTAAAAGTCTGGAGCCACGGTGGCCTTCACTGCCACAGCGCGTACCCTGGTGTTGGGCTCCCATTCTCACGCCAACATGTAGCATAGGGAAGTGACTGTCTCCCTGCCGAATCGCAGCCATCTTACACACTGGTCCTCTGTATGACGTTCTGTTTCTGAATACCCGCATGCAGTAATGCCTCATGCCCCATTGCCTCCTTCGCTCACTTCTAGCATCCTCTGCAGGTCTTCGCCGCCTTCCTTGCTGCTGCTGCTGCTTCTCCTTCTCCTGATTTGGGAGCCTCAAGTTTAAGCCCAGCAGCATTCCTATGTTCAGCAACTGAGAACAAGCAAATCCTGTGAAACAGTTCCTGCCCTCCACAAACTCATTGTAAAAGTATCTCACAGACAACTACTTGCCAAAACAGCCAAAAACTTGACCCAAAAGCACCACAAAAGACTTTTTCTTTAGATATAAGAGTCGCTGGCAAAGCCAGCATTTATTGCCCATCCATAGTTGCCCTTGAGAAGGTGGTGGTGAGTCGCCTTTTTGAAGCACTGCTTAAGTAGGGAGTGCTAGGATTTTGACCCCGCGACGATGAAGGATCGGCGAAATATTTCCAAGTCAGGATGGTGTGTGACTTGGAGGAGAACTTGGAGGTGGTGGTGTTCCATTGCACCTACTGCCTTTGTCCTTCTAAGTGGTGGATGTCACGGGTTTGGGAGGTGCTGTCGAGGAAGCCTTTGGCAAGTTGCTGACTAACCAGAGACTTACCTTAATGAAGTTGAGGATCTCTTTAAATACCGCTTGTGAAAACTGTTTGCCAACTGTTCCCACCATGATTTGCTGGGCAGGTTAAGGAAATGACATTGCTGGCATGCACGGACACCAATTTCACAGAAGGGTCCTGATTCGGGCGCAAGACCCTTATTAGCATATTTAAATGATGCTTGCATTTCCTTCGGGCAGCTGCCAGGGACGCCGATCAAGCACCCAAACTGATATGGCGCGGAACATTGCACTGCAGAATTTGACTTTGTGGCATCTGTGTTGGATCCGGAAAAACATGCGAAACACTTATCAGTTTCTATCCCCCAAGGTATGGGGGATAGAGGTAGATTCTTTACTCAGAGAGTGGTTGGGGTGTGGAATGGACTGCCTGCTGTGATAGTGGAGTCGGACACTTTAGGAACTTTCAAGCGGTTATTGGATAAGCACATGGAGCACACCAGAGTGATAGGGTGTGTGATAGCTTGATCTTGGTCTCGGACAATGCTCGGCACAACATCGAGGGCCGAAGGGCCTGTACTGTGCTGTACTGTTCTATGTTTCTATGTTTTTATGTTTCTAAGTCTTCCGTGCAATGATTCGGTACAAGGGATTGTCCCATTGCTGAAAATATCAAGAATATTCTCAGAAAGCAAATATAATTCAAATTCAAATGATTTTTTTTTATGTAGTTTGAGACAAAATGAATGAAGTTTCTACCCACTGCAAAACTACTGCGTAATCCATTCTGAAGCCCTTCGCCCTTTTGTGAAGTGGGCCTCTTTGTTATGATTGTAATTCAAAGCAGCCAAGAAGCAGTAAGGCAGCGAAAAGGTTAATAAAGTGCTTGTTTGCTCGGTACCTTGCAACAAATCTTACCAAAAGTGAGATAATTGTGAACTCCGTCTGTGACTTCAGACCACAATGTTCAGTGTTTGGCAGCTCGCCTGAGAAACTAGAAGAGGAAGCAGATGGCCCTGAGAGCAGCCTGCAATCCACACAAACACTTGAACTGCAAGAACAGATTTGTTCTTAAACATGCAGTCAGTGTCCATGTCAGGGTGCAGAAACCGTGCGCACCCCACACTGGAGTACTTGCAGCAACTGAACGTTGGAAAGCAGTTAGCATTGTTGAGGGAATACGGCACGGTATCAAACTACACCTGTGCACTGCAATTACTTCAGTGCAGTTACGTGGCTGGAGAAAAGGTTACATAATGTGGCAGTAGTATCAACTGAATATGTTCAAATTATAGATAAATATAGCCTTGGCATGAACTGGTTTAGCTCGTGACCCGCAATAATGATTGACAGCCATAATTTGTCTTGGTATTTTGAAAGGCACTGCTTTTATGACTGAGGAGGAATTATATTTATCATAGTGACAAGTGCAAGCACCACTTTGCACAACATTTCACGGTTGGGCGCAAGTTGCAGTGTCTGGTAAACACAGGAAAAGGCTCGCCACGTTCAACACGTTATTCAGTGAAGAGAGAGCTGCTTTAGCTTACACAAGGTGTACATCTGCTAGCGACTGTGGGGGAAGCTTTCCTCGGAGCACTATCTGTGCTTCATTCTTTATAAACTGCTTTCAGACTTCATTACGTATAACGCACAGAGAGGAAATTTCCTCCTCCCCCCACCACCATGTCGCTTAATTAATTTCGACACGTGAACAGACTTTGCAACTTGTTTTTGAAATTTATTTTTACGAAATTATTAGGAAGGTGTGATATTAGAGGAACGTAGGAACAGGAGTAGGACATTCAGCCTGTCGAGTCTGCTGCCATTTGATTAGATCCTGGGTGATCTGTACCTTAACTCCATTTTTTCCAGTTTTGACGAAGGGTCACAGACCTGAAACGTTAACTCTGTTTCTCTCTCCTCGGATGCTGCCTGGCCTGCTGAGTGTTTCCAGCATTTTCTGTTGTTATTCCATTTGTTTCATATCCCTACCGAATAAAAAATCTGTCTTGGAAATTTCAATTGGCCCGGTATCCACAGCCTTTTGACGGAGAGAGTTCCACATTTCCACTACCCTTTGGATGAAACAGTGCGGCCTGATTTCACCCCTGAATGGCCTGGCTCTAATTTTAAGATTGTGCCCCCTTGTTCTGGAATCCCTCACCAGGAAATAGTTTCTCTGTATCTACTCGATCGAATCATTTTGTCATTTTAAACACCTCAATTAGATCACCCCTCAACCTTTTAAACTCAAGGGAATACAACTCATCTTTCAATTAGGCACTTTACAGCCTTCTGGACTCAACATTGAGTTCAACAATTTCAGACCATAACCTCTGACCCTATCATTTTTTTCTCTCTCTCACATGGCAGCTGTTGATGATTCTGCCATTGCCATTTACACCTCATCTAGAGTCATTTTTTGTTGCTTAACTTGTCCCATTACCATCCCCTTTTGCCTTGCACCATCATCCCTTTTGTCTCTTAGGCCTAAAAATTTGGTTGCTTTGCGCCTCCCATTAGCACCCTAAGAGGGCGCTAACGGGGCGCAAAGCAACTAGCGCCCGGGCGCGGCGCCGCCAACACCTCCCGCGAAATTCAGCGGGGGGTTAGCGGCGGCGGTAACCGTTAGCACCCCTGCAGCGCTGCGCCGCCGTCGATGACGTCATCGCCATGCGCAACGCCCTGCTCGCGCCCCAGCCGTGATCTACAGTAGCGCCCCCGACTTACTGCCGGACGCTATGTCCGACTGGGTCAGGGGGGGCCTACCTGCGGCTGGGACGGCGCTAATTAAAGGGAAGGTGCCAGGTGGCCATTTTTGTTGCTGTCCACCTGCCAGCACCTGCCCCCTCTGCTGTCCCCGGCCTCCTCTGAAGCTCCCCCGCGGAGTACCGGCTGCGCTCTGTGAGCCCGGCACTTCTCTTGAATCCTGCAAATCCATTGGCAGGATAGGCGCACCAACGTCAGTGTACTTGCTCAGGCCAACATCCCCAGCATCGAAGCTTTGACCACGCTCGATCAGCTCCGATGGACAGGTCACATTGTCCGCATGCCCGATACAAGACTCCCAAAACAAGCACTCTACTCGGAGTTCCGGCACGGCAAGAGAGCCCCAGGTGGGCAGAGGAAATGCTTCAAGGACACCCTCAAAGCCTCCTTGAAAAAGTGTAACATCCCCACCGACACCTGGGAATCCCTGGCCCAAGACCGCACAAAGTGGAGGAGAAGCATCCGGGAAGGCGCCGAACACCTCGAGTCTCTTCGCCGGGAGCAAGCGGAAGCCAAGCGCAGGCAGCACAAGGAGCGCACATCAACCCAAGCGCCCCACCCACCCGCCCCTTCAACCACCGTCTGCCCCACCTGTGACAGAGAATGTAGGTCCCGCATTGGACTCATCAGTCACCTGCGAACTCATTTTTAATGTGGAAGCAAGTCATCCTCGGTTCCGAGGGACTGCCTAAGAAGAAGAAGAGACACTTGCATAAAAACCTGTTACATCTCCAACTTTTTCCAGTTCTGACAAAGGGTCATCGACCTGAAACATTGGCCCAAAAATTCGGCTGAATACGGGAGAGTACGAACTGTGCACTCTCGCGTATTCAGTCCCGAAGTGCCGGTTTCCTGCATGCACTGCGCATGCGCAGGAAACCGGCACTTCGGGTATGGCGAAGGGGGCGGTTCCTAAGTGAACCGCGTGCGCACTACAGGCTGTGCGCACGCAGCGCACTTAGGTTTTTTTTCAGGTTTCAACGTAAGTATGGAAGATTTTACACATGAAGAAAGGAGGCGTAAGACCCCCTTTTAACAAGGTAAGTAGTTAATTAAGTATTATTTTAATTTTTTTTCAACAGGTTTATCTTTTTTAGAGACTTTAAAGAAAGGTAAGTTTATTTTTATAACTTTTAAAAAGAATTTAAATTTTTTCAAAAATTAAAATTTTTGTTTAAAGTGGTTAATTTATTTAACTATAGTTATTTTATTAATGTGATGGGTTTTTTTTAAATTTATTTGAGGTTTAGCTGTTCTTTTGGGGGCAATTTGTATTCATAGTTTTGACAGTTCTCCTGTCAAAGCTATGAATGAAAGATGGTGTGCTGCCATTGGCTCTCCATGCCCCACGTGATCCCAGAGGTCGCATCGAACTAACTGCGCCTCTGGGACACGCACACACTGCGCGCCGGCACCAGGGAGAGGCCCAGGAGCTGAAGTTCGTGTGGGCCCGAAACACAATGGCCGGCGCGGAGTGTGATATCGCGCGCAATCCTTACCCCCGCGGCAAGACTCCGAGTCAAATTTCTGGGCCATTAACTCTGTTTCTGTCTCTACAGATGCTGCCTGACCTGCTGAGTGTTTCCAGCATTTTCTGTTTTTATTTCAGATTTCCAGCATCCGCAGTATTTTGCTTTTGGAATACAACCCAAGTTTGTGCAACCTGTCAGCATAATTTAACCCCTTTAGCTTCGGTATCATTCTGGTGAATCTCAGCTGTACTCCATCTAAGGCCAATATATCCTTCCTGAAGTGTGGTGCCCAGAACTGAATGCAATACCCCAGAGGTGGTCTGACCAAGGCTCTGTACAACTGAAGCATAACTTCCTCCCCTTTGTATTACAACCCTCTTGAGATAAAGGCCAACATTCCATAGGCTGTCTGATTAATTTTTGTACCTGTGCATTCGTTTTTAGTGATTTGTGTATCTGCACACACAAATGCCTTTGCTCCTTCACAATATCTAGTCTCTCGCCAATTAGATTTTTTTTTCAGAAACCTCTCTTTGCGAGATGGGGTGTAACGAACACGCAGTGGATGAGCCAGTCAAAACGCACCTGCCATTAAGCTCTAGTGCCCTAACTAGAGCTCTAGCGCTCTAACTCTCCCATTGAAGTCTGGAGCCCCAATCCTCCTATTGAATCCCAGCCTTCAAAGTGTATCAGGCCTCTCCCCAGGGGCTTTGTGCAAGTGCGGGCACTCCCTCCACCACTCACCCAAAGTTCGCCCATAGTTAATCTCCACTCCAAAGAGTCTTACACATTGTCCAGGAATCATGGGTTGATGTGAATGATTTTCAATCTATGGTAACAGACGGGTCGGACATTAACTCAGCTACTGCCCTTTCTGTTGATGTAGGGCAATGCATCATATGCAGGGGCTCAATTACAACAAAAGTTAATCAATGGCGAGCCCCTCACCCTGGGGAAGGTGAAATTTCAAAATGTACTGTGGTTGCTGTTCTATGCTGGTGAATGTAGGGTATCCAGCTCCTGTTTGATGGAACAGTACACCACATAGTGACTGATCCTGGACAGGGTCCCTGCAATGAACTTGTGGCATAAACGTTAAGATCCATGGTCAGTGCTACAAGTAGGGCGGTGCTGAGGGAGAGCTGCATCTCCAGGCCTGGTCCAATTAGGTCACATATTTCAGTGACAGCCTCCCAACTGAAGCACAGACTCTTCAAACAAAGCTCCTTTATGCAACGCAGGTAGCTCTGTCTTGGAGGGTGTGTCCAGCCCATAGGTCTGGTGAGTGCAACCCTGATGTCATTGTCAACCCTGGGCACTCTGTCCTGTTCTTGTTGCTCTTCTCATTCCCAGTCTTCTATCAAGGCAACACTGCATGCTTTACCCATATGCTGCTCAACAGAGAGAACAAGGCTTCCTTGTACCGTATCCTTCCTCTTTAGCTGGTATACTCCACAACACAAACTCTCTTGGCTGCTCCAACGCCAGGTTTTATCAAATATTGAATCCACACAATTGGACTGAAGTACATAAAATTGCAGGTTTTTAATCAAGGATTTAACAAGATTAACTTGACTTCTGTATAAAACATGTTGTGATGTGTGTAAAAAGTGGTAAGGCCAAACAGTAATTTTTGTGATACACAAGTAGTGTAGCAGTGTCAACCGTGGCTCAGTGGGCAGCACTCTCGTCTCTGAGTCAGAAGGTTGTGGGTTCACAGTCCCACTCCAGGGACTTGAGCACATAAAGCTAGGCTGACACTCCAGTGCAGTGCTGAGGGAGTGCTGCACTGTCAGAGGTGCTGTCTTTCGGATGAGATGTTAAACCGAGGCCCCGTCTGCTCTCTCAGGGGGACGTAAAAGATCCCGTGGCACTATTTCGAAGAAGAGCAGGGGAGTTATCCCTGGTGTCCTGGCCAATATTTATCCCTCAATCAATATAACAAAAACAGATTATCTGGTCATTATCACATTGCTGTTTGTGGGACCTTGCTGTGTGCAAATTGGCTGCCGCGTTTCCCACATTACAACAGTGACTACACTTCAAAAGTACTTCATTGGTTGTAAAGCGCTTTGGAACATCCGGTGGTCGTGAAAGGCGCTATAGAAATGCAAGCCTTTTTTTTCTTTTAGCTCGAGCATGAAAAATTAATCAGTATTAACACTCAGTTTGTGCATGCAGGAAATCTTAATGCAATGAACTATTTCAACCTATGTCAGTGTGCAGAAGTGCCTCTGCTTTGACCTGACAGTTAGTTGGCACTCCTTTTTGTTATTATTTCTTTGGTAGATTATTTAGCATTTTTCTCCTCCTCCCTTTTCTCAGCTTCTCCAGAGTACACGCTGTTCCCCAGCCGTGATTAGAAGGCAGGCAACCTAGGCATACTTAAATTAACCACCACCCCCTGATACGCCAAATCTGTGGAATGCCTCACTTCCCTCAGTTTTCCAATAATCTTACAACCTACACACTTGTAAAACTTCAAATTATAGTCAGCCGTGGCTCAATTGATAGCACCCTTCCTTCTGAGTCAGAAGGTTGTGGGTTCAAACTCCCACTCCAGACACTTGTGTGCGTAATCTAGGCAGACACTCCAGTTCAGTACAGAATGAGTGCTGCACTGTCAGAGGAGCCGTCTTTTGGATGAGACTCCAAATCGAGGCTCTGCCTACCCTCTCAGGTGGACATAAAAGATCCCACGGCACTATTTTGAAGAAGGGGAGCAGGGGAGTTCTCCCCGGTGTCCTGGCCAATATTTACCCCTCAACCAACATCACTAAAACAGATTATCGGGTCATTATCTCATTGCTGTTTGTGGGACCTAGTTGTGTGCAAATTGGCTGCTGCTTTTCCTGCATTTACGACATTTACAACAGTGACTACACTTCAAAAAGTACTTAATTGGCTGTAAAGCTATTTGGGACGTCCTGAGATCATAAAAGGTGCTATAGAAATGCAAGTTCTTTCTTTCAAACTTGACATCGCTGTTTCCTGATTTACTTCTGCTTCCATCCTACTCTTTACAATGTTGGTGATGCCGTGTCCCTGGACCATGCATTTTGGCCTTCTCCTAGGCGTTGCATTACGTGTAGGTGACTGGCTCCCTATTTGCTTTATCTGAATTCCATTTCAAAGGATCTTTACTTTTTCTCAAACAGAAGATTAGATGGTTTGCAATTTTTTTTTTAAACAGAACCACGTTTTCCATGTTTCAAAATAGTCTGTGGCTCGGAGCAACAAAAAAACTATTACTGCGTGTTATTTCTGTACTGCAGATGTCAGCTTCGGTTGGTAAATATTTCTCAACAAGCCATGTGGAATGTGGAAGCATTCCTATGAAACCAAAGTATATCGTCACGTTTTCAATGCTTCTGCAGGCCAATCTGCTGTCTGTCTCAAACGTCCATTAAAATTACAAAGCAATAAAAATGCATTTGTGTGAGGAATTTGAAAGATCGTGCAGTTCTGGTGGAACCTGTAGTCTAGGCTTCAAAATCACAAACCGGAATTTACTGCTCGAAAAATTACAGTGCAGTTTGTTTGTAGCTGACATAGGATTCTGACGCCTACTTATCTGACTTGTTTACATCTAACCTTGTGCCAACTGTGTGTAGCTAACTCCAATTGGGTTCCTTTCGTGCCCTGTTTGAAATTAAAGCAGGAAATGGTTGGCAATGCACCGTAGGTGTATCAGCATTCAAGGTAAAATGATATGGGCATCAGAACAGATCCTTCACCAAGATTTTTTTCTGTGTTGCCTGCTCACCCAAGCATGTCACGAAAACAAACAGTGAAGATATCACACATGAATTCACAGGGAACAAAAAGAACTTGCATGTTTACAGCACAATATTAGGACATCTCAAAGTGCATCTCAACCACTGAATTTCTCTTAAAAGTAACAGCAGCCAATACTACACAGCAAGGTCCCATAAACAGCAAATGGGATGAGATGACTGAGATGCTGTTTTTGGTGGTGATGTTGGTTGAGGGAGGAATATTAACCAGAGCACCAGGAGAATGCCCATAGGATTCTTAATCTCCACTAAATAGTCAAACAGAGCTTCAGTTTAGCATCTCATGGCACTTCCAGCAAAGCAGATTCTTCTAACTCAGCTAAGCTGACACAAGGAACTCAGCAAATACATGAAAATGTGCGGTATACAGGAAAACTAAATTGCCTATATAACATTTGTAACTTATGTGCTTTTTTAAAACTTTTAGTTTTCTTTTATATTCACTATTATTTCTCCGTCTCCGTAATGGAGTGACTTTTTCTCTCATCGCTGTCTTTTGTTATTTTCTGATTCTCTCACTCCAGCTTACTTTTCTTTTTCTTTCTATGGGGATACTGGTCAACTTCAGTGGAGTGGCACAAAGCGGGCAGTAGCGAATCAGTTGCCTGTTATGCAGCCTGCCCAAGTCCATAGAAAGAAAAATTGGGGGTGGGGGGGGGGGGCGGCGACCAATCCGCCAATGCCCGGTTTGCGCCACCCCACCCCCCCAAAGTTGAATTATGCTCCTTATGTGTCTCTGCCCCCTACGTAGAGATGCTATCCTGAAATATCACCATTCAATGCTTAAACACATAAAACACTGGAAGAAAGATGACTGAGCGACTTTAGTTACTGCGTAGATATTCCCTTTATAATACATGGAAAATCAGCTGACGACAGTTATCCATTAAGGTGTTGTTACCAACACCACCTGTGATGTTAACCAGTCATTCATTCATTCGATCAAGGGTGGTGGAAGCAGAGTCAATAGTAACTTTTAAAAGGCAATTGGATAAATACTTGAAGGGGAGAAAATTGCAGGGCTATTGGGGAAAGAGCAGGGGAAGTGAGACTAATTGGATAGCTCTGTCAAAGGTGGCCTCCTTCTGTGTTGTAAGATTCTATGATACTATGGGGGAAAAATTCAGTTGGTTGCGCCTCCGTTAGCGCCTTAAGAGGGCGCTAATGGGGCGCAAAGCATCTAGCGCCCAGGCGCGGCGAAGTTTGCGCCGCTCGCGAAATTAACTAGACATTTTGCGGCGGCGCTAAACACTACCGCCACGATCTCCTGCGCCGGCAGATCATGACGTCACTCGAGTGCGCAACGCCCCGGTATCGCCCCGGAGCGGATATTGAGTGGCGTCCCCTGCCTTACCGCCTGACGCTAGCAACGACAGGTTGAGGGGAGCGTTCTGCAGTCATGAAGGGAAAGGGGGAGCGCTATTTAAAGGTGACCGCTTCCTGCCTTTTATTGTTGGTGCCATTTTTGAACTACGCATTCTGAGAGAGAGAGGGAGAGACTTCTGGAGAGATTCAACGTTGTGTGAAGGAGTTTTGGGTACTGAGCAGCACTTTGCAGGTTCATTTTGATTTGCCATTCCTTGTATCGATTTAGCAGAGACTGTGGGGGCTGCACTCTGAGCTCTTTGCCTGGTACTCTCCATTGTTCTTTCCAGCACATTTGATGTGCAGGTCTTCCAGGCCAAGATTCAAGGCTGCAATGAGCAGGATGTGGATGGAAAGCAAGATTAACCATCCCCTTTAAGAACTGGCCCGTTCCATTGTGTGTGTGTTCCATTGCTGACTGACATTACATGAGCTTCGCCAGCGCTCTGAGGTAGCGCCTCGCTCCTCGGCCTTTGCGCCTTAAGACAGGTGTGAAGCGCCTGATTTAGCGCTGCAATCACCTCCAGGGGCGATAAAAGTCAAGTTTGCAGTCGGTGGCGATAATTAGCGCCAGGCGCTAATCTTTGCGCCCGGCCGATAATTGCGCCCCAAATGGGCGATACTGAATTTCTCCCCTATGATCTTAACAGTATCTTGCTATGTGCAAATTGGCTGCTGTACTTACCCACATAACAACAGTATCTGCACTTTGAAAGTAGTTCATTGGCTGTGAAGCACTTTCGGATACCCTGAGGGACTGTATAAATGCAAATTCTTTCTTTCTGTAAGGAGACTTTCTTCTTAACTTGCCCAGAACCAGGAAAAAACAGACAACTGAATGGGGGGAAATGGGTTTTTATTATTCCTAAAGGGTTGTCACAAGAAAATCTCCATTGAATTCCCTTTCAGAATTATATGTGAGATATAGAGGCTGAACAGATCAAATATCTCCCAACAGCAGTTAGTGAGTTTAGCTGGCGTGCATTCTTAGGCCAGTAATACTTATCTGTTAGCCTTATAAGTCTTTGGGCTAGAAATTCGTTATAGGCAAGAAATGGGCTGTGTTTAGACTAAAAATGGTTAAGTAGCGCCAGTTGAAAAATTCACAAAATTCATCCTCACTCCTCATTAAAATGATTGCAGCCATGATTCTCGTCTAAAAACCCAAGCTCATTGGCATTATACTGAAAAGCTGGACCAATATCGAGGGCACTCTAATCGCAAGTCATGATTGCCACAGGCTTTTTTCACTACTTAAAGGGGAGGTTCATTGATGCTGCAGCACCTCATTCTCAGCATTGTTGGGTGTGCAGCTGCCCCAACAATCTTAAGAAGAAGAACTCGGAGAAGGATCAATTACTAACAAATCCTGATGGCAGATTGCCGCCCCAGGGAGAGAACCCGGAGATTTTCTGACGAAGCTCTGGAGGCATTGGCTTTTACGGTGGAGAGAAGCCGGGCGGTCCTTTACCCGTCAACTGGCAGGAGGCCCTCACCACAAGTCTGCTGGACTATGTGGAGGGAGGTAGCACACCCCATCACGGACAGAACTGTGGTCCCCAGGACCCACACCCAGTGCAGGAGGAAGTTTAATGAGCTCACACTGGTGGTCAGGGTGAGTGAAGGCTTCAACAAATGCTACATACCACCATCTGTACCACAAGCTTCACACCCCCAGCACTCACCCACCAACAATCTCTACCTAGCAACACTCATACCCACATCTCACACTGTGCACACAATGAGAGCTATTTAACTATGGCAGGCACAAAGGTCGTTAGTTATTAGAATTCATGTGATATGTTTATAGATAAAGTTATTAATTGTGTTTGGAATATTTTGAGATCTCTCTCATTTCACCTTTGCGCCCAGGAGGACCTTGTGATATGGCACGAGACAGGGATTGTATGATGGGGATGTGGTGAGCTATCGGGATCTGAGGTTTCATTCATGCGAATCGGAGTCTGATGAGCCCATCCGGAAGACTGATTGCCTCGCTGCCTCCACTCCCTCCGCCATAGATCCTGGAAGGCGGGGTCCACTGCCAGTACAGCCCCCATGACTTTTAGCAAGTGTTGTAGGTTGGAGTGTTTCAGAAATAATTATGGAGTTTTGTACTTGCCACAACACTCCCTGATACCAAAGAACCTTGAAATGAATAAAGAAAACTCTTCCAGTAGCAGGAGGTAGTACACAGTCACTCAAACTTCAAAAACCTGTCAGGTCCGAGTGATTGGTGATGATCCCTTTAAATAGCGTCGCTGGAGCTGGCTTCCTGCTGCTGCGCGCCACCTCAACCTGTCGTTGCTTTCTCCAGCCGGTAAGTTCAATGGCCAAAACAAAGTTGGGAGATCGGGTGTCAAGTGAGCGTTGCACACTCACTGACGTCATTATCTCCGTGACTGCGATGTCCCTGACGATCGAGTTTACCGGCAGCGCTACTGAAAATGGTGGGCTGCAGATCCATTCATGCATCAGTTCCTTACTCAACCATGCAATCCAGCTGAGCATAGGCAATCAGGAACAAAGAGAAATAAAGTCGAGGGGTGGGGGGGGGGGGGAATGACTTACAGCTGGTACCCCCATGTCCGCCCGAGGAGTTTGGTCACTGAGCAGAACTGGCAAAGGAATGGGAAGAGGGAGAGGCTGCCGGACCGGATTCTTGGAGGAAAATTCCTAGTGTTGACAGGGCATGAAAGAAGAGATTGTGTTTCACTGCAAACAATAACAAGGTTCGAGTTTTAACTTAATCCCAGTTATAACGCTGCAGTGGTTTGAGTCCCTGGTTTTTGTTTTAGCCGTTAAGAAAGCCACTTTCTAACCTTCAGATTTATCAAGAACAAGATATTATTTTGACCCTTTTTCTATGCCGTGCTGGCTGATCTTAGCCAGGGCAGCTGTTAGGGAGTCACAATTGGCCTCCGCACCCCTGAGCTAGGAAGAGGAAAATGGGCCAGGATTCCTGCTCCTAATGCTGGCACAGTGACTCCTATATGAGTTTGTGGGCATTAAAAGACAAGGCTGAAGTGTTTGCAACCATCTTGGTGCTGGATGGGTGGATGATCCATCTTGGCCTCCTCCTGAGGTCCCCACCATCACAAAAGCCAGCCTTCAGCCAATCCGATTCACTCCACGTGATATCAAGAAACGGCTGAGCGCACTGGATACAGCAAAGGCTGTGGGCCCCGACAACATCCCGGCTGTCGTGCTGCAGACTTGTGCTCCAGAACTAGCCATGCCTCTAGCCAAGCTATTCCAGTACAGCTACAACACTGGCATCTACCTAACAAAGTGGAAAATTGCCCAGGTATGTCCTGTCCACAAAAAGCAGGACAACTCCAATCCAGCCAATCACCGCCC
Organism: Squalus acanthias; assembly: GCA_030390025.1. Classification (NCBI taxonomy): domain Eukaryota; kingdom Metazoa; phylum Chordata; class Chondrichthyes; order Squaliformes; family Squalidae; genus Squalus; species Squalus acanthias. The sequence continues at coordinate 11,869,508 of CM059430.1, forward strand.
CATCAGCCTACTCTCAATCATCCACAATGGAAATGGTTGTTGACTGTGCTATCAACCGACACTTACTCACCGATAACCTGCTCACCGATGTTCAGTTTGGGTTCCGCCAGGACCACTCGGCTCCAGACCTCATTACAGCCTTGGTCCAAACATGGACAAAAGAGCTGAATTCCAGAGGTGAGGTGAGAGTGACTGCCCTTGACATCAATGCAGCATTAGACCAAGTGTGACATCAAGGACCCCTAGTAAAAATGAAGTCAATGGGAATCGGAGGAAAACTCTCCACTGGCTGGAGTCATACCTAACACAAAGGAAGATGGTTGTCGGTTGTTGGAGGCCAATCATCTCAGCCCAAGGACATCACTGCAGGGCAGTGTCCTAGGCCCAACCATCTTCAGCTGCTTCATCAATGGCCTTCCCTCCATCATAAGTTCAGAAGTGGGGATGTTCGTTGATGATTGCACAGTGTTCAGTTAAATTCGCAACTCCTCAGGTAATGAAGCAGTCTGTGCCCGCGTGCAGCAAGACCTGGACAACATTCATGTTTGGACTGATAAGTGGCAAGTAATATTCGCACCACACAAGTGCCAGGCAATGACTATCTCCAACAAGAGAGAGTCTAACCACCTCCCCTTGACATTCAATGGCATTACCATCATCAAATCCCCCACTATCAACATCTTGGGTATCGCCATTGACCAGAAACTTAACTGGACCAGCCAAATAAATACCGTGGCAACAAGAGCAGGTCAGAGGCTAGGTATTCTGCGGATAGTGACTCACCTCCTGACTCCCCAAAGCCTTTCCACCATCTACAAGGCACAAGTCAGGAGTGTGATGGAATACTCTCCACTTGCCTGGATGAGTGCAGCTCCAACAGCACTCAAGAAGCTCGACACCATCCAGAGCAAAGCAGCCCTCTTGATTGGTGCCCCATCCACAACCTTAAACATTCACTCCCTCCACCACCGGTGCACCATGGCTGCAGTGTGTACCATCTACAAGTTGCACTGCAGGAACTCGCCAAGGCTTCTTCGGCAGCACCTACCAAACCCGTGACCTCTACCACCTAGAAGGACAAGGGCAGCAGGCGCATGGGAACACCACCACCTCCAAGTTCCCCTCCAAGTCACACACCATCCTGACTTGGAAATATATCGCCATTCCTTCATCGTCGCTGAGTTAAAATCCTGGAATTCCCTCCCTCACAGCACTGTGGGAGTACCTTCACCACACGGACTGCAGAGGTTCAAGAAGGCAGCTCACCACCACCTTTGCAAGGGCAATTAGGGATGGGCAATAAATGCTGGCCTTGCCAGCGATGCCCACATCCCATAAACAAATAAAAGTCAGTACAGGATCAGGCTCAGCTGTGATGCACTCCATAGTACAATAGCCTGCTGACACTCACAGTCTCGGCTCAGCCATGAAGAACAGCCACTTGTGCAAAGTACTAGATGGCAAAGAAGGTCCAAGAAACGGTAGCCCCAGCAAGTCAGTGCCTTCAGAGAATGGGAATGAGAGAAAAAAATGGCAGAATTTTTTTAAATTTTTTTTTAGGTTTCTCATTTTAATTCTTTAATTTTTTTTCTCTTTTTAGTGCATTTTCCTTCTTTTTCTTATTAACGCTCTCTCTCTCTCATGTTTGCCTATAGATTGCCAGTTTTGATTTCCAATGTTCATTCCCTACATGAGAGACTTTGCTTCATTGAGGTTCAGGAAAAATCACAGCTGTTATTGCGGCATGGAGCTTTCTGTTTATGTGGCAATAGGTGGAACGACTCCAAGAGATGAGGTTTGGCAGATTCCTGTATACCAGCTGAGGAGACTGCAACTTTGAACAGACGGAACTTCACCGAGACTAACTGGCAGTAAGGAGTGAATAACAAAAAGTCATGAACCAAATGCAAAGGGATCAGAAAGAGAATGGTGAGGCAGATGATAAGTTACTTGAACCACGATCTAACAAGCAATATTTAAATATAGAAAATGATAACTGCAGTCTGTGGTAATCCTCAAGCATTTATTTAATCATGAAAATCACTTGTATTATTCCAATAGGAAGGAAAAAAAAAATGTGTAACTTCATCCCAGCTTACTTGCCCCACGGTCAAGACCTGCCCCACGGTCAAGACCTGCCCAGACTCTGTCCATCTGTCTTGTTCCTCACTACTAGCACTATCTCCCTCTGTTTTCTGCTGCACGTGAAATTAACCCATTTGAACGCTTCAACCAGATCTTTTTTTATATATTTGTTTATGGGATCTGGGCGTCGCTGGCAAGGCCGGCATTTATTGCCCATCCCTATTTGCCCTTGAGAAGGTGGTGGTGAGCCACCTTCTTGAACCGCTGCAGTCCGTGTGGTGAAGGTACTCCCACAGTGCTGTTAGGGAGGGAGTTCCAGGATTTTGACCCAGCAATGATGAAGGATCGACGATATATTTCTAAGTCAGGATGGTGTGTGACTTGGAGGGGAACTTGGAGGTGATGGTGTTCCCATGCGCCTGCTGCCCTTGTCCTTCTAGGTGGAAGAGGTCGCGGGTTTGGGAGGTGCTGCCGAAGAAGCCTTGGCGAGTGCACCTTGTAGATGGTACACACTGTAGCCACGGTACGCCGGTGGTGGAGGAAGTGAATGTTTAAGGTGGTGGATGGAGTACCAATCAAGTGGGCTGCTTTGTCCTAGATGGTGTCGAGCTTCTTGAGTGTTGTTGGAGCTGCACTCATCCAGGCAAGTGGAGAGTATTCCATCACACTCCTGACTTGTGCCTTGTAGATGGTGGAAAGGCTTTGGGGAGTTCATTATACAAGGTGGCCCTCATTTCCATAACAACATTGTCAACGTAACTTCAGCAGAAGATCGGCAGAAATCCCAATTATGGATCTTTCCCGACTTTCCGCCGATCTTCCACCGAAGTTACGCCGGACAAACAGGAGAACCTACAAGGAAAATCCCGGAAATAGTTTAATTAGCTCAAAAATCATATTCTCCCTATTCCCTGCTGTCCTGTCCAAGACTTGAATGTGCCTTTATATCTGGGGAAGCTCTTCTTGCACCTGTCACACTTCTAAAAAGGGCAGTAGACAGAAGGCTGGTAACTATAGACCGGTTAGCCTAACATCTGCGGTAGGTAAAATTTTGGAGTCCATTATTAAGGAAACAGTAACAGGACATTTGGATAATCATAATTTAATAGGACAAAGTCAGCATGGTTTTACGAAGGGGAAGTCATGTTTGACAAATTTGCTGGAGTTCTTTGAGGAAGTAACATATAGAGTGGATAAAGGGGAACCAGTGGACGTAGTGTATTTAGACTTCCAAAAGGCATTTGACAAGGTGCCACACAAAAGATTATTGCTTAAGGTAAAAAATCACGGGATTGGGGGTAATATTCTGGCATGGATAGAGGATTGGCTATCTAACAGAAAGCAAAGAGTTGGGATAAATGGTTCATTCTCAGACTGGCAATCAGTAACTAGTGGTGTTCCACAGGGGTCAGTGCTGGGTCCCCAACTCTTCACAATCTATATTAACGATTTGGAGGAAGGGACCAAGTGTAACATATCAAAATTTGCAGATGATACAAAGATGGGAGGGAAAGTAGTGAGTGAGGAGGACATAAGAAACCTGCAAGGGGACATGGACAGGCTAAGTAAGTGGGCAGAGATTTGGCAGATGGAATACAACACTGGAAAGTGTGAGGTGATGCACTTTGGCAGGAAAAATCCTAGAGCAATTTATTATCTTAATGGCAAGAAACTGGAGAGTACTGAAGTGCAAAGGGATCTGGGGGTCCTGGTGCACGAAACTCAAAAGGTTAGTATGCAGGTGCAGCAAGTGATTAAGAAGGCAAATGGAATGTTGGCTTTCATTGCTAGGGGGATAGAATATAAAAATAGGGAGGTATTGCTTCAGTTGTACAAGGTATTGGTGAGACCGCACCTGGAATACTGCATACAGTTTTGGTGTCCTTACTTAAGGAAAGACATCCTTGCTCTCGAGGCAGTGCAAAAAAGGTTCACTCGGTTAATCCCGGGGATGAGGGGGTGGTCATATGAGGAGAGGTTGGGTAGATTGGGACTCTACTCATTGGAGTTCAGAAGAATGAGAGGCGATCTTATTGAAACATAGAAGATTGTGAAGGGGTTGGATCGGGTGGATGCGGGGAGGATGTTCCCGATGACGGGTGAGACTAGAACTAGGGGACATAGTCTTAGAATAAGGGGCTGCTCTTTCAAAACTGAGATGAGGAGGAACTACTTCACTCAGAGGGTGGTAGGTCCATGGAATATGCTGCCACAAAAAGCTGTAGAAGCTACAACATTAATTAAATTTAAAACAGAAATAGACAGTTTCCTAGAAGTAAAGGGCATTAAGGGTTACGGGGAGCGGGCAGGAATTTGGACATGAGTCTAGGTTCGGATCGGTCATGGCCCTGTGGGTAGTGGAGCGGGCCCAGGGACCGTGTAGCCTGATTCTGCTCCTATTTCGTGTGTGCAATTCTGTTAGATGCAGGAGATGGTTCTGTGATAGATAGTAGATTGGCGGTTAGGATCAGATCAGCCATGATCTTATTGAATGGCGGAGCAGGCTCGAGGGGCCGATTGGCCTACTCCTGCTCCTATTTCTTATGTTCTTATGTTCTTATGTTCTAGATAGGAAAACTTGTTGTTCAATAAGTGATTCTTCTCTAACCTCTAGCCTTCAAACTCTTTTCATCTTTCTGGTCTCTTTTAATGTTATACAGTAGATAATACTAAGGTCAGTGCTTCCTTGAACTCTATTTTCTTGTTCCTCCTAAGCTCTAAATATGACAGCTTATGAGCTATTCTTCCTTCCTGTTGTGTTGAAATTCAAGATTTGTCACACTGTCTCCTACTATAATTCTTTCCCAGAATCTCAAAGCTGTGGAACTCCTGCCCTCCCTCAGCCTTCCCTTCTAGCTAGAACCTGCAGGTTTTCAAAACCCCAAGTCATCCTTCTTAATTTCCCTTATATTCTCTCCTGTTCTTTGGCAATGTCCAGCGCTTTGACATGTAATCTATGTTTCTGAGTTGGAAAAAATATATAAGAACTTTTCGAAGTCCATTTCGAAAAGCTTATTCTTTTCGTTGAGAAAATATTTGGCTCCTTTACCTCAATTCATTTATTTTAGACTCAGTACCTTCTATTTTGCTGTTCTCCAAAACCTCTCTGTCTTTTGAGGGGTGCATATTCATCAAGAGGGAAGAAATTAAAAATGATCAATTATGATACAAATTAGAATATTGTTTCCAGTTTTGGGCACCGTAATTTAGATAGGATGTCAAGTCAATGAAGAAGGTGCAAAAGTGATTCACCAAGAAGAGAAGCTTCAGCTATGAAGACAGACTGGAGAAACTGGAGGCGCTGTTCTCATTAAAACAAAGGCTTAGAAAAGACCTATCAGAGGTGTTCAAAATGATGAAGAATTTTGATGAGGTAAACAAAGTACGGAAGTATTGAGCTTAACTTTAAGATATCACCAAAAGAACAAAGAGATGAGTTTGGAATTTTTTGTGTGGAGAGTTGATAGGACAAGAAATGCCCTATCAGAAACAATAGTGGAAGCAGAATCCATAATCATTTTTAAAAGGGAAGCAGAGCTAAATATTTGAAAAGGAAAAAATTAAAAGGGTATGATGAATGGGCAGGGAAACAGGCCTAAACAGCAGCTTTTTCAGAGAGCTGGTACAAGGCTGTATGGCCACCTGCTGTACTGTAAAATTTTATCATTTTGAGATCTCCAGGAACTATGAAGACAGTTCTACAGGAGACAACAGAAGATGACACGTAAAGCTGGTGTAGCCAATGGACAGATATACTTAACTTGAAAATCTAAAATGTGTTGCAGCTGTAGTCTGTTTATATTGTTCCTGATACAGTTCCCATTAATGAACAGTCTTTCCACGCAGCTGCTATTACTCCATCACATCCACAGCAGACATCTGTCAAGTAGAACCGTCACTGGAGCTGAAGTGATGATCAGTACCCAGTGAGTCATTAAAAATGTTGACAGAAAACCTTGCAAACACAAGTACGTGCTCCACCGCTATCTCCAACTTCTTTCTTCCCGTCCTTTTACAAGACCCTCCCTCTCCCTGTCTATACACCTGTCCCTGATGTAGAGGACAGCCTGGTGACTTCTTCCCAAGCCTCTACATACCATTTACAATAATACGGCCAACACACAGGGTTCATTATTGCTTTAGCTCATTTTTGAGATGAGCTTCCCACCACATATTCGCTCCATCACTAAGACCGCCTATTTCCACCTCCAGAACGTCGCCCGTCTCCGCCCTTGCCTCAGCTCATCCGCTGCTGAAACCCTCATCCATGCCTTTGTTACCTCTAGACTTGACTATTCCAACATACTCCTGGCCGGCCTCCCATCTTGCCCCCTACATAAACTTGAGGTCATCCAAAACTCTGCTGCCCGTGTCCTAACTCGCACCAAGTCCCATTCACCCATCACCCCCTGTGCTCACTGTCCTACATTGGCTCCCGGTTTGGCAACGCCTCAATTTTAAAATTCTCCTCCTCGTTTTCAAATCCCTCCATGGCCTCGCCCCATCCTATCTCTGTAACTTCCTCCAGCCCTACAGCCCTCCGAGATCTCTGCGCTCCTCCAATTCTGCCCTCGTGCGCATCCCCAATTTTAAATGCTCTACCATTGGCAGCCGTGCTTTCAGCTGCCAGGGCCCTAAGCTCTGGAATTCCCTCCCTAAACCTCTCCGCCTCTCTCTCCTCCTTTAAGACGCTCCTTAAAACATACCTCTTTGGTCATCTGTCATAATATCTCCTTATGTGGCTCGGTGTCAAATTTTGTTTGATAACACTCCTGTGAAATGCCTTGGGACGTTTTACTACGTTAAAGGTGTTATATAAATGCAAGTTGTTGTTGTTGTTGTAGAGCGCTGTGTTCCTTCAGTAGTGTTATCAATCGAATATGCACATAATTGCTAAATGATCATTGTACCATGTTACTGTTATTTTTATATTTCTTGCTGGAATGATGAAAGACTTGAAGTGCCATAACCTAAAAGGCTACGGACCAAGTGCTGGAAAGTGGGATTAGGGTGGATAGCGCTTTGTCGGCCGACATGGACAAGATGGGCCGAATGGCCTCCTTCTGTGCTGTAAATTTCTATGATTCTATGAAAGAGCAGAGAAAGCACTACTTCTGGACATGAGGTTTTTTTTCCTACTTAAATTTGTTTTTTAAATGTTCTTTCTTTCTGTCCTGTAGGTGCTCACTCATGGTGGAGTGAGAGTTGAATGGGCATTGGGAGCCCTTTGGGTCGTTGCCCAAATGACCACTCTCACGTGTGAGACTAAACAATGAGTCTACTTGACCATAGGAGTAAGGACTTGATGGGGGAGAAGGAATTAAATTCTTATGCAACATTTGCACATGCAGGGGTCACTGGATAGTGATCAAGAATAGGAACCCTTGATGGGTTTTCTCCTTAGCCACAAAACACTGTGGTCAATCATACCATCCAACTGTTGCACCAGCTCAGACACAAGATCAAACCCAGGTAAAGATTCGGTTTTGTTTCCAAATAATTTATTTTCTTTCAATTTCTACCTTCCCTCGGCTTGAAGACACTGATTGTTGCTCAGGTACAATTGCATAGTCACAGCTGTCCTTTAGTCCCTCACTCTAGCACTTAGTGAGTTTCAGGAAGCTATCCGAGCATAGGGGACGTAACAGCTCAGCCCAGATCCTCTCCTCCCCCCGACATTCACACATGCACACAATCCAGCCAGAGTCAATGGATAGCAACTCCCACTGCTACCCTGGATGACAGCATCTAACTTAAACGCAGACGGGGAATCAGACCTGAGACTTTCTGGTCTGTATAGGTCAGTTAGTTACTCCCTTTACCAAATGAACCATTAGATAAAAAGAACATTAACTGTTTGCTGTACCGAAATAGTGAGTAAAAGTCAGTGGATGTTATTATTCACATTCAGGTTCTGTTCGCCTTAAAGTCTTATACCCACAGATCAGGGCTCCTGCTAGTATCAGTTTGGTTCAGTTGGTAGCCTCTGAATCAGAAGGTTGTGGGTTCAAGTCCCAGTCTAGGATTTGAGCACATAATCTAGGCTGGCAATGTAATTCCTTATGAAAGGTGTGCTGCATTGTTGCAGCTATAGTCCTTTGCTTCTTTCAGTTCTTCAGGTGGACATTAAAGATCTCCTCACACTATTCAAAGAGAATCAGGCATCCTCTTAACCAACATCACCAAATGCAGATTAAATGGTCATTCATTTCATTGCGGTTTGTCAGGCCTGTTTAAAAACAGCTGACGTATTTGCCTACAGGACATTCACTCCAACAACAATAACAACTTATATTTATATAGCGCCTTTAACATAGAATCATAGAATGGTTACAGCACAGAAGGAGGCCATTCGGCCCGTCAAGCCCGTGCCGGCTCTCTGCAAGAGCACTTCAGCTAGTCCCAATCCCCTGCCCTTTCCCCGTAGCCCTGCAAATTTTTTTCCTTCAGGTACTTATCCAATTCCCTTTTGAAAGCCACGATTGAGTCTGCCTCCACCACCCTCTCAGGCAGTGCGTTCCAGATCATAGCCACTCGCTGCGTAAAATTTTTTTCTTCATGTCACCTTTGGTTCTTCTGCCAATCAACTTAAATCTGTGTCCTCTGGTTCTCGACCCTTCCACCAATGGGAGCAGTCTCTCTCCATCTACTCTGTCTAGACCCCTCATGATTTGGAACACCTCTCTCATATCTCCTCTCAACCTTCTCTGCTCTAAGGAGAACAACCCCAGCTTCTCCAGTCTATCCACGTAACTGAAGTCCCTCATCCCTGGAAGCATTCTTGTGAATCTTTTCTGCACCCTCTCTAAGGCCTTCACATCCTTCCTAAAGTGCGGTGCCCAGAATTAGACACAATACTCCAGTTGAGGCCAAACCAGTGTTTTATAAAAGTTCATCATAACTTCCTTGCTTTTGTACTCTATGCCTCTATTTATGAAAATGAGAAGTCGCACAACACCAGGTTATAGTCCAACAGATTTATTTAATTTTACAAGCTTTCGAAGCAGTTCGCTCCTTCGTCAGGTAAGTTAGCAGTGAGAGAATCTCCCAGAATTCACAATTTAAACACAGACAAAATCTATTCACATCTTTCCCTACAACAAAGAGCACAGCCAAGACAATGAGATGTGTCCCAGGGGGTCCAACGTGTCAAACCACCTGCTGGCTGCATATCCTGTCAATTTGTGTTCTTGTGTTAGTCTTTTTTAAAAAAAACACCTGGGAAGACCGGCCATGATGTCAAGTCACGTTCTGTATCGTGACATGAACCCGATATCGCGATTGAGGCCATCCTCATGAGTGCGGAACTTGGCTATCAGTTTCTGCTCTATGATTTTGCGCTGTCGTGTATCTCGAAGGCCGCCTTGGAGAACGCTTACCCGCAGATCCGAGGCTGAATGCCCCTGGCTGCTGAAGTGTTCCCCGACTGGGAGGCAACCCTCCTGCCTGGCGATTGTTGCGCGGTGTCCGTTCATACGTTGTCTCAGTGTCTGCATGGTCTCGCCGATGTACCATGCTCTGGAGCATCCTTTACTGCAACGTATCAGGTAGACAACGTTGGCCGAGTCACATGAGTATGTACCATGTACCTGGTGGGTAGTGTCCTCACGTGTGATGATGGTATCTGTGTCCATGATTTGGCATGTCTTGCAGAGGTTGCCGTGGCAGGGTTGTGTGGTGTCTTGGTTGCTGTTCTCCTGAAAGATGGGTAATCTGCTGCGAACGATGGTACTTTTGAGGTTAGGCGGCTGCTTGAAGGCGAGTAGTGGAGGCGTGGGGATGGCCTTAGCAAGGTGTTCGTCGTCATCGATGACATGTTGAAGGCTGCGAAGAACATGGCGTAGTTTTTCCGCTCCGGGGAAGTACTGGACGACGTAGGGTACTCTGTTGGTTGTGTCCCGTGTTCGTCTTCTGAGGAGGTCTATGCGGTTTTTCGCTGTGGCCCGTCGGAACTGTCGATCGACGAGTCGAGCGTCATATCCCGTTCTTACGAGGGCGTCTTTCAGTGTCCGTAGGTGTCCATCGCGTTCCTCCTCGTCTGAGCAGATCCTGTGTATTCGCAGGGCTTGTCCATAGGGGATGGCTTCTTTAACGTGGTTAGGGTGGAAGCTGGAGAAGTGGAGCATCGTGAGGTTGTCCGTGGGCTTGCGGTAGAGTGAAGTGCTGAGGCGTCCGTCTTTGATGGAGATTCGTGTGTCCAAGAATGAAACCGATTCTGAGGAGTAGTCCATGGTGAGTTTGATGGTGGGATGGAACCTGTTGATGCTATCGTGTAGTCCTTTCAGTGATCCTTCGCCGTGGGTCCAAAGGAAGAAGATGTCGTCGATGTATCTGGTGTACAGCGTTGGTTGGAGGTCCTGTGCAGCGAAGAAGTCTTGCTCGAACTTGTGCATGAAGATGTTGGCGTATTGGGGTGCGAATTTGGTCCCCATGGCTGTTCCGTGTGTTTGGGTGAAAAAATGGTTGTCGAAGGTGAAGACACTGTGGTCAAGGATGAAGCGGATGAGTTGTAGGATGGCGTCCGGAGATTGGCTGTTGTTGGTGTTGAGTACTGAGGCTGTCGCAGCGATGCCGTCATTGTGGGGGATATTGGTGTAGAGTGCCGATACGTCCATTGTGACGAGGAGTGTTCCTGGTTCAACTGGTCCATGGGTGCTGAGTTTCTGCAAGAAGTCTGTACTGTCGCGACAGAAGCTGGGGGTTCCCTGTATGATGGGTTTCAGGATGCCCTCGACGTACCCAGAGAGGTTCTCACACAGGGTTCCGTTGCCTGATACGATAGGACGTCCGGGTGTGTTGGCTTTGTGTATCTTTGGGAGGCAGTAAAAGTCTCCTACGCGGGGAGTACGTGGGATGAGAGCGCGTAGGATGTTTTGAAGGTCTGGATCGAAGGTCTTGATCAGTCTATTGAGTTGGCGGGTGTGTTCTTTGGTCGGATCTGCGGGTAGCTGTCTGTAGTGTTCCTGGTTGTCCAGTTGTCGGTATGCTCTCAGCCTGTGCTCAGGACACAGCAGACCAGCTACGAGACACCGCCAAACAGACGAGGCAACGGAACTACGCTGCCTACATGCGCATCAAGAACAGGAAGCTTGAGAAACTCGGCGTAACCACCAGCTACAACCAAGCCTCCCCCGGTACCACGGTTGCAACCACAGGGAAGTCCATCGTCAACCTGTCGGACCACACCCTTCAACCAGACGAAATCGAAGTTCTCGCCCTAGGGCTCAAGTTCTGCCCCACCACCAAAATGGACCCCATCGTCTCGCGGCGGACACAGAGGAATTCATCAGGAGAATGAGGATCCGGGAATACTACCACAAATCCCAAGATGTCAGCAACATTCCTAATGGGACAATCAATGATCCGGAACAGCAGACAGAGGGAACCGCAGTGCTACAACTGAGGAAGAAAGAGTCAAATTGGACCCCTCCGGAGGGTCGCAACCCTAAGCTTGACATGTATGCTCAAGCTGTCAGGAAATGCATCAACGCCAGATTCATCAGCCGTACTCACAAGACAGTCCAGAATGTCACCCGAGCACAACGCAACGCCATCCACGCACTCAAGACCAACCGCAACATCGTCATCAAACCAGCGGACAAAGGAGGAGCCATCGTCATACAGAACAGAATGGACTATTGCAAAGAAGCATACCGACAACTGGACAACCAGGAACACTACAGACAGCTACCCGCAGATCCGACCAAAGAACACACCCGCCAACTCAATAGACTGATCAAGACCTTCGATCCAGACCTTCAAAACATCCTACGCGCTCTCATCCCACGTACTCCCCGCGTAGGAGACTTTTACTGCCTCCCAAAGATACACAAAGCCAACACACCCGGACGTCCTATCGTATCAGGCAACGGAACCCTGTGTGAGAACCTCTCTGGGTACGTCGAGGGCATCCTGAAACCCATCGTACAGGGAACCCCCAGCTTCTGTCGCGACAGTACAGACTTCTTGCAGAAACTCAGCACCCATGGACCAGTTGAACCAGGAACACTCCTCGTCACAATGGACGTATCGGCACTCTACACCAATATCCCCCACAATGACGGCATCGCTGCGACAGCCTCAGTACTCAACACCAACAACAGCCAATCTCCGGACGCCATCCTACAACTCATCCGCTTCATCCTTGACCACAGTGTCTTCACCTTCGACAACCATTTTTTCACCCAAACACACGGAACAGCCATGGGGACCAAATTCGCACCCCAATACGCCAACATCTTCATGCACAAGTTCGAGCAAGACTTCTTCGCTGCACAGGACCTCCAACCAACGCTGTACACCAGATACATCGACGACATCTTCTTCCTTTGGACCCACGGCGAAGGATCACTGAAAGGACTACACGATAGCATCAACAGGTTCCATCCCACCATCAAACTCACCATGGACTACTCCTCAGAATCGGTTTCATTCTTGGACACACGAATCTCCATCAAAGACGGACGCCTCAGCACTTCACTCTACCGCAAGCCCACGGACAACCTCACGATGCTCCACTTCTCCAGCTTCCACCCTAACCACGTTAAAGAAGCCATCCCCTATGGACAAGCCCTGCGAATACACAGGATCTGCTCAGACGAGGAGGAACGCGATGGACACCTACGGACACTGAAAGACGCCCTCGTAAGAACGGGATATGACGCTCGACTCGTCGATCGACAGTTCCGACGGGCCACAGCGAAAAACCGCATAGACCTCCTCAGAAGACGAACACGGGACACAACCAACAGAGTACCCTACGTCGTCCAGTACTTCCCGGAGCGGAAAAACTACGCCATGTTCTTCGCAGCCTTCAACATGTCATCGATGACGACGAACACCTTGCTAAGGCCATCCCCACGCCTCCACTACTCGCCTTCAAGCAGCCGCCTAACCTCAAAAGTACCATCGTTCGCAGCAGATTACCCATCTTTCAGGAGAACAGCAACCAAGACACCACACAACCCTGCCACGGCAACCTCTGCAAGACATGCCAAATCATGGACACAGATACCATCATCACACGTGAGGACACTACCCACCAGGTACATGGTACATACTCATGTGACTCGGCCAACGTTGTCTACCTGATACGTTGCAGTAAAGGATGCTCCAGAGCATGGTACATCGGCGAGACCATGCAGACACTGAGACAACGTATGAACGGACACCGCGCAACAATCGCCAGGCAGGAGGGTTGCCTCCCAGTCGGGGAACACTTCAGCAGCCAGGGGCATTCAGCCTCGGATCTGCGGGTAAGCGTTCTCCAAGGCGGCCTTCGAGATACACGACAGCGCAAAATCATAGAGCAGAAACTGATAGCCAAGTTCCGCACTCATGAGGATGGCCTCAATCGCGATATCGGGTTCATGTCACGATACAGAACGTGACTTGACATCATGGCCGGTCTTCCCAGGTGTTTTTTTTAAAAAGACTAACACAAGAACACAAATTGACAGGATATGCAGCCAGCAGGTGGTTTGACACGTTGGACCCCCTGGGACACATCTCATTGTCTTGGCTGTGCTCTTTGTTGTAGGGAAAGATGTGAATAGATTTTGTCTGTGTTTAAATTGTGAATTCTGGGAGATTCTCTCACTGCTAACTTACCTGACGAAGGAGCGAACTGCTTCGAAAGCTTGTAAAATTAAATAAATCTGTTGGACTATAACCTGGTGTTGTGCGACTTCTCATTTTTGTCCACCCCAGTCCAACGCCGGCATCTCCACATCATGACCTCTATTTATGAAGCCCAGGATCCTGTATGCTTTTTTAACCACTTTCTCAACCTGCCCTGCCACCTTCAACGATTTGTGCACATATACCCCCAGGTCTCTCTGTTCATGCACCCCCTTTAGAATTGTGCCCTTTAGTTTATATTGCCTCTCCTCGTTCTTCCTACCAAAATGTATCACTTCGCACTTTTGTGCGTTAAAATTTCGTCTGCCACGTGTCCGCTCATTCCACCAGCCTGTCTATGTCCTCTTGAAGTCTATCACTATCCTCCTCACTGTTCACTATACTTCCAATAATAAAACGTCCCAAGGCGCTTCACAGGAGTGAAACTAAATTTGACACCGAGCCATATAAGGAGTTATTAGGGCAGGTGACCAAAAGCTTGGTCGAAGAGGTGGGATTTAAGGAGCGTCTTAAAGGAAGAAAGAGAAGTGAAGAGGCACTTCAAAGTTATTCATTGGTATTTTTAAAAATCTTTGAGACTGTAAATAAATACAAATCTATCTTTTCGTACTTGGTTAAAAGCATTACTACATAAAATATGTAAAGAAAGTGGAAAAGGAGCAGAAGGAAATTGAAAAAGTGAATGAGGGGAACAGCAGGGAGCTTAGCAGCAAAGAGAAAAACATAATTCAAATATCAAAAGCAGACATGAAAATAGGAGGCGAAAAAGGATGGAAAAACCTGAGACCGGGAAAAATCGAACACAGAAGGCGAAAGAATAAAAGTAAAATGGAGAAAAAACGTAAGGAGTGGGAACATTAAAAGCACAGATTGCAAAATAAAAACAGAGTAAAAGGCTTTTGAAGGAACAGGTTTTTCACTGGATGTCTGAAATCAAAATAGGCAGACGTTCAAGAGCGATCAAAACTTTAAATTCTACAGCATGGATTTCAAATAGGGGATTACCATGAGAGTACGGTCAAAGCATGCATTGTAAGTATCCTTGCCAAATCTTCCACACCCACTCAAAAAGAGTGCAACTGAGCTGAGGTCAGCAAGAGGTCGCAGCATGTCTCACTGTACACCAAAACTAAACTGTATTGTGTTCCCATTCTCTTTCATTTTCAGACACAAATGGGATTTACTCAATGTTTATTTAGTGCCTTATTTTTCTTTGCTTCCAAAGGTTGATCAGTTGCCAGATCTGAAAGTGAGCGCTTCCAAGTGCTCCTCTCATAGTCCTGCCTGACATCACTTTATGAATGCAGGGATGAGTGAGTGTGGCCACAGTTTACATGGAAACAATTTATATATTGTAATATATACCGCACTACATGGGCTGCTGAGGCACAAAGGTGGAGGCACATTATAGAGATGAGGAAGAGATTTATTAGTACCATAGTACAGCATGATATCCGAGTGTAGCTGTACGTAGGACTAGAATCGTAGAATCATACAGCACATAAGGAGGCCATTTGGCCCATCATGCCTGTGCTGGCTCTTTGAAAGACCTGCCCAATTAGTCTCACTCCCATGCTCGTCCCCCATAGCCCTGCAAAATTTTCCTTTGGCAGAAGGTCAGTGGAAACCCTGCAGTAACGACTGCCGCCGCTGTTTCTCCAGGGTTTACGTCGAGCTTCCGGCGAGGTTACAGCAGCGCTCCTGCGGAAATTCCAGGTGAATGCCTTTTCACACTCAGATGCTAATGGTCCCGTTGTGTATTTCCAGCATTTTGTGGGGTTTTTTTAAGTTCCCAATTTGCGTTTTCTCTTCCAAATAAAAATGAAATTATGAAGTGCCGGTCAGGACATCTTTCACGCCAACGCGACGAAAGTCTTAAAGCTTAAAATTAAACCAAACCTGCCAGCTTTGTTTTCCTAACCCTTTGGAGTTTATTCAGCAGCCTGGCATTTAAGCTTCCTGAAGTACCAGTCTGGCTCGTTAAACAAAGCCTTCTATTTGACTAAGACTAAAGGAAAAGAAAAGAAAACTGGATCTGGTTGGAACACGATCAAAGAGGTTATTGAAAAAATCTAGGGGTGTGAATTTGCTCAGAGCTTCCCCCGCTCCACCAGCGTAACTTCGGCTGTTGTTCGACAGAAACCCCGTTTGCACGCGTAAAAGGGTTCCCATTGAAGTTACAGTGGAGCCGGAGCAGCTCTGAAGATATTCACCTCCCCCCCCCCCACCCCACGTGTTTAATCTAAGCAGCATCAAGAACCTTTTCATATTGAGGATGTTCCCGATGATGGGTGAAACTAGAACTAGGGGGCATAGTCTTAGAATAAGGGGCTGCTCTTTCAAAACTGAGATGAGAAGGAACTACTTCACTCAGAGGGTGGTAGGTCCATGGAATATGCTGCCACAAAAAGCTGTAGAAGCTACATCATTACATAAATTTAAAACAGAAATAGACAGTTTCCTAGAAGCAAAGGGAATTAAGGGTTACGGGGAGCGGGCAGGAATTTGGGCATGAGTCTAGGTTCGGATCGGTCATGGCCCTGTGGGTAGCATAGCGGGCCCAGGGGCCGTGTAGCCTGATCCTGCTCCTATTTCGTGTGTCCAATTCTGTTAGGTTCAGGAGATGGTTCTGTGATAGTAGATTGGCGGTTAGGATCAGATCAGCCATGATCTTATTGAATGGCGGAGCAGGCTCGAGGGGCCAATTGGCCTACTCCTGCTCCTATTTCTTATGTTCTTATGTTCTATGTTCTTATTGAATACCTTTTGCCTACTGTGCGAGAGATGGCAGGAGGGAACAGCATATTTGTGGGATGTGGGCACACACCCATGACCACCACTGAGGTCTGATCATACTGCGGGGATTCACCAAGCAGAGCTTGGCTGCTTCCCCACAGGAAGCAAGACCAGATCGGATCCAGAGTGAGCCCTTTCACAACTGGCCTTATAGTTTTGTACGTTTTCAGCTCATGTAATGTACCACTGACATCATAGATTGCCCAGCAGCCAGCTCAGAGGAGCATTGAGGGAATGCCTGTTTATAGTTTCACCTAAAGGCACTTTAGTTGGTGCCGCAACGTGTTCAAACCAGGCCAGGTGAGAAAAACAGAACAAGGCCTACTCTTGCATTTCAATCAAACGTACAGCAATCCCCCCCTACATCTTCCTATAATGGTCAAAAATCAGTCATAAAAAAATTCAAGAATTCTTTTCTAAGAGAAAGAAAAACCCTTAGTTATAGAGTCATAACTGCACAGAAGGAGGCCATTCGGCCCATCGAGTCCGTGCCGGCTCTCTGTAGAGCAATCCAGTCAGTCCCATTCCCCTGCTCTATCCCCGTAGCCCTGCAAGTTTATTTTCCTCAAGTGCATATCCAGTCTCCCCTTGAAAACATTGAGTGTCTCCGTTTCCACCACTTCCGTCGGCAGCGAATTCCAGGTCCTCACCACTTGCTGCGTAAAAAGGTTTTTCCTCACGTCCCCCCTGTATCTCTTGCCCAAATCCTTAAATCTGTGTCCCCTAGTCCTTGTACCATCAACTATCGGGAACAGCCTTTCCCCGTCTAGCCTATCCAAACCCGTCATAATCTTGTACACCTTTATCAAATCACCTCTCAACCTCCTTTGCTCTAATGAAAACAAATCCAGCTTCTCCAACCTGTCCTTGTAGCTAAGATCCCCCATCCCCGGAACCATTCTGGTAAATCTCCTCTGCACCCTCTCAAGGGCCTCCACATCCTTCCTAAATTGTGGTGACCAGAACTGGATGCAATACTCCAGTTGTGGCCTAACCAGCGCTTTATAAAGGTTCAGCATAACTTCTCTACTTTTGTACTCAATACCTCTATTTATGAAGCCCAATATCCCATATGCTTTACTAACCACTCTCTCAATATGTCCCACCACCTTGAGGGACCTATGCACATTAACTCCCAGGTCCCTCTGTCCTTGCACACTCTTTAAAACTGTGCCATTAAGTGTATATTGCCTCTCCCTGTTCCTTCTGCCAAAATGCATCACCTCACACTTCTCTGTATTAAATTCCATCTGCCACTTGTCTGCCCATTCTGCTAACCTTTCTATATCCTGTTGCAGTCGATTGGTATCATCATCACTGTTTGCCATACCCCCAAGTTTGGTGCCATCGGCAAATTTAGAAATTCTACTCTGTATTCCAATATCCAGGTCATTTATATACATCAGAAAAAGCAGTGGCCCCAGCACTGACCCTTGGGGAACACCACTGTCTACCATCCTCCAGTCTGAAAAACAGCCATTTACCACAACTCGCTGTTTTCTGTCCTTAAGCCTTATCCAAGCTGCCACTGACCCACCTATTCCATGAGCCTCAATTTTGTTAACCAGCCTTTTATGTGGTACTTTGTCAAATGCCTTCCGAAAATCCATGTAGATAACATCCATTGCATTCCCTTCATCAATCCTCTCTGTTACTTCATCAAAAAATTCAATTAGATTAGTCAAACACAATCTGCCTTTTACAAATCCGTGTTGGCTCTCCTTAATTAGCTTAAACCTCTCCAAGTGCCTGTTAATTTTTTCCTTGATTATTGTTTCTAAAACTTTACCCACCACTGATGTTAAACTAACCGGCCTGTAGTTACTAGGATTGTCCTTACACCCTTTCTTGAACAATGGTATCACATTTGCCACTTTCCAATCCTTAGGCACCTCCCCCGCATCTAGGGAAGATTGGAAAATTATGGCAAGCCCTTCCACTATCTCCTCCCCCAATTCCCTTAGCAACCTGGGATGCAAGCCATCTGGACCAGGCAACTTGTCCACTCTAAGCATACCCAGCCTTTCTAGTACATCCTGTCTTATCAATTTTCACCCCTTCCATTGCTTCTACCTTTTCCACTTCTACTGATATTTTTCAGCATCCACCTCCTTAGTAAACACTGATACAAAGTACTCATTGAGTATTCTAGCCTTGCCCTGCGCCTCTAAGCATATATCACCTTCTTCGTCTCTAATAGGCCCCACCCCACCTCTTACTACCCGCTTACTGTTTACATGCCGGTAGAAGATATTTGGGTTCCCTTTTATGTTAACCGCCATTCTACTCTCATATTCTCTCTTTGTCAATCTTATTTTCATCTTCACTTCCCCTCTCAACTTATTGTATTTAGTCTGGTTCTCCCTTGAAGAATTCACCTGACATGCATCATACCCCTTTTTTTGTTTCATCATCTTCTCTATCTCTCTCGTCATCCAAGGAGCCCTTGCTTTGGTTCCCTTACCCTTCCCTCTTGTTGGAATGTACCTAGCCTGTATATGGATCTCCTCCTTAAAGATCACCCATTGTTCCATTACAGATTTTCCTGTCAGTCTTTGGTTCCATTTTACCCTGGCTAGATCCTTTCGCATCCCATTGAAATTAGTCCTATTCCAGTTTAGAAGTTCCACTCTAGACTGTTCCTTGCTCCTCTCCAATCCTCTAAATCTTATGATATGATGATCACTCGTACCCAAGTGTTCTCCCACAGACACTTGGTCGACCTGGCCCACCTCATTCCCCAGCACCAGATCCAGCAATGCCTCCTTCCTAGTTGGGCCAAGAACATATTGGTTCAAGGAAATTCTCCTGAACACATTTCAGAAATTCCTCCCCCTCCTTTCGCTTTACCCTAGCATTATCCTAATCGATATTTGGGTAATTAAAGTCCCCCAATATCACCACTCTATAGCTCTTGCATATCTCTGCGATTTCCCTGCAGATTTGCTCCTCTATCACCCTCTCACTATTTGGAGGTCTATAGAATACCCCCAATAGCGTGATCATACCCTTTTTGCTCCTCAGCTCTAACCAAATGGATTCTGTCCTTGTCCCCTCAAGAACATCCTCCCTTTCCAACACTACAATGTCTTCCTTAATCAGCACTGCCACCCCACCTCCCTTTTATCCTTCCCTATCTTTTCTGAACACCTTGTACCCTTGAATATTAAATGCCCAGTCCTCACTATTTCTAAGCCACCTTTCCGTTATTGCCACAACATCATATTGCCACACGGCTAATTGTGCTTGTAGCTCACCAACCTTATTCACCACACTTTGTGCGTTTACGTACATGCATTCTAAACCCATTTTTGAATTTTTCGTAGTCTTTCTTACTCTGCTCCCATCTAATATGGTACTATTACCACCTCTAGTACTATCTTCTCTAGTACTATCCATCACAATCATTCTTTTATGCACCTTATTCCTCTTTTCTACTCCTATATGCTGGTGCCCATCCCCGGCCAAGCTAGTTTAAACCCTCCCCAACAGCACTAAAAAACCTCCCCGTGAGAATATTGGTCCTGGCTCTGTTGAGGTGTAACCTGTCCGGCTTGTACAGGTCCCACCTTCCCCAGAAACGATCCCAATGCCTCAGGAATCTAAAGCCCTCCCTCCTGCACCATCTCTCCAGCCACGCATTCATCTGTTCTATCCTCCTATTCCTGTACTCACTAGCACATGGCACCGGGAGTAATCCAGAGATTACTACCTATGAGGTCCTGCTTTTTAATTTCTCTCCTAGCTCCCTAAACTCTGCCAGCAGGACCTCATCCCTCTTTCTGCCTATGTTGTTGGTACCGATATGGACAATGACCTCTGGCTGTTCACCCTCCCCCCTCAGAGCGTCCTGCAGCTGCTCAATGACATCCTTGACCCTGGCACCAGGGAGGCAACATACCATCCTGGAGTCACGTCTACGGCCGCAGAAACGCCTGTCTGCTCCCCTAACTATTGAATCCCCTACCATTATTGCTCTTCCACTCTTTTTCCTCCTCCCTTGTGCAGCTGAGCCACCCGTGGTGCCGTGGACTTGACTCTGGCTGCACTTCCCGGAGGAACCATCGCCCTCACCAGTACTCAGAACAGAATGCTGGTTGGAGAGCGCGATGCACTCCGGGGCTCCTGCACTACATGCCTGGTCCTCCTCTTCTGTCTGGCAGTCACCCATTCCCTCTCTGCCTGCATACTCTTAAGCTGCGGGGTGACCACCTCTAGAAACGTGCTGTCCATGTAGCTCTCAGCCTCGCGGATGCACAGCAGTGACTCCAGCCGCCGCTCAAGCTGCGAAATCTGGAGCTCGAGTTGCTGTAGTTGGCGACACTTCCCGCACATGTGGTCATCCAGGCTATGCAAAGCGTCCAGGACTTCCCACATGGCACAGGATGTGCACTCCACGGGACTGAGCTGCCCTGCCATGCCTCTATTTAATAGACTAAGAACTAACTCAGTAGAAATAAACTTAAAACTTAACAAAAAACACTCCCCAGCTACTCACCAATCAGCTCTTTCCCTCTATTTAATAGGCTATTAACTAACTTAGCAGAAATAAACTTATAAACTTAAAAAAGAAATACACTCAGCAGCTACTCACCAATCAGCTCCTTCCCTTGTGCCGACGTCACTTTATTTCTTCTGACGTCACTTTTTTTAAAACTGCCTCTGTTGAGTTGCTGCCGCTCGGGACTGCTCCTTTTAACTGCTCGCTCTCGCTGTGCTCCCACCAGGTCCGCTCCTTCTGGCACTGCTCCTGCTCTCGGCGCTCTTTGTGCCGCTGCTCCCGCTCTTGGCGCTCTTTGTGCCGCTGCTCCCGCTCCCGGCGCTCTTTATACCGCTGCTCCCGCTCCCGGCGCTCTTTATACCGCTGCTCCAGCTCTCGGCGCTCTTTATACCGCTGCTCCTGCTCTCGGCGCTCTTTATACCGCAGCTCCCGCTCTCGGCGCTCTTTATACCGCTGCTCCTGCTCTCGGCGCTCTTTGTGCCGCTGCTCCCGCTCTCGGCGCTCTTTATACTGCTGCTCCCGCTCTCGGTGCTCTTTGTGCCGCTGCTCCCGCTCTCGGCGCTCTTTATACCGCTGCTCCCGCTCTCGGCGCTCTTTGTGCTGCTGCTCCCGCTCTCGGCGCTCTTTGTGCCACTGCTCCAGCTCTCGGCGCTCTTTATACCGCTGCTCCGGCTCTCGGCGCTCTTTGTGCCGCTGCTCCCGCTCTCGGCGCTCTTTTAATATACTATGGACAAGTTTACTCAGCCAGGTGCGCACTCTCTCTTATTCTCTCACACTCATTCTCTCTCTTATTCTCTCACTCTCCACTCTTTCTCATTCTCCCTTTCACTCTTATTCTCTCTCATACACTCTTTCATTCTCTCTCTCATTGTCCCCCTCTCCCTCTCTAAGTGTACTTGCAATGATGAAGTGTGTTTGCGCACCAGCAGCGCTCTCCTGTTTTAACACTTGAAAACATGTTAAACAGGAACCCAACTTTGAACTTTGCTCCACCGCCAAAACGGACAGTGGGATTCCGGAGGACCAGGAAATAAGATGTGAAAAGGATTTTAATATCAGGCATAAAAACAGAAAATGCTGGAAATACTCAGGTGGTCAGGCAGCATCTGTGGAAAGAGAAACCAAGTTAACGTTTCAGGTCGATGACCTTGCATCAGAATATCAGGCCTTTAGAGAAATGGAGTATAGGAAAGATGGAATAGGTCGGACAAAAAGTATAGTTGGAAAAATTAAAACTGAGAGAGAATGGGAAAGGAGAGATTGAGGTAGCTTTAGTATTGCAGCTCCAGGACCTGTATCACTGCCAGAATGCATGAGATGAAGACAGTCATTTCCCTGGAACTGCCAGTAATCTGAAGGTTCAACCCTTCGTAATAAATTAAGCAACAAGCTACTATTAGGTACATTCCTGATGTGCAAAACAGAAATCCAAGTTCATAAACAAGGCAACTGACTTTAAGTTGCTAATGGTGACACAGGCATGAATGCACCCATCTGTTTAGAATATTCAAAAAAAAAGCTTTTGGCCTCTTTCGTAACCGTGACCTCTGTGTACACTTTGTACTGGGCGAGGGCACTTTTAAAAGCCATAGCACTTAGTCATCGTCTGCTAGAGTGTTACTTGTGCTCAACCAGGGCCAAATAATTGGGCACGGTCTATGCCAGGATGATGTGGGTGAGCATGGTATATTACAATGTCCAAAGTCCAAAGCAAGCCAGTATCAACTACCAGACTTTACTGTTTTGTTCATAAATGACCCTTTTATGTTATCAGGAATCTTAAGAAGCCTTCCTGAGAGTTTTCAATTTCTCCTCAAGCATCCCACGTGAATAAAATATCATTGGCTTCAGTTTTTTTAAATGAATCCTAATGATTTTTTTTTTAAATGGGTGCACCTACATGTGCAATCTACTTGTATGTTTCTTAAGTAAAAACCGTCTTTTAACGGACTGTCAGTTTCATAGAGATATTAAACATAATTCACAAGACAAATGTCCTGGTTACAGAGGCCTCCAGCTCACCTGGTGGAGGGGGTAATCCACTCACAATCAACTGATCGCCGGCTAGATAGTCACATTAATGTATGCACTGAGAAGGGGAACTCTAGGGGTAACCTATGAACAGCAATTACTCGGGTGGGAGAGGAAGAGCTAATTCTAGCGATAAATACTATGAGCAGTAATTACTGAGAGGGGAGATCATTCTGGCAGTAAATAGTATGAACAGTAAGTACTCAAATCGG
The DNA here is from genome assembly GCA_030390025.1 of Squalus acanthias. NCBI lineage: Eukaryota > Metazoa > Chordata > Chondrichthyes > Squaliformes > Squalidae > Squalus > Squalus acanthias. Next base: position 11,892,773 of record CM059430.1, read on the forward strand.
GTAATTAAGGGTATGAATAGTAAGCATTCAGAGGGCAAGTAATTCTAGGAGTAATTACTATCAAGAGCAAGTACTATGCATAATAAGTGTTCAAAGGGCAGAGTAACTCTAGAAGTACTATGAACAGTAAGTACTCAGCGTGGCAGTAAAACTGGGGGTTAGTGTTATGAATGTATCGTCAGCCATTAGCCTTTCCTTCATAAAAATGGGCATAAATGTGTTCAGCCATCTTGATTTTTTTCCCCTCAGTCTGCTACTAAAACATGCGCATTGTGAATTTGATTGAAAAGATACTTGGAGATACAATTTGAATATCTACTTGGTCAGGGCTTCTGGTAATCTCTTATTTTCTATTGTGTGTACACAAATAAAACTCCACACTTAAAGAATGCAACGATCAAATGTGTGTGAGAATGACCATCTATCAAATAGCAATTATACGAATAGTGTTTCATTACTTTAAGCCGGTGATTTATAGGCAGCCTCATCATTCGCAAAGTAAAAAAACCCAAGGAATGGAGGTATAGTTTGAAAATGACAATCTTTATTTACAGCATTCTATTCACGGAAAAAAATAAAAATATATTTTTGTTACGCTCATTGGAAATTCATAATATACAAGGTAGTAAATAATTGCGTATCTCACTGCAACAAATAGGAAAAAAGAACTTGTCATATCCCAGTATCAATGGTGTGGTCGGTTGTGATGCATTTGATTCACAAATGTTTAAAACAAGCATACTTTGAGGTCGCTCTGCAATGGAATGCAGGCTCTCTGAAGCCAGGAAGTTGCCAGGGCCTAATTCTACCCCTCCCCACACAATCCCTCCCACATCAACCCCAGTCTAATTTGGGTCTGTACAGAACAACTTCCAGCCAAGGTGCAGCAGTTAAAAGAAGATTCGGCCCTACAACCCGAGATGTAAAATCCCTCAACCCACTGGTAGACAATTTTATCACAGCAACAAGGTGAAGGGGCAGACATAAGGAAATTGGAGCCAATTCCCACAACCATTCTGCTGAACGGTCTGTTACAAATGTAAAATACATAAACATAGAAGACTCCCTGACACCAACAAAAAGGTTGATCTGCACAAAATTTATTTTAAAACACATTTACCAATCAAATTCTACCCCATCAGGGCAAGGGTCAAAAAGAACAGCAATTTGCAAGCCCCCTTTAAATAATCAGAGGTACAGACAACTTACAATTTGGGCCCTCCACCTGGGAAATGGATGCCAAGGTACATGTTTCCTCTGCTCTATTTAAATAACATTTTACACATGCTCTTGTTGGAGACGGACAAACAGAGCGCAATTGGCACATAAACTTGCACTTTGCAACGTACAGGATCATTTTAATATTATTTCTGCAAAATCAGACCCAAGAAATTTTTTTGTAAAAATAAATTCACATTTGTACATATTATGAAACAAAATCAATAGCTAGGAGGGAGTTAAAGGTCACATATAATTATTGTTTAAATATTTACCTCAGAAGCTGAATGCGGATTGCTTTGTACAAACACACAAATGGAAAAATGAAGTTTTGCTACATTTTTGTTTTTGTTTCTACGTTAGTGCTAGTTTTCACTCCTCCCTTTCCTTATTAGATCCTGGCAAAGGTATGGTTCCACAGGCACCTTGGAACTTGCGTAAGTGGGCAATATTCACGTTTGAACGTTGGCAGAGAAGTGTTAGCAGACTACTTGACTTGGGGAGGGTATCACAGCCAAGCTGGATCCCTCTCTCGCCCAGTGTCTATGCATGTGCAATTCCAGCAGGGGTCGCTGGATCATGATCAGGACCGTGGACCTGGCCAATTTTCCCTAAAAATCAGGGGTGAGAAGGCCAAGTTTAGTGCTGATATTGCCACCGAGATCAATTAACTCAGCACAGACTGTGGATCAAACCTGGGACTTTCTGAATGGGTCACCATTCACTTCTTAACCCATTGGAGGAGAGCCTCTTGTTACACGCTTTGGCCAATTCAGAGGCTACATTTTTTGTTTTGAGATTGGAAAATGTTGGAGATGGAGAAAGAAAAAAGGAACAGCTTAAAGAAGTGAGTGTAAAATATGAAATCCTTCTGGGGGAAATCAGTGCTGAAAAACTTTAGGTGGATGAAATTAGAAAGGAGGAGCAGCATTATAACCATTTCAGTATACTACAGTCATTCCTAATGATAAACAATGAAGAAGTCTAGGTACTTTTGGGAGGGAAGGGCAGATAAGCTGCACCTTCATGATGTCAATATGCAACAGTCATTATTACTGGGTAAGTATTGCTGAAGTCTAGGTACTTTTTAGGGATGGTGTGAGTGACAGCCTTAGGATACCAGTGCAATATAATCATTGGACCTGGCTAGTCAGTGTTGGACTGAAGCCACATTTCAGCATATTCAACAGCAAAACTACAGGTAGTTTTAAAACACTCCATGCATATAACCTAACTGAGAACACATTGGGTGATTCGATCACACGGTAGCGGCTTTGATTTTGCAGCATGGGTCTTGGGAGAGTGGTTTAACGGAGCTGCTCAATCTGCATGTAGCTATGGGTGGCGCACCCATCCTTCCTGTAAACTGGCTGTACTGTGGGTCTCACTATTCAGCACTGTGGCTGGCTATGACAGTTCGACCACTGCACACTGGCGAAGTACTAATGTCATGACAACTGCATCTTGTGCACTGTTGCTGCCAGAGTCGTGCGTTTACTGGTCCCTGGTTGATCAGAAGACCCAATAACAATGGATGTTCCAAGCTGCTAGTCTTGGACTCAGGCCATTTAACACCAACTACGCAAAGACCATGCACTGGGAGCCAGGACACAAGAACACAGAAACAGCTTCTCTCTTTTCCCACGTACATACACAAAACTATACAGAGTGGGTAACTATAAACAAGCCACGTAGAACTCTAATCTCTTTTGTGGCCGTATATTGGACTCTTCAATTGCAACTAATGTTCAATGTTCTATCTCCTTTACAATGTTCTAGGCAATGATTCTCAAAATGTGTCTCATATATCATTATTGTTCCGATTATCAAGGTGCACAGACACAGAAACCTTACACTAGTGCAAGCATTACCGTGAACCTTCAGCAATATTTAAATTGGATTTCGGTTTGCCAGGTATGGCGACTCGCCGAACCACAGATTCGTGACTACACCTTTTCTTTCATTCTTTTTCACCAGAAGTTAATGTGGCTTGTACTTTTGATTTTAAGGGCCATTAGCTTAACCGAATTGGGGCTCTGGTTATTTGGTGCTTTTATCTGATGGTTTAAGGGTTGGGGTATAATTTCTGACTGACACCGTTCCTGTAACTGTTTAGGGCCATAAATATAAGATAAACACTAATAAATCCAATAAGGAATTCAAGAGAAACGTCTTCACTCAGAGAGTGGTGAGAATGTGGAACTCGCTACCACATGGAGTGGTTGAGGTGAATTAGTATAGATGCATTTAAGGGGAAGCTCGATAATTATATGAGGGAGAAAGGAATAGAAGGATATGTTGATAGGGTGAGATGAAGTAAGGTGGGAGGAGGCTCATGTGGTGCATAAACACCGGCACAGACCTGTTGGACTGAATGGCCTGTTTCTGTGCTGTAAATTTTGTGTTTAATGCGTTCATACTAAATGCCTGTGTCTTTTTAAGCAGAAGCATTAATACGCATGTTAAAAACACGCACAAAGGAATATAGTCCAAGTGCATTTAGTGTTCATACAGGGACAGCACTGTTCAGAAAATATACACTGTTATTTTCATGGCATCTTCAATTTAATTCTTTGAACCGGAGTGAAAATTAACTTAATCCATCAACAATACACATCAGCGATGAAACTGATATCCAATTAATGTCAGCATGTTAATTACCATAATATTTTAATCCCATAGAGTTTCAGAGTAGCCAGCATCAGCCAGTTTAGGGACTGAGGAAAAGGCTTTACAGAATTTAAATGACAGATTTGCTGTGAGGTGATGTACAATGGGGTTTAGTAACAGCACATGAATTGTGCGGGGGAGAGAGGGGTGTGGGTGGTGGGGGGCAGATAAAGACTCCAATGCAGAATTAGGTGTGGAGTTCCTAACAGCTACTGTCTGAACTGCCAACAATTCCTTTGCCAAAAGATTTTTTTAGCTCCTTGATTTCAGCAGCTAACGTACCTTCTTATTATTTTACTGCAGCCTTCACGGGCTCATTAGCAAAATAAATTAAGTCCGTAGTGATGGTTTTGGCAGGTAAAACGGAACAGACAAGTTTATACTGTTTGGTTAAATAGGATATGCTCAGTGGGTGATTACACCAACCAGTCCGATACTAAGGATGCTCAGTGGGTAGCACTCTCACCTCTGAATCAGAAGGTTGTGGGTTCAAGTCCCACTCCAGAGACTTGAGCACAAAAATCTAGGCTGACAGTTCAGTGCAGCACTGAGGGAGTGCTGCACCGTCTGCGGTGCCGTCTCTCAGATAAGACGTTAAACCGAGGCCCCGCCTGCTCTCTCAGCTGGACGTAAAAGAACCCATGGCACTATTTCGAAGAAGAGCAGGGGAGTTCTCCCCAGTGTTCAGTTCAATATTTATCCCTCAATCACTAAAAAAGATTATCTGGTCATTAAAACATTGCTGTTTGTGGGACCTTGCTGTGTGCAATTTGCTGCTGCATTTTGTACATTACAACAGTGACTACACTTCAAAAGTACTTCATTGGCTACAAAGCACTTCAGAATATCATGAAAGGTGCTCTATAAATGCAAGCCTTTCTTTTCAAGTCAAATATCTCTACGTAAATCTGCCAGTTTGTTCTCAACTCAAGCTGTATTTCAGCTCTTACAACTAACGTCTGTAGCCACTGCCGAATATTACAAGGTGTACAACCTGAAATATAAGCTTCGCCTTCTTACAGGATGCAGCTTACACAACCATACAGCCTCTAGGGTTTTTTCTTAAACCAAAATGGTAACAATAAAATGGTGGGGCAACTTATACACAGGTGCAATTTATAAACTAGATTTATGGTAATTTTTTGAATCCATTAAAATAAATCTATGCAACTCCCTCTTAGATATCCATTATTCTGTATATAATAAATATTTCTTACATAGTAAGTGTCATGACAGTAATGAACAGTATCGTATATGTTCAGTGCCATTTTCTATAAACTCCTATCACAAATTGGTTTTCACAGTAAACAATAAACTTGTATAAAATATATGATTATTTTACAAAATGCAATATTTATACAAAAAAATATTAATTGCAGTGCAAAGCCAACGAACATGATTAGAGATTCGGAGTCCCTTAGCAACGCTACTGACGAGCAGCAAAGAGCACTTTTCTGTTAAACACGACCAACTTACACAGGAGAGTCTTCAGGTCACTGAAGCAGGGAGATTTTTTTTTAAACTACTGTTTTCAGCTTATTTGCTGGTTTTCGCTGAAGGTGGGTCTTGGGTAGCTGTAATTGTTCACACAAAGTTCGTGAAGGATCCCGGACAATTTGTCCTCTGCTGTTTCATTGGAAATCTTCTGAAGATGGATGTTGTTCTGGTAATTCTTTGACTGGAGTACGGAATGCAAAATCTGGTTTATTTTCACCTGCTCAATCTGTAAAAATGAAAAGGGGGGCGGGGGTGGGGGAAAAAATCATTTTTATTTTGCAAAAACCAAATACATTGTTAAACATGTTTTAAGAACACGTTGCATCACATGGCTCAGAAGTCTCATCTGCCCCTCACCCCCCGTGCTATTAATTTCTTTACCTCCACTATAATTAATTTTTTGTTGATTGGCTTCATGTCAGGAAACTCTTCTCCAAAGCATATAATCACTTTGCTTTCCGGGAAGCCACACTGGGGGTTCTCTGTGTAAAGTTGCAAAGCTGTAAGAGAAGTAGAATATTTTAAGACCATATACACCATTGTCACTGCCATACTTCAACATTAAGCCTCATCGCTTTTCGACTCTTTTGCGCAATCAGTTGGATTTATATTCATTTACGAAAGGAATTTTCCATCCTCCCTAAATGCACACAATTCCAGTGTACACTTAAGATCACCAAACGAGGAGATCCTCCTCGAGTGACAATTCTTTAGCTTTTTGTCCAACTGCCCAGACAAAAGTCCTCAGTCCAGGTACATTTTAAGGTTTTATAGAATAGCACATCAGTCATTTCTAGTGCTAGCGGTTTGTCTTCTACAGGTTTCTGTACTGGTCATTTTCCTGGTCGTTTTATTTGATGTGAATCATTTGGCTTATCCCAACTAAGGCTTCGGTTGATTGGACCTCAATAGGTGGCCATTGATAAAGAAGATATGGACTGTGAAGTTCTTTTGCTTTAAGCACTGAATTTGGCCCCTGAAATTAATTTAGTGAGTGAGGGGGAATGGAATTCCAATTTGGATCACAATCGTGACAATCCTTGGGAACCCAATACACTCCTGCTGGACCAGCTAGGCCTGAAATGCATATCTTCATCCAGTTATTACTGATCCAGTTGGGCAACACCATGGTATTCCAACACATGGTATGCCATGAAATACTTGGACATTATTTATCTCCTCCCATCTAATTCCTCACATAGAAACTTCCCAAACTTGGCCTTGGGAAAGGCAAAGTGTGGCCAGGCACTTCTAGAGGAAGGGGAGAAAATTCAGACAGCGAGTCATCCTAGGCCATTCTCATGGCAGCCTCAAGAGCAACACTGGCAGAGACCGGTGAACAGGTCAGCTCTTCACCCTCTGTGCCCAGGTGCATAGACTAGAGACACCTAGAGAAAGGGGAGAAAATTAAAATCTATAGGAGGGAGGGTATATATAAGGCACTTTTCAGCTAATAATAAACAAATCAACAATGCATTTGGTGCTAGAGAGCAGTATGCAAAGGAATAATGGTACTTGAAATAACCAATAATGAAATTCTTCCTAAATACACAATCACAGAAACACGCCATTCGGTCCATCAAAACTTTGCCAGTGTTTTTCTCCACATGCCTAATCCCATTCTCTTTAGTAATCCTGAAGACCTCCATGAGTTCACCATTCAACCTTCTCGGCTCGACTGAAAAGCCCTAATTTTTTTGAGACTTTCTTCATAACTATAACCTGTTATCTTGGTGAATCTACACTGCAGTTTTTCCCATTGCTTTTATATCCTTACTATACTGGGTGCCCAAAACTACCAATATTTGTTTTCAATTATTTTATTGGCACTTTTTTCCAATCAGTTAAAAGATTCATCTGTAAGGCCCCTTTCTCTCTGCCATACTAATGTTTATTGATGTTTCTAAAAGTGAGATTTCATCCTCAGGGGAATCTGCATATAATGAATTGCAAGGCATGGACACCCTAGATATATGGTGTCCCACGGAGGTTTAAGGTCAGTGCTATTCATGCACATGCATGCCCAGCAAAAGGTGAGGAGTGCCTTTAAATGCATCTCCCAACTCCAAATCTGGACAATATGCAGATGGCGGCTGCCTATTTTCCCCCTTCTCTTAAATGACGGGCAACATGTCTGAATGAGTCAAGTCCGCAGGTCAAGCGAGCAGCCGGTTCACAAAAAGTGAAACAATTAATTTCTGATAGTGGGGGTAGAAAAATACAAGTTATTGTCTGACGTAAAAATGTTCAGGATATAGTTTTATATGAATACGAGCCTAGACTGGAGTTACAGCAGCAGAATGAGGCAGAAAGAGTTGCTGTGCCCGGCTCCCCACTTGCCCCTGCCACTTCCAGCAGAAGTGGCGTTGTGGATAATGTATCCTTTTCCAAACAGGAGTCGGCATATTATAATTATACACAAATGACAGGAGTACATCACAGGATGGAATTCCGCACCATTTGTGCCTTAGCAACACTGAGCACAAAGAGCAGGCTGTTTCCTCTTGGCATCCAGCACTGCTACGGGTTGCAGAAGGGTCCATTTAAATTTTAAAAGAGCCAAACCGTCTACGCGACCAGTCGCAGGACAAATCGATTGCGGAGGCCAAGGCGCTTTTTCAACAACAAAAAAAAGCGGGGAAAAAATTTGGCCTTTGCACCCAGTTGCAGGTGACAGGTGCCCAGGCCTGTCACAGCCATTCCCTGGCCACTCCCAGGAGGGCTCCCAGAAGGAGGGGCAGGCATCCCTCCAAAATGATCCAAATTACCCTGACCCCAGAAATTCGACCAAGTCAGTGGTACACCCTCGTGGGAGGCAAAACTCCCACTCGGACATAACAACCGAGTGGAAAATCTAGGCCAACTTTTTTTAAATATAAAAACTACCCAAATGCTCACATCACATGCTTTATTTCTGAAATGATTTAAACCCCCACCCCCCAACCCATAAACTCCCAATCAGAAAGAACGTTGCTCGAATGACAGCACTGATCAGCTAAGGATCTCTTATTCTCCTTCATTTTAATGAGAGCGTACTATAACTGGTACAGACTATAAATGTGGCAAACAATGCGTGCGTCACAAGAACTAAACAATTACCATCCGAGAACGCAGTAGCACCTTCATTATATCACTCCGATTCATCGACTCCCTCAGATCCAACATAGATGGTTCCCTCTCTAATTGAGAAGCTAAATAGAATACCTTTGGGGTGAACTCACTGTGCAGTAGCAGCATACCTTTACTTAAATTCTCTGCTATTTTAACAAAGGCGTTGACCCATTTATCTGAAACATTCATCGGTTGCTATCGCAGCGTCCCTGTCTCTGGAACACAGGTCTCCCACCAACTCCAGGGTATAACACAAAAGGGAGAAATTCCAATCACGAAATTCACATACAAATGCTTAACGATCTCCTACGACAGTCCTGTGCGCTATTTTTACGCGAGCTTAACCCTTTTAAAAGCAGGTTAGCCCATGCCAAAAAACAGTGCACACAGGAATGGCATACAAAGCGAGAAGCGTGAACTTGGATAATCAAAATTTATACCCCATGTTGTTAATGTCTCCCACTGCGCTGGAAAATGTGTGGGTGTGAATGTTGGCTGAGAACATGATCGGCTCTAGCGGTGAAGACATCCACTGTCAAATAGCCCGCCAATCAATGTTCCCTCTAATTTTTTTGGGGGGGCGCACAGCCCCTTTAACAGGCTGCATGGCCTATTCGAATTTCCGTGCATGCGCGGTTTTTCCATTTATAGCCGGTGAGCCAGCCTGCGTGGGACCTCCAGACCACGGCTGCACAGCTGAACGAGAGCATTGCCACCAATGCTTACTCTCTCGGCTCGCACCTGCAGAATGGGCACTTGGTCAAGGTACCAGAGGGCAGCCTATGGCACCATGCCCCAGCACAGATCAGTCCCTTTAGAAGGGGGTAGGAGAAAAAAAGACAACAGCTCTCACACATAATTAGCTTTTTGTGCGATCCCTGAAGACAGTCTAATCAGGATGGTGCACTTGCAAATACGTTATCTCTGTGGCAAGAACATTGTCTGGCCAGAGTAAAAGTTATCTCCCAATACCTGCCCCTCATATAATCACTCCCCAATGACGAAGACCCGCTCACCCATCACCCCTGTGCTCGCTGACCTACATTGGCTTCCGGTCCGGCAACGCCTCGATTTTAAAATTCTCATCCTTGTTTTCAAATCCCTCTATGGTCTCGCCCCTCCCTGTCTCTGTAACGTCCTCCAGCCCTACAACTCCCCCAAGATTTCTGCGCTCGTCCAATTCTGGCCTCTTGTACAACCCCGATTTTCATCGCTCCACCATTGACAGCCGTGCCTTCAGCTGTCGAAGCCCTAATTTCTGGAATTTCCTCCCTAAACCTCTCTGCCTCTCTCACCTCCTTTAAGACGCTTCTTAAAACATACCTCTTTGGCCAAGCATTTGGTCACCTGTCCTAATATCTCATGTGGCTCGGTGTCAAATTTTGTTTGATAACGCTCCTGTGAAGCGCCTGTTTTACTACGTTAAAAGGTGCTATATAAATGCAACTGGTTGTTGTTACAACAACAGGTGTAGTACAAACCTTGCAAATACTGCTTTGTGTCAAAAAGCTTCACTATCGCATCTCTCTCCAGCTTGTTCGGCCTGTCGGCAAAAGGCGCACAGGGGCCGCTCCAGAAAACCCTGCCTTGGCAGAGCCTTTTGATATAGATGCCCTCGTTGTTGCTCAGTAGCAGCACCCCACGCTCAAGGTGAGTCAAGAGTTTATTTGTGACTTGCTGTTGCCGAGGGTTTAGGATCTTGTTGGTAGGTGGGAACAGAACCTGCTCCATGCTTTCCGGCCCAAATACAGCCTCATTGGTGATGGGAGCATGACGTACGGTGATTCTACAGCCATCGGACCGCCGTATGGGAACCCGGGACATTGGAAGGCCTCCATAGTAAAACGTGACAATCATTTGGCAGAACCCTAGAGAAAGAAGACATTTTCAAAAAGAGAGATTATAGATTCAAAATACATGAGTTCGGAGGACAACAAAGCAGATTTGATTAACCCCTGTTGTGTAATACTAGTGCATAATAATAATCTACATCAATAATCGAAGCATAAATAATCAAAGACAAAAGATATGAACAGTAATGATCGTGCTTTTGGTACCTGAATTGGGTTGCATGGCTCCACAGTTATTGGCATAATACAGCATTGAAGAATCTGTAACCGAGGAAATGAAAAGGTTATGGACACTCTTCTAACTTTGATGCGGGCTGAAGGAACACAAATAGAAAGAACTTGCATTTATATAGCACCTTTCACGTCCACAGGTTGTCACAAATGCTTCAAAGCCTATTCATAACTTTTGAAGTATAATCACGCTTATTATTTGGCACACACAGGAGCCAATTTGCACACAGCCAAGGTCCCACAAACAGCAATGAGATAAATGCCCAGTTAATCTGTTTAAGTCGCGTTGGGAGTTCTCAGTAAGGCAACATCGAACAATCCAGAAGATTTTATATTGAGATACACAACAAAAAAAAAACAGAATAAATCACAGTGGGGTAGATTTTTACTTTGTGCAGTAATGTAAGACGGGTGAGAACGAGTTGGCAGCCGATTTTTATTTCCATTGACTTCCCTTGGCAATAAAAATCAGGAGGGATGTAAAACGGACTGCTGACTCGCGATCACCCGTTTTACACTCCTGCACAAAGTCAAGATTTACCCCAGTGAGAGCTAACTACTTCATATAATCACTACAATCTAGCGGCTTTTATATTATACAACATGCAATGTACTGCTGGGTAAAGCATTAGAGGCAAAAAACACGGAATCTTTTAAGGAAGGGTTGGCTGCTGTGATGGGGGTTTGCAGGTACTTTCTGGGTGAATTCGCTAAATTGGGCCGAATGGCCTTCCTCATCCGTAAGTATCACAAAACGAGACCAGAGTATCATTCCGACTTTCCTCATTCTTCTCGATCTCATACAATTGACGCCCTGAAATTACACTGTGGGATTACAGTGTGTGATATTGGCGTGTTTGGCGGCCGTGCCTTCAGCTGCCTAGGCCCCAAGCTCTGGAATTCCCTCCCTAAACCTCTCCGCCTCTCTCTCCTCCGTTAAGACGCTCCTTAAAACCTACCTCTTTGACCAAGCTTTTGGTCACCTGCCCTAATTTCTCCTTATGTGGCTCGGTGTCAAATTTGTTGTCTTAAAATACTCCTGTGCAGCGCCTTGGGACGTTTTACTACGTTAAAGGTGCTATATAAATACAAGAAGTTGTTGTTGTTGTTGTTGTGTTCATTTTTTTTATTCATTCACAGGATGTGGGCGTCGCCGGCAAGGCCAGCATTTATTGCCCATCCCTAATTGCCCTCGAGAAGGTGGTGGTGAGCCTGGTCGTGAATCTGCAAATCCTCTCTGCGTTATCTCAATGCAGATATTAACTTATTTAAAATTTCTCCTCTTCAACAGCAGAGAAAGGAATTTTAAAGAAACGCCCTAAGAAAGAAAGACTTGCATTCATATAGCGCCTTTCACGACCACCAGACGTCCCAAAGAGCTTTACAGCCAATGAAGTACTTTTGAAGTGTAGTCACTGTTGTAAGGTAGGAAATGCAGCAGCCAATTGCACACAGCAAGGTCCCACAAATAACAATATGATAACGACCAGATAATCTGTTTTTGTTATATTGATTGAGGGATAAATATTGGCCAGGACAGCTGGGATAACTCTCCTGCTCTTCTTCAAAATAGTGCCGTGGGATCTTTTATGTCCAACGGAGAGGGAAGACGTTGGTTTAACGTTTCATCTGAAAGACGGCACCTCCGACAGTGTAGTATTCCCTCAGCACTGCACTGGGGTGTCAGCCTAGATTTTTGTGCTCCAGTCTCTGGAGTGGGACTTGGACCCACAACCTTCTGACTCGGAGGCGAGGGTGCTACCCACTGAGCCACGGTTGACACTAAGCATTCATGACCTATTATCCCACAGTGTAATTTTAAGGTCACAGGTTGTTAATAGCCAAACTTTCCACTTCCTACCCACTGCTTCTTGACTTCTCCCTTCTAATTCCATCCAACTCTGATGGTCTCCTACACTTGGCCTTGCACCAAGGGTTCTCAGCTCTGGGTTGCTATGTTAGTCTAGAATCTGCTGGATTGTTTACTGCAGCCATGAGTGGAAGGTTCAGAGCCAGTTATTTTCAGATATTAAATAGAATTTCCCATCACTGGCTTAAAATGCGGGGGCCGGGGTGGGGGGGAGATTCCAATGAGAATCTCCACAATTTGTAGTTGGTTTTTCTTGGAGGTGTAGGTGTTATTTCCCTGCTCTTTTATGATGACCGTTAAAAAGTTTTTGAACTTTTCTTTCTTACACCCAATTTTATTCCATAGAAATGAGATTCTGACCAACTAGCCAGTCGGTCAGAATCCCACTGATGGGCCATATCCTACGATATTCCTTTTAAAAAAAGCAAAGCAAATCAAGAAAAAATAAATCTGATTACAATTTGCTAGTCCAATAATAAAAAGGGAAAGAAATGTCTTGTTTTACCCTCAATGGTTTGTCGTCCCCACCAGTCTTGCTGTGGTTGACTTGTACAGTGCTCCTGTGGTGGAGAATGACTTCTCTTTATTATGCCATTATAATCCACAATAACCTGCAAAATATATAAAAAGACATAATTATCATACCAAACTTCTTGATGGGTTATTAGTTTATCAGTCCGTACACAGAACAGCCTGTACCATGCTCTAACAAACTCTACTCCTGATTCCCAAATTGATGTCGAGTTTTGATATTTAACTATAAATGATACCAAATCAAAGTATTATATCAAAATAACACCACAATGTATGACTTTGAAATGGAGAATGTATTACGTCCACACACTCTGATCTAGTCTTTCGGATGAGACGTTAAACCGAGACACCGTCTGCTCTCTCAGGTGGATGTAAAAGATACCACGGCACTATTTCGAAGAAGAGCAGCAAGGGAGTTCTCCCCGGTGTCCTGGCTAATATTTATCCCTCAATCAACATCGCTAAAACAGATTATCCGGTTATTATCACATTGCTGTTTCTCGGAGCTTGCCGCGTGCAAATTGGCTGCCGCGTTTCCTACATTACAACAGTGACTACACTTCAAAAAGTACTTCATTGGCTGTAAAGCGCTTTGGGACATCCGATGGTCATGAAAGGCGCTATATGAATGCAAGTCTTTCTTTTAGTTATCCCCTGCCCTCTAACCCTGCTTCACCTGAAGACTGCACTTGGTTTTAACTCCATGTGTAATGCCATGGGAGATTGACTCGAAAAAAGGAAAAATAATGACTTGCGTTTATAAAGTTACTTATCACAGCTTGAAACGCCTCAGATACAATTAACTACTTTATGGGCAAGTACAGCAGCCATTTTGTGAGATGAGTAACCAGGTAATCCACTTTTTTGGTGGTGCTGGTTGAGGGAATAATGTCGGACAGGACATTACTAATCGAAGAACTCCATGCTCCTCTTCGAATATCGTCATGGAATCTTTAGTGTCCATCTGAACGGGTAGAAAGGACCTCAGTTTAACATCACATCCAAAGGACGTCAATTCTAACAATGTCAATTCTAGCACTCCCTCAGTGTCAGCCTAGATTATATACTCAAATCCCTGAATGGACCTGGAACCCTTAAATGAGACTGCTACCATCTGAGCCAAGCTGACACATACATTTGGAATCCCAATCCAAAACTCCCTTAACATTTTATGATGTATAATATATTTTTACAAAATAAAATCAGAAAACCTCAGTCTGAAATTAAAAATGAATAAATCCGATTTTAAAACATTAATCTTACACTGCATGGTGTGTAAATAATCTGAGCTTGACATCACATCCATCTAGAACATAATATACACTGTGAGCAACAATTGATAAAATGTTTGCAACTTAGACTTAAGGTCCAGAATTGGGACTCCACTCCCAGTGCATAGTCCCGCTCGAATGAACATGCCGATCAGAAAACTGATCATGCATGTGACAGCCAGAAAAATCAAGTGCACCACAAATCAAGGACACTGACCTAGCAATTTTGAGGCTGTAGCCTTCTTCCCTATTTACGTTAGAGTGACAGTGGGAAAAGGCTCTTGCCGTTTGGAGTTTCTCCCTCCTTTTGGTGAAGATGCCTCATTTATATTTAAATGCCACATCACCAGCAAGAGGGAAGAAAATCACATGCTGGTTTTTGTCAAAATAATAGTCATCGCTGGCCAGCCATCCTCCTTCACTTCTATCCTAGCTGCCCTTCAGCTGGTTTCAATGGGATCTACACCTTGGCATAGCTCAAGTGAGGGGCACAAGAAAGGGGAAGATTAAAGAACAGAAATACACAAGTTTCATGGTGGCACATGAGGAGTTTTGTCTTCGTTCCTTATTTGAACCAAACCAGAAATGGGGAGCAGGAAAAAAAGTCTAATTAAAACCGTTTGACGGTTAGCGAGGGATAGAAGCAGGATGTGGGAGGGGTGGCAGCAGCCATGTTAAAGGGGAAGGGTTCATCTTCATGAAAAAGGTTCTGGCAAATCTTTTTCTCAGTGTTGAACTCCATGGTCAAGTCATTCCCACATGGTGTCACGACTATTGTCCTTCTACAAACAATTTTCCAAGTGCTTTTTCACAACAACAGTGCCCTTAAAATTTGCTGCCACAGTGAATATGATGGTGGGAACTCTGACTTCACACAGTTCAGCTGAAACAAGAGGCACTATAAAAGGTCCTTGTGAATGGTCCATATTTACTAGGAGTTTCAGTGTTTCAAATCCTGGTTGCTGCACATAATGCAAACTCCCATTGCTCTACATAATGATGCAGCGCAAGAATAAACTCAGTATTAATTGGTTTCATTGTTTATATACAAGTCTTGCCGGGGTTGCCCCAGTGGCTCATTGCTGATTGTTTAGTCTAGAACCAAGCCAGAAAAATTAGGATGGCCCCAGGTTGGATTCCAGATCTGTACTGAGTTAGCTATTCTCAGCTGGGATTTCAGTAGGGATGCCACAATTGCTCCTGGTCTAGAGGAGGGAAAAAAAAATCTGCCAGATCTCCTGGTCCCGTGACTCTTGTTGAAAGTCGTCAGGGTAGGGACAGGATCGGACTTGGTTGTGATGCTCTCCCACGATCATCACACGAGGAATGACCACTTGGACGAGGAACCACAGACTAGCTATAGTTTGGGGAATTGGACCCTAGCATGTGTCAGTACCTTCAAGGGACGAGGAGAGAAAATTGGACAGGAATAAAACCCTTTTGATCAGAAAACTAAAATGTTTTATATATAAGGTCTCTGTTATTGTCGTCGTTCACCATACAACATTTTTCTTATGCCGGAAAAAAAACCTTTCAATACCGGTGTACGAGTTTAGAGCGTATCCATCCTTCGGATACAATATTAAATCATCTGCCTGCTCTGGTGGTTCAGGCAAGTCCCTTTCGAAGAACAGTGAGGTCTCCCAGTATGTTGGCCAACATTCTTCCCTCAACCAGCACTACCAAACCTAACTGATCATTCATCTCATTTGCTGTTTATGCGACCTCACTAGGTGCAAATTGGCTTCCAAATTTACCCACATAGCAATACTGACTGCGGTTCAAAAAGTTATTCATTGAAGAGTGAAGCGACTTGGGACATCCCAAGGGCCTACATAAGTGCAAGTTCTTTCTTAACAATACACAGAATGATCTAATAAAGGGAGCAATTGAACTGTTCACATTACTGTATACATTTGGATTGCATTTTAATCAGACCAACAGCCAAGGAACTAAGTCACATTATCCAGTTCAGTGAGTGCCTTTCAATCTGACTGAAGCCTTAAAATATAAGAAAAGGGTAAAAGTAATGCAGTCACTTACCTCCTTCATAAGTTCATCTGAGCCAGGTGGGCTGCAATCCATATCAGTGATATCACCTTGTTCATTGGAGTGGTTGCCAAATTTACCTGTTTCAGAATTTTTAAAATCCATTTAGTTGAGGGAATGAATAGGGCACAGGATTCAGTCACTGTGGTAAGAATATGTTAATCAATGGAAGTATTGATTCGAAGTGGTAACAGCGGTAATAGTACCAAAAAGGACTTCTTAATGGAAATATTTTCTTATTAACATAGAAACATAGAAACATAGAATCTAGGAGCAGGAGTAGGCCATTCGGCCCGTCGAGCCTGCTCCGCCATTCAATACGATCATGGCTGATCATCCAAATCCAGTACCCTGTCCCTGCTTTAATCCCCACAGTACACATATCCCACCCTACCCCCGTAACCCCACGTATTTAATTCCCCCTAACATATCCCATCCTATCCCCATAACCCCACATATTTAATCCCCCCTAACACTAAGGGTCAATTTATCATAGCCAAATCAACCTAACCCACACATTTTTGGACTTATAAGCATCATCTCTTTCTGCATATCTGTCCACGCCCTTTATCAAAATTTATATACAGCTTTATCCCCTAGTGGATAGAAAGGGCTTGATAGATGCCAAAGTAGTTGGCTTGCAAAGTTACCTGGACCCAAGTGGAAAGAATCCCAGCCCCAGTGACAGCTGTACCTTCCAGGTCCCATCAGTGACTGGCTGGTCAATCGTCAACAGTGCCCTGGATTACTGCAGACCTCCTTGGTTCAGGTATCAGATTACGGAGTCTGCTACAGAGAATCAACTCAGCTCTGTCACCTTGGAGCCAATGAGATCCCAAAGAGGCTCCAATTATCCCCACCCACCCCGTAACAACAAAGAAACAGTATAAGGGGAAGACCACACATTGTACCTAAATTTGTAACCACATCTTAATTTGTTTTTATTTTATTAAGATATTTTTATTGCATATACCTTTATGCAAGAGCAGTTAATCCAAAATTATTTATTGTGGGTTTTTTTTCCATTATTCAAAAGAACAGAACTTCATGAACCAAAAGTTAAATGTTTCCTTCAAATCAGCTGAAATCATTTTATCAGCTTGATCTTGTGGAAAGTTGAATGGGGAGGCAGGATGGACCAACAGTCTCCTCCTGAAATCATTACTATTTTACTATGATTTCCTAAATAACTGCACACTTGCTGCAAGCAATGCCTTGCTATATAATGTTATCGTATGATCGCGTAATGCACTCATACCTAAATCCTCTCTCCACTGTTATGCCTCCAATAAAATAACAAAGAGAAATTTTATACGAGCGTGTTAAATATTCATACGATGAACATACTGAAAATAAGATCAACCTAAATGAAATCAACAGCAAATTATTTTCACATATCATACCCAGACTGCTACAGTAGAGCTAAAAAGATTTATATACAGCTTTATCCCCTAGTGGATAGATAGGGCATGATAGATGTCAATTATCTTTTATTCAGGGAAGGCATCAAGTTAACTCCACATGACAAAATTTATACATCTCTCCTATAAATATCATATAATCTTGGATAAGAATGACTTCTAAACAACTTTATTTTTACTTCTCCCCCACGCCATGTTCTAGTAGCCAAACCTTAAAATAAAAGTGTCAGCTAGGATAAAGAAAAACACAAAGTGCTAGAAATGCACAGGAGGTCAGTCAGTATCTGAAAAAGAAAGAAAACTTAACACTTTGTGGTGGAGCCGTTCATCAGACCTTTAGGTCCTGTGTGAAATGTTAATCTATCTTTCTGTTTCAGACACTGAATGGTTTCAGTTTTCCAGCAGTCACGGTTTTTCTTCTAATCCAAATTTACAAGACTACATGAATGAATCAGACTGCGGAATACAGTGAGAGTGCATCTTATATAATGTACCCAACCCGCTGTCTGATTTACACTTACATTTCTGCTGTCCTTCAGGAACGATCCGATAAACCTTGTATGGTTCGGAGATATCGAGCTGTGAACGGTCTGTCACTTCTTCAAAATCTGGACTTTTGTTGAGCGCACAACGAAGTCTTGTCTTCCATGTGGCAGGCTCTGCCTTCTCACCTTCTTTATATTTTCCTTTGAAGACAGCCCAAGCCTATAAATACAATAAACCATGATTTAGTAGATGAACTCAATAAACTAATTGGTACAGCATGACCTTTTCATGTACTTGAAGCTATTAAAGTGGTGACCTCTCACATCTGCGCTTTACGCCTTTGCTGAAGCTAATGGTTTCTACTCCACACAAGTGTGACTTGCTTTTCAGCTCACAGCGGAAGATATAAGCTTGCTTTAAGCTGTTTTAGTCTGGTGTGTTATACACTAGGGGATAAAATAAGAAGATGCCTTCTCATCCACACCTGCATTTGGAGGACATGTTGCTACAACCCATTTAAATTATTGCCCTTATTATTTTCAGGACTGAAAAACAATCAACTGTCCAAGTGCTCCCCTTAACTTTTACAATAGTCCCAAGTGGCAGTCTAGCAGAAGAGTTGACCACACAGAGGCAAAGGGAACTTGTTATCTCAAGTGTCTCAGATGCCACACAAGCGTTTTGAGTTAAATCTTTCAGTACAAGAAATAACAGAAATTCTCTCAGCATATTGTATCCACTTTTTAAATATATATTTTTCACAACTTTAAACTTTTTCACCAGATAATTGTAATGAGTTAAAAAAATGTTGAAAAGTAAATACACTAACAGAAGCAAAAAAAAAATCCAGTCATAGAGAAGCTCAGCATTAAAGGGTTATGATGCCCTTGATCCAGATATACTACCTGAATGCAACTAGATTTACAACTTGAACTTTAGTCCCAAGACCTTTGTTCAGCTACTAATACTTTGGGCTCATTGCCATTTAATAATGTTCAGCATTGTACTGGAAGGGAGCGAGGTTTTTGAACTGATCGCTGGGAGAAATCTCCCAACGCCTCCACAGTCCTGTTGGGAGATGTCTGAGGAACGCAGATAAGACATCTAAAGCCAGATCTGTCCCTCAGACACGATACTGTATTTAGGAACATGCTGGACATCTACAAAGAATTCCTTCCTTCAAACCTCAAACCAAACGCACATTTTCAGAGATGATTCCATTAAAGGCTTAATAGAGCTTCACTAGTACTAAATATATACGTACAGGTTCTTACTCATATTAACCAATTTTTTTAAAAAGCTCTTTCATTGCAGCAGCTAAATTCCTAAACTGCAATTGAACCATCTTCTATATTTCCACATAAACCACTTAAATGATAAGACACCTTGCATCAGAATATGTTGGCCAGCACAGAGCAGGTGCACAAGCAAAAATTACTATTATTTTCTGTACTACTTAGAAATTACATTTAATTAATAGTAATGTGAGATACTCCCTCGGTAATGTAATATTATGTGTAAAGGTTAGTTATTTCTCAACTTTCAGAAAAAAAATTCTCTTATAATTTACATTTTGAAAGTTTATTATGCAAATTATTTCCCTACAATTCTGTCCCTCAGCCCATCCTTCATTCATCGAAAAACATCTGAAAACAGCTTGACTGTGAACTCAATGTGCCCTGATACAACCCGGCCTCAAAGCAAATGAAGCGATTAAAAAAAGAATATGTAGATATATTCCACAAACGAAAACGTTATCCTGGTGACGGCTTACAGAGAGAGAGAAAGAGAGATAAATAGTTTCAACTTTGGCTTTGAAGCTTGATGAATCTCGCACATACAACTTGGGACCACTGCAACACACCTCTAATCTGCCCCCGATCCAACCAGTGTGCTTTACACATTACCCTTCCCTACAGTGGAGCCAAGTACTGCGATCCAATACTATAAGCAGGTACAATACATTTTTAAAAGGGAGGTCAGCAGGCTCGGCCTTTGCTGAATCGCAAAACTGTTCCAAAATCCTCGTACTTTGAAGATCGAAGCGTCCACCTCCTGGTTGTAGTCCTGTTTTCCGGCGTGTTTCCAGGGAATCCGAAAGGTGATTTTCTGCTCATCATCCCACACCAAGCCCGGGTACTGGTTGCTGTCAATCTGGTCGATTAACCACTGCTTGAGCCGGCGCATCCCGGTGCTGTTTTTATCGACCATACCGATCCTGCAATCGTTAACATTTTAAGCCCATCAGTATCGGCGATATAATTCAAGATAGCAAAATAACAGCAAAAGTCGAAAACTAGGTCTAGATAATAGGAAGTGTCCATCTTCACATTATTTAGAAGCAAAAATTTAATTTTAAAACAAGTCAAGCATATATGAAACGTCTGTAAAAAGTTATTTCAAAGTTGGATTGAAAATGTTTGCTCACCCTTGCATGATTCCACAAACAGCTCTGTGCCAGATATTGAGGGCAATTTCCCAGCTGTGCAATATTGGCGTCGTTTTCTCTACTACCTTCGTGACTCTCGTTTTAATTGCCTGTTCAAAATGCTTTGCCAACAACACCGTTTTATCTCGGCTTGGAACGGTGGGTTTATTTACTCTCGGGGAAGGTGTGGCTTTGCTTGGCGTCCCTCCGATAACTGACGCTCAAACTGACCAAACGTCTTATAGAAGTCCAGGTTGCCGAGCCAATGAGGCGAGAAGGCGGGTGGGATTTCCTCCAAGTTCAACCCTTTACAAGAAATCAGATGGGTTGCAATAGCGCCAGTGACGCTCTCCCGTGTCTTGTATTTTCGCTGTGGGGTATCAGGATACTATTCAAACTTTATGACTTTGAAATTCACGAAACAAACGCACTTTATGTTACTCGTTAGACATTTAAGTGCAGCGGTTATGGCACATGTGAGTGAGAGGGGGGTTTACTGAGGGGGGTGCAATGCTGTCTGATAGGGGAATTTCCCGGGACCCTTACGCCTCCTCCTGTCCCATTATGGTAACAGTGTCGGGAGACTTGAGAGTTTTTCTTTTTCAATTCCGACAGACAGTTGTATCATGTTTCACGAATCCCCAATAAAATGTTTCCCCGATTGTGCAGTTCATTGAAAGTATTGGACAGCTTCCAAAGACGGGTGTGGGAACTTTTTTTTGACGCATTGAGCAGCGGTCAATGCTCCAGAAGCAATGACACTAAGATCAGTCCTTTTGTAAATAAGGCGATGAGCAAGGGCCATTCAGCCCATCCCTATAGTGCACCAACTCTCCCATCATAGTATCCAATTGTACTTTAAATAACCCCATTGTTTTTGCCTTCATTGCCTTGTTTGATAGATCATTCCAAACAAGTTTTTCCTGATATCTGTCCTAAATTTATTTATATTTTGCTAATCTCCTTGTATATGCTCTGGTACTACATGAAGATTGCCACAGTCTTAACATTAAAAAAAGTCACTTAGGGTTCGCACTCCTGACCCCTGCTGAAAAGCGTGCTTATGTGGACTGAATCATTTTCAAAATCATGAGGGGTCTAGCCAGAGTAGATAGAGAGAAACTGTTCCCATTGGTGGAAGGATCGAGAACCAGAGGACACAGATTTAAGGTGATTGGCAGAAGAACCAAAGGCGACATGAGGAAAACTTTTTTACGCAGCGAGTGGTTAGGATCTGGAACGCACTGCCTGACAGGATGGTGGAGGCAGATTCAACTGTGGCTTTCAAAAGGGAGTTGGATAAGTACCTGAAGGAAAAAATAGTGGCAGGGCTACAGGGAAAGGGCGGGGGAGTGGGACTGGCTGAAGTGCTCTTGCAGAGAGCCGGCACGGGCTCGACGGGCCGAATGGCCTCCTTCTGTGCTGTAACCATTCTATGATTCTATGAATCTGGCTGAGTTGTCATCTTCGCTCATGGAAAACAATCAGCAGGCAGCCATAGTTTTAATAATATCACATGCACTGAAGCAAACCCAACAACTTCCATTGACTTTTACCTATTTTGCAAGGAGGTCTGTCCAGATCTGATTGAGGAACAGTTTTCAGTTTAAAATATCATCATAGAATGATACAGCAGAGAAGAAGGCCATTCAGCCCATTGCACCTGTGCTGGCTCTTTGAAAGAGCGATCCAATTGATCCCACTGCCCCTGCTCTTTCCCCATAGCCGTGTCATTTTTTCCCCATCAAGTATATATCCAATCCCCTTTTAAAAGTTACTATTGAATCAGCTTCAGGCAGTGTGTTCCACATCATAACAACTCGCTGCATAAGAAAACATTCCTCATGTCGCCTCTGGTTCTTTTGCCAATCACCTTAAACCTGTGTCCTCTGGTTACCGACCCTTCTGCCACTGGAAACAGTTTCTCCTTATTTACTCTATCAAAACCCTTCATTACTTTGCACACCTCTATTAAATCTCCCCTTAAACTTCTCTGCTCTAAGGAGAACAACCCCAGCTACTCTAGTCTCTCCATGTAACTGAGGTTCCTCAGCCCTGGTACCATTCTAATAAATCTCTTCTGCACCCTCTCTAAGGCCTTGACATCCTTCTTAAAGTGTGGTGCCCAGAGTTGAACACAATATCCCAGCTCCCAGTGTTTTATAAAGATTTAGCATAACTTCCTTACTTTTGTACTCTGTGCCTCTATTAATAAAGCCAAGGATTCCATATGCTTTTTAAGCAGTCCATGCCTGCATGCAGCAAGACCTGGATGACATTCAGGCTTGGGCTGATAAGTGGCAAGTAACATGTGCGCCACACAAGTGCCAGGCAATGACTATCTCCAACAAGAGAGCATTTAACCACCACCCCTTGACATTCAACGGCATTACCATCGCCGAATCCCCAACATCAACATCCTGGGAGTCACCATTGACCAGAAACTTAACTGGACCAGCCACATAAATACTGTGGCAACAAGAGCAGGTCAGAGGCTGGATATTCTGCAGCGAGTGTCTCACCACCTGACTCCCCAAAGCCTTTCCACCATCTACAAGGCAAAAGTCATGAGTGTGATGGAATACTTTCCACTTGCCTGGATGAGTGCAGCTCCAACAACACTCAAGAAGCTCGACACCATCCAGGACAAAGCAGCCCGCTGATTGGCACCCCATCCACCACCTTAAACATTCACTCCCTCCACCATCGGCGTACCGTGGCTGCAGTGTATACCATCTACAAGATGCACTGCAGCAACTCGCCAAGGCTTCTTCGACAACACCTCCCAAACCCGCGACTTCCACCACCTAGAAGGACAAGGGCAGCAGGCGCATGGGAACACCATCACCTCCAAGTTCCCCTCCAAGTCACACACCATCCTGACTTGGAAGTATATCGCCGATCTTTCATCGTCTCTGGGTCAAAATCCTGGAACTCCCTCCCTAACAGCACTGTGAGAGTACCTTCACGACGTGGACTGCAGCGGTTCAAGAATGCGGCTCACCACCACCTTCTCAAAGGCAACTAGGGATGGGTAATAAATGCTGGCCTTGCCAACGATGCCCACATCCCAGGAACTAATTTTTTTTAAAACAGCCGTCTCAGCTTGTCCTGCCATCGTCAATGATTTGTGTACATACACCCCACGTCTCTCTGTTCCTGCACACCCTTTAAAACTGTACCATTTAGTTTATATTGCCTCTCCTCATTCTTCCTACAAAAATGTATCACTGCACACTTCTCTGCGTTAAATTTTATCTGCCATGTGTCTGCCCATTTCACCACTCTGTCTATTTCCTCCTGAAGTCTATTACTATTCTTCTCATTGTTTACTACAATTCTGAGTTTCGTGTCATCTGCAAACTTTAAAATTATGCCCTGTGTATCCAAGTCCAGGCCATTAATATATATCAATAAGAGCAGTGGTCCTAATACCGCATGGGGAACACCACTGTATACTTCCCTCCAGTCCACCCTTACTTCCCTCAGTAACCTAGGATGCATCCCATCCGGACCGGGTGACTTTTCTACTTTGAGTACTGGCAACCTTTTAAGTACCTCCTCTTTATCTATTTTTATCCGATTCAACATAGCGACTGCCTCCTTCTATACTGCTACATTGGCAGCATCCTTTTCTTTAGTGAAGGCAAATGCAAAATACTCATTTAGTAGCTCAGCCAGGCCCTCTGTCTCCACAAGAATATCTCCTTTTCGGCCCCTAATCGGCCCCACCCTTCCTTTGACTACACTTTTACTATTTATATTTTTATAAAAGACTTTTGGGTTCCCTTTTATGTTAGCCGCTAATCTATTCTCATAATCTCTCTTTGCCCCTCTTATTTTTAGATCTCCTCTGTACTTTCTGTATTCAGCTTGGTTCTCGACTGTATTATCAACCCTACATTTGCCATAAGACTCCTTTTTCTGTTTCATTTTAATCTCTATATCTTTAGTCATCCAGAGAGCTCTAGCTTTGGATGCCCTTCCTTTCCCACTTATGGGAATGTATCTACTCTGTACCTGAACCGTCTCCTCTTTGAAGGCCTCCGGTTGTTCAATTACTGTTTTGCCTACCAATTTTTGATTCCAATCCACCTGGGCCAGTTCCCCTTTTAACTCACTGAAATTAGCCCTCTTCCAGTTAAATATTTTTATGTTTGATTGTTCCTTGTCCTTTTACATAATTATTCTAAACCTGATGATATTATAATCACTATTCCTCAAAAGCACCCCCACTGCAACGGGATCCACTTGTTCCACTTCATTCCCCATTATGCCATCTAATTTCCTGCATGTACCCTAAAGAAACACAACTATCACAATTTGTCCTATTGACATGTAGTTCAAACATCAGGCAACCCCCGTACAAATATATAAATGGAAAAAGATAGATAGATAGATCGATCAATTACAATAACAGAAGATTTGTGGCTGTGGAGAAGACAGTAGACTATTAATGTGGATGGTAAAAAAGTTGGACATGTGACACATAACTAAACCAGAATTATCACTCAAGATGTTTTAATGCTTGAAGCATGTTGCAGAATGCATTTTACATTAACATAGGAAACTGCATAATGCTCTGGGGAACTGAGCAAGTCAATTTTGAATGTCTTCTGCATGAGTGGAATTAACTGAATTTTTCACTATTTCATACCATGTATTCTAATTATACAGCCTTGGGAGGGATCATTTAAAAATTGTTTTCTTAAACCAGTATTAATTAGATTTATAAACATGGAGGTTGCTTTAATACTCATTATTATGCTTTGTAAAATGTTTGTCCCAAGGTGGGAGATGTCTCTTAAATATGATAACAATTCAAAAGAACTGAATCATCTCAATTAATTACTATGAATCAGGCTATTAATATTCATTTTAAATTTTGGTTCAACACAAAATTAAAAAATCTTTTCCATCTACATAAAAATATGGTAACTTTACAGCAAAGTTTGGGAAATGCACTTGATTCCAGTCACAATGATGTCACACAGAGATAGGAAAAAAAATCAATATCACTTTCGCTCAAATCATATGGTAGAAAATCACTTCAGTTCAGATCACATGATACAAATATCACTTCAGTTCAAATCACATGATTCAGCTGCATCATCACTGTCCTCTATGGCAGGGGTATCCAAACAGTGACCGCCAGTCCCTGGTAATCCAACTCTCTCAGCCTAAGCGACTCATGTTCTCTCTGTGCTTATGTTTCTGGTTTGCCCTGGTTAAACTTTGAACGTAGACATTTGTTGTCTCATTGTTAAATAAACCCTAAATCAGAAACCAGCATCTTTTAGGAATCGGCAACCTCAGATGGGAGGATTCAGGAAAGAGTAAATTTAAAAGCAGCAAGAGAAATGTCAAGGCTCTAGAGCAGAGTAGAGTTTTGGGTAAAAATAAGCAGAGTGGGTCAGGAAGGGACAGAGAGAGCAACAAAGGTAATAAGGCATCAGTGACTAAGGTGACATCAGGGAAAAATAGAAATAAGTCAAAGCTAAAGGCACTATATCTGAATGCACGAAGCATTCACAACAAAATAGATGAATTAATAGCGCAGATAGAAATTAATAGGTTTGATCTAATAACCATTATGGAGATGTGGTTACAAAGTGGCCAAGGTTGGGACTAAATATTCCAGGATACTTAACTTTTAGAAGAGATAGGCAAAATGGAAAAGGAGCAGGGGTAGCCCTGATAATAAAGGATGGGATAAAGACAGTAGAGAGAAAGGATCTCAGCTCCGAAAATCAAGAAGTAGAATCAGTCTGGGTGGAGCTAAGAAACAGCAAGGGGCAGAAAACATTTGTGGGAGCTGTTTATAGGCCCCCAAACAGTAGTTGTAATGGAGGGCAGACTATAAATCAGGAAATTAGAGGTGCATGTAACAAGGGTAATACAGTAATCATGGGGGACTTTAATCTACATATAGACTGAACAAACCAAATTTGCAGTAATAGTGTGGAGGGCGAATTCATGGAATGTATACAAGATAGTTTTCTATGTTGAGGAACCAACTAGGGAACAGGCTATTTTAGATTTAATATTGTGCAATGAGAAAGGGTTAATTAATAACCTTGCAGTAAAGGGGCCTTTAGGGAAGAGTGTCCATAATATGATAGAATTTTATACTGAGTTTGAAACTAGGGTCTTAAATCAAAACAAAGCAAACTACGCAGGTATGAGGGGCGAGTTGGCAAAGGTAGATTGGGAAACTACATTAAAAGGTATTATGGTAGACAAGCAATGGCTAGCATTTAAAGAATTAATACATAATTTACAACAGTTATTCATTCCTTTAACGCACAAAAACCCCACAGGAAAAGTGATCCAACCTTGCCTAAAAAGAGAAGTTAAAGATAGTATTAGATCAAAGGAAGAGGCTTATAATGTTGCCAAAACTGGACTTAACTGGACCAGCCACATAAATACTGTGGCAACAAGAGCAGGTCAGAGGCTAGGTATTCTGAGGCGAGTGTCTCGCCTCCTGACTCCCCAAAGCCTTTCCACCATCTACAAGGCACAAGTAAGGAGTGTGATGGAATACTCTCCACATGCCTGGATGAGTGCAGCTCCAACAACACTCAATAAGCTCGACACCATCCAGGACAAAGCAGCCCGCTTGATTGGCACCCCATCCACCACCTTAAACATTCACTCCCTCCACCACCGGCGTACCGTGGCTGCAGTGTGTACCATCTATAAGATGCACTGCAGCAACTCGCCAAGTCTTCTTCGGCAGCACCTCCCAAACCCGCGACCTCTTCCACCTAGAAGGACAAGGGCAGCAGGCGCATGGGAACACCACCACCTCCAAGTTCCCCTCCAAGTCACACACCATCCTGACTTAAGAAGTATATCGTCGATCCTTCATCGCCGCTGGGTCAAAACCTTGGATCTCCCTACCTAACAGCACTGTTGGAGTATCTTCACCACACGGACTGCTGCGGTTCAAGAAGGTGGCTCACCACCACCTTCTCAAGGGCAATTAGGGATGGGCAATAAATGTTGGCCTTGCCAGTGTCGCCCACATCCCATAAACGAATAAAAAAAAAGTAGTAAACCTGAGGATTGGGAGGATTTTAGAATTCAGCAAAGGAGAACCAAGAAATTGATAAAGAAAGGGGAAATAGAATATGAGAGTAAACTAGCGTGAGACATAAAAACAAACTATAAAAGCTTCTATTGGTATGTAAAAAGGAAAAGATTAGTGAAAGTAAATGTGGGTCCCTTACAGGCTGAGACAGGAGAAATTATAATGAGGAATAAGGAAATCGCAGAGAAATTAAACAAATTGTTTGTGTCTGTCTTCACGGAAGAAGATGCAAAAAACTTCCTGGAAATAGTGGAGAACCAAGGTTCTAGCAAGAATGAGGAACTGAAAGAAATTGGTATTAGTAAAAAAAACAGTACTGGAGAAATTCATGGGACTGAAAGCCGATAAATCCCCTGGACCTGATGGCCTACATCCTAGGGGTTTGAAAGAGGTGGTGAAAGAGATAGTGGATGCATTGGTTGTCATCTTCCAAAATTCCATAGATTCTAGAATGGTTCCCGCGGATTGGAAGATAGCAAATCTAACCGCACCAATTAAGAAAGGAGGGAGAGAGAAAACGGGGAACTACAGACCAGTTAGCTTGACAACAGTAGTAGGAAAAATGCTAGAGTCTATTATTAAGGACGTGGTAACAGGGCACTTAGAAAATAATAGGATTGGGCAGAGTCAACATGGATTTATGATAGGGAAATCGTGTTTGACAAATCTATTCGAGTTTTTTGAGGTTGTAACAAACAGAATAGATAAGGGAGAACCAGTGGATGTGGTGTATTTGGATTTTCAGATGGCATTCGATAAGGTGTGTAGGGTTTGGCCGGTGCCAACATCAGTGGGTGCATGTGCCTCAAGGATTTTTGGACTTTTAAAATGGACATGTACCCTTTTAAAATGGAGACGCACGTGGGCTGCGTTTTAAAAATGGAGTTTGGACTTTTGGACTTTAAAAGGGACTGCCTGTTGGTTTCTGTGAAGATGAACTGTTTGTCTTTTGGGTTGCCATGGGACCTGTCTCAACGCTGACGTCATGAAAGGCAGGAGCCTTTTCATATTCGAACTTGTGAGATTTGGGGAAAACCACCCTTTGTCCATGGAGTCGGGATGTCTGGATGGACAATGAGGTTTGGAGGCCAAAAGTAACACCTCTGGACTCTTTCAATGAAGGAGCAGTCAAGAACTTAACAAACAGTTAGCAATTCGAGTACTGCTCATCTACAATAATGGCCTAACATTGTTTGCTTCAAGATGACCAATCCAGGACAAGAGATATCACCAGGTAAACCAACTAGCATCTCTGCGACCATGGTAACCAGGAATCGCCCAGCAGGTTTTGTCTATTGCACAGGGTATTAACATGCTGAACTTTGATGCGGAGATGCCGATGTTGGACTGGGGTGGACAAAAGTGAGAAGTCGCACAACACCAGGTTATAGTCCAGCAGTTTTATTTGAAATCACAAGCTTTCGGAGCTGCTGCCCCTTCGTCAGTGAAGTAAAGGAATACGAATCGACAAGGCATATATATATATATATATAAAGCATATATATATAAAGCATATATATATATGCCTTGTCGATTCGTATTCCTTTACTTCACCTGACGAAGGGGCAGCAGCTCCGAAAGCTTGTGATTTCAAATAAAACTGCTGGACTATAACCTGGTGTTGTGCGACTTCTCACTTCAATGCTGAACTTTGGGGATGCAGCTTTTGCTTTTTGGCTGTTGCTTGCCTGCTTTTCTCTACCATCTGTAACGGGGTTCTCCGCGTAACTACGCGTCCGTCAACTCTCCAGGAGTGCCCGAAGTGAGTGCCTCGCCGTACCGCCTGAACGTAACTCTCTGGGCCTCATTGCATGCCTCTGTTAGGCACGGTTTTGTCTCTGGAGTCGAACGGAGCCGGGACCGCGTGAATCAACGACAAGGGCTGGTAATTATATCCAGCATACACCTCTAGAAATCCCCAGGACCACACGCGTGTTTTGCTGCTGAGGAACTGCAAGTGTCCAAGACGCAGGCTCGCACGTGTGTGTGTGTATGTGTGTGAGGAGCCTTCCAAGTGTGGGTTCTGACCAAACCGGGAGAGGGGTTTAGTTAGAAGGGTTTTTCCATTATCTAGGCTTAGATTCTGGGAAGGGGTTGGTTTGGCGTAACCAACAGGGTGGGTATTTTAGTCTAAAGTTATAAGCTAGTGGCCACGGTCACCTACTCGTCTGCCATAAGCGAGAGGAGTAGGGGTTGTCGTTTGTGAGTGTAATAAAAGGAATCGATCTTTGACTAACCTGAACCGTTTTGTTTTGTCTGAATCATTTATCATCTATCCATAGTAACTCCTTGGGTCCGAACTTGGGGGTTGTGGGGCTTGTGGTTCGTGGTATAATTCGGAAGACCAACCGGGTGGCATCCGGTCACGGCCGGGTTACACAGTAATCCCGCTGGGGACGCTGCGCATCGGGCATAGGAGAAGACCTATCTGGCCTTGGTCTCTCTCTCTGTGTGGGATTACCCGCTAATCGACGGGCTGGGCAGGGACTATTGGCAAAAGCTCCTGCCGTCCAAGGGAAACAACCCAAACCGGGGACTTTTAATGCACGGGTCGACTCAAGGGAGAGTCATAGAAACACGGGGCACGCAAAAACACCCTACAGGTGCCACACAAGAGGTTATTAAACAACATTAGGGTTCGTGGGATTGGGGGTAATATACTAGCATGGATTGAGGATTGGTTAACGGACAGAAAACAGAGAGTAGGAATAAACGGGTCATTTTCGGGTTGGCAGGCTGTAACTAGTGAGGTACCACAAGGATCAGTGCTTGGGCCTCAGCTATTCACAATCTATATCAATGATTTGGATGAGGGGACCAAATTTAATATACCCAAGTTTGCTGCTGATACAAAGCTAAGTGAGAATGTAAGCTGTGAGGAGGATGCAAAGAGGCTTCAAGGGGTTATAGACAGGCTAAGTGAGTGGGCAAGAACATGGCAAATGGAATATAATGTGGAGAAATGTGAAGTTATCCACTTTGGTAGGAAAAATAGAAAAGCAGAGTACTTTTTAAATGGCGAGAGATTGGGAAATGTTGGTGTACAGAGGGACCTGGGTGTCCTTGTACACGATTCACTGAAAGTTAACATGCAGGTACCGCAAGCAACTAGGGAAGCAAATGGTATGTTGGCCTTTATTACAAGAGGATTTGAGTGTATGAGTAAATATGTCTTACTGCAATTATATAGGGCCCTGGTGAGACCACACCTGGAGTATTGTGTACAGTTTTGGTCTCCTTACCTAAGGAAGGATATACTTGCCATAGAGGGAGTGCAACGAAGGTTCATCAGACTGATTCCTGGCATGGGGGTATTGTCCTATGAGGAGAGATTGAGTAGACTATTCTCTAGAGTTTAGAAGAATGAGAGGTGATCTCATTGAAACATACAAAATTCTTAAAGGGCTTGACAGGGTAGATGCAGGGAGGATGTTTCCCCTGGCTGGGGAGTCTAGAACTAGGGGTCACAGTCTCAGAATAAGAGGTCGGCCATTTAGGACTGAGATGAGGAAATATTTCTTCACTTAGAGGGTGGGGAATCTTTGGAATTCTCTGTCCCAGGGGGCTGTGGAGGCTCAGCCGTTGAGCATATTTAAGACAGAGATCGATAGATTTTTGGATATTGAGGGAATCAAGGGATATGGGGATAGTGCAGGAAAGTGGAGTTGAGGTAGAATCCATGATCTTATTGAATGGCGGAGCAGGCTCGAGGGGCCGAATGGCCTACTCCTGCTCCTATTTCTTATGTTCTTATGTTCTTATACACAAATTAGTAGTAACATGAATTTAAACTTGCTATGCGGTTCCTTGGTACACACCTACGCAAATGAGCAGTTGGAAAGCTTGGATCCCACTGTGCCATGATGCCTGTAACTGACAAAAACAGACCTCATGAAAAATAGAATAAAATCAGTCCTACAATCTCCAATGGCACATATTATATAGAATAGTGTGCGTTTCAGGTCTGTATCAGACTCCAACCTACAATTTATTGTATATTTATCATCTATAGCATAGCAAAGTATTTCTTGTATAAATAGACTACAGTATCTCTGTGCAGGAAATGTTCCTATCATTCTTTATTACTCTTGTAAAAAGTGGTTCATAGCAGATTCCGTTGAGTTATAGGTCTGACTATCAAGGAGCAGCATTTCCATGAAAAGGTGTTTGGCAAAACCATTTCTAGTTTTGGAGAGAGAACAGTTATGTGTCATTGTGATTACAGAGATGCTATACAGAAGCAACACCATCATATTTCAGCATGATTTTCAGAATTCCTTTCTGTGTTTATCATGAAGATGCTGGTGTTCATTCCATGATCGCACCCTCCCAGCAGTCGAGTTTCCAACCCTCCAGGATTGTCCTGGAGTCTCTAGCAAATAAAGATTAGTCTCCTGGACACTGCTGTGTGCAACCCAGGGAGAAAAATCATAGGAGCATGAAACAAAATTGTGTGTGTGTTTTAAAAAAAATCTTTTTCTGTGGACATTATCGTTTATTAGTTATAAAAATATTGGAGATGGGGGAAGAAAGGGCTGTTTGACTGACAGTCAAGAATCATCCAATCGCGTAACAAAGAGTCGCTTTCCGATTGGCGTGGGAAGGTGGTGCATCCCGAGGAAGGACATGTCTGGCGACCAAAAGTGCAAGCGCGAGGGCGGGGCGGTCAGATGCGGGCGGTCATGTGATGAAACCTCCTGGAATATGTCAAATCAGTGTTGGCGACCCTACCCAGTAGAGAGCTGTTGTCTTCATTCCTTCAAAATTGACACATCCAATTTTCCTCTCCCGCCATTCATTTCATTCCTAGACCCATCTGACTCTGCAACTGGTGCTGTCAACTGTTATGCAAATAAGCTTATGCTGGAGAATTGAGTGTTATTTGCATTGCACCTTTCGGAACAGGATTTGCACCAGTCCAAAACCATTTAGCACAATAGCAAAAGACTGCGGAGGCTGAAAATGCTGAGGAAAGAGATGTGGCTGTGCAAACACCTCTTGGAAGATACCTGGTCAAACACGAGAAGGGAAGCAGAAAGCAATGAAGCTGAACAAGGTTGAAGAGACGAACGGAAATCCCGTCGAAGAGAAGAGCAGAACTTCCGCAAGGTGGGCATTCCTAGAAGAGAAGTGGCCGTGAACGTTTCCAGCATTTTCTGTTGTTGTTTCAAAAACCATTTAGAATTGACTTAGGCCTGAAGACAAAAGTCAGCCCCCAATCAGTTAGATAAAGTGTGTAAGTGAGCAGCACAGTGGAAGGTGAAACTTAATAAGGATATAAATGAAAGGTATTGGACAAGAAGAAGAAATGGGTGACATACATATATTTGTATCTATTTGTGACCCGGATGGAACGAGGGAGGAAAGGGTGGAGCAATAGTCATCCCGAGGTGCTCTTGAGGACCTGCAAGAGTTGCATTGGTGGAGCTGTGACAACAGATCACCAGTTCACATGATGACTGTGAGATTTTATCCAGCTTGCTGGCTATCTCAGACACATATCCTCTGTCTGTGTCAGGATTTAATGTTACAGAAATCTAAAAAGGAAAACATTAGTCTGATATAAATTAGGATTGTAAAAAGACTAGGTTAACACATACTGAAACTTTACAATGTATTTCATCATAGGCAGTAGCCCCTACTATAAGAGCTTCTGATGTAGTACTCTTTGATTATAGCTCCTGCATTTATCTACGCTGGGAGGGAGAGAGAACGCACATTGAAACAAGACGCTTAAGCCACCAGCTTAAAGAGGGAACCCGCTCACTAATAAAGAAACCATTCAAATGACCCTCTCTGCGGCACGCTCCTCACCATAATAATACTTTCTGTGTGGCCGCCGAAGTAAGCATTGTAGAGAGGAGTCGTTTGAAGAGCTAAGCAACTACGTCCGACGAAGGGTTTCGACCTGAAACGTTAACTCTCTTTCTCTCTCCACGGATGTTGCCTGGCCTGCTGAGTTTTTCCAGCGTTTTCTGTTGTTATTACGTTTTGATAGGGTCTGCTAATTAAGAGAATATCTATGAAAGAGGCTGCCTAGAGCTCATCGCCATTAACGATCCTATAATTTTGTTTGAGTGCTTCATTTTCAGTTTATATCAATTTCCTTGCTAAAAACACTTTGATTTGAGAATAAATAGATTTTTTCATCCAAACGTCTATCACATTATTCTACTATTTGTCTTGCACACGGGCTGCATACAGAGAAGGTTTCTGGATTTCCCCCCTTTGTCTTCTCTCCAATATAACATCAAATGGTAGGTTATATCCGTAATAATTGTAAATAATTGTCAGCGATATTACAATGTAACTGCTGTCTGTGTGATGGACTATTGCCAATTTTAGAACTCCTGCTCGCACTATTCTCATCCCGCTTTGCCCCAGTTTTTCTCCATTTGTCCTGGTCTCTGATTTATTTCTCCTCAACTCCTCTGTCTTCCAATCTCTGTGTCTCAGCTGCATCCAGTAGTTGCTGCATCCAAATATACTCCGTGCACCAATTCAGTCTAATTCAAAGCAATTGCTGCTGAGATCAGTTGGAGTCCAATGGATGAAAATTGTCTTTGCCAGTCCTTTATAGCAGAGCAACTTTGGAAGAGGATTGGCGGAAGTGCCTGTTACACGTCTATCCAGGGTTGCCACTAATCTTCCGCCGAAGTTATGGCAGCCGATTGGGAGAACCCTTGAGAAAATTCCTGCCATATGTTCCTAAGGATATTGGCCCGTATCAGGGGTTTGGAGGGTGGGAGTTAATTAAGTATGTCTAATAGTGAATCATGGGTATCCATGTTCTCCTGGAGCTCACTTGATTGCTTTAGGGAGTTGGGGAGGAATTTCCTTATTCCAAAAATTGGAAACCGATTTTACACTCTGTGTTTTTTAACCTTCAGCATTACTAATGATTGGGGACGGTGGTGTATAATGTTGCACTGTCTGAAGGCTGAAGTAAGCATGAATGGGCTGATTGTTTTTGCTGATCCTTTTTATATGTTTGTGTGTAACATCACTGAGACAAGATATATGACCAGTAAAAGAGAATAAAGGCTATATTTTAAAGTAGACATGAGCAATAAGTGGGGACAACACTTAATGTTCACATCTGCAGCTTTACTAAAATTAATGAATAGAGTAAAATATGCCCCATAATTATTTAGTGTTGAACCTCTTCTCCCTATTCTTGCCTGAAAATGTGATTTTTTTAAAGTGATTTTCTCCTGCATTTCAATTTTTTTTAATATAAACAGGAAAATTCCCTTAAATTTTTAAAGAATAAAAACTGAAGATAAAGCACTCTAGTTATGTGTCACCTTGATACGTGGGGTTATCCAGTTTCTGCTATGGGTATCAGTTAGGGTGTTGATTTGGTTCGGTAGCCGCATAACACATGCAAGTCTATATTTCCTGCAAATAAAAAACAATAGTGGGGGGTTGTAATACGCAGGAAGGAAACGTCAAGTAAAATATCGTATTGTATACTGTCTGAAAGAAAGAGAGAACGAACTTGCGCTTATATAGGGCCTTATCACTTCTCTCAGGACTTCCCTTCGCAGTTCACTTCAGTGAATTACTTTTCATTCAGCTATCTCTCAGCACATGGACTGCTTTCGTTTTATTCTCTGAGAAAGGTCAAGATCTATTGTGCCACGATTAAAAGACAATAGGAGGTAAATCAAGAAGCAGTGGTAAAGGTGATACAGTCCCCACCACTTATACCTGGACAGTCGCCTATATCGGGCAAATGGCACTAACCATTTATCATCACCATAGGCGTCAATTACAAAGGCTCCGCTTAAACCATATTAAGTGCATCGGCCATTTTGTGCAGTTCAGTACTTACCTGATAGAAGCTGCCCAAAGTCTCCACTTTCCGACTGCCTCCTGTAGCTGATTGAAGATGTCCATTTATGAATCACGATTCACGATTCACGGAACTGCCAAGGAGCTTCCTTCATTTAAGTAACTACATGAAGCCTGGAGCTGTCAGTCGTCACAGCGAGAACTGGCAGGAAGCTTCTCTCAATGCACGTGGTGTGGACAGAAAACAGAGAGTAGGAATAAACGGGTCATTTTCAGGTTGGCAGGCTGTAACTAGTGGGGCACCGCAAGGATCAGTGCTTGGGCCTCAGCTATTCACAATCTATATCAATGATTTGAATGAGGGGACTAAATGTAATATATCCAAGTTTGCTGATGATACAAAGCTGGGTGGGAATGTAAAGTTGTGAGGAGGATGCAAAGAGGCTTCAAGGGGATATAAACAGGCTAAATGAGTGGGCAAGAACATGGCAAATGGAATATAATGTGGAGAAATGTGAAGTTATCCACTTTGGTAGGAAAAATGGAAAAGCAGAGTATTTTTTAAATGGTGAGAGATTGGGAAATGCTGGTGTTCAGAGGGACCTGGGTGTCCTTGTACACGAATCACTGAAAGTTAACATGCAGGTACAGCAAGCAATTAGGAAAGCAAATGGTATGTTGTACTTTATTACAAGAGGATTTGAGTATAAGAGTAAAGATGTCTTACTGCAATTATATAGGGCCCTGGTGAGACCACACCTGGAGTATTGTCTACAGTTTTGTATACTTGCCATAGAGGGAGTGCAACGAAGGTTCACCAGGCTGTTTCCTGGCACGGGGGGATTGTCCTATGAGGAGAGATTGAGTAGACCAGGCCTATATTCTCTAGAGTTTAGAAGAATGAGAGGTGATCTCATTGAAACATACAAAATTCTTACAGGGCTTGACAAGGTAGATACAGGGAGGATGTTTCCCCTGGCTGGGGAGTCTAGACCCAGGGGTCACAGTCTCAGAATAAGAGGTCAGCCATTTAGGACTGAGATGAGGAGAAATTTCTTCACTCAGAGGGTGGTGAATCTTTGGAATTCTCTACCCAGAGCGCTGTGGAGGCTTAGTCGTTGAGTATATTCAAGACAGAGATCAATAGACTTTTGGATATTAAGGGAATCAAAGGATATGGGGATAGTGCAGGAAAGTGGAGATGAGGTAGAAGATCAGCCATGATCTTATTGAATGGCGGAGCAGGCTCGAGGGGCTGAATGGCCTACTCCTGCTCCTAGTTATTATGTTCTTATGAACAGCTGATTGAAGCTGCCCGATGTCTCCACTCTCCGACTGCCTCCTGCAGTTGTTAACAGTTAATAGTGCGAACACCTGATGGAGACAACAGGCAGCATCAGTCAGCTGTTTGCACTGTTACCAACTACGGGAGGCATTTGGAAAGTGGAGACTACAGGAATCTTCAATCAGCTAGGTGTACCGTCCACGTCATATCGCGTGCAAATCACATTAGCAGGAATGCACCCACTGCTCCAGCCCATCTGCTGCTGAAACCCTCTTCTGTGCCTTTGTAACCTCCAGACTCGACTATTCCAACGCTCTCCTGGCCGGCCTCCCACCGACCACCCTCCGTAAACTTGAGCTCATCCAAAACTCTGCTGTTCGTATCCTAACTCGCACCAAGTCCCACTCACACATAATGCCTGTGCTCGCTGACATACATTGGCTCCTGGTCCAGCAACGCCACGATTTTAAAATTCACATCCTTGTGTTCAAATCTCTCCATGGCCTCGCCCTTCCCTATCTCTGTAACCCTCTCCAGTCCTACAACCAATGCTCCCTCTAAGCTGCGCGCACGCGGCCGCACATCAATCTGCAAGGTCCCGCGCGGGCCGCTCACCAGCTTTTCCATTTGAAATACTGCGCATGCGCAGAAATTTAAAGGGACCGCGCATTGAAATAAATAGGCTGCGCACAACAAAGACAATTTGTCTACAACCCTTCGAGATCTCTGCGCTCCTCCAATGCTGGCCTCTTGAGCATGCCCAATTTCCTTCGCTCCACCATTGGCTGGCCGTGCCTTCAGCTGCCTAGGCCCTAAGCTCTGGAATTCCCTCCCTAAACCTCTCCGCCTCGCTACCTCTCTCTCCTCCTTTAAGACGCTCCTTAAAACCTACCTCTTTGACCAAGCTTTTGGTCACCTGTCCTAATATCTCCTTATGTGGCTCGGTGTCACATTTTATTCTATAACACTCCTGTGAAGCGCCTTGGAATGTTTTACGACATTAAAGGCGCTATATAAATGCAAGTTGTTGTTATATGCAGTGGGGACTGTACTCTGCTTAAGTTTTAAAAGCCCATAGATTATAGTTGGAAGACTAAATGAGGTAATTATTTGTAATGTTTTGACCTCTTTTGAAAGAATTAGAGTAAGAGAGTGCAATGAGTCTTGATTTCAACAGTGAGGATGCAGGGAGGGAGAGCATGTACAATGGTTTATTTTGAGTTAAGGAGCAGCAAGATATGAAAGTTCAGAGGGGCAATGACCAGAGTAATAAGAGAAAATAGAGAATTATACGTCGAGAAACCAAAATTTTTCGCCACAGAGATCACGAGATCTCTGTGGACAGCTTTCTTCATAGTCATAGAGTCATAGAGTTATACAGCACAGAAAGAGGCCCTTCGGCCCATCGTGTCCGTGCCGGCCATCAAGCCCGATCTATTTTAATCCCATTTTCCAGCACTTGGTCCATAGCCTTGTATGCTATGGCATTTCAAGTGCTCATCTAAATGCTTCTTGAATGTTGTGAGGGTTCCTGCCTCTACCACCCTTTCAGGCAGTGAATTCCAGATTCCAACCACCCTCTGGGTGAAAAAGTTTTCCCTCAAATCCCCTCTAAACCTCCTGCCCCTTACCTTGAAACTATGCCCCCTGGTTATTGACCCCTCTACTAAGGGGAAAAGTTCCTTTCTATCTACCCTATCTATGTCCCTCATAATTTTGTACACCTCAATCAGGTCCCCCCTCAGCCTTCTCTGCTCCAAGGAAAACAACCCCAGCCTGTCCAGTCTCTCTTCATAGCTGAAGCGCTCCAGCCCAGGTAACATCCTGGTGAATCTCCTCTGCACCCTCTCCAATGCAATCACATCCTTCCTATAGTGTGGCGACCAGAACTGCACACAGTATTCCAGCTGTGGCCTAACTAGCGTTTTGTACAGCTCCATCATAACCTCCCTGCGCTTATATTCTATGCCTCGGCTAATGAAGGCAAGTATCCCATATGCTTTTTTAACCACCTTATCTACCTGTCCTGCTGCCTTCAGGGATCTATGTACATGCACACCAAGGTCCCTCTGATCCTCTGTCCTTCCTAGGGTCCTACCATTCATTGTGTATTCCCTTGCCTTGTTAGTCCTCCCAAAATGCATCACCTCACACTTTTCAGGGTTAAATTCCATTTGCCACTGTTCTGCCCATCTGACCAACCCGTCTATATCGTCCTGTAGCCTGAGGCTTCCCTCCTCGCTATTTACCACTGCACCAATTTTCGTGTCATCAGCGAACTTACTGATCATACATCCTACATTCATATCTAAATCATTAATGTACACTACAAACAGCAAAGGACCCAGCACCGATCCCAGCGGTACACCACTGGACACAGGCTTCCAGTCATAAAAACAACCTTCGACCATCACCCTCTGCCTCCTGCCACTAAGCCAATTTTGGATCCAATGTGCCAAATTGCCCTGGATCCCATGGGCTCTTACCTTCTTGACCAGTCTCCCATGTGGGACTTTGTCAAAAGCCTTACTGAACTCCATGTAGACTACATCAACTGCACTACCCTCATCCATGCACCTAGTCACCCCCTCGAAAAATTCAATCAAATTGGTCAGACATGATCTCCCCCTGACAAAGCCATGCTGGCTATCCTTGATTAATCCTTGCCTCTCAAAGTGGAGACTAATTCTGTCCCTCAGAATTTTTTCCAATAATTTCCCTACCACTGATGTTAGGCTCACTGGCCTGTAATTCCCTGGTTTATCCCTACTACCCTTCTTGAATAATGTTAGCAGTCCTCCAGTCCTCTGGCACCTCCTCTGTGGCCAGAGAGGATCTGAAAACTTGTGTCAGAGCCCCTGCAATCTCCTCCCTTGCCTCACACAGCAGCCTGGGATACATCTCGTCTGGGCCTGAGGATTTATCCACTTTTAAGCCCGCTAAAACCGTTAGTACCTCCTCCCTCTCAATACTAATTTGTTCAAACATATCACAATCCCCCTGCCTGATTTCTATGCCTACATCGTCCTTCTCCATAGTGAACACAGATGCAAAATATTCATTTAAAACCTCACCTACATCTTTCGGCTCTACACACAGATTGCCACTTTGGTCCCTAATGGGCCCTACTCTTTCCGTCGTTGCTTCGCCGCTGACTGCAAATTACGGGCCAATGTTTTTATTTTCAGAAATGCCTAAAAAATGCAGACGTCCTATCCTTGTGCAAAGCCCTATATCCATTATAAAAACAGAAAATGCTGGAAACACTTAGCAGATCAGGCAGCATCTGTGGAGAGTGAAACACAGTTAACGTTACTCTGCTAACCCACTGGTCAATAGACCATGCTGGAAAACACTCAGCAGGTCAGGCAGCATCTGTGGAGAGAGAAACAGAGTTCAGGGGGGCG
Source organism: Squalus acanthias (assembly GCA_030390025.1). NCBI lineage: Eukaryota > Metazoa > Chordata > Chondrichthyes > Squaliformes > Squalidae > Squalus > Squalus acanthias. Next base: position 11,932,994 of record CM059430.1, read on the forward strand.
ATTTTCCCACTGGAGGCGAGATGGAGGCGGGTTTCGGTTTGGGTGGGTTTGAAACCCACCTCCACTGATAGTTTTCAAAAATTTGAGATTTTCCCATGATTGGCCACTTGATTTCAGAGGTGTGGGATGCCCTTGGTCAATTACTGTTTTGGGACTGAAACTCGCCTCTGTTGACAGCACTTTTCCAGTCTGATTTTATGGTTTCTTGCTCCCTTGGCTCATTCCACAGCATTTCTGCGTCTCCTGAACTACCTCCAACGTCTTTTGAGAAACCACTATGTCCAATTCCAAGGCAAGGGCCTACCTGAGGCTCTCGGATGAGGCGCTGCAAATGTTGTTGGAGGGGGTGACAGCTAGCATGGAGGTGCTCTTCCACTCATCTCGGAGGAAGAGGCCTGCCAAAGAAACCAAGGCTGTGTGGGTACTGCTGGCAAGGGATATAACCTCCAGATCTATGTGCAGATTGGGAGACTGTTTCTGTGTATTGATGAAATGCCATCCCTGTTGGAAAGCATTAAAATGATTTGAAGCCAAAATGTTGGCGTTATGCCATCTGTTCTTTCGCCTTAGGCAGCTCCACATTGCAGGCACTGCCACACTTGCGTTGTCAGGTTGGTGGCCTGAGTGAAAGGAGGCCAGAGAGTCCATTGTCAATGATGTCCTAGGATGGAGCAAAGGACATGTGCCAACTTGGGCAACCTATGCAAATCTGGCCATGATAAGTTCATCCCTTGCATCCCGGGCTCTGACCTCCTCCTCCTCTTCATCCTCAGCTGAGGTCCATGCAGAAAGAAAACGATTGGTTCCCATGCTGCTTGTAGATGCCTCCTTTGGGGAAGCGCTCATTGCAAGCGGGGAGAGGGTCTTCCAAGGAGGTCCCACAGTTGATGGAGTCAAGCTGCAGCACTTCCGACTTTGGAAGGCCTTCTAAAAGTGCTCAGAGACCTTTTAAAGCCAAGGTCTGGCACCTGCAAGTAATCCTTGCTGCAATAAACGATGTCTTGTTAGACCTGCAGCAGTGAGGAGGCCACCCATGAGTCAACCCTCCAGGTTTACCTGGCATGGTTTAGGAGGTGCGTGGATCACACCGAAAAGCTGGAAAAATCACGAGGACCTCTCAAAATAGGCTCAGAGAGGCCCTTAACGAGCATTTAAGGATGTTAAATAGCGCAATGGCCAGCTGGAGGCGGGAGCGTTTCCCGACCTCCAAAACCGGCACCGGCAAAATCCCACGGAGGTGGGTTCCGAACCCAACCTCTTTGAATCTGATTTTCCCGCCTTTCCCGCCTCCAAACCCGCCTCCTCCGACGTCAGAAAATCGCCCCCGCTATGTCCAATTCCAAGGCAAGGGCCTCCCCGAGGCTCTCGGATGAGGCGCTGCAAATGTTGTTTGAGGGAGTGACAGCTAGCATGGAGGTGCTCTTCCACTCATCTCGGAGGAAGAGGCCAAAGAAACCTCTGTGGGTACAGCTGGCAAGGGATATAACCTCCAGATCTGTGTGCAGATTGGGAGAATGTTTATGTGTATTGATGAAATGCCATCCCTGTTGGAAAGCATTAAAATGATTTGAAGCCAAAATGTCGGCGTTATGGCATCTGTTCTTTCATCTTAGGTAGCTCCACATTGCAGGCTCTTCCACACTTCCGTTGTCAGGTTGGTGGCCTGAGTGAAAGGAGGCCAGAGAGTCATGTCCATTGTCAATGATGTCCTAGGATGGAGCCAAGGACATGTGCCAACTTGGGCAAACTATGCAAACCTGGCCAGGATAAGTTCATCCCTTGCATCCCGGGCAGCCATGTGCTCGCGTGCTGCCGCTGCCGCTGGTCGATACACCGGCGCTCTGACCTCCTCCTGCTCCTCCTCCTCCTCCTGCTCCTACTCCTCCTCGTGCTCCTCCTCCTTCAGATCCTCCTCCTCCTCCTCAGCCTCCTCTTCCTCCTCATCCTCATCTGACGTCCATGCAGAAAGAAAACGAATGGTTCCCATGCTGCAATAACTCTAATGTTAAAAAAGTACCAAAAAAACAACTATATT